>JAULUF010000068.1:315000-1007500 GCA_031834385.1 Semotilus atromaculatus
ATAGTCATAGATAGTCAAGCATTCTCAAACAGAAAGACTATCACTTAAATTCTTAAGTAATCACAGAAATAACACAGGTCACCTGATTGTTTTAAATAAATTAAAGCATAAATAGAGGTAAATCTTTATTTAAAGAAGGTAGACTTCTGCTTTTGCAACACACAAATGTATATAAATGTTCAAAATCGTTTGTGTCTTTGACTACTTCTAATCTATACTTTGAAGCATCATGGTTTTAGGTCTGTAAAACTACAGAATAAAAAATAATTAACTATATGACTAGCTGTAGGGGTAAATTAAATATCTTATTTTGTGTCTTGTTTTAGTGTAATAACAGTTTTTGTAAAGCAAAGAGTTGTATTAATGTTTTTAAAGTCCCCATAACCGGAAGTTGCAAAACAACTTTTCTCCAGTGTCGTGACGATTTCCCTGTGAAAGGGGGGTATTGCACAGAGGGGAGGGGTTTACTCTAGAGCTCCGCCTCTCCATCTCTGCTCATAGCAGGGTTTGATGGGAGTGGTTAAGCGTTTTCAACCCAAGCCGTCAAACTGACGTCATCAGAAAAGGAATGCCATTTCCAGACGTAACTTTTCAGATTTTGATAAAAGATTACCATGGCATACCGTTTTCCCTGTGTATTAACACGCACTGATTAATTGTTCACCACAAGACTAATATGGGCTAACAAAGTATAGGGTACATTTTGATGTCGACTTTAGCATTCATCAATTTCTTGTTGAGAAAACCGACAAGTATGGCCTACAGTATCACCCCAAAGCTCGCAATACCATTCAGAGTTCACGAGAGATCATTTCTCGTTTTTCTAGGCATAGCATGGTAAAAAAGGGATGCTCTCTCTCTCTCTGATGTCGTAAAAGTTTAGGCACTCTATGTGTGTGCGTGTGTCGGAGCGCTGTGCTAGAGGACAGTTTGAAAATATTAGGCTAAGAAAGATCTAGTGAATGAATTAATAACTCAATTAAATAAAATGTAAAACGTTGTTTTAAGTCTTTTTACCAAGATTGAAATCTGTAGCTATAGGCCTACCTCTGCACATGTGTATAATTCTCATGCGTTGTCGGAGTTGTAGCCTAGGTGGGCGGAGACTCAGAGACCGTCTATTTCTCATTCATGTTTTGCTTTCGGAGCGCGAGCCGCGAGGATGCTTTGCGGAAAGATATATTTTAGCTAAAAACTAAACAAAAGTTTAGTAGTGAATTGAAATGTTAAAAAGTTTTGCTTAAAAACTATTCGTTTTATGTATTTTTTAACTGTTGATATGTTAAAGCATTGTTTAAAACATAATTTACCATTTTTCTGGTAGACCTATCTTTAAAAGTTGTTCGTGAAAGACATTCTATAACTTGTTTTAAAAGATTTAACGTTGACTTTTTTGTTTTTAACTGGTTTTAAAATCTGTAGGTTATGTGAAGGAAAACATTCTAACCTGTTTTAAATTGTTCTGATAGGCCTAATAACGTTTTAAATACTAGCCTATAAACCTTTGTATTTTAAAGGTCCGTATCATTTAAAAAGTTATTAAAGTTGTATGTGAAAGTGTAGCATGTCTGTTTGCCTATCGCTTACATTTCACTTTTTTTAAAAAAAGTTTAAAGCACATAGTTTTGAACAGATTCATATTTTTTTACTTCAAAAACGCATTCTCAAACAATGATCAGATTTCACCATTGAGCGAGGTGGATTATCCTATCGACGAGTGAATAAATCAGTAAGATAGTTAATTTTTTTATTTTAATTTTTTTAGACAACTATTATTTTTATAAATGTTATTTAGTGTAGGCCTAATTATAAATAAATCTAGTGTTAGATGGACGGAGACACGGTTTCACACACTGATCTATAGGCTGCATCATGAAATTTCTACCGTCGATGAGTGATGTAGGCCTATCATACGGAACTTAAAACTAAACTTTAGTAGCATAGGCCTATTGTAATGTTAGAGAACTCGAACTTTTATTTGATGTATTCTTTTTTGTTTTATTTTTAAAACTTGTTTTAAATGAATGCACATTGGGATGTTGTTTTGAACGGTTTTAAATCTGTAGCCTATGTGAAGGATCACATTCTAACTTTCTTCAGATAACGTTGTAAAATGTACGAATACTAAACCATTGCATTTTAACTTTATACATAACCTAGCCTATATTGTTTTTAAAAGTTTTTAATTGTATGTGGAAAACAAAACTCTTCTTTAAAGAGTTGATCCGTTACCCAATACAACGCTTCACTTTTTAAAAGTTAAAAGCACGTCGTTTCGTGTGTGTGTGTGTGTGCCAAATCTACCCTGTTAGAGAGCATAGAGTTGTAAAATAAATATAAGTTCTCCTGTGACATAGGCAAAGCAATGCATGGTAAGTTTATTTATATTGCACATTTTATACACTGGCAATTCAAAAGTATACTTTACATAGAAAAAGGATAAATAATCACAAAATGTATTCAGCCGATCGATGCTTTTCTGTGAGTTCGTTGCAGACGGTAATCCTATGGTGCGTATCCCTTAACAGATCCAAATGCGTCGTAGGCTACCGTTTAAAAAAGCCAAGTGATTTTAGAAAAAATATATTCCAACACTGTAAATCCTCAGAAATAGGCCGCGAGCGCCCTTTCCAAAATCACTGCAAATGGGCTGGCAAATGATATGACATAATCCTCAGGTTGTTTATTGATATGATCCGCAAGAAGTATGTATCTTGTCCCCGTTGTTAAACAACACACAAAATCCGTGCCGTGGTCTCGTGCAGGTTTCGTGTTTCTTATAATCCACTCTGTCAGACGGTCCAACTTGTGAATTTTAGAGACTGATTTTTAAACAGCCCTCCTTTATCCCGTCACACTATGGGGAGGGGGTTTGTGTGTGTGGGGCTGGATGTAGGCCGTGTGAAATTCTCCCACGCTCCAGGTGTGTGTGTGTATATGTGCGTGCGTGTGTGCGCGTACACGGATCGTGGGAACTTTGTATTCTATTTTCCCACGAGCACGTCATCTGACCACGTGTTGTGGGTGGGTCTAGGGGTGGAGTCTAGGTCTGTCTGATGTCAGGACATCAGGTATCCCATTCTAACTTTTGGGATGTAAGAGTGCGGACGTGTTTCGCGGAGCTCCTCACGAGGACTTTTGGAATAAAACCTCTAAGTTTTGGAGGTGCTGGTTCTTTTTCAGCAATCGGATTTGTAAAAACGTAAGGCTATTTTTTGATACTATGATTTTTAACATGATGTAGTTTTAATATCATGACGTGTTTTATGTAAAATGTAACATTTTACAAATAATGAAAGTTAAATGTATCTTTTTGTAATGAAAAAACACTTAACTTGTATACTTTTCTGTAAATGACTGAACATTGACCTTTTAACATTTTTAAAAATGATGTTTTAGATGTTTTAATGCTAAAACATTTTGATAACTTTAAGAAAACACTCTTTAAACTTTTTCTTTAATGTTTTAAGTGTATGAACACTAATGATATTATATAAATGGGCTTAATAGTTTTAAGCACTATACGTGTTATGTGAAATGTATGTTAGAAAATAGAACTATTTGCTTGATATCATTTTAATACATGTTGTTTTAGATGTTTTCATACTAAAACATTTTGATAACTTTAAGAAAAAACTTTTTAAAACAGCTGTTTTATGTAAAATGTAACATTTTGCAAATAATGTGTAAATGTATCTTTTTGTAATGAAAAAACACTTAACTTGTATACTTTTCTGTAAATGACTGAACATTGACCTTTTAACATTTTTAAAATGGTGTTTTAGATGTTTTAATACTAAAACATTTTGATAACTTTAAGAAAACACTCTTTAAACTTTTTCATTAATGTTTTAAGTGTATGAACACTAATGATATTATATAAATGGGCTTAATAGTTTTAAGCACTATACGTGTTATGTGAAATGTATGATAGAAAATAGACCTATTTGTTTGATATAATTTTAATACATGTTGTTTTAGATGCTTTCATACTAAAACATTAAGATAACTTTAAGAAAACACCTTTTAAAACAATTGGTTTATATAAAATGGAACATTTTACAAAATAATGTGTGTAGGTAAATACCTGTACTGGTCTTAATGACTTTAAACACTAGGTAATTGTGAAAAAAATACATGTTTTCATACTAAAACATTTTGATAACTTTAAGAAAACACCTTTTAAAACAGCTGGTTTATATAAAATGGAACATTTTACAAAATAATGTGTGAAGGTAAATACCTGTACTGGTCTTAATGGCTTTAAACACTATGTAATTGTGAAAGTACAAGTTTTCTTCAAATATATGGTGTTTTAGATGTTTTAATTCTAGAACATTTTGATAACTTTAAGAAAAACGCAATTTAAACTTTCTCATTAATGTTTTAACATTTTACAAAATAATGTGTGAAGGTAAATACCTGTACTGGTCTTAATGATATTAATGTCTTAATGGTTTTAAGCACTGTGTTATGTGAAAAGTACAACTTTTTTAAATGTATGATGGAAAATAGAACTATTTGCTTGATGCAATTTGAGAAAATCCTATTTAACCATTTTTACAAATGTGTGAAAGTAAAAAGATTTCAAATGTAAACGTGAAAACCCTTTCTTTAATAAAAAACACTAAACCTATCTGTTTTCTGTCATCCTTCTTAAAAAGATTCAAATGTATTGTTTTGAATGTTTTTCCATTATTTTGAACAGTTTTACATTGAACAAGACAGGTGCCCGTAACAGGTGCATAGTCCGGTACCGGTCGGATGGGAGGGGTTCCGGAACCGGGTCGGATGGGAGGGGTTCCGTACCTCTCCGGAAGTGGGAGGGATGGGGGCGTGGCTAGCGTGGGAAATTCCCACGCTCCAGATGGTCAGACCGGAAGTGGGCTCCCCCTTGGCCCCCACCCGTGGGAACCAATCATAGGGGGGCAATAAAACTGTCAGTTTGACGAATGCCGCCCTATATAGTCTCTCTTAACAGGACAATATCATCCCTTATCGGGAGATGTATTAACATGTAAGACTGATCTGATACAAACCTGTATGAATAATTATTAATTATGAATTATGATATGCAAATTCCCCGTAATCAGATCCACCCCTGAGTCTTTACAAAATGGTGGAGGAAAATGCTAGGCACATTTCAAACTTGTTTTACGAGCATTCCAGTACAATCTGTGTATGAGTATTGTTATTTAATATTTATGCGCGTGGATGTTGAAATTGTGAGACAAGCCGCAGACGCGCGCACCTCGAAGAGTGAGCGAACGCAATGCGAACTCACTGCCTGACTGACTAAAGGTACAAGCCGTCTCAGTTTAGCACAACTAAAAAGAAACTGCGGTTTCATTGTATTAAAATTTGTCCTACAAATGATGAAGAAACCTCTTTTGAATTATGATGACATTTTAATGTTAAACTCCCCTGGCGGAACGAGATTCTTCGGCCAGGGTGAAGACAAGATTTAGTGAAACGATGCTCTTTCACTATTCTTAAGAAAGGCCTGATATTAATTATAATCGTTAGATCAACGATAAGCTCCTGGTTAAGCATCAATTGACGTAGCTACTCAATTGTAAAAGAAAAAAAAAACCTAAGACATATTGAATCATGCTATTTGATAATATGTTATGGGAGTCGAAAAACAGACGAATATTTCCTGTTTTCTTTTGCACGACGCAGCGGAAAAAAAAATCCTGCCAGACGTGTTTGTTAAAAATAGCACCCAAAAAAAAAAATATCCAAAACCTAAAAACATTTTAATCATGTACTATTTGATAAATGTTATTTGGATCCGAAAAACAGACGTATAATTCCTGTGTCCATATTTATGTGTGTAGCGAAAGAAATCCCACCACACGTTGTCCTTGTGTGTTTATATGCAGTAAACTGGCACAAACAAACCCTCCGAGGTTTAAAATTTATAAGCAAACACATGTGAATCATAGTAATAATTGTCTTATGTGGGAATCGAAAAACAGATGCCTAATTCCTGTTGCCCCTATTTTATGTGTAGCGAAAGAAATCCTGCCACACGTTGTTTGTGTGTTTATATGCAGTAAACTGGCACAAAACCCGCCGAGGTTTAAAATTTATAATTGTGATTTTTGCAGAAAATTAACGTATGGAACCGTTTTAAAACTGAATTACATACTAAAACAGAGGTTGTAATTCCGCTGACAAAACACGAGAGGGCAACCTACATGTGTTGCGGTGTCCAATCATACCATCCTCTGACGTCATTCAGCGTGAACGCAATTACGCCACCGTGTGGACGTTTTGTAGATCGTCACTCTCAACTACCTCTTTTCTGTTTTTTTTTTCTTTTTCATTTTCCCTGCAATTATGAATTCTGAATTCAGCTGGACGCAGACGTGGACCAGCGCACAAACTAAGCCAAAGCACCCACGACAAGGCCGGGCCAGATACGTCAAACCCTCGCTTGCCAGCTCGTCGCACAAGCACGCCTTCACGAAAGGAGCCGCATCGCCCTGGAGCACGAAGTTGCAACGCTAAGGATGCAAGCCAAGGATGACAACGACCCCGAGCTACAGAAGGAAGTGGAAAGACTTCAAACTGCCCTGCCTGATCCTCATCTGCACATAGACCGAAGAGAGCAGTCAGAGAAAAGAACCAGAGAGGAACTCAACGAGAAACTCCGACAAAAGTGAAGCCTTTTGCAAAGAGCAGAGACTGAACTTAAAGAGACTCGAAAGCACGGCCTGCGAAAGAAACTCGCAAGCGGCCCACGCTACCATCCACAAGATCGTACAGCAGAGACACGATCTCAAAGACTAACTTGACACTCTTCACACCGAGTGAAACACTCTTATAGACTGCAGAATGACCGGGAAGGGGAAACACACACCACAAAGTTTCCCTGACCAGCTGGTCCGCACCCTTCAGCCAAGAACCCAGAGCTGTAAAAGGGGGGTGAAAGCCCACTGTTCAAAACATCACCAGCCAGCCCACAAGAACCCCCGTCAGCAGCGAGGGGAGAAGAGCCTTTCCAGGAGAGCCCTTGCTACTTACAACGGCAGGGCTCCCAAAAGACTTAACAAGCTGGCGAGAAACCTCCCTACGTTCACTCCGAACCCTGCAGGAGGCCACAGCGTGCACGCCTACCTACAAGACATTGACTTTCACTTAAAAACTGTTACCAACGTCACCGCGTGGGACAGATTATCCGAAATCTGCACCCCACAGTGAGTCATCACCTAGGCATTCTGGCCTGCCCACATAGCATGACTACTCAACAGCTAAGAGGAGCTTACACCAAGCAAAAGACTGTCCGGGAAAAGACGTTAAAAAACCCCACAATCTGCTCTGTCTCTGAACACACTCAGAGCTGCCCCCAGACCAGCAGAGGGCAGCACAACCGTGATGGTGCTCGTCCAAGGCACCAGAGCGAGCGCTCTGAAAGATTCTGGGAAGCCAGCCGGCGACCCGGAAATAGCCGACACCCATCACCAAGAGACTCAAGCCCAGACAGCCCTGAGCGGTAACCCTCTCAACAAGCCACTGGTAAGCACAAGTCTGAGCACGCATCAGACAAACACAGTGCCGCCACGTCTGAGACAGCCGAGACCCTGGAGTCTTTGAAAAGCTTCTTCACAAAGACTTTCCTGACATCCTATGCCTGAGCGTAAGACCTACAACAGGCACACAGAGCAAACTGTCACAAAGTGACAGCAGCACACAGCCACCACAGCTGACAGCTGCACAGCCTGAGTGAGACAGCACAGTTTCCCACAGCGGGGTCCAAAACCCCAATGATTTTGAACTGCAAAACCAGAAGACACTGCACGAACACAGTGCAAGACTCTGCTAAAAAGGTCCCTGATCAGCATAGGACATAGAACTTTTAAAAGTAGATGAAAAGGTGTGTTCAAAGAGTTGCAAGACTCAGCATTAGTAAACTTTTTTTTAGTTAACGAATTTTACTGATTTAAAGGAATCTTAAATGGACGTGTAAGCCTCAACAACCAACAGACTATACACGACCCTTTTTAAACAAACAGTTTCTAGATACTTTTTGAAAAATGCACTGCTGTACATTAGTTTCCATGACAATGACTTGTTACAAGAAACACTAGCTCCAAATAGGGCATACGTCACCTTAACGCCAGGGTGTAGGAGAACCACCACAGTTTTAAACTACTGTTAACCTACGGGCGTGCTTTTGATCGTTGCGATCCAACCAGAACACAACGTGCAATACGCATCTTTGATCGCTGGCCTGTCTAAATGCAGATAAAACGATAGCTGGAATTGACATCTCTACTCTAAGTAAAATAGCCTTAGATTTCCAACTAAAAGTAAAAGTAGCATGTTCAGCAGTAAAAGCGTAAGTCTGTTTGACAAAGTAACCTCATCTCAGCAGCTTGTAAACTGTACCGATATCTATTATGCTTTGATTAAAAGGACATCCAAATGGTAGTATGACTAAACCTGTGTCTAACAAAGAAAGCTCAGGACAGAGTTATATCTAGGTAGACCTGACTGTCTACAAATGTAAAGGCCTTACAAATTATTGTCAGATTTATGTAATTCACCTAAATTTTTGCTGCATCTACAAGCAGAGAGCTACCTAGCGATCAAAACTGTTTACTCGCTGAAAAGTCAGCATTCGTGCACGAGAGGGACGTAACCATATATGCTTAGACAAGCTTTGACTTACAGCAAATCTATTTCCTTACTCTGTAAACAAATAGAATAAGTTACGTAAAATAAAGAGAAGAGTTAGCTAATTAGCTAATACCAAAACTCATCTGCATTTACTGAGGTGTTTTGGGGCCTTTGAGGTGTTTTGACATGCTCTGACATTTGTGCTTATTTCAGCTACTTACAACATACCATTGGCCAACATGTCATTTGGCTGTATTCAGCACAAACTCTGCTACAATAATATGTGAGCAAAATAGATGTACATGTTTGCATTTTATAGAAAAAAAATATAATGCGTGGTTAGTAAGTTTTGGGAAAAAAATTGTCCCCGCAATAAGGCCATATAACACATACTGAACAGTTGTCCACAAGACTTTTGAGTTACTATTCTTGTAGGCTAGAATTTTTACTACAAAATGATGTGAAAATCATTCTGACCACTCTTTCACAAACAATAATATAACAATTTAAATTTTGTAAGTCAGTTTTTGTGTCAGCACTGCTGTATGCGTGGGAGTGTCAATGGCCATGAATATTAATGAGATTCACACCAGGGGAGACAAAAGACACTCCCCCAAAGGCTAATGCCCCCATCAATGTGCTGTGAGGCAACCTGAACAAAAAATGACAGGAGATGCAAAGGTTTGGTTTTTCAATCTGTTTTATTGTAATTCCTAGAACACATTACTATTTTTTATATTTTTAAAATATTAAGCAGCACAACTGTTTTTTAATAATAATCATGTTTTAAAATAAATCATCATATCAGAATGATTTCTGAAGGATCATGTGACACTTGTAGTGAACTTATTTCTTCTCAAGTGTTGAAAACTTAGAAGCGAAAACCAGGAGACTTGATTGTATCTTTTGAGGGTTCTTTATTGAGCAAAAAGCTTGTTCGTTGCTGTAGTCTTCAAAGCTCGCTCGTCTCAAGTCTAACTAAAACATAATACATTTTTAGCTTATATTCATTTCAAAGGGGTGGAGTTTCCTTGAGGGGGGATACATTAAAACAAAGCATGTAAATTAGCTGAGCCAGGAGAGCAGGATGGAGCAGACCTTCCCGCACTGACAAAAGGCCCTCGCCTTTCAGACCCTCTCAGCAGGTCACTTCACATGCTGAGACACTAAAGCATGTAAATTAGCTGAGCCAGGAGAACAGGATGGAGCAGACCTTCCCGCACTGACAAAAGGATGCTATCAGCTCAGGAACATTCACACCTGCTCAGTATGTCTAGCAGGAACAGGCACCCGTCAGGGTTTCTGAGTTTACAAAATTCACACTAATAAACTTCCTCAGTTTATATTCTACAGTATTGGAAATCTAAATTAAACCTTTAATACATTTGTAACACTTCAATCCCCTCTTTGGGAGTTCTAAATAACTCCCACACTATATACAAATTTAAACACTTAAAAATTCATTCTTGCAACTTGTAATCGTTACAGGCACATAGCTTGCTCTGTGTTGGTGTTTCTGTAATTGCATGTTGACACAGGAACAAAACATGCAATTAGAGTCCGTGTAGTTCTTACGGGTAATAGTCTTTTCTGGTAGGTACTGTGATTTTCTCGTGAGAGGCGTGATTCATTTGTTGGATTAAACACTTGATACTGTGGACGCATAGATAGTACGCTAGTAAGAGAAACAACAGCAGAATTGCTATTTCCTTTATCCATATCCACGGTTTACCTAACAAGTTTCCGAACCATGAAGAATCATCTTCAGTCATCTGGCGTAATTTTGCTGAAAGACCAAGAATGTCTTGTTGGATTTTGTTCAAGTTCTCTGTTGGATCCATTAAACCGGTGCAGCACTCAGGGCCGATGATGGTGCAGGCTCCACCTTGCGTTGCTAGAATGTAATCCAAGGCCACTCTGTTCTGTAAGATCATTATCTTGTGCGAAGCGAGAGTGTCCGTGATGTTACCAAGGGCCAAAGCCGTATCATTGGCCAATTTCTGTACAGAATTCGATAAGCTTCTGACTTGATCAAGGGCCTGCATGACACCATAAGACGGAATTAATGCTCCAAGAGTTCTTGACCACCATGTTTGTGCACAAGTGAGTCCTGGAATGCAGTCATCATCGTTGTTTGTGGTAGACGGAGCTGCATTAAATAACTGTGGTGAGCTTGGGGTGGAGTGTGTATTTTCTCTGATAGCTGGTAGAACATAAACCAGGGTGCACCTGCCGTTGAATTGGCTGGGGAGGATGCTGTAGACAGAAGTTCCACACAACCAAAAAGTGTCAGTTGGTGGAGAGATCATACACACCTGATTTATTGCAAACAAATGGGGTAAGAATGGGTTCCTGAAGAGACACTCTGTTAAGTCTTTTTCCTCTTTCTTCTCTGTTGTAGTAACGTACACAAAGGAGGAGTCTGTTCCTCTTTCAATCACAAAGCTGCACCGTTCGCGAGGAATTTCACCCAGAGGAGTTGATGCTGGAGCATAATTTTCCATGCACCAATAGAACATCATTGGCAGAAGTAGATCGGTCATGATGGGAGTAGCTGAAGTTAGGTTGCAGGATGGTAGTCCTGGAATGCAACACGGAGAAGCTGGAGGAATTGTTATGTTGTGACATGTATCCTTGTTGAATCCACTGGTATGATGATTGAATAAGGTACACGTGTCACATTTGGAGATAGGGTGTGCCACCCATGGAATTCCTGCTCCTACTGAAGGTGCGTGTGGCATGCAAACGTTCTTTCCTGCAAACAAGGCATTTCTTGACATATTCATCAGCTCTAAGAATATGTTGTTTCTGGAATCCACACTATGTGCGATGTCCATGATGGTTAGTAGTATGACAATCTTGATCATGTTGATGGATGACTGAAGATCCCGTATGTGGGTTTCTGCGTTGTGTTTTTCTTTCTTTTCTTTATCCCTTTCGTGATATTTGGCAGTGGGTCTCGTTGTTTTCTAGAGGTTGTGGATTCATACACTGGTTAGGAGGTTGGTGCATATGTGTCTCGGGTCAGCCAACATCCATCAAGTGGTATCTGCACAGAGGTAAACAGAAAAACAAAAGACAGGAGAACTGTATTTGTTCAAACACTAGGGATTTAACCTTGTAGTAACGTACACAAAGGAGGAGTCTGTTATAGTTGTTCCTTTTTTTCCCTATTTCTTATTATTTTGACACCTAAAGAAACAGTGAAGTGAGGATTGACTAAATGGATGGGGAAGGCCTATGAGGGAGTCTTCGCCGACGGGGTGGCCACTGACGCGTATTGCATTCAGATCTTCCCTTCGGTTCTTCACTGTTTCGTGTCCTACCCTATCCCTGTTGGTGGGGGAACAACCTTACAGTGTGACACATGAGTCCAGGTTTTCTTTCCCTGACACAATACTGCAGCAGCTGTAATTAACATCACTTGATGTGGTCCGTACCACTTAGGTTCTAATGGCTTGTTTCTGAATGACTTTATCATGACCCATTGACCTGGGATGATTGCATGTCCACCTTCTGGTGGAGTCTGCCAACACGACTCAACTCTCTCTTTGGCACTCTGTACTGCCTTTGTAAGGTTTTCACAGTAAGCAATCAGGGCATCTGAGGCAATGTGTACATCAGCATTTCTAAGATCAATCACACCTGGCATCTGCATTGGTCGTCCAGTAATAATCTCATGAGGGCTCAGTCCTACTGATCTGTTAGGTGACGCTCTCATACTACACAGTACTGCTGGCAGCGCTTCGACCCATGGTACTCCTGCCTGATGCATTTTGCTTAGCCTGGTTTTGATTGTTTTGTTTGCACGTTCAACCTGTCCTGATGCTTGCGGCCTATAGGGGCAGTGAAGGTTCCACTTAATCTGCAACATTTTAGCCACTTCCTTGACTACCTGTCCTGTGAAATGTGTACCTTGATCTGAGTCAATGCAATCTGGTAATCCCCATCTGGGAATGAAATCAGTGACAAGACATTTAGCAGTATGTGCAGCTGTAGCACGCCCTGTTGGATAAGCTTCTACCCATCTTGAGAACTTGTCTATTACTACCAAAACATCAGTTTTTCCCTTACAACGAGGCAATGAAATGTAATCAACTTGCAGGTGACGGAATGGCCCTGGTGGAGCTGGAGTATGTGCTGTTGGCGTAATGGCTGCTGGTACATCATTATTTTTCTGACATATAACACACCTCTTGGCTGTTTCTGTGGCTGCATTTCTGAATTTTGGATTCCACCATTGATTTGAGAACCTGTGATTCATCGTTGCTGGACCACTGTGACCCAAACTGTGTATTTGTTGAGCCAAATATGGCAGCAGTGATTCGGGAGCGACATACTTTCCCCCTTTGGTCCAGCAACCAGAGGAATCCACAATGGCTCCTTTGTCTAACCATGTCCATGCTTCATACAGCGGAACGTCTTTGTACAAATCAATTATTGATTCAGGAGGCAGAATTGTCTTTTGTGCTATACTACCTGTACACACTTGTACAGTTGCATATAAACAAGCCTGTTTAGCTGCCATATCAGCAAGAGAATTACCTTTAGCTTCTGCAGTATTAGTTGTGAGATGTGCTTTCACTTTGATCACTGCTAATTTCTTTGGGAGTTTCATTGCAAACATTAGATCTTTTACTAATCCAGCATGCTTAATGGGGGATCCAGCAGAAGTTAGAAACTGTCTGGTTTGCCAAATGACACCAAAATCATGAATTACCCCAAAAGCATACCTGGAATCTGTGTAGATATTTGCCACTGATCCTGAAGCTAGCGTGCATGCTCTTGTTAAGGCTACTATTTCTGCAGCTTGAGCTGAAAAATTATCTGGAAGACGACCTGAATCAACCACTTCAGTGGTGGACGTTACTGCATAACCTGCTCGTCTGTTACCGTCAATTACTTGAGCTGAACCGTCGACAAACAACTCAAATTCTGAATTCTCTAAGGGAGTTTCTTTTACTTCACTTGTAGGTGTATATGTAAGCGTAACACAATCGTGAGTCATTTCTCCTTCATCCTCTAACAAACTTTCAGTCATTGCGGACATCATACATGAGGACGGATTTGTGACTGGTGCACGCTGTAAAACAATGTTTGGGGCTGTGAGTGTCGCTAACCAATTTCCCCAACGGGAGGAGGTTACAGAGGTGACTTTTGCTTGATTCATTAGTGCGGACACGGAATGAGGGCATTTTACATTTACAGTCTGACCTAACACCATTACTGATGAAGCCTGAAGAGCCAAATGAACTGCCTGTACTGCTCTAAGACATGGGCCCATACCTTGAGCGACTATGTCAAGTTTACCAGAATAGTAATGAATTGGGCGTAAACTGCCCCCATGATCTTGCATTAGACATGCAGTCATAAAACCTAAGTGTTCATGAACATAAAGCACAAAGGGTCTGTCAGATTGGGCAATTCCTAATGCTGGTGCTTGACAAAGTGCTCTCTTCAAATCATTGAACGCTTTGAGGTGTAATTCTTCCATACAAACAGTATCTGAATCTTTACCATGTCCTTTTAACAAGTCATAGAGAGGCTGAGCAATCGAGGCATATTCTTCAATCCATGGTCTACAGTAACCTGCTGTTCCTAAAAATGAGCGGAGTGTTTTAATGGTGGTAGGCGGAGGTATGGTTTTGACTGACGTCGCTCGATCCTGTGTAATGGATCTATTTCCTGCACCAATTGTTTGACCCAGAAATGTGACTTGCTTTTTAGCAATTTGAGCTTTGTGAAAGCTGCATTTGTGTCCTTTTTTATGCAAATAGTTCAACAATGCTGCCAATTCAGTTTGATGTACCTCGTGATTTGTTGAGGCAATCAAAATGTCATCGACATATTGGATCATAGTGGACTGTTTTACAGGACATTCTGGGTCACACAAATCACGTCTGACAGCCTGATGGTATATGGTTGGGGAGTTTTGAAATCCCTGTGGCAAACGTGTCCACTGGTATTGCTCATAGTCAACTGTGAAAGCTAACCATGGCTGGCTGTCAGAGTGCAACGGTACAGAAAAAAATCCATTAGACATATCAATTACTGAAAAAATCTCACACTCCAATGGCAGACCATTACAGATTGTGGAAGGATCTGCCACTAGGGGGGTGATTTTATCAATATGTTTATTGGCTACTCTGTAGTCTATTGTTAGTCTCCATGTCCCATTGGATTTCTTGATGGGCCATATGGGTGAATTACATGGACTGTTGGTTTTAACTAGCACTCCCTGCGTCAGCAATTTTTCTACAATAGGTTTGATCCCCTGTATAGCTTCCTTATTGATAGGATATTGTTTGGTGACCGGAGGTGTAGTTCCTGTCAATTTTACTGGTTCTACACCTGTCAACAACCCACAATCATCCTTGTCTTTAGCCCAAATTGGATGATTCTGTAAGAAAGCATACTCTGGAGGGATTTCATTATTGGTAGAAACTTGCGCTGAGGAAATTTGAATGCTAGCAGATTCTGAGGACATGTCTAAAGTTAGATGTACTTGTCTCAGGAGATCCATGCCTAGAATTGCACCTGTATTTAATGGAGCACATAACAATTTTGTAGTCAGAGTTTTCGGGCCAAATTGTACCTGAATGGGCGGGGTTTCATACAAAACAGAATCTTCACCTATTACACCAGTTAAAGAAAGTTTGGTTTTCTTGTACGGGATGTCTAAACCTTGAGCTAATTTTGTAGGAATTACTGTAATTTCTGCACCTGTATCAAGCAAAAAATCAATCTCTTTCTCACATATGCTACCTTTCACAAAAATTCTTTTGTCATTATGATGGATTACAGGGGAAAGGTAGCTATTCACAGCCCCAACAATTAGTTTTTTTCCTGGTCTTTTTGTGCTCTTAGAAGAGCCTGAACGAGCTGTCCTAAATTTTCAGTGGACACTTGCGGAACTACGTCACGGTTGTAAGCAGGCTGAGAAGGAGCAGAATTATGCATAGCATTTCTTTTTGTATCTTGCAACTTTTTCCTACACTCTTTTTCCCAATGTCCTAATTTTTCACAGTAGTGGCATTTGCTATCTTTTCTAGACCACCTGTTTTCTTGTTTTGCTGTGCTAAACGTAGCCGCGGCTGCTACTCTCACTTTAATGTAACACCAAGTCCTAGAAAGACTTAAAATATAGATGCATCCTGTTAACCCGTTTAAACATGCATAATTCATGTAAAATGTACAGACATTCTTTAGGTACTGTTGAATTGTCTGACATGCTCTGGTTCCCATGACAACGCCTTGTCACAGGAAGTGCTAACTTGTGATGTCACTTTGTAAACAAACCAGCCTAGGTGCCTAAGCTAACCTAACATCCCTCCCGCTTACGCTAAGCTAAACTAACATAGCATCCAGCTAGCTTACGCTATGCTAACCTAACCTAGCCTAGCCTCCATCCAGCTTAGGCTAAGCTACATAATAACTTCTACAGTTAGCAGTTAGCATAATTTACTTGAGCCCTTAATCACCACTTGTGTTCACACAATGCAAACTATTCTAGAATGTTTTCTTTAACACCAGTTAGGGTTTCTAATTATTTACTTTCCGTGTTTACAATTCTTTGCAGCTAAAGTTCACCTTCACTAGTGTAGGCATCGTCCTTGCTAACCGTCGAAGGCAAACTTTGCAGATGCCCCTGTTAATTAAACTTACGTTAGCTAGAGAATAATTCATATAGCAATAGGAATTTTCATCGGCAGGTGACTAAACCGATCATTCCCGGTGTTTTGATCACTTTATTCAATTTTGCTTTAAAAAAAAAAATATATATATATTTTTTTCTCGTTAATTCTTTCATTTCTTTGACTGATAATAATAGCAGTCAGCTATTCCCTTGGCTATTCAGTCATCTATATGATTTAATTTAATTTCCTCTCTTGTTCAAATGTGGTTCCATTTCCCATAGGGCTCAGAAAGGAAACAGAGACACCCTTATTTGTTATTTTGGCTTAGTTTCAACCAGTGCACTCATTTTCGTGACCCTGCAGCACAAGTAATTTCAACAATTTACTAGGGCACAACTATAATCCTGAGGATTGATAATAAGCAGAATTTAAATAAGAAAGCTGTCCGTTTCCCTCTTATCCTTCACTTCGTCAAGCCGTAGTGACCCCCCCCCCAGTTACGTCCAGAGAAATAATTAAGTCATAAGAACCATCTCACGTCATTTATTTCATCTCGGCTATGCCCTCTCCAGGAAATACTCTCAGAACCACACAAGTCTTAGCCTCCTAACGCTCACACCTAAGCTTATAAGGACACAAGAGACACTTAGCTTTGTGCTAAATATCTAGCGAACCCATTAAGCAGTAGTTCTGAACTTTTAGGGCCATGCATTAGTCACTCACCACAAGTGTGCCAAAATGTCACAGAGCCCCTGCTTAGCCTGACCTCAACAGCCCAGAGCGGAACCCCTCTCGACCTGCCACTGGTCAGCACAAGTCTGAACACACATCAGACGAAAACAGTGCTGCCATGTCCGAGACAGCCAAGAGCCTGAAGTTGCTTAAAGAGCTTCTTCACAAAAGACTTTACAAAGACAACAAGAGGGACGAACACGACATCCTATGCCTCAGCACAAAACCTGCAACAGGCACACAGAACACTGCTCGTCAACAACAGACCACAGAGCTAACACAGCTGACACAGCTGACAACTTCCCACGACTGGGACCAAAATCCCAAAAGACCAAGAAATGCTGCTTTGTCTGTCTCCGCAAAGAACTACACAAGACCGGCCCTAACCGCCCGTCGATCACCACACCAGCCCCGACGCCAAGACTCCTCGGGCACATGATCAAACAGGGTATGGCCCGGAAACTCTTTGAAAGACTCTGAGAGACAAAATCGAACTCTTACATCTCAAACATGCGAGCTGACTGTGCAGTCATACAGCCAGAACGACATCCGGCTCAAACAGGTAGCTCACATTCACCTGACAATTGGTTCTTTTAGTCTGAAACACCCGGTGTACATCTCACAAATGGACACTTACCCCTTTCTGATTGGCAAAGATCTGCTAGAGCGCTTTGAGCCTTTACTAGACTTCAAACACCTGACAGTCTGGGCCCAAGTTCAAGAACCCCCCCCCCCTCCAGTCACACAGGTTACCAAAGCCAGACTGGCCGGTCATAGAGGTAACGAGAACTACAACAAAGCCAGACTCTAAGGTCACAGAGTTCATAGAACTCCAGCAGCCATCCAGGGGTACACAGCCTCAACACCAAGTCAAGGTTCAAGTTCGCTACCATGCACCTTCCAGCTCGCCAAAGACCATGACAACTTCATGAACATTGGGAGTCACCACCACTTAGACCCCTCCAACCACCCTAGCACGCTGTCTAGACCCACCGACAACCGGTGCCCCAAACACCCGCTATACACCTGACACATGCTGCGTGCACAAGACAACATATTATGTTTTGAGCTACTCCAGTGCCACCTGCTGTCTACAATCAGTAATCTCAAATACTCTAGTATCATCAGCTGTCTACAATCAATAATCAACAAATACTCTAGTATCACCAGATGTCTACAATCAGTAATCAACATATCTACCCAATCAGCACGAAGGCAAACCATATATAAGCACAGTCAAACGCACCTAAGGATGTTCTACAGTCTTCAGAATAGGTTGCCTAAACAACTGCCATGTCGGAGATTGAACTCTTCCCGTCAGATGACGAATCTCTCTTCTCTCAGGACTCTGCCTCAAATCCAGCCACTCCAAAGAGCACCATTTCTCCACCAGGTGCCATCGTCGAGTCTCCAGCTTCAAGGCGTGGTCGCCAGCCAATCCGTGCCGCTACCCATACGCCAGAACGACAAAGACAGCGCTCACCTCCACCAACGAGACGCACACCTTCTTCTTTGTCCTCATCCTCATCATCCTCCTACTCACTGGCCCAGCCAACCATTCCTGCAATCGGGAAATGGACAGTGTTAAGTCTAAGGCAAGCTTTGACCAATGCGGACGTCCACTACACCAGACGGATGAATAAAGCCGAATTATACCAACTATTCTCTAACCTACAGTCAACGGGCGCCCCGTCTAAACCCTCATCTCCCTCTAAAGTCTCCAATAAAGCAACAAACAAAACCAACAAAGGTAAAACACCACATACCTCTCAAATCCGGTATTCCTCCACAGCGAGACTGGACCACCATCGATCTTCAGGTAGGGGCAGTGCGCCTTCAGCGAGCCTGGGACGGGCCCCAGTTTCCTCCGCCGTTAGATCGCTACCCTCTCCGCCTTCTGCTCAGCATCACTCATTACCGGTCACCAACAGCAACCGTCTTCCCTCTAGCGTGAGGTTGCCTCCACTAGCGGGGCAAGCGCAACCCGCTGTTACCATTCCAAATTCTCTCCATCTTTCGTGGCCCGCGGCTCCTGACGTGAGGTTGCCTCCGCCAGAATCGCGGGCTCAGACAACTCTCCCTTGTCCTTACCCTCCGGGTACCGCTAACCCTTTTTCTCAGCCGTGGCCTACAGCAGACCCTAGCGTGAGGATGCCTCCGCTAGCGGCGCAGGCCCAGTCGCCTCATTTTCCACCTCAGCTTTCCCTCTCCTTCCCGGTTGCTTTCCAAGCTCCAGGGGCCGTTGCAAATGCAAGACCACCTCCGTTTTCCACGTCGGCCCCGGATTGTCTCCCCCAAAACATGCTTCCTCAGGCAAAATCACCATTTTCTCTGTTTACAGCAACTCAGATGCCCATACCTCCAAACGCCATCGCTTTGGAACCGCCCCCCGTTGCCAGCAACATCCGAGCGCAGATCCTATCAGGTGCGGATATTGACCTATCATCTTTCCTTTCTCTGCTTCCCCCATCCGATTCAAATCGCCAGATCGATTGCGGCGACTTCTCAGTCACCCTAAAAAATCCAAACAACACATCATCCCGAATTTTGTCATTTTCAGAATTTTGCATTGCATTCGGCAGATACACAGAGATCGTCTGTGCTGTTTTTCCCCATAGGAGGCGCGAGCTCAATGACTATCTCGCGATTGTGGCAGAGCTCGCGTTATCTTATGGGGGATCACATTTTTACACGTACCACAAGCTGTTTGCAGCTAAATGCGCCGTCCGAATCACCCTATGGAACCAGTGCCCATATTGGGGCGCGCTGGACACGGATCTTCACAATAAAATCTTCTTGGGCGTTAAGAATATTTCCTGCGCAGTCTGTAGGTCACTCGCCCATTCCACCACGTCTTGTCCTCAAGTAAATCCATCAATTCCTCCAATTCCAGTTCCTAACCAAGAAAGATCAACTAGTTACGTTCCACGGCCAGCTACTACAAACTTCAACTCCTCCGGAAGAGCCTCCGCCTTTTCCACAAGACGCCAGGTCTGCAACCATTTCAATACAGGCGGCTGCACAAGACAACGCTGTCGGTTTCTGCACATCTGCAATTATTGTGGCGGCGCTCATGCCCGCACCGTATGCCCCGTAAAGAAACACACCAATAAAAATTCAAAAAATTACTTGTCGACTCCCGTGAATATTTTACGTTTGTCATCAGAATTGTCTCAGCACCCTGATCCTGAATTTACCAAATATTTACTGTCTGGCCTCGAGCATGGTTTCGAACCAGGTCTCGAAAGTATCCCCTCACAAAATTTGATTTGTGATAATCTCCAATCGGCTCTCATAGAACCCGAAGTAGTAGACAACCTGATCAATAAGGAAGTTATTTCAGGTTTCATGATCGGACCTTTCGATACCCCCCCTTTCGAACACTTTCGCATCAGCCCTATTGGAGTGGCGACAAGGAAATTTTCCGGTAAAAAACGCTTAATAATTGACCTCTCAGCCCCGCACAATTCTCCGTTTCCAAGCATAAACAGCCTCATCCCGCTAGACGAATTCTCTCTTCGCTATCACGACATTGACCAAGCAATTTCATTAATAAAAAATGCCGGCCGAGGCGCTTGGCTCGCCAAAGTCGACATTACTTCGGCTTTCAAAGTGATGCCCATCCACCCAGATTGGTGGCATTTATTCGGTGTCCGATGGCACGAAAAATATTACTTCGCCGTCCGCCTAACTTTCGGCTGTAAAAGCAGCCCCAAGATTTTTGACATGCTATCGGAAGCAATTTGCTGGATTCTTTCAAACAACTACGCAATTCCCTACCTCATTCACCTGCTCGACGATTTCTTAATCATATCGCCCCCTGATGCCATCCCAGCAGCGCATCTCATCACAGTTCAGAAAGTTTTTTCCGAGCTAGGTGTCCCAATCGCCCAGGAGAAAACCAGCGGCCCAGACACGTCCATCGAATTCCTGGGCATCAACCTGGATACCGTTAAATTCCAGGCTTCTTTACCCAAAGAGAAAATTGACAGAATAATTCTGGTCTCATCCACGTTATTAGACAGCCCAAAGTGCTCTAAGCTCGAACTCCTTTCTCTGCTCGGCCACCTAAATTTCGCAATGCGCATAATCCCGCAAGGCCGCTCTTTTATCTCACATCTTCTCTCCCTTGCATCCTCCATTGCCGCGTTAGGAGACAAAATATCTCTAACCAATCCATGCCGTGAGGAGCCAAAGTTATGGATAACTTTCCTTAAACAGTGGAACGGATTGTCTTTCTTTTACAATACTTTAGTGTCCTTCCCAACCGATATCCAACTCTACACCGACGCAGCCCCCTCCATTGGCTTCGGGGGTTTTTACCAAGGCCGTTGGTTCGCATCCACCTGGCCTCCACAGCTTCTAGACATGACCCGTTTCTCAGCCTCTTCAGCGTTGTTCGAACTTTATCCTCTCGTTGCCGCAGCCTTTTTATGGGGGAAAGAATGGTCCACAAACAACATCATCGTTTACTGCGACAATGAAGCAACTGTGCATTGCATTAATAAAACCCGTTCTCACGCACCAGCTATGATGCCACTATTAAGACGCCTCATTTGGATCGCAGCTTGCGACCAATTTATTATAACAGCTAAACATGTACCAGGATCAAAAAATCTAATTGCTGACTCTCTCTCACGCTTTGCTTTCCAGAAATTCAGACAGCTGGCTCCAGAAGCAGACCCCAACCCAACGCCAGTACCTCCCTATTCAGAATTGATCTTTCCATAAACCACTCCTTGAGACCACTGCTCGACGCCTCTCTTGATTCTATTTTCCAAGCCTTTTCCCCCAGAACTCTCCAATCCTATTTAACAGCTTGGAGATGTTTTAAAACCTTTCATTTAATTTTCGACCTACCCTTCCCGGATTTCTCTCTGCTCACAATTACATCGTTTGTCTCCTACCTCAACATAGCAAAAAACCTCCAAGTTGGTTCCATTAAAGGCTATTTAAGTGGAATCCAATTTTTCCACAAATTAATTTTCGGCTCACCCTCTGCTGCTTTAACAAACTCACAGACATCACTGCTTATTAAAGGCATCCAAAAGACCCATCCTACCCGCCCAGATGCCAGACAACCCCTAACGCTGGACCTACTCGCCAAATGCATCCGTACCCTCCGTCTAGGCTACCATTCTATTAACACAGCTCGCACACTGGACGCAATGTTCATTTTGGCTTTTTTCGGGTTTCTCAGATGCTCCGAACTTGCTATTACCTCTAATTTTAACCCAAAAATTCATCCCACCATTTCAGACTTATCCTTAGTAGATGACGAAACTATCTCCTACTTTATCAAACAGAGCAAGACAGACCAGTCCAAAAAAGGTCATTTCATTTATATTTTCAACCTTCATTCACCCATCCAACCTTACCAAACCCTCCAATCCTACCTTAATTTCAGAAATTCAACAAGTAAAGACCCTTCAGATCCACTTTTCATAAATGATTCAAACCAACCAGTCACGCGCTTTTGGTTTCAAAAACACCTAAAATTAGTCCTAACACAATCTGGCATCCCAGCCGAACACCTTTCAGGCCACTCTTTTCGCATAGGTGCCGCAACCACAGCCGCCCAAAAAGGACTCTCACAGCAACAGATTCAAGCTCTTGGTCGTTGGTCATCCGAAGCTTTCAAAAGCTACATTAGATCTAACCGCTTCCACATCAAAAAAGCGCACCAAACCCTTATCAGCTAAACTAACTCTAACTCGTTCGATTGCCGGCGAGGCTTACCCATTCGATAGCAGCGAGTATTGAACTCCCGTCGGATGGTCCGGGAGCCCTCCCAATCGATAATACCTAAACATCTTCATGTCTACATCAGTAGGGGCTTACCCGTCCGATCGCAGTGAGTATTGAACTCCCGTCGAACGCCGCAAAAGCCCTCCCAATATAAATTGTCCACCTCATTACCAGCGGAGGCTTACTCGTCCGATCGCAGTGAGTATTGAACTCCCGTCGGATACAGCAAAAGCCTTCCTAATATTAATCATTCACCTCATCGCCAGCGGAGGCTTACCCGTCCGATCGCAGTGAGTATTGAACTCCCGTCTGACGCCGCAAAAGCCCTCCCAATATAAATTGTCCACCTCATTACCAGCGGAGGCTTACTCGTCCGATCGCAGCGAGTATTGAACTCCCGTCGGATGCAGCAAAAGCCTTCCTAATATTAATCATTCACCTCATCGTCAGCGGAGGCTTACCCGTCCGATCGCAATGAGTATTGAACTCCGGTCGGACACCGCAAACATCAGCCCTATTATTTCTATTTTTGGGGGGAACAGTTCCTGGCTGCTGTCCGAATAAACTAATTTTACATTTTTGGGGGAATACTCTGCATTCGGGCCAATTACCAAGATAAGAGCCCTCTCCCCGGACAGCACGCCAAATACGTTTACTAATTTAATCTATCAAACTGATTTGTAAGTGTGAACTCGTGAAATTATGTTTTATTAACGTAGTTCGGGAGGAACACGTCAAATGAGCTACTCCAGTGCCACCTGCTGTCTACAATCAGTAATCTCAAATACTCTAGTATCATCAGCTGTCTACAATCAATAATCAACAAATACTCTAGTATCACCAGATGTCTACAATCAGTAATCAACATATCTACCCAATCAGCACGAAGGCAAACCATATATAAGCACAGTCAAACGCACCTAAGGATGTTCTACAGTCTTCAGAATCCCTCCACCACCCCGTCTCCTCACACTCACCAGGTCACTTCCTAAACCGGGGGGCAATACTCTGCATTTGGGCCAATTACCAAGATAAGAGCCCTCTCCCCGGACAGCACGCCAAATACGTTTACTGATTTAATCTATCAAACTGATTTGTAAGTGTGAACTCGTGAATCAGCGTTCTGCACCTGATGCCATCACTGCGCCACAGCTTGTGGTGCCACAGTGCAAAAGGGGGGTCATGCCAATGTATGCTCATGAAGCAGCATCAGAGACACTTGCAAGACACCGAAGCAAGTGGCATACCGGCATCCTCAATGCGAAGTCCCAGCCAACCAAGGACAACACTCGCAAAAAAATAAATAATTTTTTCCTCCCTTTCTCTCTTTCACTTTTACCAGGATGCTGCTGTGCTTCGCCATCCTGTACCTCCAGCCAACCAGAGAGCAGCCGCAATCGGACATCTCACCAAATCCGGCATCAGTCATCGTCCTAAAGGAACAACCGGGACTCCTCATCACCAATGGCCGGACCCACACTCAGAAAGTGTACGTGCCACCTGATCCTCGCAACGTCTACAGAGCACACTACCCCAGCGCAACGACACAATACAGCTGGGTAGGTGCCCGATGGACAGAGGACTCCCTCACTCACGCTGAGGCTGATGTTGAACACATGCTCAACCAACTTGAGAAAATGACTGTCACGCTAGCGGAGCCAGTTGGCCACAACCGCCGCTCCCAACGGTTCCTACGAGCTTTGCTCGGAGCCGCCACTGCCGTCGGAACTCTGTTTAACATTTGTATGCCCAGTGTGAATGCAGTGAACCTAGCCACTGTGAGGCGGCATGTAGCCGAAATTCAGGCTGAGATTCCACAGATAAAAGAGCAACTCACGACACAGAGTGCATCCCTGCAGACCATCGACAAGACACTAAAGGGAATTGTGGTTACTTTCAACACTCACAGCGTTCTGCCGACCCCAACAGTGAACTCCATGAAAAAGCTGTTACTGTCTCCAAGAATGACGTTGCTCAAACTCAGCTGGTAACAGCCCTGAGGACAAACCCGCTGCGGGGAGTGAACCCCTCCATCGACAGCCTCGCCATGGGTAGAATTCCACCGCACCTGATACCCTTAGGCCTCATGCAAACCGTGGTGGTGTCCGCCATCACCACGCCAACTGACTCTTTACAAATACACCTTGCCTACTCTCTGGGTAGTGCCATCCCACTCTGCGTCGACCACAAGCAGAGAAAAGGGGGGGCTTTCTCTTGAACTTGCCCATCCTAGAGTCAAGCCGAAGCTCAAGAACATTGTCAATGTCAGAGTTTGAAAAGTAACACTCTTCAAGATATGCACGCTGGACGTAGATGCCTTACACGACAGCGACACAAAGCTGCCCCCAGCTCCGAATTCGCACATGTGCACATTGACCAAAGATGCTCAGTACCTCTGCCTAACAAACCTTTCCTCAGAGACAACACTGACGGAATCTGCAAATCATCAAATCCCATCCTTTTTAAAAAAAAAAACACAATTGCACCCGAACTCCAGAACGGGAATTGTGGACTGCGAAAGGGGGGGGGTCCCAGCTAAACTGACCTTGTTCCCATCGTCATAGCCCTCCAAGCTGTGTCTCAACTGCCCACCTTAACTGCCTCACCTGTTGTCCAATCCTGGACTGCAGCTGATCCTGCGCTGGGTACCTCTACGGTAATCAACCACACCCTGACACTTGACCTTCATCCTGTACCAGAGATCCAACAAGATGCGAACATCTACAGCCAAGCTCACAAAAGCCGTGTCGGGAACTTTCCGACGAGACCCTCGAAAAGAGGGTACCACCCCACAGACCACTTTGAACCTCATCGAGCTGAATCCTCGGCCCTAATATCCACCTGCTACGCGACCATCATGATTCACCTGTCATCCGCCCATGGTGATGAGTTGTCGTCCGATTATGTCCACACACAGGGACATCATCTGACGAAAAGTGGGACTGTAAGGACTGGGCGGAATGACGAATCATCTGAGTAAATAAATGCATCCTTGCTAAAGTCCCAAAGCCTTCAGACTCAAAAGGCCTAAATGCAAAATTAACACACACACCCACACCCACAAGTGAAGCCCGCTCAGGACCGAGCGTGGTTTCGAGTTACAAGACATTTGATGACCCCTTCGGAATCCCAGAGGGTGTGATTCTTGCTAAAGAAGAAAGGAATTTCCCCATTAAAGACATTTTAATGAGATATATTTTATATGTTGTTATGTGGGTCTGAGTGCCCAGGGCCTATGAAGATACCTGAGTGTATCGTAGTTCTAAACGAACGATAAATGCCTGTATTATGCATTTTAAGGAATAATCCGGCTGGCACTGGCCGAGGTGTCCTTTTGCAAGTTTACGACCCAAAAGAATGTGCATGCAGGATCTCTCTCTCTGTCCACACCCATAAGGACTTTCAAGGAAATTCCAGTCAAAAAGACATTTAACAATACATATTTGATATGTTTTATGTGTGTTTGATGGCCTACGGTTAAAAGGAACCACAAATGCCTATATTACGTATATTTGAGACGTAAACATGAATTCCTCTCATTGTTACATGTCGTGTTTGAGGTCATTTGAAAACTCTTTGTCTGACGCAGCCAGATATATGTATTGGGTTACCATAAAAAGTATGATTGCCTGTATAACATCTCTCCTGTTATGTTTAAGAATCTGTGGAAAGGAAAGACAGGTTCTGCCTCTGTCGTAATTTATGTAGATAAAGCTGTTAAACCAAACAAAGACAACTTTCCCGCTCAAGATTCCCTGAACAATGATTGGACAATCCGCTTCAGAGGAGGCGGAAACATCGGGTCTTCAAAAGGACTGGCCCTCTTCTAAAAACGCTCTCTTTTTCGCGCTCTGAACTTGCTTGCCTATGTCTGTTTTAGTCATGTAGTCCCCGATACGATTTCCCCTCGGAAAAATCCTTTCTTTCTTTTGTTTGTTTAAAAGTTTTGTTTTCTTTAAGTTTCCAACCTAATTCATCTCACAGGAGAGGAGATGAATTCAGCCGAATTTGGTAATGCTACCTTAAAGACTTTAATCCTCTATTCAAAGCGCGCGCGCTGAACGCCACGTGACGCGCGCACACGGAACAAAGAACGTCCGCTCCTGCACGCGGCCGGGACAGGCCGTTTTAGGAACACGCAACAAGACACAGAGAGACTAAGAAACTTTGCAAGTATCTTTCAGCTTCTAGGAAGCATTAAGATGATGTTTTACGTGTTGTTTCAGAGAGGTTATTGTCTGGGTGAAGATTTCCAATGCGCTCTCTCTCTCCCTCTCTCTCTCTCTCTCTCTTGTCTTACTATCTCACTCTCGCCAGAATGTGATTCCTTCGTGAGTTCCCTTTGGGGATCTCTTTCTTTTTTTTGCTTCTAGTTTAGGTTATGTTTTTCAGTCTTAGATAAGTCTCCGTGTAATTCCAATCGACGATCGAAGAGAACAGCGCGGAACATGTCTTTTCAGCAAATCCATCTACACGGGACCTTTAAACGAGCGCGCGCTCGCTTTGAAGGAGAAACGCGCGCATGTTACCGCATGACGCGCAGGGCCGAGAGACACACACAGGCTTCTTCACCAGCCATGCAAAGTGTTTACCTACCTGTGCAAGTATCCGTGTTTGATCACGCTTTTAAGATGTGTTGAAGTCTTGTTGTCTCTCAAAGTCCCGTGTCTATGAGAATTTGCTATTTAGTAAGATCTTCGGGTCTTTATAAAACTCCCTGGTGCATAACTGCACCTTGCTAAAAATTCTCTCTCTGTCTCTATGCATTTCTCGTTCATCTATGCTTTATTGGGTTTTGTTGTTTATTATGTTTGTAACGTTTGTGTGTTTCGTTGTTTATTATGTTTGTAAATACATATATCCCATGTAATTTTAGTAAATGCATAGGCTAGTTATTTCTTATTAAATTTCATGATTCTCATTTGATGGATTGACTGTCTGCTCATTCTTCGGGTCCCTGAAATGCCTAGATCCAAAAGCTACGAGCTTTACAAATTAAAGATACTTTAAAGAGTATTTGTTTATAGGGCGGGAAGGCTAATTCTTGTGGCCACAGAATTAATTTTCCTAAACTCTATAAATTAATCGAGCTAATTAATTTTACCTGCTTGTGAAATGTGGTCTGTGTAAATAATTGCAATCAACTTGTGGTTAATCACAAGGATTCACATGCATGCAGGTAACAGGACAATATCATCCCTTATCGGGAGATGTATTAACATGTAAGACTGATCTGATACAAACCTGTATGAATAATTATTAATTATGAATTATGAATTATGATATGCAAATTTCCCGTAATCAGATCCACCCCTGAGTCTTTACAGGGGACAGAGTTTTTCAATAAACATTTTCAACTGCTGATGAAAAAATATGGCATACATCATTTTGCCACAGCAACCGATTTAAAAGCATGTGTAGTCGAGAGGTTTAATAGAACTCTAAAAGGACGAATGTGGAAGTTTTTAACGGCTGTAAACTCCAAACGCTACTGTGATATACTGCAAGACCTGACAGAGGGTTATAATTGTAGTTATCACAAATCCATCAAAATGCGCCCGCTGGACGTTCATAAAGAAAATGAGGCGGTAGTGTTTAATAATTTATACGGAAAAATACGTAAAGAGACACCCGTCTTTAAATACTCTGTAGGGGACGTTGTGAGAGTCTCTAAAGTCCGAGGTATATTTACTAAGGGGTATGAGCAGAATTATACAGAGGAATACTTCACCATAACCGCATGCATTCCACGTATCCCACCCGTATACCGGTTACAAGACTACGATGGTGAAATTATCGATGGGTGTTTTTATGAGGAAGAACTACAAAAAATTATTGTTAGTGATGATAAAACATTTAAGATTGAGAAGATTCTGCATAAACAAAAACGTGGAAAAGTCACGTACGTTCTAGTCAAATTTAACAGTTGGATAGCTGAAAAACAGGTGCTGCATCTGCAGGGTCCGTTAAAGCCGTAGAAAATTCATGACAGGTGTCATTAAATAATAACCATGGCTGAGGAAGGATTCTACGTCGCGCTTCCATGCAGCTCATCGATGAACATCTACCCTGATAACAATATATCTAAATACAGAACTAGATTGGCTCGAAGTATAAATTTAAAAGGTCTGTGGGAGGTGGCATTGGTCGAATTTGAATATCCATTGACATGGTATACATTTAATGAGGATGACGCTGTTTTTATTATTGTTTGTGATCAACGTCTACTACAGAATAACTACGAACTGCATGATGTAAGGGGTGATACGTTTGAGAATGCTCTAAAATTATCAACGAGTCGGAATACGTTAAAATGTGGGTATTTTGATGATGTCCCCATTTTGCTCAGGGATATAAATGTCACTCTCCCCCAGAGGGTACGTCTCGCCTACGACCGTATAAAGAATAAGGTATTTCTGAAAGCAAATTTATTTTTGGCAAACTAGCGATCATCCTAGGTTTAAAACCAGGGATTTCTATAGAAACTGTAAACAGTTCGGATGAACATCAAGACACACACATCACATATGCTCCATTCCAGGCTGATATAAGAGCCGGATTCTACACACTATATGTATACACGGACATAATCGACTATCAATCAGTTGGTGATGCCTATGTACCTTTTATTAGCAACTGTATATATAGATGGTGAAACTAACCAAACAGTCAGTGTCAGATACGACAAAGCTCATTATGTACGGGTTAATAAGAGCAGCATCGCAGAAATCTCTATTGATGTAAAAGACGATTTAAACCAGGACGTGCGTTTCACCTACGGAAAGGTTGTTACCAAACTACATTTTAGACCTGTGAAACATCAACCGTTTTAAAATGGCTTATCTCACCCCGTACAAAGCGGATCCCGAACGCTACATATCATACTACCGGGCTCAGGCTGGTAACGGACTTCCAGGCTACGCAGGGGGCGGAGTTATGTACGGGTCCGGTTTTGCTTCAGGGATCGGTGGACTTTTTAAAGGTATTTTTCGAATGGCTCTGCCTTTTTTTAGAAGGGGATTCAGTATAGCAAAACCGCATCTAAAGTCAGCCGCTAAAAACATAATGAGTGATGTTGTCACCAGCGCTCTAACAAGGTCTTATAATAATAATGATGAAAATGGACAGGAAGGCCATGGCATGATGATGATGTCACGTAAACCACCAGGTACCCGTATGAGAAGGGGGCGTGTCCTTGCTGTAAAGAAGACTAGACGCTCTAGCAAAACACGCTCAGTTACAAAAAGAACTAGCACGAAACGGGTGAAAAGATCTACAAATTTAAAAAGACGGGGTATTACTATTTTCTAAAGCATGTCTCTGTTACACTGTATGTCTGACGAGTGCATTAAATCAGAGCTGGATCTGTTTACACTCCCTTTGGCGCAAACGGCTATTGAAAAAAATACGTATGTGGAGATAAGCCCTGTGTCAGCTTTAACAGATGCGTCCCTCATCGAATTCTTTATTGCGGGGACTGGTGAAGATTACACAGATTTGAATAACACTCTGCTATATACCCGCGTCAAAATAACTCTTACTGATGGAACTGACATTCCTGATGGAGCTCCAACAGGGTTAATTAATTTTCCGGGATTGACGATATTCTCTCAGGTCGACGTCTCTTTAGGCGACCGTCTAGTGTCTCAAAGTTCCAATACATACCCTTACAGGTGTATCATCGAAGCCCTCATTAATTATGGAAAAGACACTCTCGAGAGTAACTTTTCAGCAGGTTTATTTTACAAAGATTCTTCAGCCCACATAGATGCTTCGGATCCTGGAGGGGCAAACGCCGCGTTAACAAAGAGAGCAGCGTTCACAAACGCCAGTAGTGTTGTAGAGCTACTAGCTCCAATTCACAGCGACATCTTCTTTCAATCGAAATTATTATTGAACGGAGTGGATATATGGATTCGTTTAACTCGTGCGAAAGACGCGTTCTGTCTGACGCGTAATGATGCCGTTGATTATAAGCTTAATTTACTGCTTAAGCTTAAAGCTTATAAGCTTAAAAGAGTTACCGTATCCCCTGCAGTGCACTTGGGACATGCACAAGCTCTTCTCTCGACCACTGCTAAATACCCCATAGATAGAGTCTGTGTGAAAAATTTCTCCGTACCAGCAGGGGCACGCGTATCTAACCATGAAAATCTCTTCCTCAGGACGCTACCGAAATCTATCATTTTGGCCATGACGGAAAACACAGCCTTTTCTGGTGCTTATGACAAAAATCCTGAATACCTGAAGTCAGAATACCTGACTCTGACCTGTGATGGCCATCAGATCCCGTCGCGTCCTTTTCAACCGGAATATAATAACGGGTCTGCCGTGAGAGAGTTTTATCAGCTAGTGACAGCCACAGGCCGACATCTAAAGAATCAGTCTATGGTTATAGATCGCGAAGATTTCCTACAAGGATACACTCTCTATGCGTTTAACCTGACACCCGACGAGGAATGCGGTCAACACGTTTCGCTGATTAGATCAGGAAATATTAGATTAGAAGTACGTTTCAGAGTACCCCTCGCACATCCAGTTAATATTTTAATATATTCAGTCTTTGACTCAATTATAGAGATATCAAATCGGAGACAGGTGTTCGCAGAGCACTACTGAAATGAACACTGTGCAACTGACGGGGTTGATGGATAAAATTTCCTGTAACACAAATTTTTTAGGTGTACTACCGAGCGATTACCTACCCAAAGAGCCTTTAAAGGATATACCATTGTTACGTCCCGAAAACGGCTCAGGGTATGAGGGGACACCACATAAAGTAAAGTTTTTTTTAATTCCCAGGTTAGTTATCCCTGTTAACGCAATCAAGATGCTGGGGCAACAAACACGGAGGCATGAGGAGGGTTAAATCAAGTTAATGAATATATTTATTCATTGCAACCATGTGCACACAAAAGAGAGAGAGTAATCCAAATACCGTACCCAGGGAGTAGGAATCTGAACGGGGCTAAAAGCAAAGAAATAATCAAGACAAAACCCACACTCTAACTTCATTCCCATTTCCCACTAGACTACGACATCAAAGAAAGAAACAAACCAAAATCGACGGCGTTCGATACGCCCTCGCTAACCTACTCTACATAAAAAGTCAAAACATACAAAAGTAGCACCCGCTCCTTACCTGGTGTATTAACAACGTGCTTCCCTAGATGTTGTATGAATGGAAGTCACGTGACATGCTTGCCTGATTACTACTCCCTGGCCGGGTGAAAAACATTATAAACACAACCGAAAAAAAACATAAGAACTCACGTTCTTAACGTAATCCAAAAATAAACATAAACAAACTGTTTAACTCCAAAGTAAACCTTCAGTAACAAAAACGAAAAGAAAAACAAACAAGGCACGCCAACATCACGGCGAAACCCGAAACGAAACGCAACAGCTCCCTCCGTCGCTCTCTCACTCTCTCTCTCCCGCTTCCGGTCTACGTCAGTCTCTTATAGCAGGGACGCCCATTCAGGTGCGCGTCGCAATAATGACGGACAGCCAACAGCACCGCCCTGAGAGATGATAGCCGAGAAAGTGAAAGTAAAAACAACAACAAAAGAACAACATAGCCTCGAAGCACGTAACATCCCCACCCTAAAAAAAACAAACATGATACAACATTATGTTTGTCACAAATTCCACAAGGGGAGGAAGACAGATAAAAAAAAACTCAGACAATGGACAATATTCATACACCCTGATTAACGCCTCAAACTCTTGAAAGCGCATCGGCCACTACGTTCTCCGAGCCTCTCTTATGCCGGATTTCGATGTTGTAATTTTGGACAATTAAAGCCCACCTCATTAACCTTTGATTCTGGTTATACATTCGACATAAAAAGGTTAGGGGATTGTGGTCGGTGTAAACAATCACTGGATATGCCGTAGATCCAACATACACCTCAAAATTCTGAAGTGCCCATAGCAAAGCTAATGCCTCCTTCTCAATAGTTGAATAGTTGATTTGGTGCTTATTGAATTTCTTGGAAAAGTAACAAATGGGATGATCCACTCCATCTGCACTCTCCTGAAGAAGCACTGCACCCGTACCATACGCACTCGCGTCAACCTCAAGCTTGAACGGCACCGTGAAATTAGGCGCGGACAACACCGGCGCACTACACAACAATGCCTTAATATTCTCAAAAGCTTGTTGACTTTCCAAAGACCAGCTAAAAGTTTTTAAAGGACTAAGCAGATCCGTCAAAGGACGAGCCACAGTGGAGAAATTCTTGCAGAAAGTTCTATAATACCCTGCCATCCCGAGAAAACGTCGCAATTCACGTCTGGTCTTAGGTGCAGGAAACTCACGAATGGCTAGAATTTTAGCTTCCACCGGACGAACTTGACCTTGACCTACCTGCTTTCCCAAATATCTGACAGTGGCCTTGCCAAATTCACATTTGGCCAGATTCAAGGTCAATGAAGCTTTTTCTAGGCGTTGGAACACTGTTCCCAACAAGGATACATGTTCAGACCAACTAGTCGAATACACCACCAAATCGTCTAAGTAAGCACTGCAGTTCGAAACGCCAACAAGTACAGTATTTACCAATCTTTGAAAAGTGGCCGGAGCATTTCGTAACCCGAATGCCATAACCCGGTACTGCATGAATGAATCAGGTGTAACGAAGGCAGAAATCTCTGCAGCTCGAGGGGTTAAAGGCACCTGCCAATATCCCTTCAGCAGATCTAGTTTACTAACAAACTGAGCTGAGCCTAAACTGTCAATACAATCCTCCATGCGAGGCAAAGGGAAGCAATCTGGCACAGTGACAGCATTGATCTTACGATAGTCCGTGCAAAAACGATAACTTCCGTCTGACTTCGGGACAAGCAGACACGGTGAGCTCCACGGGCTACTACTAGGTTCAGCAAGACCTTCTCTTACCAGATAGTCAACTTCATCTTTCATTAAGGATCTTTTAGTGGCATTCACTCTGTATGGATGCTGCTTGATAGGGTGCGCATCCCTTACATTGATGTCATGGTACAGCACCCGTGTTTGTGTAGGAACATCACCACAAATTTCAGAAAAACCATGAACAAGCGCGGTCACATCTTGTTTCTGTGACTCCGTTAACCCCACAAGAAAATTTGACAAATCACTCAGTACCTCGGAGTTTGACAACCGCGCGAGCGGTAATGGATCACTGCGTAACATCAAACCATCCTCATCGATCGATACTCCAGCAGATGACGCTTCTACATGACAATTCACAGCCACCGGAGAGATAGCGAGCCCTGCAGTCTCATCTGTAGGTGATTTTAACACATCATCTCTAGAATAGTACGTTTCAACATGTTAACATGACAGACCCTTCGCTGTCGCTTCCTGTCAGGTGTTCTAACAACATAGTCAGTTTCACTTCTTTTATCCACGATTTCATACGGTCCAGCAAAGCGTGCTGACAATGCAGACCCTGGTATAGGCAACAACACCAACACTTGGTCTCCAACGGAAAACGAACGAAGAATTGTTTTTTTATCAAACCGTTTCTTCATATCACTCTGAGCATGAGATAAAAAATCTTTCGCCAAGTCACAGGCGCTCTGCACACGTTCACGGAGTCTGCAAACATAATCCAACACATTAACCTTCGGGCTCAAGTCATTACTAATGCCAAGCATCTGTTCCTTAAGCACCTTCAAAGGTCCCCTAACAGAATGTCCGAAGACTAGGTCAGCTGGACTAAACCTTAATGACTCCTGTACAGTCTCCCGTATAGCGAATAAAACAAAAGGAAGTCCCTCGTCCCATTCATTACCTGTGTCCACACAGTACTTTTTCAACATTGATTTCAGTGTTTGGTGAAATCTTTCCAGGGCTCCCTGGCTTTCAGGATGATACGGACTTGACACACGATGTTTTATATTGAGCGAGCTCAACACCTGCTTAAACACTCTGGAAAGAAAATTCGTTCCCTGATCAGTCTGTACGAACTTCGGCAGTCCAAAAGTAGAAAAGAACTTAATCAGGGACTTAATTACAGCTTTAGCGGTAATGGTACGTAACGGAATAGCCTCTGGGTATCGAGTAGCAGAACACATGATCGTAAGAATATACTGATTACCCGATTTCGTCTTAGGAAGCGGTCCCACACAATCCACGATTACATTCTCAAACGGCTCACCTAATGCTGGGATAGGCACCAGTGGAGCCGGGGGAATAACCTGATTCGGCTTTCCCATATATTGACATGTGTGACAGGTACGACAAAAATTCGCTACATCTTTCTTAAGTCCAGGCCAGAAAAAATGTCGCAAAACACGGTCATACGTCTTAGTGACCCCAAGATGTCCAGAAAAAACGTGATCATGCGCCAGGGAAAGTACGGGAGGGCGGTATGGGGAAGGAATCACCACTTGATATACTGATACACCCTCTTCACTCGCAGTGGTAGTCGGCTGCCATTTACGCAACAACAAACCATCATCGATGATATACGAGACTCCCTTGTCTTTACCATCCCTTGCTGCAACGAAACATTTCGACAAAGTTTCATCCATCTTCTGGGCTTCCACAATTTCCTCACGCGTAACTGATAAGGGCAGAACAACATTACTGACCTTTGTAACTTCAGTATCTTTACTAACATGATCACTGTGTGCAACAGCTTCACCAGACTCCGACACGCACAAAAAGGTATCCTCCAACACAACCTCCTCATCTCTTTTTTTAACCTGCGCACGAGTGAGAACACATGCAGAAAAAAGATCAGGGTATGTCTGGGCTAATTCCTCTGATTCTGGAGTCAACACAGGGCTGTCAACTACTTCTAGTGCAGGTAACACTCTCCCTCCAGCCAAGTCATTTCCTAAAATAAATGACACCCCTGGAACTGGTAACGCAGAACGCACCCCCACATTGACAAATCCTGTGACTAATTCAGACCTCACATATATACGATGCAAAGGCACCTTCACCACTTCCATACAGAACCCCTGAACTAATATGCTAGATCCCAAATGTGACTGATCAGAAAAGGGCAAGGCATCAGCACATATAAACGAATAAGCAGCCCCCGTATCACGCAAAATCTGTATTTCCACCTGCTCCTCAAGTTTACCACTAAACGATACAAACCCTTTCAATAAGAAAGGCTTGTATATACCATCAGGTGACACTTTTGTGGAATCCTCTGGAATCGTGCTCACAAAAGCAACAGGCTTCTGCTGTGAACCATTCTGCGGTTTGCGTTTCAGCACTAAACAATCGGCAATAACGTGACCAGTCTTATGGCAATAAAAGCACTCACGCCTCTCTTTCGATTGTTCACCCGCCATCTTCGTCTGTTCGTTAGAAGATTTCGCCTGAAACAACTGAGGCTGAGCTGCACCAACATTCGTGTTTCTATCCGGGCGCGCACTAACAAACACTTTCTTATGTGTGAGCGCAAACTCATCAGCGCGCACGGCTGCCGTGGCTAGATCAGTGACTTTTTGCTCATTCAAATACAGAACCACGCGTTCTGGCAAGCATTTCTTAAAATCCTCAAGTAACATTAATTCTCGGAGAGCTGAAAAATCAGTTACCTTACTTGATACACACCATTTATCAAACAATACCCCCTTCTCACGCGCGAATTCAACAAACGTCTGATTCCCACTCTTCCTGTGGTATCTGAATTTCTGCCGGTAAGCCTCCGGGACTAACTCAAACGAACGAAGGATAGCTATCTTGACGGTCTCGTACTGTAAACTATCCGTTAACGAAAGTGCAGAAAAAACCTCCAAAGCTTTCCCTGACAACCGGCACTGCAGCAATAACGCCCAAACATCTTTTGGCCATCCTAACGAAACCGCTATCCGTTCAAAAGCTCCAAAATAGCTATTCACTTCCGACTCCCTGAACAAAGGCACCAAAGGAAGATTCTTACTCGCATCAAATACAACCGAGGCCGTAGACCCGCGAACTGTAGTAGGCCTATCTTTATTCACCAAGTCAGAAGTGATTGGACCAGCAGTGACAGGGGCGAGCGTCCTCCCCTCTATCTCTAACTTGCGCAAATTCACTTCCTTCTCAGCATCTATTTCCAACCTACGGATCCTATACTTCAGATCAAATTCAGCCTGACGCACTTGCGCTCTCTCCTCCGCTTCCATACGGAGTCGGGCAAGACGAACTTTCAGTTTCGAATCCCCTGACGATCCTGGCGTGACAGGAGAAAACGGCTCCAAGTGTGGTAAAGCCGCTCGGGCTTTGACGCCGGTCTCCGCCCCCGCAAGTTCCGCGACTTCCCCAGCCTTTATACCTTGCGCATCATCTGCGATTTGACCTGCTTCTCCCTCCATCTCCGATAACACCAAAATATCCAATTCCACTAATCGATGCAATAACAAATCTTTAATTTCCCTTTTCAGTAATTGTTGTTTAACCGAAATTCGGAAATGGTCAGCTATAACGATCAATTCATCCTTCCGACATCTCTCAAACGCCTCAAATGAAGGATTTTCAATAAACTCCTGCGCGTGCGATGTCATAATGAAATCTACGAACGAACTACAGGCTACCCACTAAATGATGTCAACAAATGTACCACACCCTTCAATCCCCAAAGTAGCTTTACTCAATAACTTGCACCAGCACCCCAACAACGTCTCTAGGCTTTAAGGAACGGACGAGCCCCCAATTTATGTTACGTCCCGAAAACGGCTCAGGGTATGAGGGGACACCACATAAAGTAAAGTTTTTTTTAATTCCCAGGTTAGTTATCCCTGTTAACGCAATCAAGATGCTGGGGCAACAAACACGGAGGCATGAGGAGGGTTAAATCAAGTTAATGAATATATTTATTCATTGCAACCATGTGCACACAAAAGAGAGAGAGTAATCCAAATACCGTACCCAGGGAGTAGGAATCTGAACGGGGCTAAAAGCAAAGAAATAATCAAGACAAAACCCACACTCTAACTTCATTCCCATTTCCCACTAGACTACGACATCAAAGAAAGAAACAAACCAAAATCGACGGCGTTCGATACGCCCTCGCTAACCTACTCTACATAAAAAGTCAAAACATACAAAAGTAGCACCCGCTCCTTACCTGGTGTATTAACAACGTGCTTCCCTAGATGTTGTATGAATGGAAGTCACGTGACATGCTTGCCTGATTACTACTCCCTGGCCGGGTGAAAAACATTATAAACACAACCGAAAAAAAACATAAGAACTCACGTTCTTAACGTAATCCAAAAATAAACATAAACAAACTGTTTAACTCCAAAGTAAACCTTCAGTAACAAAAACGAAAAGAAAAACAAACAAGGCACGCCAACATCACGGCGAAACCCGAAACGAAACGCAACAGCTCCCTCCGTCGCTCTCTCACTCTCTCTCTCCCGCTTCCGGTCTACGTCAGTCTCTTATAGCAGGGACGCCCATTCAGGTGCGCGTCGCAATAATGACGGACAGCCAACAGCACCGCCCTGAGAGATGATAGCCGAGAAAGTGAAAGTAAAAACAACAACAAAAGAACAACATAGCCTCGAAGCACGTAACAACCATGCATGCTAATTTCGAATACACAAGCTTCAGACGAACCGGGGGAACACTGGATCGCCGTATACATACGTCGAGATGGTGTCGGCTGTTTTTTTGACAGCTTTGGTAACGCGCCAGATGCACATCGTTTTCCTGCATCTTTTCATAACTTTCTAAAAAACAATTCTACAATCGTTCAGTACTCAAGCAAACAAGTTCAAGATTATGCTTATGATACCTGTGGACAACATTGTGTGTTTTTTCTGTTATATATCAAGAGGTTATGAATATGAGAATATTATAAAAATGTACCATAATGATTTGTTAAAAAATGACATCATGGTCTCTCTCTTTGTGAAAAAATTGAAGCCTAGTCTCTGTAACGGTAAAACATTTAAATGCATTCAGTGTGTACAGTCTGGTAAAACATTTCAGAAGTATTAATGTGAGGTATGATGTATTGTTTATGTGTGTGATGAATAAACAAACTTGTAAAACAGATTAAACGTTTTCTTTTCTTTATTGACATCAGACATTAGTATACAACTTAAAAACACAGTTACATAATTATGATATACACAGATTTACACCCAATAATATTTGTAAAACAGATAAACATTCCCAATTATACCGATGCAAATAACTGTTAAAAATGTAACCATTGGTTCGTATCTATAGCTGAATTAAATACATTGTCATCATCAATGTTAGCATGGGAGGGTGATGATGTGTTGTGATATCTGCGTTTCTGGGTTTTATGTTTTTTCAAAGATTTCGTCGGTGTTGAGTCAAAGCTATCCAAGTCGGTTTTTCTTTTAAGTGAATCAATCATGCGTTTAACATGATGGTTACTTATAGTTGAGTAAGGTATGTTTAAAGAGGAAAACGCATCCAGAAATTCACTCCATCCTTTTGGCCTACGTTCGTCGCGTATCATTTGAGGCATTGTTACGCTTTTAAGCAGGTCGAGCATATGAGATCCTGCAATGTTCCCCTTTATAAACAAATTCTCCGGTGTCTGTCCATGAAGACAGCTGCTTGGCCTTAGACATTTTATCCAAAATGTATTTTACATTTTTCAAGCTTCTCCGAGGCACGTTGTTTAGCACCTCTGATACGATTACATCTTCAGCGTCGGTGTCAGTCCTATCACCTACACTATGAGAGGTGACAGGTGCCTCTTCATTTTCACCCTCCTGACTCGGCACTGTAAGCGTTAAAGTGCTGCTCTCCACATCGTTATGCTTTGACACAGACAGAAACCTCTGTAACATATTGGTGTATAGTTTTGCTTTTTCATGGGTGCCCAGGTCATGTCTCTGTAATATCTCTCTTATAGATGAATCGAAGTTTTCCTCCACGGACGTATGGATATTTTCACGCGGAGGTGCATTCCTTAGTCTATCCAATTGATGCTTTGGCACAAGATACAATTTTTCAGTATGCTGCATTTTTTCTCTTCAGATTCAGTTTCTAGTTATCAGACTAGTTATAAAAGGTAATGCTACACTTAGAAGAGGTAGTAGAACCCCCCCCCCCCTTTTTGGTTAATCATACGTCTTTTTCTTGCAATATTGATCTTTTTATTAGCAACGTATTTTATTTCTGTCTTTCTCCTTTTCAAAGATCCGTGCTGTTTCGCAGTTAGAGGGATCTTGCCGTGAAGAATATTGAGGGCCACTTCACATAGAGCCAGTATGAGCTCGTCAGGGGCTGAATGCAGAATAACCTTTCGTTGTTTGGGTGAGCTCTTGTATAATAACTTTAAAAGGTACAGATTTCTGGAAAGTCTCGAACTCATTTTAAACTCCTTTCTGGACGTAGACCACAGGATAGTCAGACAGTAAATCCGTTCTGAGTCGAAATCTTTCAGGCGTCTGTGTTTTATAATCTATTAGCAGATAGTTGAAAGGAAGACTGAAGCGTACCAGGACGCAACTAATCAAAAACTTTGTATTACCGGGAAACATCTGACGACCCAAAACACCTATCTGTTGCTTATCTCGGGGGTTTTTAAATATTATTAAATAATTTGCGTTTAGCCCTATTGTTCTGGTAGATTTACCCTGGAAAAATAGATTCTGTATCAGTAGCAAACAGCTCATATTTTTATGATGTACATATTGCGTAAAAATCTTCTCGACTTCAGAATTGGACGCAGCTTGACCCATAACGTCATCCAAAATTAATAGGGATCTTTTACCAGGAGGGACTAATGAATCATCATCCAATTTCTTTGGGATGTTTTCAATGAATTTAATATCAAAAGCATGTAACAGTTCATCATATAAAGGCTGCCAACATGTATAAATGTACACATAATTATCAAACTTCACATTTTGTCTGAACTATACATTAGAGTCTTTACAAAAAAAGTCTTCCCACTATTGCTTGGACCGCTAATAACAGATGAAAAAGGATGTTGCAGTCTGCAGTCAAAAACACATTTCACACATTTTCACGTTTCACACATTTTCAAACCAATTGTTAAAACCCGTAAGGTAAGGTAGTATAATCTGGTTGGAGTACTCGCTTATTGTACACAAGTCTGAAACTTTTCACGATTGATCTATTGTGCAATGTGAACCCCCTCTTATTACGTGTAATGGTCTCTGTGCGGGGGAACAGTTGCATCGTGTCACGTGATTCCACATATGCACGCACTAACCCTATTAAACTATGCAATGTGACTATTTGTGCATTCTCTGCATTGAGTGTAATACCCTTCGCTTTGAGACACGTATAGCCTTTTGCCGTTCGATACCCATAAGATTTAGGACCTGACGAAGAGAACTCAAGAATGCTGTCGTCCGACTCTAATTCGCTTGTGAGTTGACCGAGATAAGGGCCTGTCTCAGGAATCCAGTCACCGTTTCTTGATACAAATATCGGGCTGTCTGTATCGGCATAAATCACGCGTTCACCTAATTTGTCCAAAAGATTATACAGCTTGAGCCGTGCGTAAGCTGTGGTGAAAGCACCAATAAAAACATTAACGTCCCGCGTCGGGCACGGGTCACGTTCTGCATATGACCACTGAATCAATGCCACTGAATCAGATACAAACGAAAAGTGTTTTATAATCCGTCCAGCACCACCAAAAAGACATTGCGTGAATTCTTCAGGCTCTGTCAAAAGCTCTGTGGTGGGCAAATGGGTACGCAGGGAGAAGCGGCCCCATAAAGTGTTCAAAATTAGCTTACTTATGGATCTTTTTGCCGAATTATGCATTATTTTAGTGATGTCTAGCTGAATGCCTTGCTTATCCAGATAATCATCGACATAAGACTGTTTGTCAGCATCTGTCACTACATGCGAGGGGAACCCTGACGCTTCCTGTTTGGATTTTAGGAATGTTTTGACATAATCGGTAAACAATGTATCAGTCGACTGTGAAAAATGCCAGACCTCATGTATTTTCATCACATGATACCCGTGTTGAATGGCCCGATGTAATTCAACGCTGACCCATGTAGCAGTGATACTTCTGTCGACATCAGTATGGCCAGTGTTGGGAAGGATACTTTCAAAATGTATTTCGTTTCAGAATACAGAATACATGCCCGAAAATGTAATTTGTAACGTATTCCATTACGTTACTCAATCTGAGTAACGTATTCTGAATACTTGGATTACTTCCACATTGAATTGCATTTTATAAGTGTAGGGATGCGAAATGGTGATGCGGTGGTGACGCGTTGTAACATGTGGCGCTGCCAATAAAGCACCTAAAAGCTGTCACAAAGAACCGGCAAAAGTAATGATTATGAATATGTAAAATATAGCAATAGACATTTTAATTGTTTATTAATAAACAAGTGTTTTCTGTGTAACTGTCACCTGCAAAGATGAAGTTGACGATGCTGACTCGCGATCTTTGCAGTATGCTAGTGAACGCGCCAGAGAGAAATGCGCATTTCATACGGATTACATCAGCAGAGAGCAGTCTGTTTTCTTTCGTTTTGAATTGTTCTGTTTAAAAGTAGACATGTCTACGCTAAGTTTCGGTTCAGTTCACGCGTTTTGGTCCAGTTCACGCGCCAGCACCTCCATGTCGTGATTATATTTGCTATATTTACTTCTTATTTATTAAATCCAGCCAATTGGTTGATGAAACATTTATTAAAATTAAGATACAATTAATACAAAACGAAATTCACTTTAAAGAAAGGCTTTGCTTTCTGTTTGAGGCCTCTGGAAAAGTTTTAAAGCAGTCTTTTAGTGCTGCTTTCAGAGCGCGCACGTCTGTAACATTGTTTTTTCCTCATAAATGTGAACGCGAAAAATTTAATAAAATTAATATTTTATGTTCTGTGGAGAGCCAACCCTTCTTCATCCGGTGGGTAGTATTACTTTTGGTTATTTAAGTAGGCTAGGCTACTAAAAATATTTTGCCACCTAAAAGTTAAAGATTTTTTTGTGTCACGCATGTTTATTTCCCTCAAATTAAATAGAAAACGCATGTGTAGACAGATAGTTTTCTAATGTCTGGACTCCTTTATTAGGGAGTTTGGATATAAACAGACGTTTATAAATATATTCGTAAATGCATTTTCTGAGAATTTCTATTTCAAGTTATTTCATGTTTTGACTTAAAATGTCACATTCATAACGCTGGAATTGCCCAATTTCAAATTATTTATTTTGTAGTGTAGGTCTACATATTTTATAATGTTAACTTCAAATAAGTGGTAGCATTAGATCTGGACGGGAAGGATAACTCTGGGAGTTGGAAGGGGTGTGTCGCATGCCGAGTTGCCTTAATTTATTTAGAGAGTGAATAAACTCATGAAACAAGGAAGTATCGTAATGTAATCCATTGATTTCAACAATGTAACTGTATTCTAAATACCAACTATTTAAATTGTAACTGTAACGGAATACAGTTACTCATAATTTGTAATCTGAATACGTAACGCCGGTACATGTATTCCGTTACTCCCCAACACTGAGTATGGCTACATTAGGGCTGGGACGGTTACCGCATTACCGCAATACCGCGGTCACGTGACCCCTACCGCGGGTCTAAGCTCGTCACCGTCATCACAAAAAAAAAAAAAAGTGCCTGCACATGTGCACGTTTTGTCTAGACATCATTCCATTTCTGTTCTAAATGTTCCTGTTCTAAATGTGAAATAATAAATGTTAAATAAACATGTTCCTTATTAAGTTCAATTGCCTGAAGCCTTGTTTATACTCGACGCGTCCGCACGAGCGCGAAGTTGCGCGCGGCAAAAATGACGTCATTGCTCGTCATCGGTCGCGCGCGTTGGGTGCGCAAGACTCTTTGTAACATCGCGCACGGCGCTGCATCCGAAGATGAACAACTTCGAGCCGAATCTGGCTGAGCAAGCATGTATGTCTCACTGCACCGGCACCCAGTTTGTGCGTCTTAAATTAGTTTCTTACATTTACAAAATGAGCCTATAGCTGTCACGTTTTGATGTGTTCTGTTTAGTTTTGTGATCTCGTTTCCCCCTGTCTATTGTGTTTTTGGTTTAGTCCTGTTAGTTTTCCCGCTTCTCGTTTGGGTTCAGTTTCATCACCTGTGTTTAGTTAATTATCTTGTTAGCCTCAGTTCTTTTAAGCCCTATGTTTTCCCTCAGTGTTTGTTGGTCGTCGTCTATGTATGGTTGTGTAATTTGAGTTTCCTGAAGTCCTGGCATTTGTTATTTTGGTTCCTGTATGTTTAAAGAAATCTACTTTGTAAATAAATCAACTATATTGAAGCTCCATTCGTCCTCGTCTTCAGCTACCTGCACACAAACCTGACAGAACGACCAACCATAAAAAAGGAAAAAGAAAAGAAAAGGAAAACGAAGATGGGCCGTAGGAGGAAGAAGAAAGAGGTGAAACCCTGCAACATACCCATCCTTTTCCAAGAGGAACGCTCCCTGGAAGAGTATGCAGGACTTTATATGGGCCTATATGATGATGTGAGATGGGATGAGGAGGAATTGACACAAAGTTTCTGGGGTGGATTAAAGGACCCGCTTGCCCAGCTGATTCTGGTGAAAGATCTCAATCTGTCATTTCTGGAGTTCGTTGATCACACGCTATGGGTGTGTGGATCGAACTACGTGGTAGAGGATCTTCCCCTTCAACCTATTTCAAGTCCGGTCTATCCTGAGCCCGTTGTCAATCTGCCAGAACCAGAACCCATAGTCTGCCCATCCGAAGCTGAGTCCGTCACATGTCCGCCAGTGACTGAACACGCAGCACGTGAGTACATCCAAGAAGACACTGCGCTGATGGTGATGTCTGCAGCGATTCTGTGTGTGTGGGCTACACACGCATCAGTTCCAGCCCATGAACCCAGCCCAGCCGAGCCCTCAACGCTGGTTCCGTCCAACCACGTCCAGCCAGAGCTTCACGTCAACCACGTTCAGCCAGAGCTTCTCGTCAGCCACGTCCAGCCAGAGCTTCACGTCAGCCACGTCCAGCCAGAGCTTCACGTCAGCCACGTCCAGCCAGAGCTTCACGTCAGCCACGTCCAGGCAGAACTTCTTTCGACGCTGGTCCCGTCCAGCCTAGAGCTTCCTTCGCCACTGGTCCCGTCCAGCCCAAAGCTTCCTTCGCCGCTGGTCCCGTCCAGCCCAGAGTTTCCTTCACCGCTGGTCCCGTCCAGCACGGATCCTTCGCCTTCACCGCTGGTTCCGTCCAGCACGGATCCTTCGCCTTCACCGCTGGTTCCGTCCAGCACAGATCCTGCGCCAGAGCCCGCTGATCCTGCGCCAGAGCCCGCTGATCCTGCGCCAGAGCCCGCTGATCCTGCGCCAGAGCCCGCTGATCCTGCGCCAGAGCCCGCTGATCCTGCGCCAGAGCCCGCTGATCCTGCGCCTGAGCCCGCTGATCCTGCGCCAGAGCCCGCTGATCCTGCGCCAGAGCCCGCTGATCCTGCGCCAGAGCCCGCTGATCCTGCGCCAGAGCCCGCTGATCCTGCGCCAGAGCCCGCTGATCCTGCGCCAGAGCCCGCTGATCCTGCGCCAGAGCCCGCTGATCCTGCGCCAGAGCCCGCTGATCCTGCGCCAGAGCCCACTGATCCTGCGCCAGAGCCCGCTGACGTCAAGTCTGTCCCTGTCCCTGAGCCTGTGTCGATCCCGGAGATTGTGTTTGTCCCTGAGCCGGAATCTATGTTTGTTTCTGTATTTGTTTCTGTTCTTATGACTGTGTCTGTGTTAATGTCTGTCCCTGAGCCAGTGTCTGTCCCTGTCCCTGTCCCGGAGCCTGTCCTTGACCCGGAGTCGGTGTCGGTCCCAGAGCCTGAGCCTGTGTCTATCCCAGAGTCTGAGCCTGTACCGGTCCCTGAGTCTGAACCGAGGTCTACACCGCCCTGGCCACCCGAAGGGTCTTCACCGCCCTGGTCACCTGAAAGGCCTGATCCGCCCTGGCCGCCCGAGGGGTCTGCTCCGCCCTGGCCACCCGAAGGGTATTCACCGCCCTGGTCACGCCCTCGTCCTGCTCCACCCTGGTCACGCCCACGTCCTGCTCCGCCCTGGTCACGCCCACGTCCTGCTCCGCCCTGGTCACGCCCACGTCCTGCTCCGCCCTGGTTCCCTGACCAGCCTGCTCCGCCTGGACCGTCCTGGAGTCCAGGATGCCCACCCTCCCACCCCTTTGGATGTTATACGGCGCGAGGACGCGCCTTCGGGGAGGGGGGAGGTACTGTCACGTTTTGATGTGTTCTGTTTAGTTTTGTGATCTCGTTTCCCCCTGTCTATTGTGTTTTTGGTTTAGTCCTGTTAGTTTTCCCGCTTCTCGTTTGGGTTCAGTTTCATCACCTGTGTTTAGTTAATTATCTTGTTAGCCTCAGTTCTTTTAAGCCCTATGTTTTCCCTCAGTGTTTGTTGGTCGTCGTCTATGTATGGTTGTGTAATTTGAGTTCCCTGAAGTCCTGGCATTTGTTATTTTGGTTCCTGTATGTTTAAAGAAATCTACTTTGTAAATAAATCAACTATATTGAAGCTCCATTCGTCCTCGTCTTCAGCTACCTGCACACAAACCTGACAATAGCAGACATAAGCCACTTTAATAAAAATAAAGTTCCATGTTTTATAAAATGTCCATGAAACTTAATTGTTTAGTGAAATAAGAAATATTTAAGAGATCGTTAATTGAGTTGTATGAAATACATAGGCCTACATGTTTTTATATCCACATATTTTCTTCTAATATCACTGAGGTAATAATCTCAGGGTTTACTGGATTTTACTCGATTCTTTTTGTAGTGTTATTGGTGGTGATGTACTAAAATAAACATTGTCACGTGTGGACCTTTCTTCTTCTCACGTTGATGATGGTTAAGAGGACAATTACTTCAGTCGCCCGCTGTCGTTTCACAGAATAGCACAACGGCGAGCGCGTCAAGTATAAACGCCTCGTCCTTCTGGGGAGCTACGCGCGCAGTCAGCGGAGACTCGCGCTCATGCGGACGCGTCGAGTATAAACGCCTCGTCCTTCTCATGCGAACGCGTCGAGTATAAACGCCTCGTCCTTCTGGGGAGCTACGCGCGCAGTCAACGGAGACTCGCGCTCATGCGGACGCGTCGAGTATAAACAAGGCTAGCCTTTAGTGTGTGCTTGTGTGCACGCGGGATGTATTGGTTAGTAATGTATTTTCACGGGATGGTGCAAATAGCGGTTTACCGCAATACCGCGGGAATTTCTTGCTTTTCAACCGCGGTAAGAAAAAATCCATACCGCCCCAGTCCTGGCTACATTGAGGGTCCTGAATCTGATTCTCTGCACAAGTCCTACACAAAGGGAACATTAGTTTACCCCCACAACGGTAAGGCAAAACAGGATGAAATAGCTTACGTGGTGGTAACACTGTCACTTTGATGAGACCAAAATAATTCTCCACCGGTTCAAAATCCTTAAAAATGATTTTTGGATTCCCGATAGGATAGGTCTTATTCGACTGTACGTACGGGTATAGCGAAGTGAAATCATAATAATCTACTCGTTCATCATCAGCTGTTTTGTGGTACAACTTATATGCATTCGTGCGCCTGCCAAATAATGCATCCCGAGGTCTGAGTCTCTCTCTCAGTAAGATTCCATAAACTGAATGACATCATCATTTGCTTGTTTCGCGTGATCCCATTCGCATTCCCAGATAGTGAGCACTCGTAAGGAATACACTTTACGAAGTGTTTCTATCTTTTCATCCGACTGCCTTCTGAGAGTACCAAAAGATACTTTTGATAAAGGTTGAATTTCTTCTGGTTTAAATCGACAATCATGTCCGTGGTAAAAACAACCTAAGAACTCCAAGGCTGTTTTTTCCCCGTTACCAGACTCATAATACCCATCAACATGATAAGGTCCAAAGGCATGCTCTCCGTGGTTTAAGGCATGTTGCACATCAATGTTTTGGCTATTTTTTATATATTCGAGCCATTGAATTGATGCGTTTGAAAACGTCTTGTGCTGATTAACATACGCATGACTATGTGTAAGTGCTACTGTATCTCGACTCAAAAAATTCGTTTTGAATACTTTCATGCATGTTCCTGCCAATGTAACAGATTTAAACGGATCAATGTTTGTACACTCAATGAATTCTTAGCGATATTTTATACAGGCCTGACGTAGAATAATGAGACAGTCTGGACATTGTCTATTGGATGTAGTGCGTGTGCGGCATTCGGACGTGTTACAAATATTACAGACATATTTGCATTTATGGTATCTCTTGTCGTTGAATCCACGGCAACAAAATTGGCAGACATAACTTGTGCCTAAGAAACCTTTAAAATGTTTGATCAAATAATAATGTGATTCATGAATGTATAAATGTACGGTCTTTGGATGTATTTCATCCGTGTTTTTGTAGACCTGCACTCCTCCTGAGCTGTCTCTGTGAAAAACTAAAATTTTTAAATTTAAATTTCTTTCGAAAATGTTCAGATCATGAAATCCTATTTTATCATTCGGTGTAAAACCACACGCTGTGTGTATGTCTTTTGCTGGTTTTTGCAACTCTTGATCTGTGAATGTTGGATTAAAAAAATATGCCAGACAATAACTAAGGCACATATTATCTGATATATTCGTCGGACAAAATAAATGCATTTTATTTCGTTTTATTACTTCGCTGATGGCAATGTCTGTGATTTTCCTACGTGCCCCCCCACCTCCCTGATGATCCATAGCTACCGAAACTCTTAGAGATAAAGAGTTGTCTGTTGACACGTCTCTGTTGCTTTGTGCAGCTCGTTCAATTTGATCAATGCAGGGGTGTAGTACCAAATTTTGGGCCCTGGGTACAAACCATCTTGCTGGGCCCCCCTCCGCTAAGTCCAACGGGGGGGGGGGGGGGGGGGGGGGGGACTATGAACTGCGCGACTTCTCCAACGGGGGGGGGGGGGGGTGGTTGGCGGACTATGAACTGCGCGACTTCTCCAACGGGACGGACGGATGGACTTACTGCGCGAGGAGACGGAATTTCGGACGGACTTCTCCGACGGACTTTTAACTTCAGCTCGTCGACTTCTAAGGGCCCCCCCCGCTGCCTCGGGCCCTGGGTACTCTGTCCCCTTTTTCCCCCCGGTACCACGCCCCTGGATCAATGAATAATGATGGATCATGATTGCTCTCAGGTGTTAATACAGCATTTATAGACGTAGGTAAGCTGTCACCAGTTAGTGCTATGTTAACATAGCCCGAATCGCCTGCCGTCAGTTGAGAAAAATGCACAATCTCATTTAAAATATTGTGTAGACGATTATTAAAATCTGCCAAATCGTTTGTATCTATTTCATGGAGATTCAGTGTCCTATGGATTTCTAGTCCGTTGAAACGTGGTCGAGGAGTTATTACAAAGTCGCCTACGCGCCCTCCTTCAGTCGTCAGCGTATGAATTTCGTCCTGACTAAGCCCCATATTAGGGTGTTGCTGATTATAATTCGAAAACCCATTACCGGACTGTGCGTTTTCATCATCATCACACACAGGCGCTTCTAACCATGCTCGTTGTTCGGCTATACTATTTTGTAATCTTTCGGATGTGGATAGGTCACTTGTGTTTAGCATATGTAGTTGTTCACGTATTAAAAGACGTAATTGATCATTAGTACTGTGACGCTTTGATCTTATGTGTTCTACGTCTTCATCTGAGTCTGACTGTGTATCAGTGTAAGATCTTTTAGAAGACATGTAAAAAAAAAAAAAAAAAAATATGTGTTACTAGTAGACTATAAACGAATACTCCAACACCGCTACCATTCATAAACAATATTAATGTTGGCTAATGTGTACGGTTAACAACAAACTGAATAACAACAACCCTTTAGCAGTAATACAAATAACAATAACAGTCAAATTAATAAAAAATATTAACAATCAAACAAATAAAAAGTAATCATCAAATATGAAAACTAGAGATTGTAAGATTTCAAATGATATGTAGTTTGTCAAGATTAGTTTAGGTTTAGTATAGGATATTACTGAATTTAAATAGGTGATGGTTTTGGGTCCCACCGGTGGGGCCGATGACACTGAAGAGGTTTAATGACTGCTAATGACTATGGATAACAACAGCCCATATCATTAATACAAATAACAACAGCAAAATGTAACAGAAATGAAAATAGTGTACCCTGCAATATTCATAACACATATTCATAACTTGTGAAAAGTTAGGAAACCGTAAAATAACAATAAAATATTAAATAAAATGAATTGAAAATAATAATCAAATGACTAAAAATAAATCAGTAATTGTGAGATGTAACATAACTTCTCATGAATGTTTCATGTCTTTCCATTAATAATCTGGATAACATTCAAACTTTCATTAAAAAGAGTTACCATTATTAGCTGTTGTCCAGAACGTATTTCTCGATTCTCCTCCTGTGTTTAAAGGATCGTTACGAAGTTCTCTGTTTACATCCAGCTGCTCCTGAAAAACTCTGCATTTCGTAGAATAGACTAGTGCAGGTTTTGACTATTCAGCATGGTTAGAAGTTGTGCAATAACGTCTCACACTCCTCACGATTTCTAGAATCTGTTGAAATGATAAGAGTTCGTGATTCGGGATAATAATCCTCTTGCTGAACAAACGCTCGGATATTCCTCAAAGATCCAACGAGATGTGTCGTGATTCAGACTAGTCCTCAAAGATCCAACGAAATGTGCCGTGATTCAGACTAGTCCTCTCGCCGAACAAACGTGCTTATACTCCCAAAGATCCAATGAAATGTTTCGTGGCTCATAATTCCTCGCGCTGAATGTTGATAATCCTCAAAAATCCATCGAAATGTTTCGTGGCTCAGAACAGCTGTGAATCCAGAAATATCTCCAAATTTCTTTTGTGTAATTTGACTAGAAAATAAACAATAATGATTATATTAATTATTATATAGATAAATTATAATACAATTCATATTATTTATATTCTTTCAATAATGATTCCTCACCATTATCTTGTTCCTCTGAACTTAAACAACACCCAAAATCCATGCTGTGGTTTTGTGCAGAAATCGCAGGTTTCTTATAATCCCCACTGTCAGACAGTCCAAGGCTACTTGTGAATTTCAGAGACTGATTTTTAAACAGCCCTCCTTTATCCTGTCACACTATGGGGAGGGGGTTTGTGTGTGTGGGGCTGGATGTAGGCCGTGTGAAATTCTCCCACACTCCAAGTGTGTGTGTATGCGTGTGTGCGTGTGTGCGCGTGCGCGCGTGCACGGATCGTGGGAGATTTGTATTCTATTTTCCCACGAGTACGTCATCTGACCACGTGTTGTGGGTGGGTCTAGGGGTGGAGTCTAGGTCTGACTGGTGCCTGGACCTCAGGTACGCCATTCTAACTTTTTGGGTGTAAGAGTGTGGACGCATTTCGCGGAGCTCCTCACGAGGACTTTTGGAATTAAAATCTCTAAACCTTTGGAGGTGCTGGTTCTTTTTCAGCAACCGGATTTGTAAAAGGGTAAGGCTATTTTTTGATACTGTGATTTTTAACATGATGTAGTTTTAATATCATGACGTGTTTTATGTAAAATGTAACATTTTACAAATAATGAAAGTTAAATGTATCTTTTTGTAATGGAAAAACTCTTAACTTGTTTTACTTTTCTGTAAATGACAGAACGTTGATCTTTTAACGTTTTAACATTTTTAAAATGTTGTTTTAGATGTTTTAATACTAAAACATTTTGGTAACTTTTAGAAATGCATTTTAAACTTTTTCATTAATTTAATACATATTGTTTTAGATGTTTTAATGCTAAAACATTTTGATAACTTTTAGAAATGCAGTTTAAACTTTTTTTCATTAATGTTTTAACATTTTACAATGTATGAACGCTAAAGACATGTATTTTAACTTTATACAACATTTTTATACACCTTTAAACACTATGTCATTGTGAAAGTACAGCCTTTCTTCAAATATATGGTGTTTTAGATATTTTTAATGCTAAAACATTTTGATAACTTTAAGAAAACACAATTTAAAACTTTTATTTAATTATTGAATTATATTTTTAAATTTATTAATTATTTATTTTTTATGTCTAAACGTTTTTAACATTTTACAAGTGTATGGAGAACGCTAAAAACACACTTTTATACATTGTTTTAAACATGATTTTGAACACTTTAAGTTTTAACTTTATACGCCTTTAAACACTAATTGTGAAAAAAATACTTCTTCAAATATAGTAATTAGATCTATTTGCATGATATAATTTGAATACACATTGTTTTAGATGTTTTAATGCTAAAACATTTTTGATAACTTTAAGAAACCACAATTTAAAACTTTTATTTATTTAATTATTTAATTATATTTTTAAATGTATTCATTATTTATTTTTTATGTCTAAACGTTTTTTAAATTTTACAAATGTATGGAGAACGCTAAAACACACTTTTATACATTGTTTTAAACATGATTTTGAACACTTTCATATGTGTGTAAAAGGACCATTCTTTAATAAAAAACACTAAACCTATCTCTGTTTTCTGTCATTCTTCTTAAAAAGATTCAAATGTATTGTTTTGAATGTTTCTTCCATCATTTTGAACATTTTTACATTGAACAAGATAGATGCCCGTAACAGGTGTACAGCAGGTGTCTCGTCCGGAACGGGTCGGATGGGAGGGGTTCCGTGACCGTGGGGGAATTCCCACGTTCACATGACCTCTCCGGAAGTGGGGGCGGGGCTAGCGTGGGAATTTTCCCACGCTCCAGATGGTCAGACCGGAAGTGGGTGGGAGGGGTAAAAAGGAGCGGGCTTAGCGTGGGAACCAATTATAGGGGGGCAATAAAACTGTCAGTTTGATGGATGCCGCCCTATATACTCTCTCTCTCTCTCTAGCGGGCACGATTCCACTGGCATCTTTACACAAGACAGCAGACGACGAGTTCATGGACTCACTCGTTGGAGGTCTAGTGTGGACTGACGAGGGTCGACTCGCTGCCTAGAGCCTCTAACTGTACACTTACCTGTAAACGGAGTGCAATTGAAAGTAATTTACTGTACACTTACCTGTAAATGGAATGGCTCGTCCCAGCTATAGCTTAATAGGCTTTCCATTGTCAGACTGGAACCATTACAGGTTATTATTATAATTTTATTTAAAATTTTATATTTTTTATTTTATTTTAACATTAATATGTTCCATTGTAAAAAACAAAACAAACAAAAAACATTTAAACCTGTTACATCTGTCATAACCATTAAAATATGACTCGCGAATGCCCTGTCCACTGAAAGCCTGTGTGGATCCCAATAGGTAAGTTGTAGTTGGACAAGTGACACCTGTAACTTGTTCAGAATCAGAATCAGAATCACTTTATTGCCAAGTAGTGCTTTCACACACAAGGAATGTGCTTCGGTAACAAGATGCTACCATGGCTGCTATAATCAGCGCCAATCTTGGGAAAAATACAGCATGACATGAGGAGAGGTGAGGAGAAAAAAGTGACCCCCAGACTATGCTCCTGTAAGGAGTACAGTCTGGGAACAGGAAAAAAACACCTCAGCAACATTAGCACATAAACAATACAATATACATGAACAAGACATTGCAACACGTGTGGGGTGGGGGGATTGGAATTAGTCCAGCCCAGGCAAGCAGCATCCGGTCCTGCAGCCATTCTCGGCGCTGGTCACAGACCCGCCTGCCAGACTGTGGGTACGAAGCGGCGAAGGCGTGGGATGGGGTGTGAAGGGGATGCATATATGTGTATATGTAAGTTCATGTGTGTGTAGGCCTTGAGAGAGTCGCTCAGCCAGCACCCTAATCTAGATGCCTCAGTCCGCAGATTGTCATAGCGATACACAGCAAGTTGCCATGGAGACAACCTTGATCAGGTCCATACAAAGTCAACAATCCCAGGTGTCTGGGGAGTCGGGGAAGGAACGCAAGAGCGGCTCACTACATTGCTTCTCTGGGAGAGTTGTTGTTCCAACAGCGGCCTTGGCCAAGGCCAGTGCTGGTTGGGGGTGCCGAAACAGATAAGATTGGGATTGTTTGGTCTTGAGGCGAGTAGCTGCAATTTACACAGACTATTCTCCTGGTCCATTTTGGTCTCTGAAACGATCCATTTGCCTTTGCAGAGCTGAGAGCTTCTCCAAGATGTTATCCATATTCTGGCTCATAGTCCCAGTCTGAATGCTGACAGCTCTGCCCACCGCTTCAATCATGACGGGCAGCCTTGTGGGGCTTTGGACAGCTGTCACCGTCTCCTTAATTCCTCGATAAATCAGGGCAATGCCTGATCCAATCAGCAGAAAACCTGTTATCATGGTTCCGAATAGGTAGATATCTTCAATGTCCTCCACGGAAAGAGCCGCTAGACACACGACCCGCCACCTCTCCCACGCGTCCATCGTGTAGCCAGCTGCGAACGTCCCGGCAGGGCAGTCAGGTTCCCCCGAACCCAAGCTTCTCGTCGAGAAGATGGTGTCAATTGCGTTGAGAGACCAGTTGATCAAATCCATAATTTTTTAGTTTGGAGAGCAGTGCGGAGAGAGTCTCTCAAAGTACAGTAGACTAGACAAGACGAGAGAAGCAAAGCAGGAGAGGTAAGGGGAGGGAGAGGGAGAGGGAGAGAAAATGCGACCGCCTTCGTTGAGAGCCAAGAGGGTAAAACACCTGATGACACCAAGTGACCAGCTCTTGTTACAATTATAATAATGCAATTATAATAACTATAGACAAATATATTATTTATGAAATAACAATGCATATTTATTAGCTCTACTGTGCATAGCTATGTTAAACTGTATCCCTTGTAATTGTCCTTTTATTATTAAATGTTCTTGACATTTAAATGTTGAACATGTAAAAAGCAACCCTAACCTTCAAACTTTATTTCAAAATCGGTGTAAGCCGCTGCTGTGACCAGCTCTGATTTATTCCTGACAACTTCAAGAAGGTCATTTCAAAGTGTTATTTTGAGAATAATTCATGTTTCTAGAAGTTCAGAGTCAACTAACTTTGTTTCCATTCCTAAAAAAAATTTAAGATGCTGCTGACCTGTCCGCTGTGCCCCGCAAAGATGATCCACTTGAGACACCACCTGAGGTCTCAACATAGTATAGAAAAGTCGGGCGAAAGACAGATATTGCTGCGACTGGCAAGGGGGCGGATGAAACTTAGAGACATCAGGTGTGTCCCGAGTGTGGGATTGTCTATGAAAACGTGGAGAGGCACTTGAAATCGGGCCATTCAGAGCTGACAGTAAGTATAATCTCAAACTAGCAGTGACAGAGGACCAGTTAAAAAACATGCTAGATGAACCCGACCACTCAGACCAGTCAGCTCTGGATGTTCCTGAAGGAGGTTCCGGAGGAGTGTCTCCAATTGCTGGGTAGGTTTTGAATGTTTTATGTAATGGGATCATAATATATTTTTTACAAGATGGAGAACAAACTATTGATTCTGTGTGTGCGTGTGTGTGTGTGTGTGTGTGTGTTTATTGTTGATAACTTTGAAACGGAGAGTGGTCCAAGCTTTCTGGGTAGATATTAATTGATCTACAATTGATTGTTTATACAATAAAAACAAATTAATACCTTTTTTATTATAGACATGCTTCTGCAAGACAGCGAGGGCCAGCAGGAGGACCAAAGCCTTGGTAGGTATCCGGCGAACAATTATTTACACTTGGACTGTATTGTTTTTTTCCATCAACAGGACATTAAGAAAAAAATAATACCTTTTTCTTGTTCTTCTTAGATGATTTATTCAAGCAGGCAGAGGATGAAGAAAATTATGCAGCTCTGCAAGGAATAGGTGATAAGTTAACATGCATGAAACCAAGTTTTGTTGTTGTTGTTTTATTTTATTTTTTTCATTGTTTTTCTGTAACCTTTTTCAGATCTGCCCATCATTAACCTGGGGGACCTGCTTGAATTTAAAAAATGTTAATTTTTTATATTGTAAATTATATTGTACATAGTTGTTTGTAGTTGTTTGTTTTATAATTATTGTATTTTATGTTAAAATAAATGTTCTATAAATCATGATTAAACAATTAGAATTTTACAATGATGGTTTTGTCCATCTAATCTATTTTACCAAAATGTACCAACTGCAGCTTATTTGACATGATCCAGATATGCTTTCTGTGGACATTGCATATGTATGCATATTCATAATTTTTAGGTAATTTTTAGGTGACATGTACATGAACCTGTTACATGGTGTTTCCTGTGTGTTGATCTAGATTGGCGGTGGACGAATAGGCTGTTCGTGGTCACAAAGGCGGTAAGGGGGACGAATAGGCTGTTCGTGGTCACAAAGAAGGGAAGGGGGACGAATAGGCTGTTCGTGGTCACAAAGGTGGTAAGGGGGACGAATAGGCTGTTCGTGGTCACAAAGGCGGTAAGGGGGGCGAATAGGCTGTTCGTGTTAGTGGGCGGGGTCAGGGGGCGGTCGCAGGCGGTCAGGGGGACGAATAAGCTGTTCGTGGTCACAAAGGCGGTAAGGGGGACGAATAGCCTGTTCGTGGTCACAAAGGCAGTAAGGGGGACGAATAGCCTGTTCGTGGTCACAAAGGCGGTAAGGGGGGCGAATAGGCTGTTCGTGGTCACAAAGGCGGTAAGGGGGACGAATAGGCTGTTCGTGGTCACAAAGGCGGTAAGGGGGGCGAATAGCCTGTTCGTGGTCACAAAGGCAGTAAGGGGGACGAATAGCCTGTTCGTGGTCACAAAGGCAGTAAGGGGGACGAATAGCCTGTTCGTGGTCACAAAGGCAGTAAGGGGGACGAATAGCCTGTTCGTGGTCACAAAGGCAGTAAGGGGGACGAATAGGCTGTTTGTGGTCACAAAGGCGGTAAGGGGGGCGAATAGGCTGTTCGTGTTAGTGGGCGGGGTCAGGGGGCGGTCGCAGGCGGTAAGGGGGACGAATAAGCTGTTCGTGGTCACAAAGGCGGTAAGGGGGACGAATAGCCTGTTCGTGGTCACAAAGGCAGTAAGGGGGACGAATAGCCTGTTCGTGGTCACAAAGGCAGTAAGGGGGACGAATAGCCTGTTCGTGGTCACAAAGGCAGTAAGGGGGACGAATAGCCTGTTCGTGGTCACAAAGGCAGTAAGGGGGACGAATAGGCTGTTTGTGGTCACAAAGGCGGTAAGGGGGGCGAATAGGCTGTTCGTGTTAGTGGGCGGGGTCAGGGGGCGGTCGCAGGCGGTCAGGGGGACGAATAAGCTGTTCGTGGTCACAAAGGCGGTAAGGGGGACGAATAGCCTGTTCGTGGTCACAAAGGCGGTAAGGGGGACGAATAGGCTGTTCGTGGTCACAAAGAAGGGAAGGGGGACGAATAGTTCGTGGTCACACAGGTGGTAAGGGGGGCGAATAGGCTGTTCGTGGTCACAAAGGCGGTAAGGGGGGCGAATAGGCTGTTCGTGGTCACAAAGGCGGTAAGGGGGACGAATAGGCTGTTCGTGGTCACAAAGGCGGTAAGGGGGACGAATAGGCTGTTCGTGGTCACAAAGGCGGTAAGGGGGGCGAATAGGCTGTTCGTGTTAGTGGGCGGGGTCAGGGGGCGGTCGCAGGCGGTCAGGGGGACGAATAAGCTGTTCGTGGTCACAAAGGCGGTAAGGGGGACGAATAGCCTGTTCGTGGTCACAAAGGCAGTAAGGGGGACGAATAGCCTGTTCGTGGTCACAAAGGCGGTAAGGGGGGCGAATAGGCTGTTCGTGGTCACAAAGGCGGTAAGGGGGACGAATAGGCTGTTCGTGGTCACAAAGGCGGTAAGGGGGGCGAATAGGCTGTTCGTGTTAGTGGGCGGGGTCAGGGGGCGGTCGCAGGCGGTCAGGGGGACGAATAAGCTGTTCGTGGTCACAAAGGCGGTAAGGGGGACGAATAGCCTGTTCGTGGTCACAAAGGCAGTAAGGGGGACGAATAGCCTGTTCGTGGTCACAAAGGCAGTAAGTGGGACGAATAGCCTGTTCGTGGTCACAAAGGCAGTAAGGGGGACGAATAGCCTGTTCGTGGTCACAAAGGCAGTAAGGGGGACGAATAGGCTGTTCGTGGTCACAAAGGCGGTAAGGGGGGCGAATAGGCTGTTCGTGTTAGTGGGCGGGGTCAGGGGGCGGTCGCAGGCGGTCAGGGGGACGAATAAGCTGTTCGTGGTCACAAAGGCGGTAAGGGGGACGAATAGCCTGTTCGTGGTCACAAAGGCGGTAAGGGGGACGAATAGCCTGTTCGTGGTCACAAAGGCAGTAAGGGGGACGAATAGGCTGTTCGTGGTCACAAAGGCGGTAAGGGGGACGAATAGGCTGTTCGTGGTCACAAAGAAGGGAAGGGGGACGAATAGTTCGTGGTCACACAGGTGGTAAGGGGGGCGAATAGGCTGTTCGTGGTCACAAAGGCGGTAAGGGGGGCGAATAGGCTGTTCGTGGTCACAAAGGCAGTAAGGGGGACGAATAGGCTGTTCGTGGTCACAAAGGCGGTAAGGGGGACGAATAGGCTGTTCGTGGTCACAAAGAAGGGAAGGGGGACGAATAGTTCGTGGTCACAAAGGTGCTAAGGGGGGCGAATAGGCTGTTCGTGGTCACAAAGGCGGTAAGGGGGGCGAATAGGCTGTTCGTGGTCACAAAGGCGGTAAGGGGGACGAATAGGCTGTTCGTGGTCACAAAGGCGGTAAGGGGGGCGAATAGGCTGTTCGTGTTAGTGGGCGGGGTCAGGGGGCGGTCGCAGGCGGTCAGGGGGACGAATAAGCTGTTCGTGGTCACAAAGGCGGTAAGGGGGACGAATAGCCTGTTCGTGGTCACAAAGGCAGTAAGGGGGACGAATAGGCTGTTCGTGGTCACAAAGGCGGTAAGGGGGACGAATAGGCTGTTCGTGGTCACAAAGGCGGTAAGGGGGGCGAATAGGCTGTTCGTGTTAGTGGGCGGGGTCAGGGGGCGGTCGCAGGCGGTCAGGGGGACGAATAAGCTGTTCGTGGTCACAAAGGCGGTAAGGGGGACGAATAGCCTGTTCGTGGTCACAAAGGCAGTAAGGGGGACGAATAGGCTGTTCGTGGTCACAAAGGCGGTAAGGGGGACGAATAGGCTGTTCGTGGTCACACAGGCGCTCATGGGGACGAATAGGCTGTTCGTGGTCAGTGGGTGGGGTCAGGGGAGTTGGCGAAGGCGGTCAGGGGGAGGTTTAGGCGCTTCGTGGACGCCAGCCTGCAACCTGTTCGGTGCATGTCAAAAAGGTTGCGGGTGGTCGGCGGGTCGCCCCCCTGTGGCCAGATTGCGAGAGAGGGGGCCGAAATTCGTCGTGGTCCCACAGGGCCCCTGGGCCTGGGGCGTCGCCTCCGGCCGTCCCCATCAGCCCCCCCCCTGGCCCGGCACAGTCGGCGGGGCCCCGAAAAATCTTCTAGGGGGCGGCGCGCAGCGGTTCACTAACCGCCTACCACTCCGCGCTTGCCAGGCTCTCCACGGACCCCCCCTCCTCCGCCGATGGCCTAAAGAGCATAATCTTTATTTTGCAGTTTCTTAACTTCACAATCCACCGAACAAGATGTCGTACATTCCTTCCTGTTCCAATGTCAGTTCATATTCTTTGTCTTGTCGGGTTCTTACAGCCAAGACCTTTCCACTTCCAATTTGTTCCGAAATAGCTTTGATAATATCCTCACAATCACCGTTGCCTACTTTAGGGGTTTTTTTTCACTAAGGGGCTGTTTACACCTGGCCACTTCATGCGTTTTCTCAGATCGGATAGCTATCTGATTTATCAAAACGATTCCATTTACACCTGGTCACATAAATGTGTTTTTGCAAAATGGTTATAAATCCTATCTTCAGTTCCCGCGCTATATACAGATTTAATGGAGTGCACGTCACCAAAAGCAACAGATATGAGCTGCATTTTATTGATCATCAGCTAAAATGTCAAAACCAAAGACCGCAATAAGAGAGAGCGACAACAGCCCTGGTCAGATCATTTCGGTTCTTTACTTTTATTGAAGATGATTGTGTGAATGGAAGTGTCTGTGACTTGCTTTCACTTGATTTGCGATTTTTTTTGTTGTTGCATTTTTGGGAGGAGTAAAATTTACATATGTGGTTTCAACAACCAGATGCATTTACAATTGTCCAGTTTCATCTGTGACGCAGCCCAGACCTCCTCCTGAAGTGGTTTGAGCGATCGGATTCAAATCCGTCTTGAATGCATTTCAGAGGACATTTACACCTGGTCTTTTCACGATCCGATCAAAGAAAACGCATTAATTGGCCAGGTGTAAACAGCCCCTAAATATTTTTCTTGCTCCTTGATCCTTTCCAGTCCACTGTTGTTAACCATTTGTGTCTCGCTAACCAACAAAGTTGATACCAGGGGCCCGTTTCAATAAGGAGGTTCAACCAACTCTGAGTTAAAACTTGAACTCTGAGTTGACTTACCCTGAGATGGGAAACTCTGAGTTTTCGGTTACAGAACAGCTGAAATGAGTTGGTTCAATCAACTCTGAGTTGACTGACTCTGAGTTAAGCGCGTGCATCACAACTATAAAAAGCCATTATCAATGGAGCGCAGATATTACGAGTCACCATGGCAACAGCGCCAGACAAAAAGAGGAATTACTGTTATACAGTGTTGGGTGTAATTAATTACCAAGTAATCTAAATATTGTAATTTAATTAAAGGGATTACTCTTAATTCTGTAATTTAAAATAAAATCTGATGTAATTACATTAAATACTGTAGAGACTATAGAACAATTCAGTATAAAACAATAATGGATTTAAAATACATTTTTAAAATACAAGGTATATTTTTAATGTAACCTTCTCCCTCTACACACTTTGGTCAATTCAAGAATAATTCATGCAATTGTATATTGTTAATTTGAAAGCATTAAAAGTGCATTTTCTTGTCTCTCCTTGTATTGTTCAAGTGGTTGAGGTTGATATGGGATTTAGTAATTAGTAATAAGTAGACCAATACTTTCTAAAGATAGTAATTATTACATTAATCTAATTACACTGTTGAAGATGTCATTTGTAGTAATTAATAACTATTTTAGAGTAGCCTAACTTACCAAACTGTTATAATATCAGAGGTGAAACTGGAAGAACAGTAGCCTATGTTATTCAACCTAATTTTAATTTTCATGTAGGCTATAGGTGCAATCCTGCAGGCATTAAAAGAACGTGGCAGCAGCTGAAAATAAAATATATAAACATAATTCAGTCAGGTAAGGCTTGAGCATATCATGGGTGTAGGCTACCTGACTTTACAAACATTTGACATATTAAATAACTAAATAGCATCCAGTATATAGCAGTGCAGCAGCATTTCTGGCTGAGGGAATTCCTTCATCAGAGCCAGTCACTCCTGAAGATCCAAGCCTTCATAAAATGTAAGAGGTCTACATATGTGTTATTTTTTATATAGGGTATTTTTGATATTTCCATTTATTTTACTTTGGGTTGGGTTTTTCGTTGGTCCCAAAAGATTCTGATGGTAATATCTGTCTTTTGGATCCTCCTGTCCCAACAGAACCCCAGTTGTAAGTAGCCTACACTCAATACACCAGAAATTATGACAAATAGGCCTAAACTTCATAAATAGTAGGGACACACTTCAGTGTGTAATGCCACAGTTTAATTCTGTAGAATTTGTTTAGAACTACCGGAGGTGGAAAGAGTAATAAAATATTTTACTCAAGTAAAAATACTATTACTTTGATAAACATTTTACTTAAGTACAAGTAAAAGAAGCCGGTCTAAAAATCTACTCAAGTAAAAGTACTTCTATTCAACGACTCTCCTATGTAGGGTTGTAATGTATGAGAGTTTCACAGTAGATAACTGTCTCAAAAAATATCACGGTTTATGGTATTAAAAAATTATTAAATATATAAACTGCACTATTAAATTACGGTTATTATTATCATCAGTTAAAATGACAGTTAAATAAATTAAACTTTGTTCAATAAAACCTATCTAATCAACTAATTTCAATAATTGATTATGAATTAGATTAACAACTTATTTTGTATCATTAATAACTTATTAAAATGTTTAAAAATAATTGAGTTCTATGAAATGTTTTTATTCAGATTTTTTTTATTTTTATGATTTAATACAAATATATTATCAAAAACGGTGGTAATCAAATAAAAGTTTAGCAAACGTTTTAATCCTTTTATTTTTTGGCAAAGTGCTGCAAAACAGATTTAGTCAATTAAACCATAGACAAACAATATATATACACTCACCGGCCACTTTATTAGGTACACCTGTCCAACTGCTCCTTAACACTTAATTTCTAAGCAGCCAATCACATGGCGGCAACTCAGTGCATTTAGGCATGTAGACATGGTCAAGACAATCTCCTGCAGTTCAAACCGAGCATCAGTATGGGGAAGAAAGGTGATTTGAGTGACTTTGAACGTGGCATGATTGTTGGTGCCAGAAGGGCTGGTCTGAGTATTTCAGAAACTGCTAATCTACTGGGATTTTCACGCACAACCATCTCTAGGGTTTACAGAGAATGGTCCGAAAAAGAAAAAACATCCATTGAGCGGCAGTTCTGTGGGCGGAAATGCCTTGTTGATGCCAGAGGTCAGAGGAGAATGGCCAGACTGGTTCGAGCTGATAGAAGGGCAACAGTGACTCAAATAACCACCCATTACAACCAAGGTGGGCAGAAGAGCATCTCTGAACGCACAGTACGTCGAACTTTGAGGCAGATGGGCTACAGCAGCAGAAGACCACACCGGGTGCCACTCCTTTCAGCTAAGAACAGGAAACTGAGGCTACAATTTGCACAAGCTCATCGAAATTGGACAATAGAAGATTGGAAAAACGTTGCCTGGTCTGATGAGTCTCGATTTCTGCTGCGACATTCGGATGGTAGGGTCAGAATTTGGCGTCTACAACATGAAAGCATGGATCCATCCTGCCTTGTATCAACGGTTCAGGCTGGTGGTGGTGGTGTCATGGTGTGGGGAATATTTTCTTGGCACTCTTTGGGCCCCTTGGTACCAATTGAGCATCGTTGCAATGCCACAGCCTACCTGAGTATTGTTGCTGACCATGTCCATCCCTTTATGACCACAATGTACCCAACTTCTGATGGCTACTTTCAGCAGGATAATGCGCCATGTCATAAAGCTGGAATCATCTCAGACTGGTTTCTTGAACATGACAATGAGTTCGCTGTACTCAAATGGCCTCCACAGTCACCAGATCTCAATCCAATAGAGCATCTTTGGGATGTGGTGGAACGGGAGATTCGCATCATGGATGTGCAGCCGACAAATCTGCGGCAACTGTGTGATGCCATCATGTCAATATGGACCAAACTCCCTGAGGAATGCTTCCAGCACCTTGTTGAATCTATGCCACGAAGAATTGAGGCAGTTCTGAAGGCAAAAGGGGGTCCAACCCGTTACTAGCATGGGGTACCTAATAAAGTGGCCGGTGAGTGTAGTTGTATATATGAACGGCTATACTTCTGTGGTATAGTTGTATAAATGAACGGCTACACTTCTGTGGTATAGTTGTATAAATGAACGGCTATACTTCTGTGGTATAGTTGTATAAATGAACGGCTATACTTCTGTGGTATAGTTGTATAAATGAACGGCTGTACTTCTGTGGTACAGTTGTATATATGAACGGCTGTACTTCTGTGGTATAGTTGTATATATGAACGGCTATACTTCTGTGGTATAGTTGTATAAATGAACGGCTACACTTCTGTGGTATAGTTGTATAAATGAACGGCTATACTTCTGTGGTATAGTTGTATAAATGAACGGCTATACTTCTGTGGTATAGTTGTATAAATGAACGGCTACACTTCTGTGGTATAGTTGTATATATGAACGGCTATACTTCTGTGGTATAGTTGTATAAATGAACGGCTACACTTCTGTGGTATAGTTGTATAAATGAACGGCTATACTTCTGTGGTATAGTTGTATAAATGAACGGCTACACTTCTGTGGTATAGTTGTATAAATGAACGGCTATACTTCTGTGGTATAGTTGTATATATGAACGGCTGTACTTCTGTGGTATAGTTGTATATATGAACGGCTATACTTCTGTGGTATAGTTGTATATATGAACGACTATACTTCTGTGGTATAGTTGTATATATGAACGGCTATACTTCTGTGGTATAGTTGTATAAATGAACGGCTGTACTTCTGTGGTACAGTTGTATATATGAACGGCTGTACTTCTGTGGTATAGTTGTATATATGAACGGCTATACTTCTGTGGTATAGTTGTATAAATGAACGGCTGTACTTCTGTGGTATAGTTGTATATATGAACGGCTATACTTCTGTGGTATAGTTGTATAAATGAACGGCTATACTTCTGTGGTATAGTTGTATATATGAACGGCTATACTTCTGTGGTATAGTTGTATATATGAACGGCTATACTTCTGTGGTATAGTTGTATAAATGAACGGCTGTACTTCTGTGGTATAGTTGTATAAATGAACGGCTATACTTCTGTGGTATAGTTGTATAAATGAACGGCTATACTTCTGTGGTATAGTTGTATAAATGAACGGCTGTACTTCTGTGGTATAGTTGTATAAATGAACGGCTGTACTTCTGTGGTATAGTTGTATAAATGAACGACTATACTTCTGTGGTATAGTTGTATATATGAACGGCTATACTTCTGTGGTATAGTTGTATATATGAACGGCTATACTTCTGTGGTATAGTTGTATAAATGAACGGCTGTACTTCTGTGGTACAGTTGTATATATGAACGGCTGTACTTCTGTGGTATAGTTGTATATATGAACGGCTATACTTCTGTGGTATAGTTGTATATATGAACGGCTATACTTCTGTGGTATAGTTGTATAAATGAACGGCTATACTTCTGTGGTATAGTTGTATAAATGAACGGCTATACTTCTGTGGTACAGTTGTATATATGAACGGCTGTACTTCTGTGGTATAGTTGTATATATGAACGGCTATACTTCTGTGGTATAGTTGTATAAATGAACGGCTACACTTCTGTGGTATAGTTGTATAAATGAACGGCTATACTTCTGTGGTATAGTTGTATAAATGAACGGCTATACTTCTGTGGTATAGTTGTATAAATGAACGGCTACACTTCTGTGGTATAGTTGTATATATGAACGGCTATACTTCTGTGGTATAGTTGTATAAATGAACGGCTACACTTCTGTGGTATAGTTGTATAAATGAACGGCTATACTTCTGTGGTATAGTTGTATAAATGAACGGCTACACTTCTGTGGTATAGTTGTATAAATGAACGGCTATACTTCTGTGGTATAGTTGTATATATGAACGGCTGTACTTCTGTGGTATAGTTGTATATATGAACGACTATACTTCTGTGGTATAGTTGTATATATGAACGACTATACTTCTGTGGTATAGTTGTATATATGAACGGCTATACTTCTGTGGTATAGTTGTATAAATGAACGGCTGTACTTCTGTGGTACAGTTGTATATATGAACGGCTGTACTTCTGTGGTATAGTTGTATATATGAACGGCTATACTTCTGTGGTATAGTTGTATAAATGAACGGCTGTACTTCTGTGGTATAGTTGTATAAATGAACGGCTGTACTTCTGTGGTATAGTTGTATAAATGAACGACTATACTTCTGTGGTATAGTTGTATATATGAACGGCTATACTTCTGTGGTATAGTTGTATATATGAACGGCTATACTTCTGTGGTATAGTTGTATAAATGAACGGCTGTACTTCTGTGGTACAGTTGTATATATGAACGGCTGTACTTCTGTGGTATAGTTGTATATATGAACGGCTATACTTCTGTGGTATAGTTGTATATATGAACGGCTATACTTCTGTGGTATAGTTGTATAAATGAACGGCTATACTTCTGTGGTATAGTTGTATAAATGAACGGCTATACTTCTGTGGTACAGTTGTATATATGAACGGCTGTACTTCTGTGGTATAGTTGTATATATGAACGGCTATACTTCTGTGGTATAGTTGTATAAATGAACGGCTACACTTCTGTGGTATAGTTGTATAAATGAACGGCTATACTTCTGTGGTATAGTTGTATAAATGAACGGCTATACTTCTGTGGTATAGTTGTATAAATGAACGGCTACACTTCTGTGGTATAGTTGTATATATGAACGGCTATACTTCTGTGGTATAGTTGTATAAATGAACGGCTACACTTCTGTGGTATAGTTGTATAAATGAACGGCTATACTTCTGTGGTATAGTTGTATAAATGAACGGCTACACTTCTGTGGTATAGTTGTATAAATGAACGGCTATACTTCTGTGGTATAGTTGTATATATGAACGGCTGTACTTCTGTGGTATAGTTGTATATATGAACGACTATACTTCTGTGGTATAGTTGTATATATGAACGACTATACTTCTGTGGTATAGTTGTATATATGAACGGCTATACTTCTGTGGTATAGTTGTATAAATGAACGGCTGTACTTCTGTGGTACAGTTGTATATATGAACGGCTGTACTTCTGTGGTATAGTTGTATATATGAACGGCTATACTTCTGTGGTATAGTTGTATAAATGAACGGCTGTACTTCTGTGGTATAGTTGTATATATGAACGGCTATACTTCTGTGGTATAGTTGTATAAATGAACGGCTATACTTCTGTGGTATAGTTGTATATATGAACGGCTATACTTCTGTGGTATAGTTGTATATATGAACGGCTATACTTCTGTGGTATAGTTGTATAAATGAACGGCTGTACTTCTGTGGTATAGTTGTATAAATGAACGGCTATACTTCTGTGGTATAGTTGTATAAATGAACGGCTATACTTCTGTGGTATAGTTGTATAAATGAACGGCTGTACTTCTGTGGTATAGTTGTATAAATGAACGGCTGTACTTCTGTGGTATAGTTGTATAAATGAACGACTATACTTCTGTGGTATAGTTGTATATATGAACGGCTATACTTCTGTGGTATAGTTGTATATATGAACGGCTATACTTCTGTGGTATAGTTGTATAAATGAACGGCTGTACTTCTGTGGTACAGTTGTATATATGAACGGCTGTACTTCTGTGGTATAGTTGTATATATGAACGGCTATACTTCTGTGGTATAGTTGTATATATGAACGGCTATACTTCTGTGGTATAGTTGTATAAATGAACGGCTGTACTTCTGTGGTACAGTTGTATATATGAACGGCTGTACTTCTGTGGTATAGTTGTATATATGAACGGCTATACTTCTGTGGTATAGTTGTATAAATGAACGGCTGTACTTCTGTGGTATAGTTGTATATATGAACGGCTATACTTCTGTGGTATAGTTGTATATATGAACGGCTATACTTCTGTGGTATAGTTGTATATATGAACGGCTATACTTCTGTGGTATAGTTGTATATATGAACGGCTATACTTCTGTGGTATAGTTGTATAAATGAACGGCTGTACTTCTGTGGTATAGTTGAATAAATGAACGGCTATACTTCTGTGGTATAGTTGTATAAATGAACGGCTATACTTCTGTGGTATAGTTGTATAAATGAACGGCTGTACTTCTGTGGTATAGTTGTATAAATGAACGGCTGTACTTCTGTGGTATAGTTGTATAAATGAACGGCTATACTTCTGTCGTATAGTTGTATAAATGAACGGCTGTACTTCTGTGGTATAGTTGTATAAATGAACGGCTGTACTTCTGTGGTATAGTTGTATAAATGAACGGCTATATTTCTGTGGTATAGTTGTATATATGAACGGCTATACTTCTGTGGTATAGTTGTATAAATGAACGGCTATACTTCTGTGGTATAGTTGTATAAATGAACGGCTGTACTTCTGTGGTATAGTTGTATAAATGAACGGCTATACTTCTGTGGTATAGTTGTATAAATGAACGGCTATACTTCTGTGGTATAGTTGTATATATGAACGGCTATATTTCTGTGGTATAGTTGTATTTATGAATGGCTATACTTCTGTGGTATAGTTGTATATATGAACTGTAGCCACTTAGTCTTCAAATGCTTCTCCCTGAGCAGATGAAAAAAGTTTGCTTTTGCGTCGCACTTCAGAACACAGCGTCTCAGGGACATTATGTTTTCAAGGTTTTCCTGGCATCTACGAGGCACGAGCGCAATAAGTGGGCGTATCTTATTCAAATAACTTGTCAAGTTGACGTCATCTAGACAGAGAAAAAGCATCGTTCGTCTATCGATTCATATCAGCGACTCAGAGTCGACTCTTACTTTTGAGAGACAATAACTTTGTATACGGTGAACTTTCATATTTAAAACTTTGCAGGATGTTTTTGTTCACTTAGATCTACACTCACCGGCCACTTTATTAGGTACACCTGTCCAACTGCTCGTTAACACTTAATTTCTAAGCAGCCAATCACATGGCGGCAACTCAGTGCATTTAGGCATGTAGACATGGTCAAGACAATCTCCTGCAGTTCAAACCGAGCATCAGTATGGGGAAGAAAGGTGATTTGAGTGACTTTGAACGTGGCATGATTGTTGGTGCCAGAAGGGCTGGTCTGAGTATTTCAGAAACTGCTAATCTACTGGGATTTTCACGCACAACCATCTCTAGGGTTTACAGAGAATGGTCAGAAAAAGAAAAAACATCCAGTGAGCGGCAGTTCTGTGGGCGGAAATGCCTTGTTGATGCCAGAGGTCAGAGGAGAATGGCCAGACTGGTTCGAGCTGATAGAAGGGCAACAGTGACTCAAATAACCACCCGTTACAACCAAGGTGGGCAGAAGAGCATCTCTGAACGCACAGTACGTCGAACTTTGAGGCAGATGGGCTACAGCAGCAGAAGACCACACCGGGTGCCACTCCTTTCAGCTAAGAACAGGAAACTGAGGCTACAATTTGCACAAGCTCATCGAAATTGGACAATAGAAGATTGGAAAAACGTTGCCTGGTCTGATGAGTCTCGATTTCTGCTGCGACATTCGGATGGTAGGGTCAGAATTTGGCGTCTACAACATGAAAGCATGGATCCATCCTGCCTTGTATCAACGGTTCAGGCTGGTGGTGGTGGTGTCATGGTGTGGGGAATATTTTCTTGGCACTCTTTGGGCCCCTTGGTACCAATTGAGCATCGTTGCAGCGCCACAGCCTACCTGAGTATTGTTGCTGACCATGTCCATCCCTTTATGACCACAATGTACCCAACTTCTGATGGCTACTTTCAGCAGGATAATGCGCCATGTCATAAAGCTGGAATCATCTCAGACTGGTTTCTTGAACATGACAATGAGTTCGCTGTACTCAAATGGCCTCCACAGTCACCAGATCTCAATCCAATAGAGCATCTTTGGGATGTGGTGGAACGGGAGATTCGCATCATGGATGTGCAGCCGACAAATCTGCGGCAACTGTGTGATGCCATCATGTCAATATGGACCAAACTCCCTGAGGAATGCTTCCAGCACCTTGTTGAATCTATGCCATGAAGAATTGAGGCAGTTCTGAAGGCAAAAGGGGTACCTAATAAAGTGGCCGGTGAGTGTATGTTACACACTACATGAATGATAATTTTCAAAAATCCATAATAGGTGCCCTTTAAAGACACCCTTGTGTTATGTCGCGAGTCAATTTGACCCGTTTAGATGTTCTAGTTGTTGGAAATACTGGTTAACCTTTGGTTTTTTCTTGATATTTTGTGACTTTTTCTCATTTATCATCATGATCATGCATGCAAGTAAGTTTCAACATGCTGATGTGTTTTGACATATACAAACAAAATTACTATTATGTTCATGATGTTCGCGGGTCAATTTGACCCTCATAGGCAGCTATTTAAAAGCAACTGTACAGACACAAAATAAAATAATTTATTTCATGTATGTCAGGGCACTTCAACTCCAGTTCTAAAGTGCAAGTCTATCTAAAAGTGCTCTAACCCTAACCAAACTCACTTGAAAAAGCTAAAATCACAGTGTTCAGAATTAATTGCAAAATACAGATGAAAATCTCTGTCAGAGACAGATAGTAAAAAAAAGCGGTCCCACTTTATATTAAGTGGCTTTAAGTACTATGTACTTACATTGAAGTTACTACTTTGATACAATGTACTTATTGTGTACATACATGTTTTTACATTGTACTTATATTTTGAAAATACCTGCATGTAATTACAACTGTAATTAATTTATGTAATTACATTTGTAATTACACAGTTGACCCTTCCCTTACACCTTAACCTACCCTTAAATCGACCCATACCACCACACCTGTCCCTAACCTTACCAGTATCACATCTCAATAGCAGCAAGTGTTTTACAATACAACCTGAACACAATAAGTACATTGTACTTATTTTTCTATGTAAGTACATAGTACTTAAAGCCACTTAATATAAAGTGGGACCAAAAAAGCTCTCATTTCTATATTCAAGATATCTGAAATACCTAGCTTTTAACCAAACCTTTTATGTAGGATATTTATTTGATGTTTGTTTTTGTTATGTTTTGTTTCTCACTCCCCAGTGAGTGAATAATGAGCTTTCCCACACTTTTGCTCAGTGTGGCACGAGACTTCGACATAGACACCCAGCTAACAGGGAACGTTCCCAGAACATTCACTAACGTTCTTTAAATGTTAGTACAAAACGTTATTAAAATAATGTTTTCGGAACGTTCATATAGCGTTATTAACATATTACATTATAATTATATTTAGGCTATCATAACGTTCTGGGAACATGTTATTTGCTGAACATTCTCATAATGTTAAGTACACTTGTTAACAAATGTGCGCTTCTTAACATTAGTTTACAATCACTAGATTTGTATAATATGATTATATATATCCATATAAACATTTTAAACATCACAATAGTTTATAACACCACCCCAATAAACCAGCACTTATATAGCCTATTAATAATATTAACTAGTGCAAATGCCTGTGCAAAATCAGTTTTTGTTTGTGTTTTTAGTAATTGTTGGTTTGGTGTGTTTGAGTGCTCATTGTTACAATTACACAGCAGAAGTTCAGTGAGATTTTTTATTGTGTATGGTAGAAAGCAAATACTGATACTGACATAATGACATACAATAAATATGGAAAATGTAACTACACCTTTCAGGGAGCAGGCTACACAGTGAACTCAGAGAAAAGCTGTGAATAAAATGCAATTTCAGAAATAAACAGTGTAGCTGACAAAATGTTTAGCTGACAGAGTTTATGTCATAATGTGTATTTTTAACGATATATTTTGCATTTCTAATAGCCCGTAGCAAGAAACCTGTCAAGTTTGAAATCCATTGGACTAACGGTTCGAGAGATATGTGGTTAACAGACATACATACAGACAGAGAGACAGACCTTTCTGTAATTTATAGATGCTATTCACAATATGTGTGTCATGAATTGATTCCAATGGAGGCAAGATGTAGCGAACCCAAATGCAACTTTAATAATAAACATAAGTTCAAACAAAAACAAAGGCTAGAAACTGGAAACAAGAACAACGACGACTGGTAACATTCACAGGAAACATACAATACTAGACAAAGACACAGGGTAAACATGAGGGCTTAAATACACAAGACTAACGACAAGACAAGGGACACCTGTGAACAACAATCAGACGATTAACCAATGACAAGACACATGGCAGGATCACATGACAAACGGAAATCACAAGACAAGACAAAACCAGGAACAAGAAACAAAACCCAAACCGTGACATAGCCCCCCCCCTATGGGCGGCTCCCGACGCCCATCAACACAAAACAAAAAACGGAAGTTCAGGAGGGTGGTGAGTGGAGGTGGTCTTGGGGGAGGGACGGAGGGCCAGGGACCAGGAACCAGGACACAGGGATGGCGAGCCTGGGCCACGGAGCATGGGTGGACCTGGCTCGTGAGCGACCAGGGCGGAGCAGGAAGCGCAGGCGGCGGCCAGGGCAGAGCAGGATGCGCAGGCGGCGGCCGGGACCCCTCGGGCGGCCACGGCGGTGAAGACCCCACCGGGCGGCCACGGCGGTGAAGACCCCACCGGGCGGCCACGGCGGTGAAGACCCCTAGGGCGGCCACGGCGGTGAAGACCCTTCGGGCGGCCACGGCGGTGAAGACCCTTCGGGCGGCCATGGCGGTGCGGCCTTCATGGTCCCATCAAGGGCCCTACTGCCCCCCCCCCCAAATTTTCTTAGGGGCAGCCATGGGGTCATTAGCAGGAACAAACTCTGGCGCAGGATCAGCGGGCTCTGGCGCAGGATCAGCGGGCTCTGGCGCAGGATCAGCGGGCTCTGGCGCAGGATCAGCGGGCTCTGGCGCAGGAACAGACTCTGGCTCGGGAGCAGGAACAGACACAGGCTCGGCGGGCGTGACGTGAACAACAGCCTCTTGCTCGGCAGGTGTGACGTGAACAACAGCCTCTTGCTCGGCAGGCGTGACGTGAACAACAGCCTCTTGCTCGGCAGGCGTGACGTGAACAACAGCCTCTTGCTCGGCAGGCGTGACGTGAACAACAGCCTCTGGCTCGGCAGAAGTGACGTGAAGCGTCTATGGCTCGGCAGAAGTGACGTGAAGCGTCTCTGGCTGTGCAGACGTGGGCTGGATGGTCTCTGGCTCGACGTGAACAGTCTCTGGATCGGCAGACCGAGACCCCGGACGGGCAGTCTCGGCGGGATGAAACCATGGACTGGCGATAAATTTTTTAACTTGTTCCTCATGTTACATCTGTAAATGTGTGTATTGTGTGTAATGTAGGCTATATATTTCATAAAATATCCATGCCTTAAATATCATGATTAGTTTTTAATAAATGTGTTTTGGAATTTTATTTCTACACCATGTAAACCATGTATATAAAGCTATATAATATTATAGGCTATAATATATTGCATTATATTATAGCCTATTATAACCTATTATATAAATGACTTTGTAAACATTGTTTTACACTCAATGTGTCACGTGGTGCGGTAGAAATAGCGATGAGGCTGGATCCAGACGCAGTGTGGCTTTATTAACAAACTGAAAACTTAGACAGGAACAGAATACAAGGACTCAGAAACAAGATACTCGGGAATAACCAACGCTAACATACATTCAACAACTCACCAAGACAGGGCAGAAACACAGGGCTTAAATAATCAGGGATAGACGAGCTAACAGAATAACAAGGGGGCGTGGGAAATCAGAAACACCTGGGATAACTAATAGACAGAACAGGGAACCACTGAACATGACAAAACAAGACAAGACACAAAACCTACATCACAACACGATGCTTCATTCTCATTCCGTTTACAGTTTGGTGATGGCCACAAGCCTATACACCTAATAATGTTGACCTCTCATTTCAGGATATTTTATCTTATTATCAAATAATTCCCTCAATGAATTGAATTCTTCCTTTATGTAAATGCTGCGTGACTTCTACGTATTTTAATGAAGGCGCGCACTGAACATTCGAGTTGCATTTGAACCAGATTTGAACTGGTGTTATTATTTAACAGATCATTATTAGCAAGTGGAGACACACAAACTTTGTATATAACTCTGTTACATAAATAACACGCTTCTGTTGAATATTTACTTTATAGAAATGGTTTAGTGTCTTCGGGAAAAGTCTGTTAGCATCTCAACTGTTAGGCTAACGTTAACTAACTTAGAGGTAACGTTAGGTTGACTAACTTAGACTAGCTGTAAGTTTAGGCTGTTAATCTTGATTAGAGGTGTTGTAAAGGTTTTGGTGGCAACTTGTCAATGTGAATGGAAGTAAGTTAAACTAAATTATCTTAACTTAAACTGGACTAAACTCAATGGACTGTTATTTCATAGTTTCCACGTGACGGAATGCCCACCTGGAGAGCAAATTGGGGTTTTATAATGCCATTTATGCCTAGTATTAACATGAATGTCACATAACCGCTTAATTCACACAGGTAAGTTAACGTTAGTTTCAAGTCAGTTGAATCAACGTTTTATATAAATGTGTACTTTCAGCTAACAATTTATGGTTCCCAGATCGTTCTGGGAAAGTTCGTTTTTGGTTGCGGGAACATTCCCTTTAGGGTTTGGTTCCCATGGAAAGTTTTCTTAACGTTCAGGGAACGTTATAACCAGTGGCGGCGCCAGGGGGGGGTCTTGGGGGGTCTCAAGACCCTCCTAAAAAACGCTTTGACCCCCCACCCACTTCCTGATTTAAAAATATTTCTTTTCAGCAGCGGCGCAGAGCAAAGCGTACGTAAGAATCCGAAAAAGAGGACAGGAGGGTGTGTGTGTGTGTGTGTGTGTGTGTGTGTGTGTGTGTGTGTGTGTGTGTGTGTGCGTGTGCGTGCGCGCGCGTGTTCATCTGAGCCTCATTGGTCTGTCACTGCTCGTCAATGTCCGAATATTTGAGATGACCAATCAAATCAAAGTAGGCGGGCTTTATGTTCACAGACGCTGCTGAGCGCGAATTTTTGCAGAGCGACTCGACAGTGTACGGTCAAGTGCGAGATAAGATGTAAGTAGCTAAACTAAACATTTCATATTGGACAGTTTTTTTTAGGTCATAATGTTAAACGAATACCAAAAATTATCAGGCAAACTAATATAGTTTTGTCTAATTTCGCCATTTTGAACTGAAAATAGGCCTATAACGTGACTCATGTAATGTAGGCTAATAATTAGTTTACCATTGTGAGGGGAGAAGAAACATTAACAAAGCCGTTTTCATCATGTTAGGCACATGATTAATAATGAATGTGTATTGCGTAAATATTGAGAATATAATACAAATTGTAGCCTTTAGTAAATTAAAAAAGCTCAGCTTTAGGACGGGAAGAGAAAGGGCACGATGAGGATACTGAGAAAAAAGAAAGGATGATAGATGGAGATGAAGTGAGAGCAGGTATTGACATAGTCTACTGCCCGCTAACATGGTTTTAAAGCAGTAAAGAAATAAAAAATGTGAAGCCCTTAGGCACCTCAAATTTAGGACCTCTTTGATTATAAAGCCCTGTCTACTGCCCTGTATTAGGCATAAGATCAATGTTGTTATCCAATTTTATGGCCTTCAAAACATTTTAAAATGCACATATGTAGATCAGAGAAATAAAAAATGTCTCAGGGAAACCCAGAACTCCCCTAACTAACCTGCTTCACATTCGGGACCACAGTGATTATAAAACCCTGACATTGCATGGTAATGAAACTAGTTAATATTAAGCATTAGACCCTAAACTAAAGTGTTACCTTTTTATTTATTTTTTAATCATAATCATAATCATTGGGGGATTAGCCCCCTAAAATGAAAAGCCTAGAAACGCCCCTGAGTAGCAGTAATATGCAGTTATTAGCCGTGTCCACTGTATTTTTTTGTTGGTTTTCATGAGACCCCCCTTGAAATGACCAGGACCCCCCATTGCCCCCCCCCAATCAAAATTGTCTGGAGCCGCCACTGGTTATATCCCTAAACGTCCTGTGTTAGTGGCGAGCATACAGCCGCACACACACACATAGGCTATGTTAACTTACACACAGATGAATAACCTTCAAAAAATGTATTCCTTGACAAGCTACTTGTTTTTTTGTTTTTTGTTTTTTACAAGTGAATAAACGATTAATTTAGCCCTGGTTACATTTTTATAATTTTATTATAATAGCTTCAGAAGACCTTTCTCAATGCAGCTGTAAGTCCTCGCTAAATCGAACCAATGGCGGCATTCGATCAGCGGCGAAGGTCTCGCGCATGTTCCGTCCTTTCCAGGCTAAAGGGATTTTGGATTAAATGCAATACACTTTCTCATATGTATTAACTCGTTATTTCATCTGACTCCATATTTAAAAGGGTTTTAATGATATCTGTGCATCATTAAATGTGAGCGAGTGTTTGACTATTCCTTGTAACCATTAGCTAAATGAACAATGTCAAAGTCAGTTAGAATAATCAAATGTAACAATTTATTATGTCGGGTAAAGTATCATGCCAATTTCACAATCAGTTCAAAGATAATCAATACAATAACATCGAATGCTCTAGGATAAGAGAAATGCAAACCCAACATTTTAAGAAATACATGAGGCTGAGTTTTTGAGACTCAACCTCACGGGCTCTCAGAATTACAGAAAGGCCTCGAGTTTCTCACTGCAGTCCATTAAATAGCTAGAATGTTTTCACATGGAAAACCTGCTAATTTGCATTAAGAAGTTACACCTCTTGGGGTGGGGTAAAAAGACCATTTGCCTTTCTTTGTGTGTCAGTTATCTCTAAACTCTTAAAAACCTTAGTACCTTGTGTTTTACTCTTTGGGAATGAGACCATTGTACCAGTCGCACTGAGACCTTTAAAATGATACTAAACACATTTCTTAATCATTCACATTAAAACCATATATTCTTGTGTGAGTTAAGTGTTACTGAGACAGAGAGAATGCAGATGAAGTGAGACTTGTCCCAAAGGAAGAGGGGGAGGGAGTCAAATGTTAATTTTCCCACAAGGTTCTTTGTTTCATAGATCAGTGGTCATTCTTTAACCAATTCTTCCAATTTCCAGCCTTACAGATCCCTCCTTGACCCCGTGGGTCACATTCGGACGAAAACTTACGGGGTCACAGTAAGGCGTTTGTTGTAATCTTTGAGGTGTTACTCAAAAATTGTCTTTGGAATGTTAGCATCTGTAGAAGCTCAGAGGGCTGTGTTCACCTGCAGAACACCTGGTCCACCAGGTGTATGTAGCTTGAGTCCAGCAGGTGGATGAATGCATTCAGCTTTTCTTTCTGTGATGCGAACGAGGTTCATAGAGTCAATCTGGACCTTTTTTACTTGTTCAGTTGACGTGTCATGGAGAAACTTCTGCTTCTCTGGCACCTTCCCCATGATGATAATCTGACCCTTCTTGACCAATCCTGTCACCTCCAGCGGTGCGGTTGTCTGGGCAGACCTCAGTGGGTGAAGGGGTTCTCCTTGATTCCACACTGCTTTGTGTGAGACACCTGACAAGCATCTTAAATGTCCGCTTCATGATTGAGCACATATGAACTTCAAGTCGTAAGGAAATGCATAGGAACACATAATGCAACAAAACAAAATCATGTCATGTTCAATGTAAAATACCATGTTCATGTCAGCAAGTGTGAATGGTACATCTGGTCTCATATGTTTCTCAAGGTCAGGTAAGGTGGTCTCATTTTTAATATCCAATTCTTTCACCACTGTGATGATATTAAATGGTAGTGGAATTTAAATATTCTTGGTCTGACTTACTCAAAGGAAATGCAGCAAGAAGTCGGTGCATAATCAATTAATCAAATAAATGGTACGCATCAATACATCTTGTAATAACAATAATAATATTCAAATACAAAAATATGAAGAATCACGGGAATCTTCCAATGCAAGCCACCTATGCAGATATAAGGAGTGACTTGGAACATGAATAATCATACAAGAATGGAGATTGTTCATTTCTTGCAACAGTTGTGTGTGTGTGTGTGCGTGCGTGCGTGCGTGTGTGTGTGTGTGTGTGTGTGTGGCTCAGTCACAGTCGATGACAGGTTAATTGTAAATTCTGCAATTTGTTGAAGTGCTCACACTTCAGATCTATTTGTTATTTATGATGTTTCTGTTATTATTGGTTTGTTGAGAAATCAGGGGCCCTCTGACCTTCCAACAACCCTAACAACAATCAGAAAATTTGAACATTTTTAAGTTTAATAGCAGGTCTGTCTCTGCTTCATAATTTGCATCATTGATTTGTGACTGTAGCCATTCATATGTATATTACAGTGTTTTTCCATGAGTTGGAAGAGTGTTGTGAATAGCGTATGTTCTGTCATGGGACCAGCTTTCCCATCCTATGTGTGGGGTCTGTTAGTGTGAAGATGCACAATAGGTCTTTAGTGAAGTGACACTTTTGGACTCTGTCATCTTTATCTTCGTATGTGTCGTGTTCAACCTGGATAGACTTGATCTTTTCCAGGTGATGATGATGATGTGAGGGTGTAGTGATGGAGGTGTGTGTTCAGTGTTCATGTCTAGGAGATGGGTAGAATATAATCTATAACAATTGTGTTGCAAATTTAGTTCCAGTTCTAAACTGGGAGGCCATGCTAATGTAGTGGTGTGCTACTGTGAGATTTAAATGGCCTTTGACGTTTCACCCATCTCCCGTGTTTCAGGTTCTGTTCTAACAATCCCGCTGTCCTGGTGATCCAGGTGAGGTCCGGCCCGTCCTGGCATCCGTCCTCAGAGGAATTGCAGAAGTAAACCTGACAAAAGCAAATTCAGAGAGAACCACAGTTAATTCTGATGTTTTCAACAGTTTTAAATTCAGACATGTGGAATTCTTTTGCTTGCTCCATTATCATGTCCATTGCAATTTTAATTCCCGTTGTCACATGAAACCGAGTTTCATTGACCAGGTCTGAATTATTGCTGTTGTTTCAGTGCAGTGTGCGACACCATAAAGCTGCTCTTGCAGTCGAGCCTTCACAGTCTGCTGTGTCATATGAGCATTAGAGATCCCAGTTCTGCTGGGGACATTTTTCTGGCTTTACTTCAAGTTGCTTTCATTACAGCCAGATCTGTGGGCATAAATTAGTTCACCTGTTTTGGTGTGGTGTCGTTCACACATTTGGTTAGTGCAGATCTCTTGTGACCTGCAAAAGGCTGTGGTACTTCTGTTCGGTGTTTAGTTCACACCCTCCTTGTAAATATGCGTCCTTGATCAGTTTGCTATTACCTGTGCCACACTTCTGAGAGTGTTTTTTAAATGCAAAAAATAAAAGCACACCTCCGTCCGCCCTTTTGGCACTGGGTATTAGCTTAAGGGATCAATGTCACACTTCTCCAATTAATGCCCTGCTTGGCGTGGCGATTACAATATAATGTGTATTATAATTCGAGTTATAATACAATTATATTATATTTAAGAATATAAATGAAATGATATTATATGTGGTCTCTGTTTGTTCTCATGTCAAAACATTTGAATATGAAAAGGCTTTCTGGCTCAGGCTGATAAGATGTACATTCGCTGTTTCTCTTTTCTGTTTGCTAGGTTTCGAATACCTTTTCTTTTCATCTAGTCTTTTTAAAGACTATAAGAAGGCCAAGTGGCCATTTTAACGTTTGTTTATTCTTTTGAACTCTTAATTTTAGTTTATCCGCTCAGATCAGGAAGCTATATCGCTCTGCAGTCCTTCTCTCAAGGCCGCACGACACACCCCCGTCAGTTCCAATAACCAATTCAGAGGTAATTTGACACAAGTCGCCTTGAACGCCTCCTCTAGAAGTTAAATCAATGTGTTACTGTCACGATCCACACTCACAGAGACACAGAAGATCCAATGATGCAGTACAAGATTTATTTAGGGAAATCCGTACTCAAAACACAGTCCAGGCAGGGGTCAATATCCATATAAACAATCCAAGAAAACAAGAAACAAAGAACAGACCTTAGAAGTGGTGTGATAATCGACAAGGACTCCATGACAAACACTAACACAGACAGGGTTATATACACACACAGAACTAACAAGGTGACGGGAAACAGCTGTGTGCAATGATAAGATGAGTGGCAGAACAGAATGCTGGGAAATGTAGTTAATCAAGAATGACACCGTGGAAACGAGGACCTCTAGTGATAACCCAGGGAAACACAACCAGACACTGTGACACAACCCTCCTTCTACGGAGCGGCTACCAGACGCTCCACGACAGAAAACACTCGAAAAAAAACAAGTCCAGGAGGGGGGGTGGAGCTGTGGGGAATCAGAGGGAGGGACGGGGGCCCGGGTCCATGAAGGGGAACAGGAGGTAACGAATTAGTCGGTGGCCGGGGCAAAGCAGACGACAGTCCTTCGGGTGGCCAGGATGGTGAAGACCCCTCGGGCGGCCAGGATGGTGAAGACCCCTCGGGCGGCCAGGGCGGTGAAGACCCCTCGGGCGGCCAGGGCGGTGAAGACCCCTCGGGCGGCCAGGGCGGTGAAGACCCCTCGGGCGGCCAGGGCGGTGAAGACCCCTCGGGCGGCCAGGGCGGTGAAGACCCCTCGGGCGGCCAGGGCGGTGAAGACCAGGGTGGAGACGACCACTCGGGCGGCCAGGGCGGAGGCTCTGGAACAGCGACAGACACCGGCTCAGGAACAGCGACAGACACCGGCTCAGGAACAGCGACAGACACCGGCTCAGGAACAGCGACAGACACCGGCTCAGGAACAGCGACAGACACCGGCTCAGGAACAGCGACAGACACCGGCTCAGGAACAGCGACAGACACCGGCTCAGGAACAGCGACAGACACCGGCTCAGGAACAGCGACAGACACCGGCTCAGGAACAGCGACAGACACCGGCTCAGGAACAGCGACAGACACCGGCTCAGGAACAGCGACAGACACCGGCTCAGGAACTGCGACAGACACCGGCTCAGGAACTGCGACAGACACCGGCTCAGGAACTGCGACAGACACCGGCTCAGGAACTGCGACAGACACCGGCTCAGGAACTGCGACAGACACCGGCTCAGGAACTGCGACAGACACCGGCTCAGGAACAGCGACAGACACCGGCTCAGGAACAGCGACAGACACCGGCTCAGGAACAGCGACAGACACCGGCTCAGGAACAGCGACAGACACCGGCTCAGGAACAGCGACAGACACCGGCTCAGGAACAGCCACAAGAACTGTAACAGTCACAAGAACAGACACAAACACAGAAACAAACACTGGCTCTGGCGCTGGAACAGGCACCGGCTCTGGAACAAACATTGGCTCCATTTCTGGGACGTGCACTGGCTCTGCCTCCGGCTCAGGAACGGGCACTGGCTCTGCCTCCGGCTCTGGAACGGGCAATGGCTCTGCCTCCGGCTCTGGAACAGCAGCCACTGCCTCCGGCTCAGGAACAGCAGACACTGCCTCCGGCTCAGGAACAGCAGACACTGCCTCCGGCTCAGGAACAGCAGATACCGACATGTCCAGGATCCGAGCCAGACGTTCCAAATAGTCCATAAGTATACCCCCGGCTGCGAGAATGGGTCTCTCCTGATCCGTCTCTGACTGGGCATACGGGACGTGAACAGTTTCTGGCTGGGCAGACGTGACGTGAACAGTCTCTGACTGGGCAGGCGTGACGTGAACAGTCTCTGACTGGGCAGACGGGACGTGAACAGTCTCTGGCTGGGCAGACGGGACGTGAACAGTCTCTGGCTGGGCAGACGGGACGTGAACAGTCTCTGGCTGGGCAGACGGGACGTGAAGCATCTCTGGCTCGTCATGACTGATGTGAAGTGCAGGCTCAGTAGAGCTGGCGTGGAACTCGGGTTCGGCAGACGGACCAGGTCGCTGGGGTGGCGTCGGCATGGCGAGCAGCTTGGACACAACCTCCGGGTTCTTGGGGAGACTGGAGTTCCTCCCTCTCCTCCGCCGTCTCTGATGGTGAGGTGCAGACTCTGTGCTGGCCGGGAGCTGCGGTGAACAGAGCTCTGGGCCGGGTTGAATCAGCGGAAAATGGAGCTCTGGGCTGTACCTCACCAGCCCAGGGTCAAGGTGGGACCCAAGTGGAGAATGATGTCGGGACTCACCTCCTCTCCTGCGACCTCCGCGGGTCCCAGAAAATCTGGCCAGACGGGTTCCCTCAAACGAGTCCTTGGGTCCGGTGAAAAGGGGCGCGGGAGATTCTGCCGGTGAAACTTTCTCCGTCCTCCGAGCCCACAATGCAAAACATTGAAAAATGTTCATACGTGGTGCCTCCTCCTTGACTTGAGAAGTCCCGCTCGAAGTTGCACCCTTCCTCCCATTAGTCTGGGAGGGAACACGGAACCCTGTACTGCTGGATCTTGACATGATGGAGTCCTTCTGTCACGATCCACACTCACAGAGACACAGAAGATCCAATGATGCAGTACAAGATTTATTTAGGGAAATCCGTACTCAAAACACAGTCCAGGCAGGGGTCAATATCCATATAAACAATCCAAGAAAACAAGAAACAAAGAACAGACCTTAGAAGTGGTGTGATAATCGACAAGGACTCCATGACAAACACTAACACAGACAGGGTTATATACACACACAGAACTAACAAGGTGACGGGAAACAGCTGTGTGCAATGATAAGATGAGTGGCAGAACAGAATGCTGGGAAATGTAGTTAATCAAGAATGACACCGTGGAAACGAGGACCTCTAGTGATAACCCAGGGAAACACAACCAGACACTGTGACAGTTACTTTAGTAGGGACGATTGACCACCATGAAAGATAACAGTTCATCAACTCAACTTCTCTTAAAATGGCTTCAGGTCAAGCCCGTGATCTGTAAACCACGTACGTTTATCCAAAGTAATCATTAACTTAAAACAGTGGATATGGACACACCCAAACCTAGTTTGATGAAAACAGCGTCTGCCGTTTCTATTCGGAAATAACTTGTCCCCTCGTTCAAGTACACTTAAAATGGTATCGGATATTAGTCGTCGCTAAATCTGACGCGAAAGATGTGGAAATATACGAATCCAATAATCTAGGGAAAAAACAGTCTTTCAGAGTCATTCAGAATTAATTCAAACGTAACCATTTACAATTTTTTTTATGCAAAAACAGCTCCCATAGAGTGGAGAGGTAAAATGTGACGGATTCAATTCATTTAGATGTTAAACTAATAAGCTATTTGCTATTGGGCTGATACCCGACTTGCAAATGACGCTAATAGCTGAAGGCCTTGAGTGACCAAAGTTGTTAGGTCAGTAAGATTTTTAGATGCATTTGAGCTTTTGTTACTTGCAGTGCGCGGTTTTGTGTCATCAGAGTGTGATTGTCTGCGTTTTATGAAATAGGGTGGAGGTCTTCCTCTGCCCAGTGTCCAGGGCCCGTATGTATAAAGCCACTCAGAGTAAAATTTTAGTCTCAAGTCTGTAAAAATTCTAAGAATTACATAATTTTACTCTTATTCCTAAACTTAAGAATAAGTGTGATTCATAAAGGTTCCTAAGTGTCAAGACTTGGACTCAGCTCCTAAATTATTTAAGAGAGCTGGAGAGGTCTCCTAACCTAGTTAGGAGTAACAAGATGGCAGCAGAGAGGACGCGACCATGCACTTTTCAATGAAAATATGTATTGTAGTTAAATGAGTTGATCAAACGATAAAAATGTTTAATCATCAAGGTATTATTTGTGTAACTTACCTTTAAGAAATTTTATAGCAATGAAATTAAAGTAATAATTATATTGTTGGCGACTGGGATGCAGCAGTGCACCGGTGATGACTCGGGCCCTTAAGTCCACAGTTAGCAGGCTCTTGAATAGCACTATTGACCACACCAAATATACAGTGGTGGCCAAAAGTGATGCGCAGAGGTTTAAAAAAAAAAAAAAAAAAACTACAAGTTTGCATAAACCATCAAATTATGAGGAAAATATTTTTATATTTATATATTTTTAATATTTTAAAATATAATGGAAGAACAAAACACTAAACTTAGTGAATGTATTTATCTGACACAATTATTTCAAGTCACCTTTATCTCTGTAGACAAAGTATATACATTTATTAAGAGCAAGCATTGTGTTATAAAGTTATTTGGCGTACCCTGTCCGTAGCTTGCATTCCGAGGGTACAGAAACTGCATTTCCTAGCTGAAGATGAATGCAGGGGCGCAGCCGACCCCTGGGAGGTATGGGAAGAGACCATCCTGGTGGTGATGGGTAGGAAGCAGGGGAATGTAGGCGCTAACATCTTCGAATTCAGACGTGTGTAAGTAGGCTACCGATCTTTTAACACGATTGGATGGATGAGAAGGCAAACAAGGGACATCCCCGGGACTTTTTAGGTCCGCTTTGTAACGTTCCAGAGCAGACTTAATTGACGTGACAATTTAGTCTTCCTGGCAGAAACTTACGCTAAAGCTTTAATTTCCATTTTAAAAATCATTAGTTATCTACTTAGTTAATTTATCCATACAGCCACTCTGGTAAAAACAGTGATGTCATCGTCCTGCTCAGTTCAGTTCTCACATGGTGTCAATTTAGGCATATCAATATTATTTTTAAATATTAAGTGACAAATAAGGGCAAACTACAGCTACAGGTTTTAGAAAAACTAAAAAAGTTCACAGGAGAAAAAAAATCATACATTGTCTGCAACATATTAATTTATAAATATTTCATTGTCCTCTCTCGTTTTTTCACCTGTTCATAATTTATTTGACAGCCTGGCTAAAAATTATGTCTGTACAATTTGGAATGTTTCATTGTGTTATCACAAACAAACAATTGACTCCTGGCACAACTACACAATACGCTTACAAAATATTTAACACATTTTTAATACTATTTGAATAAAGGGCGAATCTGACCCTTTTTTTCTTCAAATTTCCTTCAATCTTATTTTGTGATAATTTTCCACAATGCAAAGCAATTCATAAAATACATTTAAATATTAAAGTTTCAGTGTCTTAATTAATTTTTTTTATTATAATTACATTAAATAAATGCTGTGACCTCACCCTTGCAGGGTCACTATTGGCTGATTCAGAGGTTGAGGGTGGCCATTTTGGGTTGACATCATTGTAGTCCTCAGTTTTCAGCACTTAAGTCCCACTTCAGGCAGCACTTAAGAATCAGTCTTATATTTTACTGAAAGCTGCTTTTAGCTGCTTTATAAATGTCTCCTACTCTTAGAAAAGTCCTACTCTTTACTAAGTATTTTTTGACACTTAAGTCAAAGCTTAAGACTATTCTTAAGAACATTTCTTAGAAGTTTTATACATACGGGCCCAGCACTTTTCCTCTGTATGGCCTGTTTTGTGACAGGAATTACAGAATCTGTCCAGTTTTCCACAGTGTGGCTTTCTGAATTTTCCTGCAAATGGATCATTTTCATGACATTCTAACACTGCTACCTCACAATGCATTTGTTTGCGTGACTCAAGTCTTGTTGCCCAGCTAACGATACCCTCGAATGTGTTATGTGCTGGAGAAGCTCCATATGCGAGAGATTGCTTTACGCGCGGCCCTGCATTTGTAAGCAGTAATTCAAGGAGAGTTACATTGTTGTGGTTAACACCTTCAATTCCAGAATACTCCTCAAAAAGTTCAAACATATTTTCTGCATATGTCTCAAACGATTCTTCCGTACTCTGTTTCCGATTGAAAATCAATTCCCATCCAACAGGGCTACAACCACGCAGATCACGAAGGCATTGTTTTAGTCTATTAAAGATTTCACTCTCAGGCTCATTTTGAGACATTGACTGCACAATGGTGCCGGTCATCAATGCCTGTGGTATCTTATAGATCAGAACATCTGGAATTGAGCTGATAACAATTTGCCAAATATCTTTTGGTTCGAGCTGAAATGCATGTTTTAGACTAACAATGCGTCTCCACCATGGTTCAAATGGTCCTTTCAAAGGGAATGGTCCGATCTCGGCTTTAAACAGGTTACATTCAGTTACCGTTAACGGACGCCGGACGGTTGACTGTGCCGTTTGGGTGCCGTATCACCTTAAAGGCTGAAACAGGCACTCTTCTCAACAATGTATCACATGCTTCATCTGTCTGAAAAGATACATGATTGTTAGAGCAGGCTGCCTCCTCTAAGAAATGCAAATTTTTAGTCCCATCGCTGTTGAGCTTTTTGGGAGACTTAGACGTTTTAGTATTTAGTTTAGCCTTAAGATCTGCAATGGTGTATTTGTGATTTTTACACTTTTCAGATAGGGCTAACTGCTCAGATAGTAATTTATCTAGCTGTGTTTGCAGATCTTGAATCTTTGTCTCAGACATTTTTGCCTCTGCATTTTTAGAATGCACTTCTTCACATTTAACATCCATAAGCGAAGATAGAAATTTTGTTGACTTATCTAGCCGTTTATAACTTATGAAGTTTAAAGCTTCAATTACTTCATCATGTTTTGATTTTTTCTGCTTACTACCCACTGTTTTCCACCAAGTGAAAATTTCATTATCAGTAGCGTCCATGTTAAGACCTTTTTTACTGAGTTTGTCCAGTGTAGGCTTGACCTTTTCGGCTTGATGTTTCAATTTATATTTGGGGAAATTTCGTTCCCTTTAGCTTTGAATATGAAAAGGCTTTTTGTTTCAGGATTAATCAGATGCGCGTTCACTGTTTCTGATTTTCAAATTCAAATTGTGAATCACACAGTCACCAAATTTAGCATAGACAGACACACACGTGTTTAATTCAGTTTACACAGGACACATGGCCTAGAATACAACATCTACAGCCTTTACCTAAGTGATACAAACACACTTACAGTAAAGCAATCCTGTGCTTCATGAATAAACTTAAATTTAGCCTATGTGCATGCTGTAGCACAAACAACTAAAGTGTGTTCTATGAGCACAATGTGTTCAGCACAATTCCAAATTTGAGAAAATCAACAGAATTATTGCATGCTTTTTAATCCCATCGGTGTTAACGTGTAAGCTTTCAAATGCCATATAGAGATAATCATGTTTTCAATGTGGCTTTGGCCCACCGGTAGGCCGGTGACACAAAGGGCTAAGGAAGCAGCATGGTCATTAGCATTTAGCATTAGCCTTGAGCGTTTTGGATGCGGCATGGACATAGCATTTAGCATTAGCCTTGAGCGTTTTTGATGCGGCATGGACATAGCATTTAGCATTAGCCTTGAGCGTTTTGAAAACAACATGGACAATAGCATTTAGTGTTATCCTTGATATTTGAGTTTTAGCTTGTAAATAATATCGTCTTGTTTTCCCAAAATTTGCTTTTATAAACAATGCATCGATTTTGCCTTTTTATTTATAAAATCACGTGTTTTCCAATTGTTTACAAACTTTACAGAATTTTCTTTCTCTTTGCTCATTTCCACCACATGTTGCAAGTTTGTTCAAACAAAGCCAATGCAACAATGGAGAAAACACGCTGATTTCAAAACTTTAGCCTCTAATTTTACAGCTCTTCATCAAGTAAGTTAGGCTACCAGAAAATTATTTGGAAGATGTAATTCCAATTTTAGGTTTCGTTTCTTGTTGCTTAGGCAAACAAATATATCTTTAAAATCTATTAGGGTTTTCCTTCCTCATCTGCGCTGCCGTTATCACGTTCTCACGTGTTTCCGTTCTGGACTAAACAAAGCTAGGGCTTTCCGACCCGTAACAATGCAAACAACATTTTCACAACACTTCTAGAAAAGGGCAGAAAAAGTTGACTTACCACAGCGCAGAAGATAGAGAAGATTTTCAAACCTCGTTGATTTTAAAATCCCAATACTTTGCTGGAAGGACGTTTCTCACGAAATCCATTTGTTGCGAGATCACGTCGAGGTCACCATTTTGTAAGTCCTCGCTAAATCGAACCAATGGCGGCATTCGATCAGCGGCGAAGGTCTCGCGCATGTTCCGTCCTTTCCAGGCTAAAGGGATTTTGGATTAAATGCAATACACTTTCTCATATGTATTAACTCGTTATTTCATCTGACTCCATATATAAAAGGGTTTTAATGATATCTGTGCATCATTAAATGTGAGCGAGTGTTTGACTATTCCTTGTAACCATTAGCTAAATGAACAATGTCAAAGTCAGTTAGAATAATCAAATGTAACAATTTATTATGTCGGGTAAAGTATCATGCCAATTTCACAATCAGTTCAAAGATAATCAATACAATAACATCGAATGCTCTAGGATAAGAGAAATGCAAACCCAACATTTTAAGAAATACATGAGGCTGAGTTTTTGAGACTCAACCTCACGGGCTCTCAGAATTACAGAAAGGCCTCGAGTTTCTCACTGCAGTCCATTAAATAGCTAGAATGTTTTCACATGGAAAACCTGCTAATTTGCATTAAGAAGTTACACCTCTTGGGGTGGGGTAAAAAGACCATTTGCCTTTCTTTGTGTGTCAGTTATCTCTAAACTCTTAAAACCTTAGTACCTTGTGTTTTACTCTTTGGGAATGAGACCATTGTACCAGTCGCACTGAGGCCTTTAAAATGATACTAAACACATTTCTTAATCATTCACATTAAAACCATATATTCTTGTGTGAGTTAAGTGTTACTGAGACAGAGAGAATGCAAATGAAGTGAGACTTGTCCCAAAGGAAGAGGGGGAGGGAGTCAAATGTTAATTTTCCCACAAGGTTCTTTGTTTCATAGATCAGTGGTCATTCTTTAACCAATTCTTCCAATTTCCAGCCTTACACAGCTATTGTCATACAATGAAAGTATTATCCTACTTCCATAGTATGGCAAATTAGTACAAATAAAAGTTATAGAAAAGTTTAGCAGGAATTTTGATGTACATTATCTTATTTTCCCCTCAATGATCGAAGTTTTCATTTCCAGGTGTAGCTAATCCTTTACAATGTGTTATTGAACCTTTCCATTGTATAACCTTTGTAAGCTACATTTTAATCTTGTGTGATTTAATATTTATTGTACTCAAAGCACAGCCTAAATAACATTTATGGAGCAGCTACACTGTTATTATTAAATGTTTATGAAATAATAAATCACCATTAGTAACATCAGTCAATCTGTTCACTTTACAGACGAGGCATGAAGAGATTGGACCACGGACTGGGCCACAGTGCTAGTTTGGCACCCCCACACTACTTATATTTAAGGGTTAGTTCACCCAAAAATGAATATTCTGTCAGTAATTATACTTGTCAGTAATCTCACTCCTCCATAGTCTTCTAGGCAATTTCATTCTGCCAGCCCAGGAAGTTGGTAAAGACATCGTTAAAATAGTCCAAGTGTCTACAGTGGCTCAACCTTAAGTTTATTAAGCGACGACAATAATTTTTGTGTGCAAAAATAACAACTTTATTCAACTATTCATTTTCTTATGTGTGGGCCTCTGAGTGAGTTCACAAAAAAGTTCTTGCTGCTCTCGTGAACTCTAGGGCTGGGACGATACACCTATCTTCCGATTCAATACTATCACGATACTTGGGTGCAGATACTGCTGGTATTACAATTTTTTTTTTAAAGAATTCCGATTAGATATTGCGATTTTTTATTTTTTATTAACACTAGACCATCAGAAATTGTTAAATCATACTCTTATACAGACTCTATAGGCTACATGATGTACAGTGAAGAAAATACGTATTTGAACACCCTGCTATTTTGCAAGTTCTCCCACTTAGAAATCATGGAGGGGTCTGAAATTGTCATCGTAGGTGCATGTCCACTGTGAGAGACATAATCTAAAAAAAAAAAAAATCCAGAAATCACAATGTATGATTTTTTAACTATTTATTTGGAAGATACAGCTGCAAATAAGTATTTGAACACCTGTCTATCAGCTAGAATTCTGACCCTCAAAGACCTGTTAGTCTGCCTTTAAAATGCCCACCTCCACTCCATTTATTATGCTAAATTAGATGCACCTGTTTGAGGTCATTAGCTGCATACAGACACCTGTCTACCCCATACAATCAGTAAGAATCCAACTACTAACATGGCCAAGACCAAAGAGCTGTCCAAAGACACTAGAGACAAAATTGTACACCTCCACAAGGCTGGAAAGGGCTACGGGGAAATTGCCAAGCAGCTTGGTGAAAAAAGGTCCACTGTTGGAGCAATCATTAGAAAATGGAAGAAGCTAAACTTGACTGTCAATCTCCCTCGGACTGGGGCTCCATGCAAGATCTCACCTCGTGGGGTCTCAATGATCCTAAGAAAGGTGAGAAATTAGCCCAGAATTACACGGGAGGAACTGGTCAATGACCTGAAAAGAGCTGGGACCACCATTTCCAAGGTTACTGTTGGTAATACACTAAGACGTCATGGTTTGAAATCATGCATGGCACGGAAGGTTCCCCTGCTTAAACCAGCACATGTCAAGGCCCGTTTTAAGTTTGCCAATGACCATTTGGATGATCCAGAGGAGTCATGGGAGAAAGTCATGTGGTCAGATGAGACCAAAATATAACTTTTTGGTTATAATTTCACTAACCGTGTTTGGAGAAAGAAGAATGATGAGTACCATCCCAAGAACACCATCCCTACTGTGAAGCATGGGGGTGGTAGCATCATGCTTTGGGGGTGTTTTTCTGCACATGGGACATGGCGACTGCACTGTATTAAGGAGAGGATGACCGGGGCCATGTATTGTGAGATTTTGGGGAACAACCTCCTTCCCTCAGTTAGAGCATTGAAGATGGGTCGAGGCTGGGTCTTCCAACATGACAATGACCCGAAGCACACAGCCAGGATAACCAAGGAGTGGCTGTAAGAAGCATATCAAGGTTCTGGCGTGGCCTAGCCAGTCTCCAGACCTAAACCCAATAGAGAATCTTTGGAGGGAGCTCAAACACCGTGTTTCTCAGCGACAGCCCAGAAACCTGACTGATCCCTCCTGCAGTGTGTGCAAACCTGGTGAAAAACTACAGGAAATGTTTGACCTCTGTAATTGCAAACAAAGGCTACTGTACCAAATATTAACATTGATTTTCTCAGGTGTTCAAATACTTATTTGCAGCTGTATCTTACAAATAAATAGTTAAAAAATCATACATTGTGATTTCTGGATTTTTTTTTTGTGATTATGTCTCTCACAGTGGACATGCACCTACGATGACAATTTCAGACCCCTCCATGATTTCTAAGTGGGAGAACTTGCAAAATAGCAGGGTGTTCAAATACTTATTTTCTTCACTGTATAAGATGAGTCATATTTACAAAAACAATTCATCACATCTCTCTGACTTATTTCTAGGGCTGTAATCAACCAAAGAAACTCTTGGTCGACTGAAGTCCTGAAATTTTCGACTAAAAATGACGTTAGGAAAAAAAAACGTTACATTAATTAGCTGCACTTTGCGCAGTACTTAGTAGCCTTGTTGTCCGCCTAAATTAATTATAAATAAAGATTTTTTGGGTCAAGAAATAAAGTTTCTTATAAATCTTATAAGAAATAAATCTTCTCAAACCGCTGGATTCTGATAGAGGGTGATGGGACTTAGACCTGAGTGCAAAAATGGAGGCTCTAGGGCCTTCCAAAGCTGAGATATGGAGATCCCACGTAGCATTTATTCAATAGTAAAAAAATAATGGGTTCGTGGACAGTGGAATTCTGGGATGGTACTTGGAGCCCACTGAGTGCTGATAAATGGTTTTGATCCAAAAAAATTGAAAGCTAACCTTTTAAACCACGTGTCCAAGAAGCCACTATTTGTCCAATAACCCACTATATTTGGAAAATGATAACCCCGCCGTTCATTCAATAAGCTGCATTTGGACACAATCCCACCTGCAATCTATTGAATGGGGATTCAGACAGATTCTGTGATAGCCATTTTAATTAAAGTTCCAATCATGATAAAAGCTATTTTACTGCTCTCAGCAGGTCACCCAGAGTCTGTAGAACCAAGTCCCATCCCAGAATTCCACTGTCCACGAACCCACTGTTTTGTGCAATGGAATAAATGCTACGTGGGATCGTCCCTTGAAGCCCAATAACCCACTATAATTGTTGATAAAACGTGTTTTTCACCCTTTTTCGACCTTGCTACCCCTGAATGAGGTCCAAGGGCCACCAAACCTTTCCGCCCGCACCAGGGGAGCCCACTGAGTCTAGATAAATGCATTTCATCCAAAAATTTCAAAAGCTAAAGCTTAAAAACCACCACGTCCGCGAAGCCACTATTTTGCCGCCAAATAGTGGTTTCGAGGACACTCGTTTTTAGGCAAACCAAACACTGAAATGACTTGAAATTTGGATTGATGTGTTCAGTTGAATGTGCTTAGTACAGCAGAGGTGGTTTAATCAACGAGAATCGACATCGCAAATGACGGGAGAGCAAAAACACAGCAACATCCCACATCCAACCGCCAAATAGTGGTTTCGCGGACGCTGATTTTTTTTTGCTAATTTGGCCCCGGGGCCCGCCACAAATTAATGAATGTATGAGAAACCCTGATGATATGTCATGTTTGTCGTCGAGCTGTGGAAGGCAAACTGTTGCTTGCAAACTTTGCATTTAACTTTTTTCCCGTTATCTATTTTAACAAAATGCTGCCACACTGTCGATGTCTTTGTTGTTGACATGTTAGAAGAGGACTGACTATTAAATTCTCTCACAATTAAATAAATAATATTCAGCATCAAACCTTCTATAGCCTATCTATCACTCTTCTCCAATGGGTTGGGCTAATCCAAAAAGTGAAAACACCCCCATTAGCAAATAGTGCTTTCCACCAGATGAAATGACCATGGCAAACTGATGAAATTAACGCGGCAAAACTGATGAAATGAACGCGGCAAAAAAATCGACCAATCAGAATTTTGGTCGAACCAAAACGTGTCGACCGACTAATCGACTGGGACGTTACAGCCCTACTTATTTCAGACAGCATCATACAGTTAGTACTACACTCTCTTAAAGTCCCTGTAAAGGCAATTCAAAAAAAAAAATCTAAACACATTATACATGTTAGAAATGTATTGCTAAAACATATTACAAAGACTGTGAACTGTGAAGTACTGAATTGTGGAGTTAGACCGTTAAACAGTTTTTCATCATTGCTGTGTCCCGGATTTTTTGGGCGGGGCTAAAACGGGGGCTCGATGACGCACTGGAGCCACTGAGGCACTGTTTGCCGCTCAATCGCGAGTTACTGTCAGTGTCAGTATTATTAGTTACTACAGCCTACAGTTTACAGCAAACACTCGCCTCTGTAGTGATAATTTTACACGGGATAGTTTTATAAACTTTCGTCGGAGACAAATGGGATTCATTGATAATCCGCTATTACTGGTGAATGGGGCCGAACCGACTATCTCCCGCATCGGCGCATCTCCCGTCGCGCTGACAACTGGTGCCATCATCAGCAGTGCGTGCCCACCAATGAGTGTAAGTTGCCTTGTGTGCTTATGTTATAATCACAGTAGGTAGTCGGAGTCCACACAGTAACTCTACTAAATACGGCAACCGCAACGGCAAAATGGCTAAATACTGACGCGACGGCAGCTTTCCCGCGAGTGGGCATGGTTTCAGCGCAGTCAGCGGGCACTAGGCATGAGTCGCAATCTTCGAATAGTTGAACTGCATGTGAAATTCGATCATAAAATAGCTTTTTCGAATATCGTTGTATTTTCGCGCAATTTCAATGTGTTCTAAACTGACACCGCGCCTACTGTCACAGATCACGCAGCAGGGTGTTTTCCTCTCGGGGAAACAAGGTGTCGGCTAACATGAATGAAACACCCTACTGCTCGATCTAGGCTACCTGTGTTTTGTACATAGTGTAAACAAACAACAGAAGAAGAGCATTGTCGTGACCGGTAACTCTGTGACCAACCATGCAACAACTAAGAAGCTCTGTGTGGGACTCGTTTAAAAAAAATGAAATATGATTAAGTTGAGTGTAAGTTGGCATACCACCACACCACCTGGTCACTTCATGGGATAGCTATCCGATCGTGAAAGTGTAAATGCCCTCCGAAACGCATTCGATACGTTCTAATAACTCTTAATAACAAACTTAATTTTGACTTTACAGTGACATAAAATAAATTATTCAATAAATACATTTTGCAACAGTCACTTGTTGCCACCTTGTGGTGAAACAATGTAATCGATAAATGCGTTATTTTAAGCTGATTTAGGGGCCGATCACACCTAACTTGTTTTTGGCAGTGAGAGGTGGCTTTTTTCAATTGATTTCCTATGGCAGTGGACGTTCTTCACTGCGTTTAAGCGCCCCAGGCGCCTCGCGTTTAACCGCCGGCTGTACCTCGCGTTTTTGGAGTTTTGGAAAAAATCAACTCCGAGTGGTAAAAGTGGCTGACACCATTACGTTTTTTTTCCACTGTCCAATCGAATGAATGGAGAGGCGGGTCTTCCGTTGTAGTGATGAAAGCTACAGTTGCTTTTAACGCCGAAGAGTGCTATGATGGAGGATAAACTTGTGGTGCTCTCGCGGGTTACTAGGAGCTTAACGACTTCACGAATCGTAACTACCACAATGTTAACAGAAAGTAAACAAAGTTAATAAAAGGCTGATTTGACGTTTACTTGACTGACAGGACAGCTGTTTCTGTGTTTGCCTAACAACAAAAAACTCAGTTCACTGCTCGTTCTGTGTGATTGGGTCAGTGCTGTACGCCTCACTTTTTCGAACCGATGTCACTATCATAGACATCAGTGTTTATATTTTTTAAATTTAAACTTTTATCCTAGTACTTCTATGATAATTTGAACTATTGTATTACAGAAAATAATGATACTATGAGGTTGAAAAGACTGTTTCATGTCTCTGGGTCAGCACAGCTTTAAAAGTTGCGATATGATTTTGTTATAGGTTTAATAGACAGACGAAATGGAAGCAAATCGCGTGGGTGTTTGGATCGAGATCACATTTTTTAAAGATGAATCATGCAGCTCTATTGTTTTATCTCTCTCTCTCAGTACAGTATATGAGTAGCGCAAGGGCTTTTCAATGCATTCAATCTCACGTCGGTTTCACGCGTCCTCTTGAAAGGGATATTACGTCACTCGACACCCAAAAATAACGACACATTTCATCCTCTGTTGGAACGAAAGTGACTTACTTTGGTCAACCTCGTCTATAAGCAAGGACAAAAATAAAGCAATTTATAATCTAATTAATATCGATTCTTTAACTTAAAAAAAAAAAAAAAACGCGATACCTAGGTGAATCTGTTTTTTTCTCCTAGCACTAGTGGTCACTCAGAGGCCCATACGGAAGAAAAGGAATAGTTGAATAATGTCGTTATTTTTATTTATTTTGATTCATTTGCGTGAGAGAGCGAGAGAGAGAGAGAGAGAGAGAGACGTGGCTCTCTCTCTCTCTCTCTCTCTCTCTCTGCTCGTTCTTTCAGTAACATGCCCTGTCACACTCATCTGATCACTCACCGTTCAAATAAAGCTTTGGCGCGCTGCATATGCTGCAAATAAACTGCATCCAACTGCTTTCCCTGACGTCTGGATCGTTCGGCAGCGTATTCAAACACTCAAACAGGAACAGCACATCTGCGTGGCATCGCAGTCATCTTGTAAACAGACCCACTCGCTGCACGTCGACTGAACACATGTGGGCGCGAGCCGCACGATGTTACGTTTTGGGTGAGTAGTAAGCACGACACCGTATATCTTCAATGACTCATATTTATTTTCATCTTAACTTCACATGTGTTCGACCGTAACTTCACATGTCTAACTCTCAAAACCCCTTCTTCTTTTCACCCACTCCTCTATCCTCTTACAACACAGCGTCTCTAGAGGTAGCATTAGGAATTACAGTATGGGACACAACATTTCCTCTTTTTGTAAAAACATTGTTCTTAACCCAACTTGAAGGAAATCTGTACTCTGCATAAAGTAGTTGTGACAACCTAGACAACTATTCAGTAACAGTCCGTATATTATATTCAATGTATATAAAACAGTGACATATCTGTTACCTAACTAACTCATGACATAATACATGAACGGTCAGCATAAGCAGTCAGTTGACATTGGAACATATTAATAACCTTTCTTTACTGTTACTTCAAACACTATTATAAACCAAGACGTGGGTTTCACTCTCTTAGAACAGTTTTTTTTTTTTTTTTTTTTTTTTAGCTACACTAGCGCAACTTGGATGTAAACAGTCCTGTTTAGTGTATCTCATAGTCCTTGTGCCAAACAGGCTCACGTCTCATACGCGAGACTTTCACAGCACTATGTGTAGTGTTGTGTGTTTGCTGCGGTGTGTTACTGGCACAGTCAATCAATTCAGGTAAGTATGCCAGGTGAGCAGCATTCCACTTTTTTCCATCACTGAGCAGAAATGTGTTGGTTCCCACTCTCTCCTCTACTCTTACTGGAGCAGAAAATCTAGGATGACCTTTTGGGGTTGCACGAGGAAGCCTTATTCTCACTCTCCCTCCCACACCAAAGAGAGGATTGCGAGCACCGCGTCTGTGATCAGTGTATAGTTTCATTTTGTCCTGTTTCTTTTTCACATTTTCACAGACCGCAGCAAGATCACATTTGCCCTCCCCCTGTAAAGGCAGGATGTCAAGCTTGGTTTGCATCTTTCTCCCATATAAGAGCTCATATGGTGACACACCCGTAGTAGCGTGAGGGGTTGCACGGTACACCTGGAGCCACTCTGTAACAGCTTTGTTCCATGGTTGTGAGTGTTGAATGGCTGTCTGGATGCAACCTTTCAGTGCACGGTGAAATCTTTCAACAGCACCGTTAGATGCAGGATAGTACACAGATGTACGGATGTGTTTAATATCTCGTTCCTTCAAAAACTCATAGAAGGCAGCTGAGGTGAACTGTGTACCATTGTCCGTAACAATACCCTCTGGGTTGCCATGACGACTAAAAACTGTACTCAGAAATTTCATAACATCCACAGTAGTTGCACTACTAGCAAATGCAAGCTCAGGCCACTTGGTGTGATAGTCTGTGAGTGTTATAGCATATCTGCAAGCAGGGGTGGCGGTTTCAAATGGTCCGACTACATCCAGACCCAGTTTTTTCCACGGACCCTCAGGAAACTGAACTGGCTGCAGAGGTACTGGATGCGTCACAGCAGATTTGTCATTGGACTGGCAGGGAATGCATGTAGCGATAGTTGACTGGACCTGAGAGTCCATCTGCGGCCACCAGTAAAGATCCTGCAACCTCTGTTTTGTGCGGACTATTCCCTGATGAGACTTGTGTGCCAAGGAAATCAAGGTGTGTCGTAGGGCTACGGAAACTAACAACCTTGTTCCTCTGAAAATGAAAGCATCTTTCACTGCAAGCTCATCTCTCACTCTGAAGTATGGAATCATCATCTCCAGTTCAGGACAGGCAGCACATGCAGTTTCAAAGTCAGTCACTGAAAGAGAACATAATGTAGAGGAAATTAATGCAACAATTTCAGGCTCTAAATCAGCAGAGTCATCATCAGATGACGGTATGGGAAGACGAGACAAGCAGTCTGCTGTGTGGTTCTGGGAACCCGGCCTATAGACAACGTCATAATCAAAACATAGCAGACGTGCTGCCCAACGAGCAATCCGCATTCCGGCCCTCCCCATGCCTTTTGTAGTGAGTAAGGTGGTGAGTGCCTGATGGTCTGTGCGAAGTGTAAAGCGATGGCCCCACACGTACGTTCGCCATATCTCAGTAGCCCACACACATGCCAGGGCCTCCTTCTCCACTGTAGAATATTTCTTTTCAGCATCAGTGAGTGTGCGTGAAGCGAAAGCCACTGGTTTTTCTGTTCCGTCTGATTGCACTTGAGTGAACACTGCGCCCAACCTGTAGTCGCTGGCATCCGTTGAAATGACTGAATGAAGTGTGGGGTCATAAATGGCAAGAGCTGGACTGGACACAAGCATTTGTTTAATGTTCTCAAAACTGCTTTGAGCAGCAGGCGTCCAAGAAAATTGTCCCTTTTCTTTAGCGCACTCACGCATTGGGGCAACCACTGTCGCAAACCCAGGAAGGAATTTTGAGTACCAGGACACTAATCCTAGAAAGGATTGAAGAGATGCTGCATCAGATGGGGGCGGAGCTTCACGGACCGCATCCAGATGCTCTCGATCAGGTAGGATTCCATTAGCGCTGATTACATGGCCCAGGAACCGCAGTGAAGTCTGTTTGAAATTGCATTTTTTATCATTTAACACCAGCCCAGACTCTTTCAATTTCTGTAGTACAGTACTGAGGTTGAAGTCATGGTCCTCAGCCGATTCTCCATACACGATAACATCATCCAAGTAATTTTTGGCGCCTGGCACGCCCTCCAGGATGGTTGCCATCATCTTTTGGAAAGCAGAGGGTGCCGACGCCAGGCCATAGGGAACCCTGCAATATCTGAACAGACCGTCATGAGTGATAAAAACTGTAATATCTCTACAATCCTCATGCAGGAGAAGCTGATAGTATGCATTAGCCAGATCAATAGTAGAAAATACTGTAGCACCCCTAAGGCTGGTAAGTCTTAAGTCTGCACACATTCGTATTCCACCTGTTTTCTTCCCAGTAACAATGATGGGGGACACCCAGGCTGAAGCTTCCACACGTTCGATGACACCTGCTTTTAGCAGACGGTCTAATTCAGCTGAAACAGACGCTCTGACTGCAAAAGGTAAGCGTCGCAATTTCTGATGAACAGGTTTTGCTGTGTGGTCAATTTTTGCCTTGTGGACAAAATTCTTTACACATCCTATTTCAGTATCTGTCAGGGATGTGGTATTGGTGGCCATGACAGAAGTGCAGACATTATTGCCCTTTATTTGAAGTTATAGGGCAGCAATCAAGTCCATGCCTAACAAAGCAGTCCCTTTATCCACAACGAAGAATGTGGCAGCAGCTGACACATTTGACACACGCGCTTGTGCTTGCAGGCATCTGAGTACAGGTATGTATTCCTGTGTATAAGTCACCAGACGGATGGCAGGTGTTGATAATTGTGTGGCACTGAAGTGATGTTTATAGATGTGAAGAGGCAGTATAGACACAGAAGAACCTGTATCCACAACGAATTGTACCGTGGTGCCAGATGAAGCAGGAGTATTGACAGTCACTTTGCAATGCATTTTCATTGGCACTTCGGCAGAGTTCTCTAGATACAGCACTGTGACGTCATGTACTTGCACCTCGCGCACATCACTCGCTGAGGCTGAACGACACACACGAGCAAAATGTCCCTTCTTGTTGCATAATTTACAAAACACCTTTGCAGCTGGGCACTGTGCCGAGTTAGCTAGGTGTCTGTCTGAACCACATCTGAAACATTACTTACGGGTTGAAGAAGCGGGGGCAGCAGTCGGATGTGACCAGGGTTTCCCTCTCGTGTTATGTGACTTGACTTGTACAGCTCGCACTGGAACATCTCTATCGGCCGTCATTCTCTTTGCGTGCTCAGCCGCGGCTTCTAATTGTGTTGCAAGTTGCTTTCTGTAATGTCAGGTCCGGCTCGAGTAACAGTCTCTGTCTAATATCATCACTGTGCAAATGTTCCAGCAATTGATCGCGGATCATATCATCCCCTTTATCACCAAAGTCACAGTTAGCAGAAAGTGCATGCAAAGCAGCAACATACTGTTGTATGTTTTCGTGCGAGGCTTGTACTCTTTTTCTGAACGTATGCCGTTCCACGACAACATTAATTTTAGGCATGAAGTGTTTTTTCAAAGCATCAACAGCAGAATCGTATGTCTCACCGGTGTCTGGCAATGCGTAAAAGATCCGTTGGCCCTCTGCGCCCAAACAGTGAAGTAATGTAGCCCTCCTCCTAGCTACAGGCCATGCATCACCCACTGCGTTGATTACCGTCAAATAGTTATCAAACATGCGCAACCACATGTCGAATGGCATGGTAGGCTCTCCCGGGCAAGCCAGGAACATTGACGGTGCAGAGACATGCACGGACATGGTTGATCAATAACTTTATACCAAACTTAGTATCCTCGTCGCCAATTTGTTACGTTTTGGGTGAGTAGTAAGCACGACACCGTATTGTAACGTAAGAACTACGGAAGCAATTGCAAGTAACAATATTTATTGGAAAAACTCAGAACACCGTCCACAGACAGGCAAGGTGGAAAACTCAGTTCACGATCCACAGACAGGCAGGTAAGTGGCGCAAGGACTCGATGGTCAGATGGAACAGTGCAGGTGAAGTGAGGTGACGATCAACAAGACGAATCCAGGACATCCACAGGGAACAGACAGGAACAACGAAGGATACTGGAACGTTGAGGGATCAAACACCGGACAACACAAACAACGATCTGACAATGGAGATGAGAAATGGGTGAGATTAAGTAGACCGGGATGATAGACTGCAGCTGGTGATGAATGATTACTGAATGAGCTCTGATGAGCAGCCACGCCCCTCTAATCAGCACACACACACATGTAACAACAGAAACACGAGACATGAATGAGACATAGGATTTACCCACCGTGACACGTATATCTTCAATGACTCATATTTATTTTCATCTTAACTTCACATGTGTTCGACCGTAACTTCACATGTCTAACTCTCAAAACCCCTTCTTCTTCTTTTCACCCACTCCTCTATCCTCTTACAACACAGCGTCTCTAGAGGTAGCATTAGGAATTACAGTATGGGACACAACACACGACAACGATGTGATGATGCGAAATGAGGCGTAGTTGACTTGCGCTGGAGGCGGTCATATGCAAACGACTGGTATGTCACTTCGTACCGTGACGTCACTAAGTTCAAAGGATCTAGAACGAGCTGTATTTAGAGCTTGATTAAATAAATGGTTCGTTTATAATGGGGATGACGTCTTAAGCTATGAATCTTGCAGGAAGTTTTAATAGTACATAGATCTCTTATAAACCAAAAGATCAAGGCAAATTTGGTTTCTCATGTCATGACCCGTTTAATTTGTGTTCTGAAGATGAACGAAAGTCTTACAGGGTTGGAATAACATGAGGGCGAGTAATTACTGACAGAATTTTTTGGTGAACTAACCCTTAAACAGTTTTCATTTCATTATGTGTTTATGAAAATATTTGTTGTTATTTTTAAGCTATAAGCTATTTTAGCGTTTAAAATGTATGATAATCTTATGAAATTTTCTACGTTTTGATGTGCTGTAAAAGTGTGCACTTAAAATTCACATGGTTGTGTTAATAAAAAAATACAGTTGAACGAATGGTGCAGATTTTTTTTCTAACCTTAAAAAATAATTTTAACGTGAAAGAAAGTGGAAATTTTAATGTTCTTTGATTGTTGTATTGTTAATAACATTTTGGGGGAAAGAACGTTGCAGGAACGTTATGCCAATGTTCCAGCAATGTTATGCTAACATTCAGGCACCGTTATGCTAACCTTAAGATAACGTTCCATGAACGTTATGCTAACCTTAAGATAATGTTCCATGAACGTTATGCTAACCTTAAGATAACATTCCAGCAACATTATGCTAACATTCCAGCAACGTTATGCTAACCTTAAGATAACGTTCCAGCAGCATTATGCTAACATTCCAACAACGTTTTGCTAACATTAAGATACCGTTCCAGCAACGTTATGCTAACCTAAAGATAACGTTCCAGCAACATTATGCTAATGTTCCAACAATGTTTTGCAAACCTTAAGAGACCGTTCCAGCAACGTTATGCAAACTGGACATTTCCACGTTTTTAGAACGTTTCAAAACAATGTTCCCACAACCAAAATGGAATGTTACGTTCTCAGAACCTAACTTTGTTAGCTGGGCAGCAGGGAAAAAGAGCTCCCAAAGATTGACAGTAAAATAAGTAATTTCACAGGTTTTGGAGTGTAATACTGAAACAGATGAAGATGTTTCAGAGTTAGAGGATGCTTCAGAGATCGAGGAAAATGTTGATGAAGATACAGAAAGTGAATGGTCTATGGATTACTGTGAGGAAGAGGCTGCCACATCCACCTCCTCATCAGAGAGAATGATGAATCACAGCAACCATCAAGCTTTGAGCGATAGATGTCAAAAGAGGGTATAATAGAATGGAGATCTACACCACCACAACAGCGAGGAAGACTGCCAACATCCATGGTTATCAAGAACATTCCAGGTCCGACGCGATTTGTACATGTATATGTTTTATCTTACACTATTCTATAAAGCAGCAGGAATAAGTGGTGTAGGCTTCAGGGGACTATGTCAATACGTTGGCTTCCTGAAGTGTGTAACGGATGTGGATGGACACACTCACAAATGGGGTTGAAGCTCGAATTTATCTTTTTTTTGGAAACAACAAGAAGAAAGACAATTTACATTGGCTGATGACAGACTGCAGACATTCATATGGACCACAGCGTCGACACTTGAATCTGCTGCGATACGGCAAGAGAAGAGCGACAAAATCCAATATCTGCAGTACCATTAATAGCCACAGGGGGGGAGCCTTCTAACACCAATAAATACAGCCAAATGCCTTATTTTATGAAATTCACACAATACTTTAAATCAAATGTTCTTTTTAACCATGTTACATCCACCCCCACTGAATTACATAAAATATATGCATGACCAGGGGAATTTTCAACAACGGAACACTTTTCCTTCAGTTCACAATAATAAACTTCACAATACGAAAGGAACTCCTATAGAAGGACAGTCAAAAACCAATTATCCCTTAAGGACGAAGTGATGAGAGAGTAGCGCTAAGCTCTCTCACCAGCTACTGACAGCAGAACATCTACATACATTCCGCAATACCCTTCCATACTCTATTCACCATTACACCAAAACAAACAAACAAACAAACAAACAAAAAAAAAAATGTGGAGAGACACAAGGTGTACTCAAAGATGTGAAGGCAACCCATTTCTTCAGGTATGTGCTTAATCTGAACTACTGCTTTTAGACTATAAAGCAGCCTTAACACTATTTTAGACAATATGTCAACAGGCATGAAACCAAAAGTCTTGTTCTAAGCAGAGAATGCCCTAAACACCGACTTGCAAACAGCTTGAACATTGTGTTTTGTATCCTGAACCACAGCCTGTGTAGACATTACATGTATTAATCTTTCAACAGGTCTAACGACTCGACCAAAACGTGTCCTAACCTGAGTGACTGAGCTAGAACTTTGTGGTACATTCTCAGCTACATGTGTGATGGTAGGAGTTTGAGAGGGTGGCTGGGCAGACAGGACTGTCTCAGAATCAGATACATGTGAATCTGAACCGCCTCTTGTGTCTCCATCAGAATCAGATGTTCTTACATCTCTTGACATGTCAGATACATGGCTTTTTGGTGCAGCAAGGAAGGCCTCAGCTACATGATCTACCAGAACTCCACTTGGGGTTTGATCAGACTAATGATGTGATCCCTCAGGCAGCTCCGAAACCCAACTTATCGTTCTGTTTCTGGCATCAGATTCCTGAACTGACATAGAATCATCCTCACAATTAACGTCAGCATCATCACATGAGGCTATCACCTTGCCTCTCGTCATAACAGAGTCATTCATTGCAACACTGCTGTAGCTATCCTCTGTGTGCTCAGATACTATCGCATCTCCTCCTAAAGACTCATCCTCCACTGCACACAATGACAGGACTGAGGATGACCTCTGGCAAGAAGTGGATACACCAGAAAGTTGATCAGACTGAGGGTGCTCAACGTTCACTGGTTAGAAATTCACCAACATCAACAAGTTTCGATGAACCACTTTTTCCTGACCTGTGGCTGGATTACGGATCCTGTAAGTATGAGTATTTGGTTTACAATCCACAACAGTGCAAACTGTTGACTCCCACCTGTCAGCAACTTTCTTCTTACCCCTTTCAGTTTTATTAGCTAAGAGCACCTGGTCACCTGTTTCGATGAGTAGTCCTTTTACCCTTCGGTTGTACAACTCTGCATGTCTTTTCTGTTCTTTCATTGCATGCTCTTGTGCGATCTGTAATGCTTATTTCAGATCTTTGACCAGAGTGGATACGAACTTGTCACAGCAGGTCACATCTGGATCATTCAAGACAGAGCGAAACAGAATGTCAATCGGCAGACAGGGTACACGCCCGAACATCAAATAAAAAGGAGCATATCCTGTCGTCTCATGGATTGTGCAATTATACAGAAATGTCAGTGTCTGCAACCGTCTCGTCCAATCTCTCTTCACATCTGGTGACAAAGCCCGAATCATATTTCCAAGGGTTCTATTAAAGCGCTCCACACTTCCATTACCCATTGGGTGATACGGTGTTGTGCGCGACTTGTCCACTCCAGAGACCCTTAGAAGCTCTCGGATCAATTTACTTTCAAAACTCAGACCTTGGTCGCTATGGATGCGTTCTGGCAGGCCGTAGATGCAAAAGTACCTGTCCCATATTGTCCTGGCAACCTGTTTGGCAGATTGATCTCTACACACAAAGGCTTGTGCTAGCCTCGTAAAGTGATCGGTTATCACCAAAACGTCAACTGACTTGTTAGTAGAGTCTTCAGCTGACCAGAAGTCTATGCAGACAAGCTCTAACGGTCTACTTGTTGAAATGTTCTCCAGGGGTGCTCTACCAGAAGGATCAATCGTTTTGCTCACGGTGCAGCGATGACACAGGCGCACATAGCCCCTCGCATTTCGCTCCATGTTGAGCCAAAAGAAGCGCTGTCTTGCAAGGCTAATACTCCGCGACTGACCTTGGTGACCACAGTCGTCATGGATTCCTTTCAAGATCACACTCACTAAAGACTCTGGGACCACAAACTGAAAGCGTTTTTTCCTTGATAGTTGGTCACAGGACACTCTGTATAAGATACCACTTCTGACAACAAGTTTCTCCCAATGCCTCAGGTATCGAAGAACACTCATTGATTCCTTTGACCTCTCTCTTCTTGAAGGCCTACGCCGATGCTCAGCATAATGCAAGACTCTTGACAAAATTTTGTCTGTGAGCTGTTTTTCACGCAGCTCCTGTTCTGAATATGTTGGCAACGTGTCCTGCCCTTCTGACATCAACTGAGGTAAGTGATCAATGACAGACATTGCTCGTGCTCTGGCACCGATGTTCCACTCAACATGTGAGTTCAATATAGCAGATACATCTGTATTCGGAACTGTCATAAGGTCTTTGTTCTGTTGGATGTTAGAGTCGCATGACTGACCTTGATGAAGGACGCTCTGCCCCTTATCTGAATCACAAGAACGTCTGAAAGCATCCTGCACTGAAACTGTCGACATCCCTCTGGAATCAGCCAGAAGTCCTCCATATGGCTCTTTGAGCAGTCTCTGCATGACATCAGTTCTGACAAATGGAACCTGGCTTATGCCTAGTTCACACTACATGATTTTAAAACGTCGGGCTGAACTGTGCAGTTCACACTACATGACTTGCTCTCTGTGAAATCAGGAGTGTTCAAGTTGTTGAGCTGTTCACACCACACGACACAACGTGATTGATCCGCAACAGGAGGGAACGCACTACACGAGTTGACAACAACTCTGTCACCCAACGATTCTATCTTGTCCACAAACCACGTTTTCTCACGAAAAATCACGCGATAAAATGAACCGAAAATGACGCGAAACAGCACGCGCGCCAATACCCAGAGAAGAAGAACACAACTCGCGGATGGGCGTCAGACAGCAACTAGTGCTGCAAACTGTTTGCGCGATGATTAGCTCTGAGAAAATATATACACTACAACTTCATTTTAAAAAAGAACACCCAGAACATCAACATTGTGACATCGGCATATATACAGTTGACTTTCCTTTTTCCTAAAAGTATTTTAGTAAAACCTATGATTACAAACAGGGATATTCTTCCGAAAAGCATAAGTAATTATATTTTTATGTCTACACATACTTGTATGTTTAATCTGTAGTTGCTCTGATTGGCTGTAGCTCTCGACATCACGTGAGGTTGAGTCGCGCGACAGCTCTGGATATCTAGCATGCTAGATATTTTTCTGGGCTCGGCGACGCGTCTGCGAGGCGTCTGCGAGCGTCTTTGATGCGTTGTTGGCTCTTTCATACTAACAGATTGGCGAGCGTTCATCGCGCGCTACTCACCCGCGATTTGCACGCGATAACACCCTGACCTGTCGGCGAGCTCAACGCCGACCCAGCTTCCTCAGATTCCTTGCTGTCGTCTTTTGACCCTTCAGAAGATTAAAAAGTGGCTTGGCTACGGCAGAATAGTTTGGAACAAAGTGCTGGTAGTAATTTACCATTCCCAAGAATGATCTTATCTTCTTCTGAGAAGGAGTTGTTCCATCAAGCTCCATCAAATCTAAACTGTTTATCTTAGAGATGCTTTCAACTTTACTTGGGTCCGTAGAAACACCCGTTTGATCAATCATATGTCCAAGGAACTTCACTGATTTCTTCATCAGGTGACACTTTTTTGGAGCCAGCTTAAGATTGTTTGTGCGCAGCCTGCCAAACACCATTTCCAAGCGATCAAGGGCAGTTTTCTCATCTGGGCCGAAAACAATCAAATCATCCAGATAACAAAGGAGACTGAGATAGTTTTCGTCTCCGAATATGTTTGTCATCATACACATGAAGCTGCCAGGACTGTTGCAGAGGCCTTGCGGTAACCGATTGTACTCAAAAAGGCCCATAGGCGTTGTAAAGGCGGTAAACTTGCGGTCCTCCTCATGCAGCGGCATATTATAGAATCCGGACGTCAGATCCATTGTGCTAAACAGGGCGTTACCGCCAAGTGCTGCCAAACAATCCGCCTGATGTGGAAGAGGGTGCGCGTCCTTCAGCGTTCTCCTGTTCAACCAGCGGAAGTCTGTACACACACGCAGGTCCCCGTTCTTCTTCCAGACCAAAACGAGAGGAGAAGCACACTCACTGGTAGATCGCCTAATTATCTCCTTCTCCTCCATTTCAGTCAGGACCTGACGCAGTTTTTGATATTGACCGGGTGCTACCCGTCTGAAAGGAAGCCTGAATGGTCTGGAGTCTGAGAGGTATATTCTGTGCACGAAACCCTTTGCTTCCCCACAATCAAGATGGCCACGTGAAAAGATGTCTTCATAACTCAGAATCAGATTCAACAAATGTTGCTTGCATGCATCCGAGATGTCACACGAGTCAATGTTAAGACTGTCCAGCCCAACTGACTTCAGTCGCTCGCTCACAGGTGACACATCAGTCACATCATCAGACAACCTTGCTGGGCAGTTTACCAGGAAAGGATCGACAGTATTGGCGTCATCAATATCTTCAAGAGCAATGCACGGATAGAGTTCTGCGATTTTAGCATTCCGTCTCAACAACACTGGACTGCCTGATGTGTTGATAAGCTTCAAGGGGACCCATCCATCTCCCCACAGAGATATGATTAGTCTAGCCACCATAACACCTCTGGGAGCAGAGTGAGAAGATGTAGGCTCAGTCATGACTGCACTTCCTGGGAACACTACAGCAGATTTGGGCAGCTTCCCCCATACTAGGTACTCACAGCCAGGCTCGAGCTGGACAGCTGAATTGCATCTGACTGTTCCTATCTTCCCAGGAATCTCTTCTCCTCTCCAGCGGTCCAATCCAGCAAGCATCGACAAGAAACTTTCACACTCAGGGTCTGCTGAAGTTGGACTACACAGAGCTTGCCAAAATCCATCGCATAATTTGAAGTATCTCAGAATGTGTTTAATGACATAAGTCCCAATTATCAGCTCATCATGTTGTCCAGGAACCACTAAGGTGGGTACTGCCATCTTTATACCATAAACTTCCATGGTAACATTGAATGATGATTTAGGTTTCACACGCAGCCCTCCGCAGCCTACAAGGGTGACATCAGTTTTGAACTCACTGGATTCATCCACTGCACCAGCTGATCTCAGTTTCATCTCAGCAGACTCATTTATAGTGCAGGCCATCGAACAATTGCCAAGTCAAGTCAAGTCAAGTATATTTATATAGCGCTTTTCACAATACAGATTGTATCAAAGCAGCTTCACAGTATCAATCAAAACAACATAACAATGTTTGTTTATTAGTGGAAAACAATAAAATAAAAAAGACATCCAAGTTTGGAAGGGCTGATCAATGTTATTAATGATTGGTTAATTAATTTGAATATCCCCAACTGAGCAAGCCAAAGGCAACAGTGGCAAGGAACCGAAAAACTCCATCAAGTGACCCAGTGGTGTCCTGAAACTCCATCAAGTAACCCAATGGAGAAAAAAAAACCTTGGGAGAACCCAGGCTCAGTCGGGGGCCAGTTCTCCTCTGGCTTTTATGAACTAGAGGCCGGATTTACAGTAACTGTAAGTTTTAAATTTTTATATGAATGCCTGGCTGAAGAGATGCGTCTTTAGTCTAGTTTTAAACTGGGAGAGCGAGTCTGAGCAACGAACAATATCAGGAAGGCTATTCCAGAGCTTCGGAGCTAAATGTGAAAATGCTCTCCCTCCTTTGGTGGATCTGGATATCCTAGGTATGACCAGAAGCCTCGAATTTAGTGATCTTAAAGAGCGCGATGGATTATAGGGCGATAGAAGGTCCGTTAAATAGACTGGAGCTAAACCATTTAGGGCTTTATAGGTCAGTAGCAATACCTTGTAATTAATACGGAACTTTATAGGTAACCAATGAAGTGATGATAAAATCGGTGTTATATGATCATATTTTCTTGATTTAGTAAGAACTCTAGCGGCTGCATTTTGGACTAACTGTAGCTTGTTTATTGAGGATGCAGGACAACCAGCTAATAAAGCATTACAATAATCTAGTCTCGAGGTCATGAATGCATGAACTAACTTTTCTGCATCAGAGACTGATAGCATATTACGTAGTTTAGCAATGTTTCTAAGGTGGAAAAAGGCTGTTTTTGTAACATATGAAATATGCTTTTCAAAAGACAGGTTGCAGTCTAATATAACACCCAGGTCTTTTACAGTAGAGGATAAAGTAACAGGGCATCCTACTATGTTAAAGTAGTGTTGTGAGAGGTTTTGTGGACGGTTTTTAGAACCGATAAGTATTACTTCTGTCTTGTCTGGATTTAATAAAAGAAAATTACGCGTCATCCAATCTTTTATATCTTTAACACAGTCTGTCAATTTGGATAATTTAGCGTATTCATCTGGCCGTGATGAAATATATATTTGAGTGTCATCGGCGTAACAATGGAAACTAATTCCATGTTTCCTTATAATATTACCTAGTGGCAGCATATATATTGAGAATAATAGAGGGCCTAACACAGATCCCTGTGGCACTCCATAGTTTGCCGAAGTTATGATCGATTTTTCTCCATTTAAATAGACAAAATGGTAGCGGTCGGATAAGTATGACCTGAACCAGCTTAATGCTTGTCCTTGAATACCAGTATAATTTTGTAGTCGATCTAGGAGTATTGTGTGATCTATAGTATCGAACGCTGCACTAAGATCAAGTAAAACTAGTATTGAGATACAGCCTTGGTCCGAAGCTAAAAGTAAATCATTTGTTATTCTAACCAGCGCAGTTTCAGTGCTATGATGCGGTCTGAATCCAGACTGAAACTTTTCATAGATGTCGTTTTCTTGTAAGAAAGAGCCGAGTTGAGCGGACACAACTTTTTCTAATATTTTAGACATAAATGGAAGATTTGAAATGGGTCTGTAATTTACTAGGTTATTTGGATCTAATTGTGGTTTCTTAATAAGAGGTTTTATAACTGCCAGCTTGAACGTTCTTGGAACATGACCTAAAGATAAAGATGAGTTAATAATATTGAGAAGAGGCTCTTCCACTATAGGTAACACTTCTTTCAGTAGTTTAGTTGGTATAGGATCTAATAAACATGTTGTTGTTTTAGATGAAGTGATAAGTTTGTTTAACTCTTTTTGTTCTATAGTTGTAAAGCATTGTAATTGCTCTTGCGGAGCGACAATTGTGGCCGAATCATAAGGCGGGAGCAAGGATTGAACATTTACAATTGTGGTTCTGATGCTTTCAATTTTCTCGTTGAAGAAGTTCATGAAATCATTACTACTAAACTGTAACGAGGTATTTTGTTCAGACGACGTCTGTTTATTTGTTAGTCTAGCCACGGTGTTAAATAAAAACCTTGGATTGTTTTGGTTGTTTTCTATTAGTTTGCGGAGGTGCTCAGCCCTGGCCGCTTTTAGGGCCTTTTTATAACGTGACATACTGTCTTTCCACGCGATTCTAAAGACCACTAAATTAGTTTGTTTCCATTTACGCTCTAAATTACGGGTTTCTCTCTTTAGAGCATGCGTAGTATTATTGTACCATGGTGCTATACTTTTCTCTCTGACCTTTTTTAATCTAATGGGTGCAACAATATCCAATGTTCTAGAGAGAATGGTGCTCATAGTGCTAGTTAGTTCGTCTAGTTCATCTGTTCGTTTGGGTTCAGGCCGCAGCTGAGACAGATCAGATAAGCTATTTGAGAAATTATCTATGGTGGATGGAAGGATTGTTCTGCCTGGTCGATAACATGGCATGTTATGTCATGGCATATGTCATGGCATGACATATTACAGACGTACGTAATATGCAAGTTACCATGTAATGGTCAGTGACATCATCACTTTGTGGAATGATATCTATATCGGTTGGATCGGTTCCATATGATATAATTAAATCGAGTGTATGATTAAGACGATGAGTTGGTCTGGTGACGTTTTGCTTGACCCCGAAGGAGTTTAATAAATCTGTAAACACAGCCCCTAACGCATCATTTGAATTATCGATGTGTATGTTAAAATCTCCAACAATTAATGCTTTATCGACGTTGACCAATAGATCTGAGAGAAAATCTGCAAACTCTTTTAGGAAAACAATGTAAGGCCCTGGAGGTCTATATACGGTAGCCAAGGCTAGAGATAATAGGGATTTTTTTCTTACATCTAAGAGCGTAACATTTAGCACAAGTACTTCAAACGAATTAAACCTATGACGAGTTTTCTGAGTAACATTAAGGATATCCCTGTAGATTGTTGCAACACCGCCGCCACGACCGATTAGACGGGGCTCATGCTTATAACAGTATCCTGGCGGAGTAGACTCATTTAGACCGAAATAATCATTTGGTTTAAGCCAGGTTTCAGTAAGGCACAGTACATCGAAATTATTATCTGTGACCATTTCATTTACAATAACCGCCTTAGGTGTGAGCGATCTAATGTTTAGAAGACCTAGCTTTAGAAATTGTTTTTGTTCACTAATAGCGTGTTTTTTTGTTTTAATAACAATTAGATTTTTTCTAGATCCCGCAGTAGATTTATTATTTGATCTCAGTAAACGAGGAATAGACACAGTTTCTATGCAATGTTCTACACTAGTATTAATATAAATTAAATTGGTGCAGCAGAGACTGTGATTTGGATTTTTGGTTACTAGTCAAACGGTGTTTAACATCTTAGAGATGTTATCCGACAGAAGATCTGCCCCGATTCTACTTGGGTGTAAGCCATCAGCGCGGAAGAGCCTCGGTCGCTCCTAGAACAGATTCCAATTATTTACAAAGAGCAGTTTCTGCTCATTGCACCGTGACATTAACCATTCATTTAGCGCGAATAATCTACTGAACTTTTCATGCCCTCGTCGGTACGTGGGAAGCGGTCCAGACACAATGATCGTTGTTTCAGGCGATGTGCTGCGAACCGTTTCGATCAGGCTCCTGAAGTCTTTCTTCAGAACCTCTGTCTGTCGCAGCCTAGTGTCGTTAGCTCCCCCGTGCAACACAACAGCTCCGACGCGCTCGTCACCGTTCAAGATCTCAGGTACCCACGCAGCGATATCAAGAACACGAGCACCAGGAAAGCAATGACTGTGCACCTTACTTTTACCTAACGTAGCGTGGACGTGTCGGACGGTGGAATCGCCGATGATCACAGCATCGCGTTCCGTTTCGCGAAGAGAGGAGAAGCGGTTCTGAGTGGAGATCTCGAAAACCGGAAGGGGCGAAAAGATTCTGGTCCTGGCTCGCGGCTTCAGCGGAACCACCCAGGCTTCGTGGTGTTGTGTCGGAGCCGGAGTGAATGAAACCATGGCTGATCGGGACCTGGACGCTCGGGACCAATGCTGAGAAACGCACGGAGTAGACGCGGCGAGGGTCAGCGGGTTACTAACGTTAATCACCGATCCGTGTGCATCGGTGCGTGATGTTTCAAGAGCTAAACGCCGGTCCCTCAGCTCAGCTTGTCTCTCTAAAAGGTCACGGATCTGTTTCTCAACAGCTTCTAATTCAGACTGCACCGCGAGCATCTCAAATCTGTTCTCATCTGCACCAAAAGGTAGATATACATCTGATATATTCGCCATTTTAACAGATGGACAGTAAGTTAGCAACGATGCAACCAGTGATGCTATTAATATTAATACTAATTTATGACTGAAGTCTTGGGTATAATCTGTCTTTTTAGTGGTACGGGTGTAATGTAGACGCACGATAGACGAGAAAATGTTCGTTTGTAAGTGAGTGTAAAGAAGACTCGCTCAGCCGTGACCCACAGGTGTAACGGCCCAGTGTTGGGTCACGCTTGAGACGGTCTGCTCAACAGTCCGAGTTGTAATTATGAGGTAAATGATGGTTCAAAGCAGGATAAAAGAAAGAAATACGGAAAAACAGAAAGAAATACGATGCTAATACGAGGCTTAGACAGCCACGACGCAAACAAACTCACAGCAGGCAGCCAGAAGCAATCGAGCAATCAGAAGCAATCGAGCAAAATTGTCCAACATAGCATTTAATGTCACCGTCTCTCCAAACTTCACTGGCGTATAAAATAGGCTGTCACGTCCGCCTACAATGTGCGTGTTCTGATGAATGACTTCTGAATTATCAAGACTTCCTTTGGCGAAAAGGTATGTATTCTCAGACTCACAATCATCAATGGCTTGGGAGTTACAATGAGGACCCGCACTGCCTCCCTCCGAATACGGGTCTGCTAGTTTCCCTCATGTTGTGTCTGGGCAGAGGAGTGTTTAGGACAGTCCTTCTTTGTGTGCCCTGGGGAGAAGCATGCAAAACACAGTTTGTCTGTCATGCAGTGTGTCACCGTGGTGTGTTCTGTCATTACAGACTCGACAGGCACTTCTGACAAAACTGCGCTGCTGTCTAGCGCCATGCCTTTGGTTGGAAACATCACGAAATTGCACCCTGCCCATGAGCTGCTCCATCATCTCCATCACTCGAGTGAGCAACTGACTCTCAACCTGTTGTGTGTGTTGAGACATCGCTGGGGCCGGAGTTGAGCAGGAGGAGGGCTGATGCTGTGCCAGATTGGGTGCTGGTGTAGGCTCTGGCTGGCGACGTGCCTGACTATCAGGCATAGAACTGAATGATTGGACTGGAACACAAGGTGACTCAGTCTTAGGGCAATCGTACATAACATGTTCACTGTTGAGCACTGCAGTTGTGTGGCTCCGTAGATTCGCTGTACTATTTCCCCGGCTTCTAAATTCCCTCTGGTAATCATCAATCCTGCTCTGTATTTCTCTTGCACTCCATTCCTGAACAGGCTTGCATCTGAACATACTCGCCCAACTGGGGTCAGGACAGAATTTAACGAACATCCGTGTTACCTCCTCGCCTATGTTGTCGAAACGTTTGCCTTGTCTTCGCAGTCCCTCATCTGCCAAATCAGCCGCTTTGTTAATTCGAATCCAGTAGTCCACAGGATTCTCTTTGGCTCTGGGGAGAGTGGCATAAAAATCTGTGAGTGGCAGGCAAGAGGTAGATTCACTGAAGTACTGCATAAGAATGCCATAAATTAACTCAGGCTCCTGTCTGACGTTGAGCATATCATCACTACGAAGGCTGACTTTGACAACATCTCTTGCTTTTCCAGCTAGTCTACTCATTATCTCTTCGGCTTGCTCATGAACAGGGCACTTTTGCTTTCTTAAACAAGCTTTTGTCCTGTCCACCCACTCCTCAATGCCATACTTATCAGAGCCATCGCCCTTAAATGAATCATGTTCAGACTTCATGTGCACTGTAACTTGTGGTGCCATCATCTGTGTATGTGTACACTGTTCTGTACATGCTGGTCTCTGAGTGTAACTGAGTGAATTGGTTTGGCAATCAGCATTTGCATTAACAAAGCCAGCAGACACTAGTTTTGCAACTATCGACTCGCCAATTTGCGAACCTAACTGGCCTACTGTTCGGTTCTTTGAGTCATTAGAGAAAAATATTGGTAAAATAAATGGTTATAAAATAGAAAGTAACATAAGAATTAAAAAATCTGCTTAAATATTGAGAACAGTAGAATTTATTAAGCTATTATATTTATTACGTAATGATTATTTATTGCGTGAGTCATTTGGGATGAGCATGCGCAGTTGCGCCGTAAGCTTCATAGAAGGAGTGTAGTGGCGTCTGTTGTGATTGATTCAGTGCATTGATTCACAGCCCATCGTCAGGAGCACACAGCCCGTTGGTATGTAGCGAATTCAGAACTTTTTTGAAATGTTTACTAGGAGGCACGTAATTGGGGAATGTTTAAAGTCTCGTGCGTGAGTGATTGTTGATATTTGCCGCGCTTAGTCCGTGCTGAGAGACTTAATTGTAGTTTGGTTAGCGCGTGTGTTATTCAGCTCCCTCGGATGGCGATATGTTCAAATGCTGGATAATTGCCAAGTAAACTAATGTAGTAGAGAGTTGTGATAGGCGACGGTGTTGCATTTATTTGGTAAAGCATTGAGTTAAAGTGTTACTGGTATAATGATTAATGCACTTTGCCTGCGTACTTGCGTGATAACTATACTCTGCACGAGTGAAGCTATGCATGATGGGAAGTGTAGTTTCTGCGGTGTCCTGACGAAATTGTGTAAGATTTTATAGGGAGTTATATGATAGTGTATTAGTGTTTATAGCAGAAATTGATCTAGTTATTGTATTGTAACCATTTCATGTTTGTTTATTTGCATTATATATTTCAATGGATATTTGTAATACTGGTTTATTTTTTTATTTCAGGTTTATGACCTGTGGTCAATTATATAAATAAACAAAAATACAAGATTGACAAACACGAGTCTGCCATGTGTGCTGCCTGTCACTAGCCCCTTCGGATGGCTGAAAAAAAAATCTAAAAAGATCCGAACAGTCATAAACCAAGGCCTGCTTTGCTAACATTGTGGCCCTGTTCTGAAGCCAAGACAAAGCCTTGAACCAGAAAATAAATCAGTGACTAGTTACCTTATCTAGTTAAGTTTGAAGCCCATCTGTACTGCCTATTCATCTGTTAGTCTGCAAACCTGAGAATAAAGCAAATTAACAAGATGGCAGAAAAGGAGATAATAGAAAGGTTACGGCAGAAGCGTTCAGCAGCACAGACTGCTTTTACTAAAAGAGCCAACCATCTTACCTCCAGGGCCAATGCGCTAGAAGAAAGGGATCTAAAAGCTGAGTGGAGAGAGTTCAAAGGAGATCATGCCAGGGTGGAAGATGCAGGATTTGAGTATGTTATGGCCTTACGAGAATTAGAGGATGAAGAGGCCACAAAAAAGGCTGACCAGGTTGACGAGAAAACATTGGAATGCAATCGTAAGTTTGATGCAGTTAAACACCTCATCCAAAACAGCTTCTGGACCAGATTTGCTGAGGAGCAAATTTCCACCCTCATGAAAGAGGCTAACTCAGCCCTTGATCAGGCCGAAGCAACTGACCATCTGCAGTTCTCTAGGAAGGAGTGTGAACTGCTGAATCGAAACTTAGAACGAGAGGTCTGTGAAGTCAGCAATCTAGTATCTGCGTGGACGGAAATGATCCCTCAATCTGCACTAACGGAATCTAGAGACCGTACCAGGATGGCGAGGAAGCGACAAGAGAAACTGTGGGATAAGTGGGCATGGCGACGCAGCGGTTGGTCTGATGACGAAGAGGAGCAGAAAGAACTGGTGAAACTGAAAGTTATTGGAAAGAAAGATGAAGATGAGGCAAGCCAGAGCAGTGAGCAGGCTGCATCTTTAAGTTCTCCTCCAAACCAGGAACTGCCCTGTCCAGTAGACAGTCGCATCCCTATAGGTGAAATTCAGCTTAACCAGCCCATCACTCCCACTTTAAATGCTTCCAGCACGCAATTGCAAGTCCAAGGTGCTCCCAACATGTACCCAGGGCCTTTCCAGTTCAAGCCCCAAATCATGCTGGAACGGGCACGCCTGCCTACATTCTCTGGTAACATGAGAGATTACTACCGTTGGAAGGCTGAATGGGAGGACCTTCAGCAGCTGGGGAACCCTCATGGTTTGGAAAATATAAGAAAGTTCCATCTTATAGGAAGTTTAGACGACAAAGTCAAAAGAGACCTCGTCTTGTCCAGCTGTGGATCTGCCACTGACGTGTTCAGGCTCCTAGACAATAAATATGGAAATAAGCCGAAAATAGTGCTACTTATCTCGAAAGAAGTACATGACCTACCGCCTGTAAGGGGAAACAGCCCTAGAAAGACGATCGAATTAATTCAATCTGTGGAAAGAGCTCTTCGTGACCTCCAAGTCCTGGGGGAGGAACATGCTGTGAAAAATCGGTTAGTAGCACAGTCAATTGAGAGTAAGTTACCAGACTCCCTAAAAGAAAAATGGCTAACTCATAAGAATGACCCTGCAAGCGGCTTTTCACCCAGAAATCACTTCGATTGTCTACTGGAGTACCTGAAGAAACAGGAGGACATTCTTGAAGAGTTAGATCAACTGCAGCCTAGCTCAAAAGACTATACTGAGAGGTCACAGGAAAGGAGTAGAGAAAAGAAGGCATTTACCAAGGCTACATCTATTCAAAAGGGTTCTCAACCTAGTTCATGTATAACCTGTGGGGACGAAAGGCATGCAGGTAGATTGTTTGCTTGCAAAGCCTTCAAGAAGCTCAACCTGTCAAGCAAGAAAGCTCAGTTAAAGAAGTCAGGAGTATGCCTCAAATGTTTGTGCATCCATTTAGAGGACGGCTACTGCACTAAAAGGTTTCTATGCTCCAAAGAAGACTGTCAGAAAGGAGGGTCCTCAGACCACAACTACTTACTCTGCCCGTTGCCACAGATGGAAAAGAACGAGAAGAAGAATGAAGAGCTATTCAAAGTTAGAGTAGAGAAGAAGAGACTTGGATTGACAGACAAACAAGAGGAGGTTCTTGCCAAACTCTCTCCAGAGCTAAAAGCTGAGGTCAAAGAAGCTTTCTCAAATAAGATTTCAACAACAGTGTGCACTATTTCAGACAGTGAGCCAATAGAGTACCCCGTAGTAATGATGCTACTCTCCGTGACAACTAACTCGGGCCAGCTAATCGGTACACTAATTGATCTTGCTTCAGATACCAATTATATCTCGAATGAAGCCGCAGAGCGTCTTAAGCTGAAAGGCGAAAATATCAAGCTGATTGTGCAAGGAGTTGGAGGAATGGAGAAGATAGTTGCTACTAAAAGGTATACTCTGAGACTAAGAGTAAAAACTCAGAAGGGTACAGTAGCGGAGCACAAGCTCCTGTGTTACGGCCTGGAGAACATTGCAAAAGTGAATCAAGCAGTCACGCCACAGCAATTACTGAAATTCTTTCCTAACATTGCCGCTCACGACTTGGTCCGTCCAGAGAAGATTGACCTACTAATAAGTCATAGGGAAGGCCGCCTGGTCCCACAGCCAATCAAAGTGGAAGGAGACCTCGTCCTCTGGGACGGTCCTCTGGGAATAACGGTCGGTGGAGCTCATCCTGATCTCTTCGAGAAAGTAGATTTAGCTGTGCACAGGTCCGAAACTCATTTTGCACGTTCAATGAGATCAGCTTCGAAGGCTTATAAAGAAGTCCTTGTTGACCCAACTGAACTTGCTAAAGCTAATGTGTTTAGTGGAGAAACAATTCTCAGGAGTACTGTGGTCACCAACAAAGAAATCTTTGATTGGTTCAAGTGGGACAGCGTCGGGGCTGCCTGCGACCCTCAATGTGGTGGCTGCAAATGCGGTAGATGTCCCCCTGGGGGTAAAGAAATGACACTAGGAGAGGAAAGAGAAATAGAAAAGATCAAAGAATGCCTCACCTATGTGCAAGCAGACAAGCACAGCAAATTTCCTCACTGGGATGCAACTTATCCGTGGAAAGGAGACCCTGCGACACTACCAGACAACCGACGAGCAGTGGAGGCGACTTTCCTCAACACTGAGAAACGCCTCGAGAGGGAGCCGGAATGGAAGGCTGCGTACAGCGAGCAAATCCACGAGATGATCTCAAGGGGAGCTGCCACCAAACTCACTCAAGAAGAACTAGATAGCTGGAAGGGACCGAAGTGGTACATCAGCCATTTAGTTGCACCAAATCCACACTCATCCTCTACCCCTGTAAGAATTGTATGGAACAGCAGCCAAGAGTTCCGCGGAGTGAGTTTGAATGACCTTTTGTACAAGGGCCCAGACGTCCTCAATCAGATCAGAGGAGTCCTTCTAAGATTCAGGACTGGATTGTACGCCGCCTTAGGCGACGTGAAAAAAATGTATAATTCTGTCTGGCTTAAAGACAAAGAAGTTCATCTCCATCGATTCCTCTGGAGAGACAACCCAGAGGATGAGATTCAAACCTTCGCTGTCGTCAGAGTTAACATCGGGGATAAACCTGCTGGCTGCATTGCCCAGGTCGCTATGAGGGAGACTGCTAATCTTCCACAGTTTGCAGCCATGGTTGAAGAACGCCGTGTTCTGGTAGAAGACAGCTATGTCGATGACATATTAACATCCCACAATGACAGCAAAACACTGGAAAAGATCACCAACGGAGTTGGAAAGATCTTGGAGGCTGGAGGCTTCTCCCTAAAACCGTGGGTTTTGACAGGCCAAAGTGGGAGGTTAGAAACTGCAGCTAACTCCAGTAACAGTGAGACAACTTTGTCTTCGCCTAAGATTCTGGTGTTGCCTAATCAGGTGGGAGACAATGAGAGTAAAGCGCTGGGTGTCAGCTACGAACCAGAGACCGACAACCTTCGGGTGATGACGTCCATCAATTTCTCAAAGAAGCGAGGCAAGATGAGGACAGGAATTGATTTGAAGGAAGATGAAGTAAGAAGTGGAACTCCAAACCCCTTGACTCGTCGAGTGCTTTTAAGTCAGGTTGCTGGGTTCTACGACCCTATCGGTCTTGGCACTCCAGCAAAGCAGAAAGGAGTAATGCTCGTAAGGGAATCCTACCAAGAAGCAAGCCTAGGTAACCCAACTAAAGATACTTGGGATGACCCACTGTCGCCAAAAATCCGGGAGGCTGCTATTAGACTCTTTGAAGAGTATGTGAGACTTAGCAAGATAAAGTTCGAAAGAAGTCTCACGCCTTTTGGAGCCATGGGCCGCCCTATGGGTGTCACGTTCTCAGATGGGAGTGAGGCTTCCTACGGCGCTGTGCTTTATCTCCGCTGGGAAACGCAAGGAGGAGTTGTTGTGAGGTTTGTTGAATCGAAAGCCAAACTTACACCTCTCAACCAGAAAGGGGACGTGATCAAGGCAGAGTTATGTGGCGCTGTTTTTGCAACCCGGTTGAAAAGGTACTTTGAGAAGCACTGCCGCCTTGAGGTCGAATGCTGGGTCCACTTTGTGGATAGCCTAACTATCCTAGGGGCGATCCCGAAGGAAAGTTATGGCTACCAAACATTCTTCTCCAACCGAATCGGTGAAATACAGATGGCTGGGCCAGTGGATGATTGGAGGTGGGTTGACGGCAACCTCAACATTGCTGACATCGTCACTAGGGGAGCTATCCCTGAAGAGCTCAATGAAGAGTCAGAATGGCAACAAGGCCCCGAATTCTTAAAAAGGCCTGAAGCTGAATGGCCTGTGAAGATGGCCAGTGAAATTGTGACCAAGGTTGCTGATAAGGTGAAAAAGTTACAAAGAAAAGCATTCTCAGCTGTAACTACCAGAGCTCAGTCGCAAAAGATTGGAAGACCCTGCAGCACTGATAATGGCACTAACGTGGGAGTTAATATACTACAACCACTGCCAAAAGACCAAGGTCCAACTCAAGCAGTAGAAGGGCAGAGAAAGAAACTTGGGGGCGTGGCTCTTGTGCGCCTGGTGGAGCCCAAACGGTTCAGTAGCTTGTCAAAACTATGTGGAACTGTTGCTTGGGTTCGACGGGCTGCAGAATCTTGGCTAAGTGTGAGATACAAAACCTTGAATTCAGCAAAGTGGGAGGCAAAGAGCTCTAGGCTGTCTGTAGAAGAGAGAAAAGTTGCTTTTAAGGATTTAGCCCTTGCTGCCCAGGACGGCTTGAACTTTAAGACTACAGCCTTGAACCGACTAGTTGTCACCAAGGATGAAAACACAGGACTCTTGCTTTGTGGCGGTAGAGTACAATCTTGGAGTGAAGATGGTAGAGCGGTACCGTTGATTCCTTTCCAGTCATGGTTGGGGACTTTGCTGGCTAGAGAAGCTCATAAGGCCAATCATGAAGGTGTTGCTGCTTCACTGCTACGCACGAGAAGAAAAGCTTGGGTCATAGAAGGCCGAAGGATAGTCAAGAAGATTATTAACAAGTGTGTTACTTGCAAGAAGCAAAGAGCAAAGCTATGCCAACAAGTAATGAGTGACCTTCCTCATGAACGTACTAGCAGAGCAAACCCCTTTGAGTACACCACTTTGGACCTCTTCGGTCCCTTTGAGGTCAGAGATGCAGTAAAGAAACGAACCAAGAAAAAGGTTTGGGGAGTTGTATATTGTTGCATGGCTTCCAGAGCCATCCACGCGGACCTCGTTGACGACTTGTCTACCGAGAGCTTTCTTCAAGCCTACACCAGATTCACTGCCCTGAGGGGGCACCCTCGGAAGTTATGGTCTGACAAAGGCACAAATTTCGTGGGTGCCAAGTCTGCTCTGAGAGATCTACATAAGCACTTAGCATGCTTACAGAAGGTGGCTGTCGAGAACATAGCAGCAAAAAATGGAACTGAATGGCAGTGGGATTTCCATCCTGCGGACTCGCCCCACAGAAATGGAGCGGCCGAGGCAGCTGTCAAACTTGTCAAAAGAGCTCTCAATAGCCTCGGCGGAACAACTGGCAGCTACACCTGGGGGGAGTTCCAGACTCTTCTTTACTCCGCTGCCAATCTAACTAATGAACGACCCATCGACGCTAAGGCGCAAGAGCAGGAGGATACGGTAGAGTACTTGACTCCTAACTCCCTTATCCTAGGACGCACTGGACAAAGAGGGGATATGCACAGTATTGACTTGGAAATCCACTCTTGGCGTAGGCTTAGGGCCGTTCAAGCAGGAGTTGACAAATTCTGGTCAAAATGGAGTGAATTAGCGGGACCAAACTTGTTTATCCGGCATAAGTGGCACAGACTGGAAAGAAATGTCCAGGTTGGAGATCTGGTTTGGATTGCAGACCAAAATGCCCTGAGAGGACAGTTCAGACTCGGTCGAATCGTCGTCACCTATCCGGACAAGTTTGGGGTGGTCCGAGATGCTGACGTGACAACCTGTATAGGTCTTCCTACCTCCCTTATTGCCGGGACCCAGGCGAAAGATTCTACCTTACCTTCTACTATCGTCCTTCGCAGGGATGTGAGGAGACTGGTCGTGTTAATCCCTGTTGAGGACCAGAATAAAGTATAAAGTCCTTACCATTGGGTACCCAAGTGACTTTATTTTGTTAGTTAGTGGGTAACCCAGGGAGGCAGCTGAGTGGTTCAAGGGTAAACATACACTCAGTAGGAGGCAAGGTGTATATAAAAAATAAAAATAAAAATAAAAATAATAAAAAAAATTTTGTATGCATTTTTTTAATTCTGTGTATATTACAAACTTGACTTAAAGTTGTTGTTTACTGAAGGACTCAAGATACTTGGTGGTGGCCTCCTTTGAGTTTGCTTCAGTCGGCCAAGTGGGAGGTGTTCGGTTCTTTGAGTCATTAGAGAAAAATATTGGTAAAATAAATGGTTATAAAATAGAAAGTAACATAAGAATTAAAAAATCTGCTTAAATATTGAGAACAGTAGAATTTATTAAGCTATTATATTTATTACGTAATGATTATTTATTGCGTGAGTCATTTGGGATGAGCATGCGCAGTTGCGCCGTAAGCTTCATAGAAGGAGTGTAGTGGCGTCTGTTGTGATTGATTCAGTGCATTGATTCACAGCCCATCGTCTGGAGCACACAGCCCGTTGGTATGTAGCGAATTCAGAACTTTTTTGAAATGTTTACTAGGAGGCACGTAATTGGGGAATGTTTAAAGTCTCGTGCGTGAGTGATTGTTGATATTTGCCGCGCTTAGTCCGTGCTGAGAGACTTAATTGTAGTTTGGTTAGCGCGTGTGTTATTCAGCTCCCTCGGATGGCGATATGTTCAAATGCTGGATAATTGCCAAGTAAACTAATGTAGTAGAGAGTTGTGATAGGCGACGGTGTTGCATTTATTTGGTAAAGCATTGAGTTAAAGTGTTACTGGTATAATGATTAATGCACTTTGCCTGCGTACTTGCGTGATAACTATACTCTGCACGAGTGAAGCTATGCATGATGGGAAGTGTAGTTTCTGCGGTGTCCTGACGAAATTGTGTAAGATTTTATAGGGAGTTATATGATAGTGTATTAGTGTTTATAGCAGAAATTGATCTAGTTATTGTATTGTAACCATTTCATGTTTGTTTATTTGCATTATATATTTCAATGGATATTTGTAATACTGGTTTATTTTTTTATTTCAGGTTTATGACCTGTGGTCAATTATATAAATAAACAAAAATACAAGATTGACAAACACGAGTCTGCCATGTGTGCTGCCTGTCACTAGCCCCTTCGGATGGCTGAAAAAAAATCTAAAAAGATCCGAACACCTACCATGTCTGTGAGGTGGTCAAAAGCAACTCTATCAACACCAGGTGTCGAGGTGTATGGGCCCTCACCAGGAACCCGACCAACAGGAGTACCACCCAGGAACTGACTCAACCCAATACCCCTGCCGTTGTCATCATCTAACTGTGGTCGTCCAACCCCCCGACTAACGTTTTCACTGAAAGTACCACCTTCGGCGCTACTCAGTAACCATGTACCCCTTCCTCTAGGGCAGGGGTCCCCAAACTACAGCCCACATTTGAACCGGCCCTCTGAACAAAAATGTCATTTAAAATATATGTTTTAATCATATCATATCTATATTTGATAATACATCTTTATGGCGGCAAATCAATATCAATAAGAACCGAGCGCACAACTGATGCTGGTGCGCGCGGTAAATGACTTTCGCGAGAGGATAACAAATCTTCACGCAAGGAAACTATGGAGGAAACGGGAACTCGCAAGCTCATTCTGCGCGCGCTCATGACATCTCTGCACGCAATACAAGCCCTCGTGCATGATCATTGCAGTCAGTGAAAGCGCTGGAAATGCTGAAGGCGGAGTTTGACGTGCGCTTCCGTGAGCTACATGTCCGCGCTAAAGAAATCCGCCTTTTTCAGAACCCCTTTGCTGCTGACATTGACGAAGCCCTGCCTTCTTACAGTTTGAGTTGGCTGAGTTACAGAACTGCAATGTTCTTAAAGACGCGTTTAAGCCCAACACACTTATTAGCCTAATACGCATAAGTAAGTAAATGTTTTGATTTCAAAAGCAATGAAAAAATGTCATTACGATAGTAATAATGCTCTTTTATTAGGCTATATATTACTTGATATGTACGGTGCATAAATAATTAATTAATCTGACATTAGGAGGCATAATACTGTAAATAAAAATCATCATAAAATCTCCACAATAATAAATCACTACGGCCCTCCATTATAGAAAATAAAAATGATGTGGCCCTCACAGAAAAAAGTTTGGGGACCCCTGCTCTAGGGAAACCCACGTTACCATAACATGATGCATCCAGATCACCATCATATTCAGGTTTCTCAGCCATTATGAAATCAAAAGTTGTGCATGAAAAAAAATAATATATATATATATATATTTTTTTTAAGAAAACAAGAAAAATATCAACGATATTGATTATGAGAAAGCTCACTACTTGAAATTATATCTTGAACGCGATGACCGTCAAATCAGATCTACAATCCATGTGTCCATGCGTTGTGTATGTAATAAACGAATGTACAGTCCCAATGACAGTGTGTGAGTATGTGTATACTGTCCGCATCCAAAGCATTGAAGACTTGACCCTTCTGACGAACTTGACCTGCTCACAGCAATGAAGACTCGAACCACCGATGAACTCGATCTGCACACAGCAATCACGGTCGATCTGCATCAAGCTGATCAAGGGATCCACAGAGTCACGGCACCAGTGTAACGGATGTGGATGGACACACTCACAAATGGGGTTGAAGCTCGAATTTATCTTTTTTTTGGAAACAACAAGAAGAAAGACAATTTACATTGGCTGATGACAGACTGCAGACATTCATATGGACCACAGCGTCGACACTTGAATCTGCTGCGGTACGGCAAGAGAAGAGCGACAAAATCCAATATCTGCAGTACCATTAATAGCCACAGGGGGGGAGCCTTCTAACACCAATAAATACAGCCAAATGCCTTATTTTATGAAATTCACACAATACTTTAAATCAAATGTTCTTTTTAACCCTGTTACATCTGCATGAAGTGAAATGAAGGAATTTGAATTCACGTTCCCACCCACCTAATCCTAATAATGTAAGCGAGACGCCCCTACCCCAAGGTAAGTTCAGAAATAACTGTCAAATGTCTTAATTTGAACAACTAATAATTTATTTTCCTTCCCTTGATAGGTTATATCTCTGCTGGAAGAAACTGTTCAATGGAATGAAATGACAATAAAATAAAATAAATAAAATAACAATTTTGAGTTTTCTTGTCTTCTTGAATGATCTTCAAATGACTAACACATTCACTTGAAAGTTGATGGGGGGGGGGGGGGGGTACGTACATTTAAGTACGTTGTACGTTGTAATTGTACGTATATTTAAGATAGGCTACTTATTTTATTTTTCAAATATCTAAATATGATACTATATCTCACAGAAAAAAGGGCTTTCTTTGCAATTTTGAACATTGCACGATAACAGTAAAACGTCCGTCGTTTAACGAATTTTAAAAACACGGATGGATAATACAAAATTCTTTCTGACACAACCAAGAACAAAATTAACTTAGCCCGTCATTTTTCATTTTACAATAATCTTCTCTCTTTGCGTGCGCGGTCTGTGTTTGTGAGAGAGAGAGAGCGCAGCAACTGATACACAACGGCACTTTTTGAACCATAACTAAGTAATTAACGCGCTAGTTTTCATACAGAATAAATATGTAACATAATTAGGTACTTTAGTCATTATTATTAACACAATAACGTTACACATGCAGGCTACGTTTCGCAACACTGAGAATGATATAAACGCCTGTTTCTCCAGATACGCGCTTATCAGTAACTGTTAAATTAACGTTAATCCACAAATCACAGAACTTTCATAATCACTAAGCCTGCCATAGCGATTTTAAATTTATTTAGATTTATTGTTCAGCATTACTTAAGCATTTTATAATTCGTATGGCAGAATGTGTTCCTCTGACGGAGTATTTTAAGATAATCCATGCGATTGCGATTACTGCTGTCCCGTGTGATTATCAAATCCAGATTATTAACTCAATACAATATTTAAACTTTCCACATCCAGCATCCACCCCAGCCCGTTTACCTTCAGGAGTAGAAGTACTGTGAGTGACTACTGTAGCTACTGTCCTCGCTTATGAAGTCAGACGGCGGGCCGCGGGAGCTGAAGGGGGATCGAGCGGGATCCTTTATTGCTGTTGATTTTTAGTCTCTTTTTCATGATAGGCCTTACGCATCTGTCAATCATCCGCACTTGCTATGTGGGGAATGAACCCAGCGCTATGATTGGTCGAACTCTTCTTCTTTTACGGTTGCTTGATTTGAGGACTGCGCGTGAACAGAGGCGCGAGTGACAAATCGTACCAGCGTACTTAGAGGTCAAAATGCGTACCCGCTACGCAAAATGCGTACGGGTTGGCAGGTCTGGGATTCTACATCTTACTGGCAGCCACTTTAGTGAAATTAATAATGGAGTCACAGAATCATATTTCTTTGCCGACTTTATCATTTTAGCTGCAGCATTTTGGATTTTCTGACTTGTGAAGATTTGTGAACAACAGATACAAAACAGTGACAAAACAAATGTCGTGAGATGTCGTGAGAATGGCAGGGTAATATAGCCTTACTAACGCCAGACCACGTCTCATTGAGAATGATACGTGGTCTGGGAACCACATGTTCATTATCTCGTATTTGAGGCGTGGTTTACGAATGCCCAGAGCCATTTTATTGGGTGCTACGAATGTGCCATACCCAAACGTTTCAATTATACCAGATGACGTATGTAAAGCAACAGAAATTAGACGATGAAGACGACGATGGGACAGAGGCTGCGTTTACACTTGGCATTAACATGCTACCTGTATCTGGATGTTGTCCACATATACATTGAAAAGACAAGTGTAAACGCGTTTCTGATCGGAATGCTATCCGATCAGCGTGTCCTGGTCCAGTAGTCGAGGACGCATTGTGATCGCATATCAGTGTAATCTAAACGCAATCCAGCCATCGTGTGTGTGTGTGTGTGTGTGTGTGCATTCACAGGTGGACGTCATATAAATCCCCGCCCAATCTCCCCACGTGGCTGTCAGAAAATAATGGCCAGACGCAGTTTAGACAAGAAATTAAACTTATTTGAACCTTACAAAAATTTTTTAAATAATTAAAACAGTTTATTTATACTTACATGATACTGTGTGTGGCATTTTTTCATTTTAACTGTGCAACATTATCTGAACGAGGCAATCGCCTGTACTATCACAGCTGTGATCAGTCATGAGATGAAGAGCGTGGCTGCTTTGTCAGAGGAATAATGGGAATACACTTTTTATTTTTAAATGTTTTAAATGTTGAATGTTTTTATTGTTTCAGCATGTTTATTAAAAGCTTACAGCACCTGGTATTCCCAGGCGGTCTCCCATCCAAGTACTAACCAGGCCCGACCCTGCTTAGCTTCCGAGATCAGACGAGATCGGGCGTGCCTTTTTTATTTTTTATTTTTATTAAGAAATTTCAATCAATAAAATACAACAAAAATAAATACAATAAAAAATACAATAAAATATACAGATTTTCTTCTACTAACATCACTACATCACATATCATACAAAAATTAAAAAACTCCTTCACTTCCCGGCAGCTTCCACATTAGGTCTTTCAAGACACAACAAACTTTTGGTGTAAAAACATCATAAAAAACATCCAACATATTTTCACATTTAAAAAACACATACAATCTTTCAATATATAATTCAGTTTTCCTTTTAAACACAGTCCAAACATCTAACACGATTTTTTCTTTTTTAGCCACAGTTCTTCTCTCCCATATTGCACTTTTCATTAGCATTACACACAGATTAATAAAACTTTTGTTTTGACACTTCTTTTCCCAACCAAACATCACCACTTTGTTCCATTCCATTACATTTCCATCCCACTCCTCAGTCACATCTTTAATTAAAAGTTTACATTTCCTTAAAAATTCCTCCAGCTCTTTACAATATAAAAACATATGTAAAATCCACTCTTCCTTTTCCTGGCACACTTTACACAGAACGTTTTGCTCAATTCCTATTTTATTTAAAATTGCCTCAGTAAAAACCACTTTAAGCCTTAATAAATTCTCCAAACATTCCAGTTTTGTTTCCACACACCTCCCCCTCATGTTTCTCCATATGCCCTCTTTTTTTAAATCTTTGAATTTCTGCACCCAGTATCCATTTAAGTCAAGTCAAGTCAAGTATATTTATATAGCGCTTTTCACAATACAGATTGTATCAAAGCAGCTTCACAGTATCAATCAAAACAACATAACAATGTTTGTTTATTAGTGGAAAACAATAAAAAAAATTAAAAAAAAAGACATCCAAGTTTGGAAGGGCTGATCAATGTTATTAATGATTGGTTAATTAATTTGAATATCCCCAACTGAGCAAGCCAAAGGCAACAGTGGCAAGGAACCGAAAAACTCCATCAAGTGACCTAATGGTGTCCAAAAACTCCATCAAGTAACCCAATGGAGAAAAAAAAACCTTGGGAGAACCCAGGCTCAGTCGGGGGCCAGTTCTCCTCTGGCTTTTATGAACTAGAGGCCGGATTTACAGTAACTGTAAGTTTTAAAATTTTATATGAATGCCTGGCTGAAGAGATGCGTCTTTAGTCTAGTTTTAAACTGGGAGAGCGAGTCTGAGCAACGAACAATATCAGGAAGGCTATTCCAGAGCTTCATAGCTAAATTTAAACATGGGGGATGTTTATTTACAATCGGCTCTTTAAAAACATCATCTCTAAAAGAACAATAAATCATTTTCACAGTACATTCCTTAAAATCATACAGTTTTTCCCCTAATTTAACATAAATACCTTTCTCTTTTGGCTCCCCTTCCATACATTCTATTCTTTTAATCCACTCTTCGGGTATTGCACTTTTAATTATTTCATATTTGTTTATTATTTCTTGTTTACTGTAATCCTCTTTTGCCTCCTCCATAGCATCCACAATAAATTGTGTCGTTAAAAACCCTTCTTTGAATTCATATAAAACGTCTCTCACTCTCGTTATTCCCACTTCCATCCATTTCTTTAAAAACAATTCTTTTCCTTGTTTTAAAATGTTTTTGTTTAAGAACAGAGGTTGATTTAAAATGTTTTCTCTCCCATGTGGATCATACTCAACTTTGGCAAAAAAATTTCCCCAGGCACAAAAAATTTCTCTATAAAAACCCGGTAATCGTTCTGTCATCCAAATCTTCGTTTTCATCCATAAAATTACATCCCCCATGTTAAAATTCCCACATTTGTTTAAAAAAAATTGCAGTCTTTTTCCACTCTGGTTTGCCTTCTTCTTGTAGGTATTTCTTCACTATTTTCACTCTCAAACTATTTTTTCTTTGTTCCACATCCATTAAACCTAAACCCCCCTTGTCAACTGCCCCTAAAATCGTGTTAAAAGCTATTCTTGCTGGCTTCCCCTCCCATAAAAAGTCAAGAAAACATTTCTTCAATCTCTTTTCCGTCCACAATGGCATCTCCGACACATATAAAACATTCCATAACCTAGAAACCATTAAAACATTCAATATTAAAACCTTCCCTTTCAAGTTTAATGTTCTCAATTTCCAAAAGTTTAACCTCCTTTCTATTTCTGTTACCAGTTGCTCCCACATTTCATCTCTTACTTTCTTCTCATTTTTCCCCAATAAAATTCCTAAAATCCTCATTTCTTCCACTTCCTTGAAATTAAAACAATCCCTTAAAACCATTGCTTCACCAAATCTCATATATACTGTCTTATCTTCATTTAATTTACTCCCAGATCCTTTACAATATCCTTCTACAACCTTCATAACTTCTTTAACACTCTCCTTTCCTTTTACTATTATCGTTGTGTCATCAGCATACTGAAAAACCTTCCCTTCAGCTTTGTTTTCCTCAATTTCAATTCCAGTTATTTCTTCTTTTTGTTTTATAGCCAATCCTAATGGTTCCGATACAAGTGAATATAATAACGCTGAAAGCGGACAACCCTGTCTTATTGATCTTGTGATTTTAAAACATTCTGTTAAAAAGCCATTACATTTTATTCTTGTTAAAGCACCCTTATATAAAATCTCAATCCATTTGATAAAATCTCCCCCAAAACCAAAGTTCTTTAAAACATCAAATAAATACCCGTGTTCAACTCTATCAAAAGCTTTTTCAAAATCAAGACTAATTACATATCCATTTTCATTATTTTCTTTCATGTTTTCACCATATTGTGTCTCTTATGCTCATTATTGTGTCCGCTATATCCCTTCCTTTTACTCCGTACGCTTGGTTTGTTTTGATTATACTTGGCATTACTTCCTTTAACCTGTTTGCTAAAACTTTCGCTAAAATCTTAAGATCTGTGTTCAGCATCGTGATCGGCCTGTAATTTTTTAAATCTACTTTTTCTCCTTTCCTTTTATATATCAGTTTTATTATCCCCATTCCCATTCTTTCATTAACTTCTTTATTTTCAAAAATTTCTCTAAAAACTTCATTTAAAATCTTTGTTAAAATCTCTTTAAAACATATATAAAATTCACTTCCCAAACCATCTATTCCTGGACTTTTCTTTTTATTCAGCTGCTGTATTGCTCTTTCTATCTCTTCTTCTCTGATTGTTTGATCGCATTCTTTTTTATCTTCCTCGCTAATTTTTGCTTTTATCTGATTCAACAAATCCCTTTTTTCGTTTTCTTCTACACCCCTTGTACTAAAAAGATCTTCATAAAAATCCCTTATTTCTTCTAAAATCTTTTCATTCCCTTCTACAATGTCCCCATTTTTCCCTCTTATCTCTTTTATCGTTTCTGCTTTTCCTTTCTTTTTTTCCAAATCAAAAAAGAACTTTGTGCATTTTTCTCCCTCCACCGTATATTTAGCTTTGCTTCTTAACCTCGCCCCTCATATCCTTTTTCCTCTATTTCTTTCAGTTTTCCCTCCATTTCCATTATCTTTTGTATATCTTTATTTTCTTTATTCAATTCCGCTTCCAAACTTTCCTTTATTTCTTTTTCTTTGTCTCTTTTGCATTTGCGTATTATACTACAATACTTCATCGAGAATTTTTTTATTAAAAACTTTACGTTCTCCCACCATATTCTCTTATCTTCTTCATACATTTCATTTTCCTTTTCTTTTTCTATAATTTCTTTAACTTTTCAAATATAGTCTTCATTTTCTAACATTTTTGTATTTAAAACCCATATTCCTGGCCCTCTTTGCTCTTTATTCAAGTCTATTTTAAAAAATAAAAACTTGTGATCGCTAAAACTTGTCTCTTCATACTTAATATTTTCGATAAAATTCTCCACATTTCTTGTACATAAAACAAGATCAATTCTTGTCTTGCACACAAAACGCCCTACTATTTGTCTTCTTGAAAAAAATTTTTTCTTTTCATTTCTTTCTCTCCACACATCTATCATATCATTTTCTGCCATTAATGATTTTAATTCTTTTCTCCCTGTATCAGTTCTAAAAACCATTCCTTCTGCCATGTCTTGTTTACTAAAAACCGTGTTAAAATCCCCCATCATTATTATTTCCTTATACTTCTTTACAATACTTCTTAAAACATAAAAAAACTCTTTCTTTTCCTTCTCCTCCGTTGGTGCATGTACATTTACTAAAATCAAATCTCTTCCTTCATGTATTGTCTCAACCACCATACATTTCCCCATCGTATCTTTGTATAAAATTTTACTTGCTTTAAAAACATCATCCTTCATTAAAAAAGCCACACCTCTCCCAAACCTCCCATCTCCATTATTGTATAAAATCCCTCCTTCCCATCTCTTTTTGTAATCATTCATCACATTTTCTCTCCAGTTTGTTTCTTGTAGCACCATAATGTCTTCTCTTTTACATTTTCAAATTTCCTTAAGTTCAAAAGTCCTCTGGCATTAAAAGTCACACAACTTAGTACCATTAAAAATAAAAAGAATGAATATCTAAAAACCATCATTCTTAGTCTTTCTCCTCCAGTTCCTTTAACACCTCAAACCTGTTTAAACACTCCATTAGTCCTTTTTTCAGCACTTTTTTTCTTGCAGTTTCTATATTTGGCTTTACCTTTAGCAATCTTCTTCGTCCTTGTCCCCTCTCCACTTTTTTCTTCTCGTCCTCCTCCTTCCTTATTTCTCCTTCGCGGTCAGTTTCTTTGTCCTGTTCTTTTCCTTTTTGCCCATGATTTGAAGATATGTCCATTGGTGTCAACTGTGTGTCCTCTTCACTTATCTGATCATCATCCTTTTCATTCCCTCCTTCTCCTTCTTTGTTTGTTCCTTTATCTGCTTCCTTTGATTGTGATTCGTCCTCTTCTTGTCTTTCCTCGCCATGTCCTTCTTCCTCGTTGTTTCCTTCATGCACCTGTCTGTCCACCTGTTCTTCCCTTCCTCCTACCTCTCCCTCCATCCAGCATTCACATTTATTTAAAATTTCTTGGCAATCCGGGCACCTGACAGCGTTGCAATCTCGTGCAAAATGTCCCCTTTCCTCACACTTATAGCACTTGAAGTCTGGGCAATCTTTCATTAGATGTCCTGGGCTCATGCACAGCCGACAGGTCTTCACCTGGTGACTGTGCATCACCCTAAAGTACTGTGGCCCTTCCGCTGTTTCCAGCTTTGTGCTATAAGGGAGTGATGCCACTTCTCTGGGGAACCTCACCTTCACAAACCTGGTGCCGTCTTCTATGTCAGTGCCCGGATAACACCTTCTTTTGATTTTAGATATGGGGGAAACCACCCAACCTTCCAATTTGTCCAAAATTTCATTATCCTCCAGGTAGACAGGCAGGTGCATGAAAGAAACAACGTAATCTTTATTTTGCAGCTTCTTTACTTCACAGTCCACTCCCTTTATTGTCAATCCATCGATTAAAACGTCACACATTTCTTCCTGTTCCAATGTCAGTTCGTATTCCTTGCCTTGTCTGGGTCTTACAGCCAACACCTTTCCACTTCCAATTTGTTTCGAAATCGCTTTAATTATATCTTCCGCTCTCACTCCACTCACGTTCTCCGTACTTACAATCACTGTTGCCTCCTTTAAATATTTTCTTTCACCAAATCTTTTCCTTGCTTCTTGATCCTTTCCATTTCCAGTTCTTTGTCGATTCTCTAGTCCAGTGTCGTTTGCCATTTGTGTTCCTCCCGCCAGTCCAGTGTCGTTTGCCGTGGGTGTTCCTCGAGCCAGTCCAGTGTCGTTTGCCATTAATCCATCCATTTTTGAGAAAAAAATAAAAATAACCACCTTCCAGCCAGCAAAAGCTGCTGTTAGGTGGTTTAAAAAAAAAAAAAAAAAAAAAAAACCTAACTTAAAGTAACAAAAAGCTCACAAAACAAACACAAATAGAAAAAAACAAAATGGAGGAGAGCCCTCTCCCAACTACTGCCAACTCACTTCCTGGTTGCTCAGGGGCGTGCCCAGCGAAAACTGCTGCCAAATTTGGGCAATTTAAACGGTTAGTACATTAGTGCAGTAAACTTAAAAGCTTACAGCACCTGGTATTCCCAGGCGGTCTCACATCCAAGTACTAACCAGGCCCGACCCTGCTTAGCTTCCGAGATCAGACGAGATCGGGCGTGCCCTTTTTTTTTATTCTTTTTTTTAATCTTTTTTATTTTACTTTCAATTCACAAATTTTCTAAATACATTATTCCATCACATTTATATACACACATATCACTTCATTTTTACAGTTCCATAAACATTCAAAAAATAGAAAGGAAAGAAATAAAATTACCAATTAAAGCATATGTCTTCTCCTGGCTCTTGATGTATTAAGTAATAAATATTATTTATTCGTATTTACAAAAAACTCTTTCACCTCTTCCTCTCCATATTTACATATCAGCATTACATCTCTTTCTGTTATTGACTTCAATAAATCTTTTATTTTAACCTTCCTCCCCTCAAAATGTGCATAGTTTCTTCTTAGAACCACTGCTAGCCTGGCATGACTTAACATGAAATTAATTAGGCATTTGTCCATTCTTTTCATTTTCTCCAAAATAACCAAACAAAAACGTTTTACTCCACTCCTCCTCTGATTCCACTTTCACACCCCAGTTTTCTTTCAACAGTCTTTTTAGGAAGTCAAAAAAATCACCCAAAGCCTCACATTGCAAAAAATAATGTAAAAAACTCTCACGGCCATTATTACACACGTCACACATCACATTAACCTCCTTGTTTATTTGGCTTAACACCACATTTGTGTAAATTCTATTGTGTCTTATCAGAAAATCATTATTCTCACACTCTATGCTGTTATATTTTACATTTAAATTCGACCATATTTTTTCAACATTCAAATTAACAAACACCCTCTTCCACACTTTCTCTGCTGCTGGCTCTTTTCTAACATCAACAATCAACCTCCTGTATACATTTTTTACACTCAATGTTTTGATTGGATATTTCTTTTCACCATCATCAATATACATCTCTGGTATGCATTGTTCTCTTTTGGATATGCCGATACATTCATTTTCAATCAGGTTTGTCCATTGTGCGGGTATACTTGCTTTAATCTTTACATATATTTTATTCACCTTCTCTCTATTCTCCATTCCCTCCAAATCACACACAGAGTAATAAATACAGTTATTTCTGAGGAATCCTGGAATAACTTAATTGTAGCGACAATGACTTTTGTTGGGGAAAAGTATTAACTCAGATGGGGAATATTATTCATAAGTTAATGAATATGTATTGTCACGTACACAAATTAGACTATCCCAAATAGGGAATGGGCTAAACCTCACCGTATATGAATAATTAACACGATTGCTCGTAGTAATTATTCCTATAGGTAAGATCCGGTCAATTATTAGAGTAAATTTTGATGTGATTAAAACCTATCAAGCAATCTGTCCATCCGGTGGACTGGAGCGAGACTTAATTCCTTATCACAATTTATCGGCCTGTAAAACCACGATTATACCATTCTTGTGGCCAATTAGGTATCAATCCCTGTATTGACAAATAGCATCCGAGTATCCTTTAGGATCTATTTTAAAATTTCTTTTAGTTCTATCTTTATTTTCTTTTGTGCTATGGCAGTTTCTTGAATTATTTGTTTTCATTAATTATTAGTATTATTTTATTTTTCCTAATTTCTCTTTATCATCATTTCTACGTTGCTTTGATATATTTTCTCTTCAATCAATTTTTGTTTTGTTGGGGTTATTATTAAGTTGCTACCAAATCTAGTCAAGGGCTAAACATTCAATTTTAGGAAAGGTTTGGTTGATGTTGACTTCTTTGAACTTGTACTCATCTCTGTTGATTGTCTTCTTTGCACAGCTCCTTGTGAGCTTTCCACACTTCTCCTTCCTTGGAGTTTCTGGTCAAGCTTGTCTCCTTTTTCAATTCACATTTTGATCTTTGTGAGCGTCGCAATGGGCCTTTTTCTCTCGTTGGCAAGAGAAGATCATTGTCAGCACTTGAAGTTGGTTGGTGTAGAAGTTGAGAGGCAATGGACTCAAATGTCACTTTGCTGATCCATGCTGACCTCCTCTGAGATCACAAAGCACAGTCACTGGTTATTTTTGTCAGAACCATTCCAGAAACCTTCCTGGAATTTCTGGAGATTCCTGGAGCTGCTGTCATCTGTGAATTAAAGCTGAATTATTTTTGTTAGTTCTGTTAGTGACAACAACATGTATTAAATCATCTGCTCATCTGGCCCATTGTCCTCCTTGGTGGTACCTGTACAAAAGTTACATTATTACGTACTTTTGACAAAGAATCAGCTCCATCACCATATGCTGAAAAGAAAATCAGATGTGTTAAAAACTCCTTCATTATATTCTGAAAGGAAACTCAGATGTGTTATGCGCTGCGCAAATGTGGCACTGTTTTGTACCATTTTCTTTTCCTATTGCCACTACAGTTTTTGACCAGGAAATTAACCAAATCCATCCATGGTCATTATTTTATTGGCAGAATTTGCCCTGTGGGCCCACATATTAAAGTTTAAATACAGCTGTATTGGCAAAGTAATTGATTTGCCTTAGTGTTTCTTCCACCATCATCTCTCACTCCATTCATTCTCACACACACTGGCCAGCATACATTCTTGCGCTTCAGCAGGTTGTGCTCTAAATGCAGCATCTTATAAGTTTAGCCTCAAGGTCTGATCAGGTCAATACAACTATGTCAAACACTACTCTAACACCATTGTTATAAACCCTTTTTTCCCCTTTTACAGATTCTAATAGACTATGTAATTTAGAATAATAGGCCTGTCAATTGTACTTTTTCAAATGCATTTTTTCTTTTCTCATTTGTTGGTCTAATTTTTCCTATTCTTTTTGGTTTTTTGCTCATGAGTTGCTTTAAGAAGAAAATTGGAGATCTCTACATAATCTTGGATCCATGGCCAACAACATTTCCATCTCATTATCCTAGTTCTTCACAATGTTTGTGATTTCATAATTTTGGACTTTTGGAGTATATATTTTCCCTCCAGTCTATTTCCAGTAAATTACCAAAACAAGATGGAGTGACCAGTGTCTTTGTTTTGTCAACAATATTATCATTCTTTGATATTGTGTGTCTTTCTTTATCTTTGTCATATAATAATTATATCATGCTTTTAGCCCTATCTTTGTTTAATCTAATAGCCCTCACTATACCAAATCCAGCCTCTGTTTTACTTGTTCAATTATTTGAGCACACACTTCTCTCTTTCAGTATGCTTACTTTTTCTTAAATGGCTGGACTTGAACCTAAAAGCAGAGAGGGATAGTTTTGCAGAGAATATAAAAGAATTGCTTTGAGACCAGTGAATAATCAAAATGTATAAAGTTGACATAATAATGCACTAAATTTGAAGCAGTCTCTATATTGATCAGTTAAGATGCCACACCTGTTGTGCCTGTTCGAGGAGGGATGTCAGTCCTTCTGTTTTTAGATCATCAGTCTGTTGGAGCGCTCGGCTGTCGCTCTGCATGTGTCGTCAGCCTATAATGTCATTCAAAGGCCTGGTTTTTTAGGCTCTGTTGTTTTTCTTTGCCTCTTCTCCGCTTGGGCATTGAAGGTGTTTCTGCCAGAGTTTTGCATCTCAGAAGTTTCTCTTTGTCCTCAGGAAAAGTCTCAAGTGACAATTTCACCTTTTTCCATCTTTAAATCAGTCTTTCTCCATGCTGAGCTTTCAGGAAAGCCCCATTCACACTACACGCGACTTTGTCGCTGCAAGTCGGCAGTCGCTGGCGATGAGGTCGCTAGTGGGCGTTCCCACTACTGGTTGACTAGTATGACATCCAAAAGACAGCGAATTAGCTTTCTTGCCGCTAAAAAACACAATTTCTGGAGGGGAAATACTAAATATAAATATACTCGATTTTTCTCGTTGCGGCCGTTTATCTACGGCATAGGTTTCGAAAAGGTTGTTAAAACCGGGGGTGGTAGTGGGGATAAGCTCCCACTCCCTACAAAATGCCCCAATGGTGTGCGTCTCAAACAGCCTCTGACAACCCAGTCCAGCTCCTGGCCTTAGCCCGGCGAAACCGTTCCCACTAACAGGAGACGAGGCAAAGGCGGTCCTCTGGCGCCTCAAAACCAGTCGCTTCGGGCAGATGGGGCTCGTCAACCTTGGATGGTAGCTCATCTAGGAGAAGGCAACTCTGATTCCAAACCTCCGCTGCCTTGCGGTATACCCCTTCAAGGGATAGGCTAAGGGAGTAAACCCTGACAGAAAATCCGGAGCTGGAGTCCCTAAGGCTGCCTGACATAGTATTGTCTTCACCGGCAACTCCTGCGGCGCAGCTGGAACCAAGTTGTATCGACTTTGTCTTTCCCTTGGATTCTTCAGCTTCGCGAAGAGGGGGGGCCTGCTGCATGGGCAACAGCTGGCTCTCCATATAACCCTGCCCAGGCTCTGTAGCTCCACTGGAGAGGACACTCCAGCGCCATCGCAAGATGTCGACTCAACACGGGAGGGGGCAGTTACCGGTTATAAGCTCGTCCGATTGGCGAAGGAAGCGAGCGGTGGGACGGTGGTCGACGGTGGGAGAGGTCATCGCGCCTCATTGGACAGCCACCGCCCGCCTCAAGCTGGGCAGTCCCCAGCCAGTAAGGTGCCGTCCCGCCATGGCTCACCTGCCCCACTGGGTGCGTGGGGATTAGAGAGGCATCTCTCGAAAAGTGGGCCACTAAACACTCGCACCAGGCAAGTCAAAGGAAGAACCCAGAAAGAAGCCTCCAGCTCTTCGTTTCGCTAGCTGGAACGTCAGGACCATGTGTCCAGGACTAACCGCAGACCTTCTGCAGATCGATGACGCAAGGAAGACGGCCGTCATTGACAGGGAACTGGTGTTGGCTTCGCTGTGAAGAACACACTGGTCAGTTTCACCGAGCTCCCCACAGCAGGCACAGAGAGGATACTCACCCTCCGGCTGTCAACGTCTTCTGGCCCAGTCAACATTCTCAGCGTGTACGCCCCAACCCTCTGCTCCACTGCCGAGGAAAAAGATGAGTTCTACCAGGCCCTAGATGAAGCGATATCCAGGTGGCCCAGCACTGAAGGCCTTTACCTCTTAGGAGACTTCAATGCAAGAGTAGGAGCTGACCACAAGGCTTGGCCCACCTGCCTCGGAAGCTTTGGGAGGGGGAAGATAAACGAGAACGGCCAGAGACTGCTCGAGCTCTTGTGCCACCACGGCCTGTGCGTGACCAACACCTTCTTCATGTGTAAAGAGATCCACCAGGTGTCATGGAGGCACCCCCGATCCCGCCACTGGCACCAGCTTGACCTAGTCATCACCAGAAGAGCGGACATTGGTTGCGTCCTCCTCACCCGCAGTTACCATAGTGCCGAATGCGATACGGACCACGCCTTTGTAGCAAGCAAGGTGCGTACTACACCCAAAAGGCTGCACCACTCCAAGAAGAAGGGTCGCCCACGCATAAATGCCTGCTGCGCCAGCAATCCTAAGAAAACCCAGCAGTTCATCAGCAGGCTGGAACACGCCCTCAGCGAGGGAGTGCCAGCAGATGAAACCATCGACTCCAAGTGGCCCCGCCTCCGCGACGCGGTTTACAACGCCGCCTATGGGAAGAAGGAGCGGAAAAATGCCGACTGGTACGAGGCCCACTGGGAAGAAATGGAGCCCATGACTGAGGCAAAGAGGAAAGCCCTTCTGGCCTACAAGGCCAATCCAAGCCCTAGTACCTTACAATCCCTCCGGACTGCCAGGAACAAAGCCCAGCAGACCGCCCGCCACTGCGCCAACACCTACTGGCTAAACCTCTGCAGCAGCATACAGAGAGCTGCCGAGACAGGAAACGCAAGAGGGATGTACGAGGGCATCAAGAAGGCAACAGGCCCAACCCCCTCCAAGACCGCCCCCCTCAAGTCCAAGACGGGCGAGGTTATCACCGACCAGGAAAAGCAGATGAAGCGATGGACGGAGCACTACCTTGAGCTATACGCGACGTTGAACGTGGTGACTGACACGGCTCACAACGCCATCCCAGACCTACCAGTCATGGAGGAGCTAGATACCCCACCAACCATGGACGAGCTCAGCAAAGCCATCGACTGCCTTGCCTGCAGGAAGGCGCCAGGGAGCGATGGAATCCCTCCCGAGGTTTTAAAGAGCGGGAAACCAGCCCTGCTACAACCACTCCACGACCTCCTCTGTCTCTGCTGGGAACAGGGCTACATCCCCCAGGACATGCGAGACGCTAACATTGTCACATTGTACAAGAACAAGGGAGACCGTAGTGACTGCAACAACTACCGGGGCATCTCCCTCCTCAGCATTGTAGTCAAAGTGTTCGCCCGCGTCGCTCTGGCCCGCCTGCAGACCCTCGCCTCCCGCGTCTACCCCGAGTCCCAGTGCGGCTTCAGGGATGGCCGATCAACAGTAGACATGATGTTCTCACTACGCCAGCTGCAGGAGAAGTGTCAGGAGCAGCACATGCCACTCTACATCGCCTTCATCGACCTCACAAAGGCGTTCGATCTGGTCAGCAGAAGCGGACTCTTCAGGTTGCTGCAGAAGATTGGTTGCCCCCCGCACCTGCTTGCAGTGGTCACGTCCTTCCACGAGAATATGCACAGCACAGTATGCTACAACGGCGCAACATCCGAAGCCTTCCCAGTCAGCAGCGGAGTGAAACAAGGCTGCGTCCTTGCGCCCACACTCTTCGGTATCTTCTTCTCCATGGTCCTACAATACGCCTTCAAAGACTGCAGCGAGGGTGTCTACATCCGCACCAGGTCGGACGGCAAGCTCTACAACATAGCCCGTCTCCGTGCCAAGACCAAAGTCACAGAGGTACTCATTCGTGAGATGCTCTTCGCTGATGACGCAGCCTTGACTTCACACACGGTAGACGGACTCCAGCAGCTTGTCAACCGCCTTTCACACGCCTGCAAGGAGTTTGGATTGACCATCAGCCTGAAGAAGACCAACGTCATGATGCAGGGAGCAGAGACCTCTCCAAACATCGCCATCGACGGGTACAGCCTGGACGTCGTTGAGAACTTCACGTACCTTGGGTCCACGATCTCAAGCTCGCTATCCATCGACTTTGAGATCAACAGCAGAATCGCCAAGGCAGCCGCAGTCATGGCCAAGTTAAATCAGCGAGTGTGGAACAACTCCAGCCTCACTGAGACGACCAGACTGCGCATGTACCAAGCCTGCGTGCTCAGTACGCTCCTTTATGGCAGCGAGTCATGGACCACTTACGCAAGGCACGAGAAGAAACTCAACAGCTTCCACATGCGGTGCCTGCGTCGGCTAGACGAAAGACGGCTGCGGTGGCTTGGGCATGTCAGGAGGATGGACGCAGGACGCTTCCCCAAAGACCTCCTCTATGGCGAGCTGGCTGAAGGCACCAGAACCACAGGGCGCCCTAAATTGCGCTTCAAAGACGTCTGCAAAAAGGACTTGAAGCAATGCGGCATTGCCCCCAGCGCATGGGAGAGACTGGCTGATGATCGCTCCGCCTGGCGACAAGCAGTCCGGCAGGTAACATTCAAAGCAGAAGCGGCACGAAACGACACTGCCGTGGCAAAGAGAGCTAGGCGGAAGCAGCGGCAACAGCAGCCTGACCAGCCATCCCCCTTCTCCTGCGCCCAGTGCGGCAAGGACTGCCACTCTAGAATTGGTCTGCACAGCCATTCCCGGCGGTGCAGATAGACGCACCGAGCTACACTTCTCCCGAGACGGACGGCTGCCAAAGAGAGAAAAGAGAGTAAATAAATACACACACATGTTTCAATATTTAATCAATGACACCTTGCTATCTGTGATAGGCCTAGAGCAGGGTTCCTCAACTTCGGTCCTGGAGGGCCGGTGTCCTGCACAGTTTAGCTCCAACCCTGATCAAACACACCTGAGCAAGCTAATCAAGGTCTTCAGGATCACTAGAAACTCACAGGTAGGTGTGTTTGATCAGGGTTGGAGCTAAACTGTGCAGGACACCGGCCCTCCAGGACCGAAGTTGAGGAACCCTGGCCTAAATATATATATATATATATATACACTCACCGGCCACTTTATTAGGTACCCCATGCTAGTAACGGGTTGGACCCCCTTTTGCCTTCAGAACTGCCTCAATTCTTCGTGGCATAGATTCAACGTGGCCAGATTGCTGGAAGCATTCCTCAGGGAGTTTGGTCCATATTGACATGATGGCATCACACAGTTGCCGCAGATTTGTCGGCTGCACATCCATGATGCGAATCTCCCGTTCCACCACATCCCAAAGATGCTCTATTGGATTGAGATCTGGTGACTGTGGAGGCCATTTGAGTACAGCGAACTCATTGTCATGTTCAAGAAACCAGTCTGAGATGATTCCAGCTTTATGACATGGCGCATTATCCTGCTGAAAGTAGCCATCAGAAGTTGGGTACGTTGTGGTCATAAAGGGATGGACATGGTCAGCAACAATACTCAGGTAGGCTGTGGCGTTGCAACGATGCTCAATTGGTACCAAGGAGCCCAAAGAGTGCCAAGAAAATATTCCCCACACCATGACACCACCACCACCAGCCTGAACCGTTGATACAAGGCAGGATGGATCCATGCTTTCATGTTGTAGACGCCAAATTCTGACCCTACCATCCGAATGTCGCAGCAGAAATCGAGACTCATCAGACCAGGCAACGTTTTTCCAATCTTCTATTGTCCAATTTCGATGAGCTTGTGCAAATTGTAGCCTCAGTTTCCTGTTCTTAGCTGAAAGGAGTGGCACCCGGTGTGGTCTTCTGCTGCTGTAGCCCATCTGCCTCAAAGTTCGACGTACTGTGCGTTCAGAGATGCTCTTCTGCCCACCTTGGTTGTAACGGGTGGTTATTTGAGTCACTGTTGCCCTTCTATCAGCTCGAACCAGTCTGGCCATTCTCCTCTGACCTCTGGCATCAACAAGGCATTTCCGCCCACAGATCTGCCGCTCACTGGATGTTTTTTCTTTTTCGGACCATTCTCTGTAAACCCTAGAGATGGTTGTGCGTGAAAATCCCAGTAGATTAGCAGTTTCTGAAATACTCAGACCAGCCCTTCTGGCACCAACAATCATGCCACGTTCAAAGTCACTCAAATCACCTTTCTTCCCCATACTGATGCTCGGTTTGAACTGCAGGAGATTGTCTTGACCATGTCTACATGCCTAAATGCACTGAGTTGCCGCCATGTGATTGGCTGCTTAGAAATTAAGTGTTAAGGAGCAGTTGGAACCTAATAAAGTGGCCGGTGAGTGTATATATATATATATATATAATATATATCATGTGTGTGTGTATATATATATATATTGTTTTACGATGCTAGATCCAACCCTACTGCCTATATTAGATCTTAACACCTTCTACCTTATTTTGTTTAAAATCTCAGGTAAGGTAAAGTATAAGTCAAATTCCCTTACTAGATAATAAGTATTCAAGTGTATACTTACTGTGTCTAGAAGAAAAAGACCCCTCCGTGGTTTTATGTTCTTTTAAGAGGTAGAGACTTGCAGCAGGCAAATTTCTTATAATAATTGTAAGTTATTTATTATGTTTTCTTTTTTAGTTATACAAAGTTTTCCATACAATTAGTTGATTCAGTATAATAGTAAAGCAGTTCACAAGTATCACCAATAGATGTCAGGCTTGGATCATCAAACAAAGGAGAGACTGGCTTCCCATCACCAGAATCTGCCCATACATTACATACAGTGCTTTTTATAATACATATTACATATCACACCCCTTAATACATATTCAATCACAGATACACAGTTCACCCAATCCTAGATCTTGTACAATGGTTAACTCCTTCAATTTTTTCAAAACTTTCTTATAAAAAGCTCTGCACTTCTTTGTCCTTCTCCTTCGAGCTCGATTTCTCAGTCTCCTTCTCCTTCTTGTCTGGAACACAATGCTTCAGGTAATATACATTTACCTATTTATATTTAACTTGAATATTTGTTTCTTAATAAAGATTATATTGCATTCTGATTTATTTTTGTAAAAAAATTTTTTATAAACAGTGCTTATATTGATTCTATTCTTACTATTATTCCTATAAATGAAAGACTCTTATAAAGTCTTATAAACCACTTATAATAAAAAGACTACTCTTATAAAGTCTTTACAATAAAAGTGGTATCATTCCTATAAATGAAAGACTCTTATTAAGTCTTATAAACCACTTATAATAAAAAGACTACTCTTATAAAGTCTTTACAATAAAAGTGGTATCATTCCTATAAATGAAAGACTCTTATTAAGTCTTATAAACCACTTATAATAAAAAGACTACTCTTATAAAGTCTTTACAATAAAAGTGGTATCATTCCTATAAATGAAAAGACTCTTATAAAGTCTTATAAACCACTTATAATAAAAAGACTACTCTTATAAAGTCTTTACAATAAAAGTGGTATCATTCCTATAAATGAAAAGACTCTTATAAAGTCTTATAGCTACATTGGAAATTACTGAATAAATTGCATGCTTTTTATAACAATATATATATATATATATATATATATATGCCTGTGTGTGTGTGTGTGTTTATATTTATACTTGTTTATACTTATAAAGTGTGTGTATATATTATAGCTTTGTGTGTATCAAAGAAGAATCATATATAACATGTTGTGACATATATTACATGTTGAATCTTATTTAATGTGTCGGTTAAATTATCGAACAGCGAGGATGGAGAGTCCAGGTTTATCCAGTGGAAGTGGGTTGTCGAGGTTTTGTGGCACACTCTACAACCCGGTTCCTCAGAGACGTCGGATTCAGCGGCCAAGAGTTGCGTCGCACAGTAAAGAACTTATCTGAAGCAGCAGAAAGGAGCAGCAACTGGCTGTGGTTGAGACGGAAAGATTCTAGCTGGCAAGGTACAGGCCGCCACGCTACGGTTTCGTAGAATTCTTGAAAAACTTGAAGAGTCTGTTGGTTTATTTGTATAGGTTGTATAGTATAGGTTGTATAGTATACTATACAATTTGTATAGGTTGTATAGTATAGAATGACGGGTGGTTGGGCAGATATTGTGTTTTGCGTTAGGTGGTATGCCATACGGAACCGTTGCCACTGTAACTGCTTTAACGCACCAGTGGGGCTCGACAGCCTTAGTCAATCGGGTTGGCGCGTATGGTTGGGTTGCGGAGAGATTGTGAGATTGTGGTTAGGTCTCAGCAGCAGGAGGGATGTAGAGGTCAGTAAGCTGGGCTGAGTTGAGTGGGGGACGGAGGGGGGTGACTCTGGGACGCCAGAGTCACTGTCGAGCCCTCTTGAGGTGTCGTGGGCTAGTCGACGAAACACTGAGGACGGAAGGTGCCCACTTGAAGACCCTAGAGATGTCCCCTACTCGGCTCAATCCAGACGGTTGTCGTGCTGGTCCACTAGGGAGACCACACTGTAGTTGCAGCCGTCGTGTGTGCTGACGCGCCAAGTACACTGCAGCCGTTAACGCCGGACAGAAGGGGAGTCACACCCTCATATGGAAAGAAGCGTAAATGGATGGAGAAGCATAGTTTACTGTAAAGCTACGTCTTAGTGTTGCTTATCTTGGCGAAAGCCGAGTACAAATCAGCATGAAGTTTTAACATCTACTCTCGTGTAATGGAAATCATTTAATAAAAATAAATATAAATATATAATGTATTTATTTAACTGCAATATTGTAGAATAATATACTTTCTTTTCATAAAAATGTATACTTTAATTCTTAATACATATTTCCACAGATTCCTTGCAACAGGGGATTCATACCGCACTATTGCCTTCAGCTACCGGGTTGGGCACAGCACTGTAGCTGGTATAGTGGCAGAGGTGTCAAAGGCCATTTGGGACTCCATGGTTGAGGACTACATGCCGGTTCCTTCCACCGAAGATTGGAGGGACATTGCAGCAGATTTCTACTAGGGGTGCAACGGTACAGATAGCCCACGGTACGGTCCGTCCCTTGGTTTTTGGGCCACGGTCTCGGTTCGGTTTCGGTACATGTTTTGTGCAGAAAGAGACTGCTATTTCATCCCAAAAATATGTTTTATTTTTCTTATGAGCATAAACAGAATGTCACAGTAGGAAGAACATCAATGTGTATGGAATAAATTAACACTCTAGTCTGTACTGAACAACACTAAGTAATACAACCTCTTCAACTACCACTTATGAAATACAAAATGTAAACAAACACACTTTAGAATATTCAAGTGGATCCCAATTCCAAACCTTGATAACTGGTATATGAAGTGATCAATGTGAAAGAAAAAGTGCACTTTTACCTTTAAACAAACAAATTAGCTTGTGGTTTGAATTAAAAAAAGCAGAGCAAAATAATATAATAAATTTTTTTTTATTATCGGGGTGTCATTGGTTGTTGCGTTAAATCTTACCCAGATACAATAGTGCTATTTTCTGATTGGCTAACAACACCAGACAAATTCAGACGCGCTTGATTCCTGCCGGTTCCACAGTGAGAGCGGCCAGAGTTTTGGGCGCTGCTGCGGCAAATTAAATATATTACAAATAGTTTTTCAGCGTGAGAAATACAATGTGTGGCGGGAGAGCGTGACAAAAGACCGAAATGAGTGACTGTCACGCTCAATGCGTGACACTTGAGAGCCCTGCTAGTAATACGAGCCAGTGAGTGACAGAAGTTTGCGTGTGGGTGCACAACAGTGATTGATTGAACACATTAACTTGCGGGGGCGGGCTTTCGTCTGCCTGGACAGGCAAACGCACCTGAAGGCGTGTAAAGCAAAAACTAAAAGGATCAGCGCGAACTCAATGGCAAAACCGAAGTCCCGCGGGACACGAGGGTAGATTGTCCCGTGCAGGGCTGACCGAACGGTCCGGGATTTTACCGTGTACCGTTGCATCCCTAATTTCTACCATCGCTGGAACTTCCCAAACTGTCTTGGTTCTATTGATGGGAAACATGTGGTGATCCAGGCTCCCAACAACTCTGGATCATTATTCTATAACTACAAGGGGACATTCTCTATTGTCCTCTTGGCAGTTGTAGATGCCAGGTACTGTTTCCGCATCATAGATGTTGGCAGTTATGGGAAGTCCAGTGATGGTGGGAATCTGGCAAATTGTCCCTTTGGAAACGGTCTTCAAAGTGGAACCCTTGGCCTACCGGAGGACATGCTGATACCAGGAGCAGAACACCTGGGAACCCAGCCTCATGTCTTTGTGGCAGATGAGGCCTTCCCTCTCCGCAGAAACTTGATGCGACCCTTCCCAGGTACCACCACCCTTCCCAGTAGACACAGGGTGTTTAACTACAGGCTTTCACGGGCAAGGCTGACAGTTGAGAATGCGTTCGGTATACTCGCAGCACAGTGGCGAATGTATCGGCGTGTGATTGGTGTCAGCCCTGATCATGGTGAAGCCTGTGTTAAAGCAACCTGTGTTCTACACAACTTTCTGCGGAGGACAACAGGGAGTATGCGGAACGCACCAACCCTGGCCGTGGAAGGGGAAGCCTCTGCGCTGCAGAACATCAGCAGAGCAGGGAGCAACAATGCTTCCCGCGATGCCATGCGTGTGAGGGAGACCCTGGTCGACTACTTCTGTGCTGAGGGTGCAGTTCCCTGGCAGCCACCGGTGTGACAGGCATGAAAGGATCTTTTCTGCACTAAACCAAAGGCTCTTTTAAGAGCCACCCACATTATAATAAAAGAGCAATGTTTCCATGTGTTTCCATCATCTCTTCTCAATACTAAATTATATCCTGCATGGCTATACTATAAGATATGCTCAATAAACATTTCTTTCCAATATACTGTACATAACAGCAAAACATATGAATAATAAGTGACTGCACTATGGTAATCACACTATGAAAGGCTACAAACTTTAATATATATATATATAGAGAGAGAGAGAGATAGATATAGATATAGATATATATACTTAATAATTTCATGAAATCAGTATTGGATCCAACTAACTTACTACATGGACAAAATTCTTCTAAATATTATTTGTGGTGTGCTGAAGAAATTTACCCTTAAATATATATATATATTTTTTTTTAAGAAACATTGAACATTCTGGAACAAATGTATTTTTATTTGAAGAATGACCTAAAAGTTAAGTTATTTTAATTGGTTTCTTTTCAAACAGGCCCCCCACCCCCAAACAACAACAAAACAAAACTCAACATGAACCTGGACTACATGAGGGTAAACTGTAATTATAGCTCAACCTTGTCAGCTGTACCTTGTTCTCATAATAACAAAAACATTTAACAATATTAACCTTGGATGCAGGGTACAGCTGACAGGACCACGAGGGTAAATAAGCTTACGAACACCCCTCGTGGCCTTGTCAGCTGTACCCCGCTGTAACGAATGTACACAATAATAATATACATAAAATGTATTTAAGGGGGGCCGGAAGGCCAATTTAGCTCAAAAGGAAATGATTGACCGAATCACTATGGAACCGAGCAAATGACTCGTTTAGAGTTCATTTGAACGGGCCGTAATTATAACCTTGGCACAGATAGAAATATCCAATCTATAGTGAAACACTATGTATTAGCAAGGTAACTTTAGATCGACAGTACAAGACATTAAATGTGCAAGCACAACACAAGGCAAATATCTTTTCAAATACAAACAATACTTTATTGATTATCCTAAAACATAAAACTAATATCTAACACAAACACACGCACACGCATTCATACAAGTTGCAGAAAGAAAGAGAGTGAGGAAAGAATGAGTTTTAAGAGTGAGATAGTGAAATCCCAAGTTTCTATATGCACTTATAAGACATGACCTGAACGAACCACCAAGCATTAATTTAAACCTTCGTTTCTTAGACAGGTTATTCAATTTACATAAAAGCACCAGTTCAGTTAGAGTCTGGAGTACTTGCTTGTCTTTGCGTTGCTTAGGGAATTCCCTTTTTGCGGTGCTTCGTCAAAGGGGTTTCCCGGCCGTTGCTTGGCTGGCCGTGCCTGGAGACGTCTTGGGGCGGCCAATCACGTGGCGTGTTGGCGCGGATGAATGAAGTCTTTGAAGTTGAAGCAGGCTTTGCAGTTGAAACGTTAAAACGAAACTTTGCAGCAAAACTTAACTTAGAACCGAGACTTTTAACGAAAAAGAAAATAAAGGAAGAAATTAAAGTAAGACGAGTTAGATGGCTTGAATGAGCTGTTTTAACCCCGATCTTGATGGGTTATTTGTCTGCTGGTCTAATTTGGTCTGGTCGATGTAGAAGCGTGCGAACACGCTCTTTGTTGTTTTCAGAGAGAAGCATGAATGGGAACACTCTCTTGCTGTTGATAGAGAGAGGCGCCAACTTAATTCAACCCCGAACCGAACTCAAAACCGAACTCCCTGGATGGAAGTTTCTGAACTGCCTCCAACTCCTCTGTTCGGGTCTTTAACTTAAAAGTTAGCCCAACCTCTTTTGGAGAATTCTGACCAATGAAACAATGGCATCATTTTAGGAGGTGGATCTAGTTCCTACTTATCGTTATCTGGGATCTGCTTGGGTTCCAGCACTTAGCAGAGAACAAGAGACCACAGTTTAAACATTATAGATTATTATAATCATACAAAACATTTTACACAGATTTCAATCAAGCCATCTTTTGAATTAAGGGCTGTAGCGTTTATACGCCCGTATAAATATAACTAATTATTATTCATAACGGATTATGATCAATAATTAAGAATTAAATTATTTTCATAATTTACTGTAGCAGAATCAATAGTATGATCATTTTATCAGTTCATCCAATGAACGGAAAGCATAAACAATTATTAATTCTAGGAAATATAATTTCTTCCTGGCCAAGAAAGACTAATTCCCAGCTAACAGCTAAATTAAGAAATAAATCAAGGGTAAAAGCATAGGTAACTTAGATCAAAGTTCAAGACAATAAATCTGTAAGCACATAACACAAGACAATTATCTTTAAAATATAAACAAGACTTTATTGATTATTCTAAAACATGAAACTAATATCTAACAAACACACGCACACACACATTCATACCAGTTGCAGAAAGAAAGAGAGTGAGGGAAGGAAATGAGTTTTAAGAGTGAGATGATGAAAACTCAAGATCCTATGCACTTATAAGACACAACCTGAACGAACCATCAATCATTAATTTAACCCTTCTATCGTTTCTCGGGTTATTCAATTTTATATCAACTATACACCAGTTCAGCTAAGAGTCTGGAGGTACTTGCTTGTCCGTGCTTTGGGGATTCCCTTTTCGTCATAAAGGGGGTTTCCCGGGTCCGGCTGGCAGTCTCCTGTGCCTGGATCTTGGGCGGCCAGTCACGTGGTGTGTTGGCGCGGATGAATGATCAAGTCTTTGTTTGAAGCTGGCTTTGCAGTTGAAACGTTAAGACGAAACTTTGCAGCAAACTTAACTTAGAACCGAGACTCACAACGGAAAATAAAGGAAAACTTAGGAAAGCAAGAAAATTGAGACGAGAGTAGATGATGATGGCTTGAATGAAGCTGTTGAACCCGTTCTTCTGATCTTAAATTGGGTTCTTTTGTCTCTACGCGTCTACATGGTTACTATCGTCTGCTGTCTCCACCCGACTTCTTGTTCTGCCGAGACCTTTTCGAGAGAGAGATCGCCCGACTTCTGTGTTCGGGTCTAAGATTTTAAACTCAAGTGTTTTGTCCCGCCTCCTGGAGGAATTCGGACAATAAGATACTTGTAAGGTTATTTGAGAAGGGGGTATTTTCCATCATCCCCCTCGCATCGTAAATCATGTGTTATCTGTGGTCTGCTTTACTCTGCTGCTGAGCAGAGGCTTTAGTTTAGACATAATTTCCATTTTAAGACCATAAACATTTTACACAGATTTCAATCAAGCCATCGTCTGAATTAAAAACATGTGGTCGCATTGATACACGATACACTTTCATTCACACAGGTAATGGTTACAACAATCACACGACTTTTATGTGATCTAAGCATAATAGACACATAGGGGTCATATATTGTAGAAACACATAGAAATATGGTTGAACGATTATATTTGATTATATCAAGTCCATCAAGAATTGTTTTGGGATGAGTTTTATGGATTTTGATATGTAAAGTCTCGTGTCTCTGTGGGTTTTAATGGATCTCAACACTGAGGTCATTCAACGGTCTTCAAGAAGGGGGAAGTCTGTTTTACATCTCTGTCATGGGATCTCCTGACCTCGTGGCGTTAATTTAGTAGGTCCTATCCCGTGACATCTCTTGGTCCTTAAGAAAGAAGGGGTCTGTTAGTCGCAGGTGACCCCTGCTAGGGCCCTGAGCAGTACCATTTCTGAACAGATCTGTCTTTCACAATTACCAAATGTAGACAACATTATTCCTTTAGTTAAACAATAAAAGGTCTTTTTGGTTGTAGACTCTCTGGGTCTGGTGATTTGAATCTGGAATGTGAAGACTCTTTGTGGGATTATGTATGAAGTATGAACAAAATCACCCAAAAGCTTCAATTGTGTTTGGGTCCATTCTCGTTGTCGCTACAGGGCATACGATTCTTTTGATTGGAAGCACGATACTCTTTCATTCATACACACAGTTATATCACAATTACATGATTTATATGTGATCTAAGCATAATACAAACATGAATAGTAGGAACAACAAGAATTATGATGTTTGATAATAAGTCCACTGAGCATTGTTCTGTGTGAGTTTTAATGGGTTTGATATGTAAAGTCTGTGTAAGTCTGTGTAAGTCTCTCACGTTCCATGAAAGCGTGGTCTGTTTTACATCTCTGTCCTGCTCAGCAGTGGTGCTGCTGAGGGAGGTCAAAGGTGGTCAGGCCCCTTGGTGGTCAGGCCTCGTTTCACCATTTCTGAGCAGCTTTGTCTTGCTTAAGGATGAAACAGTGACAAAGTTTTTCCTGTTTAGGCTTATCTCTGGGGCCTGCGGGGCCATAAAAGTCTTCTCTGGGGGGGTTTTCTAGACAATTTGGAGCCGTCTTGTGACTTTGGAATGTGGTGTTCAGATCCGGAATGCTGAATCACATTTGAATGAATCCCATGAGAGATTAATTTGATTAATTTGTGTTTGGTTCATCCTTAAAGTCTCTACACCGCTCTCTTCCTGTTCCTGGCTGCACTGTGCCTCAAAGATAATTCGGTGAATATCAAATTTCACTCTTTCCCTCCTTCTAGATGTGAGAGTTTTGATTTGTGGCAACAGGCTACGGAGGAAAAGTTAATCTGGGTCTTCAGATGCTGGTGGAGGATTGGATGGTGCTGCCTCTGCCATATTTAGAGCTGAGACAAGATGTTTCTCAAAAAAAGAGAGTTTCTGCAGAAAATTCTATTCTAAGAAGTCACGTGGGAAAAGACCTTCACCACAAATAAGCTATAGGTTTGTGACCATCTAGGTATAGGGGCTAGGTATATAAACCCCCAAAAAACAGGCCTCTGGAGCGTGTCTTCTGCAGAGAACGTTAGGCTTTATTGGTTGGAAAATAAAGTCGTTATTTCGGAAAATCTGATATCTCTGAAGTTATTTCCACAAAGATTGAAAACCACAACATTTGGCGTCCCTGGGTGGGCCCCGGTAGGCGAACCGTGTTGAGCTTCGCTGGACGAGTGACACAAACTGAAAAAGTGGCCACAAGGTAAGCAGTTTTTGCTTAAAGTTTGTGTGATTCGCCCAGATATTTGCTCGTTACGGTGAGACACTTTTAAAAAGCTTCTTCAAATTCAAAGAACTACAAAAGTGTAAAGAGATCTCTGATTTGAAATAATTGCATGAAGTGTAATGTCCAATAAGAAGGGCTTAGGGATATAAAATAAATTGTAAAAACGAAGCTCTCGTTTGCCAGTGTTTGTATAATCTGATGTAGGTTGTATAAATATTGGTATTAATTTGGCACTATAAAGGTTTTGTAGTAGAATATATGTAATGATAAGGAGATCATTGTAGAATATATGTAATGATAAGGATATCATTGATGATTAAGGATAATCATTGTGTTGCTTGTTAAGGTTAACAGGTATTCTGATTAAGGTTAATCAGTTGTATGTTTCCAATGATAAGGATATCATTGTTGATCTGTGTTTCTTATTAAGGATAATAGGATAGCATGCGCACAGATGTTTAGCTGCGGTTACCGCTGTTCATGGTGAACAGGTCTGCTCGTTTATGCTAAAATAAATCACAGAGGTCTGTGATAGTAGTACATTTTATAGTAAGGTGTGCTTATAAAATAAAATTCTGTAGAAGTGATAGGGAGCTGAGCAAATTATTGTGTGTGTGTGTGTGGGTGTGAAAGTCAAGAGCTCTGGATGTCAGTGGTTAAAAATAAGCTCTGCTCCTTGTGAACTTTGACCCCTCACAGACTGTAGTCTGGTGATGAGGTGAAAATTGTTCACTGGGAAAGAGATAAGGAGTGTGTGTATGAGTCCTGTGGATAAAGTGATAAGCCACAGGAACAAGAATGAAAGAATAGACACTGTCCCTATTAAATAATAAAGGACTTTTGTGAATGATTTGAATGTTGTAATACTGTGAATGTGAGAAGCTTTGCAAAATAGATGAACAAAATAAGGACATGTCCAGTTCAGTGGTGCTAAGATAATTCTTTATTCTGTTTAGGCAAAGCATAATAGACAATAATAGGAAAATACTATAATCTAAAGATAAAAAAAATTTGCTTTTGTTGATGATTGGCAATATTCAAGAATAAAGTGATTAAAGAAATAGAGAAAAGCTGTATATGAGGAAACATTCAAATGCAAGCTAAAAAGATAAAAGAATCATTTAAGCCAGCGAAAACTGTTTCACCAGTGTCAAACGCATCAAAATCACCAAAATGTTCCACAGGATCAGCAAGAGACGGTTGTAGATCCACATAACTACCCAATGTCGTTTCATTATCTGAACTGTTAGCGTTACTTGAGTTGCAAGTATTCGGAGTATCCACCGCCGTTGGTCCACTATATGCCCACAAGTTGTTGCCGTTCACTGTTCTTCTAGGTTCACTGGCTGACCTCTCTCTCCGATGTGATCTGCTTCTACCACGCCATCTAGATATTGTGAGTGTGTTCGTCTGATGTGATACCAAAAAGAGTTGTAGACTCTGTACTCTTTAGTGCACCCATCTATTCCACAAACCAGGCGGAAATCTGGACTACGACTATGTGCAAAATTGATGTGACTCAAAGATTTGAGAGAAAGAGCCACAAATACATAACAAATGACGCAGCGCCAAATCATTGTTTCTGGTTAAATTAAAGCAAGCTTTGTACCTCAGATTAAACCGAAGAGTTGAGTCTAAAATCGTATCTATCCATCGCAACCAACGTGCCAAACTAAACATGTACAACACAGGACGAGGAAGAGAACCGCGCGCGTTGATCTTGTGACGCATAACGTTTTGTAATACGCATGCGCAATCAACAATTAAAGGTATGTCATTTGTAAAAATGTGTTGCTAATTGCCTCTATTGGCCATTCTGTGTATTTGAAATTGAATTGTTATCGAAAATGCTTCCTACTGGAAACAACCTGTGACGGAATGAAATTAGCTGACAGCTGCCAAACTCTGACGCATTCAGCACGCTCTCGCTCCACATTCATTTTCTCACACAGAGAAAAATCGCGAAGAGGCACTGACACACAGACAAAGATAGAGCAGGTTACTTTTGATAATCATCAGCTCTCAGATTCTGTCAATTTTATTACGAAATTCAAACAATAAAAACTGTTTTGGCGCTTGTAAATGTGACTGCTGTTGTAGTAACGTTAGTGCCTCAGTTCAAGCGGCACGTGAACCGAATAATATCTTTTACTCTAAAGTTACTAGATAATAGTAAATAAACACGAATGAACAACTGGAAAGAGGTCAATACAACTGGAGAACAATAACGTTACATTTAACGCAAGTTACCAATAGACTGTAAAAAAAAATTACCTCAGGAAAGCCGTGTAATGACCGCAGCACGTTAGTTGGCTTGAAAAATTAGCTATAGAGAGGAATATTTAGCTAAATATGTGCACTATATTACGTATTTATTATTTTTACCTATATCGTTAAAATATTATAACATAGTTATTGTAATAAAAAACGCATTGTATTTATATATTAGGCTATGTATTATATTATATAGTTGTTATTTTTAACCTTTTATAATAATACCAGCTGACAGGGCTCTGTATGTTTACAGAATCAGGCCTAGGTGAGATATTCTTTTCTTGAGAAAAATTAACATGTATCTACTGTGCCTAATATATTTATCCAACTTAATCGATATTGAATCAAGATCAAAATCAAATCACAAGAATTGAATTGAAATCTTGTAATTTGTGTTAGCAATAATAAGAAAACAGTAGACCAGTTATTGTACCATGTAACAGTTGTCTCTAAACTTAATAAAATTCTGTTTAGTTACCAAATGTTTTGACAATCACAATCACTTAATTGTGATGCAAGTTTTTTTTAATAAGCAGTTTATAAAAACAGATATAGGCTAAATGCTTTATTCTTGATTTATAAGCATATCTATAATGTTTAATAATTGTATTTTCATACTTTATTCATTACTAATTTATCATTTCTAAATTATGACATTATTTAAACCAGCTATTAGTTGTCGGTGGTTCATAAGATCAGTTAGAAAGTGTAAGGAAATGATTAATAAACTATTTAAAGGTACATTTCATATTATTTGGACATATAGGCCTAGTACCAGTTACTCAGTGTGTTAATAAATGCTTTAATAAACTATTTAAATTCTTATTATTTAGACATTTGTGTTAATGAATGCTTTATTAACATATGAGATTTAAAGGCTTAGTTATCTTCTAAACAGTAAAAGGAAACAAACACAACACGAGTGATACAGAACATAGACGTGTATTACTCTGTGTTGTGTTTGTTTCCTTTTCAATCCTGGTCCTTGGGACCCACTGTCTGCACATTTTATATGTCTCCTTTATCTGACACACCCAGTTCAGTTTATGTGGCTTTTTCCTAACGAGCTGATGATCTGAGTCAGGTGTGTTAAATGAGGGAGAGTACAAACTGCAGAGCTTTGGGTCCCCAGGACCAGGATTGAGAACCTAAACTTTAGAAGATAACTGAGCCTTTAGATCTCTTTTGTAAAAGCTTTACGAGGCATAAATATTCCTCACTTTAGATGAGCTCACAAAAATAGTTAACTGACCTAAATGCTTTATAACTACCTGAATTAACCATGAATTACAGTAGGAATTCATGTGAATAAAGCATTTATTAAAGGGATACTTATGGAGTGAAAACAGTCTCAAAACCTTCCACAAATGCATGCGAGAGATCCACATTCGTGCGCACCAATTCACAGATGCACGCGAGAGATCCACACACGCAAATCAATCCACAGATGCACGGGAGAGATCCACACACACACACACACACACACAAAGCAATCCACAGATGCACGCGAAAGATCCACACACGCAAATCAATCCACAAATGCACGCGACAGATCCACACACACACATAACGATCCACACACACACATAACAATCCACAGATGCATGCAAGAGATCCAGACACACACAGCGATCCACGAATGCACACGAGAGATCCACACACACATATAGCAAATCCACAGATGCACGCAAGAGATCCACACACGCAAATTATTCCACAAATGCACGCGACAGATCCACACACACACATAGCAATCCACAGATGCACGCAAGAGATCCACACACACACAGCGATCCACACACAGCAATCATGCATTATTGTCCTTAGTCACATTGCTTTGCTCACAATCCACAAATTGCTTTACCTGTACCTGTAATTTCATGCACAGCAAATCACGTGACTTTTGAGACTGTTGTTCCGCGGCCTTGATTCACAAATGCACACAAGCCTATCTGTCCACATTACCTGCAAGGATGCGATATGGTGTCTTCCTCCAGAGGGCGCTAACCGGCCTTTGAGCTGAATCTTTTAAAGTGCTGAATTCATTTCGTTTTCTGACTTTCGAGACAACCGAAGTCTAAACATTAACTAAATATCCTATACATAGATGCAAATATAGAGTAAAACCAAACCTCTTTTTTTATTCTTCACAACAACATGTTTTTTCCATCACAAATTAAGAAATTTTGAAGAATGTCAGAAACCAGACAGTAGCCACTGACTTGCATAGTATATATATTTTTTCTCCTACATAGATGGAAAAAAAAACATGTTGTTTGGCAAATAACCCATTCAATTTAAAGTGGTTGTTGCTTTGTAATAAATATATTGCCTTGAATTAAGTATATCATTCAGTATCATTATTTAGTTGGTTGAAATAATATTTCAACCCCCCCCCCCCCCCCCCCCCCCCCCACACACACACACACACACACGTTAAATTATGTGGAAGTATTTATCCTTTCTTTAAAAATAAGGAAAGCAAAACATATAGGTAACTGCTGAAAACATATTATTTTCCATTTAATATGTGTGTGGGGGGAGGGGGTATTATATTACCACAAAGTACATTCAGAATTACAATAATATAAACAAAAGAAAACGTACAGCCTAGTAGTTGGCTAACAGTTACAGAAATAATTTAAAGCTGTCTTGTTATCCGAATGGTTTTCTTAATAGGCTATATATTCTGATTATACGTTGAAGAATAAAAAAAGAGGTTTGGTTTTACTCTATATTTGCATTTATGTATAGTGATCCCCAACCCCCGGTCCCCGGACCGGTTAGTACCGGGCCTTGAAATATTCCCTGAATAATGTTTTTTTTTATTTATTTTTTTTTATAATAATTTATTTTAATTTTTTTTAGTGCTATGACATGTCATGTTATGTTATTTAATCCAAACCATAAACATTAATAGATAAAAATGTGTTTCTTTGAGCGCCTTCATTCCGATATTGCTTAACAACGCGTCGTATCTGAACGGACTGCAAGAAAAGATACCGGTAAACTGGAGCACTTTGCTAGCACTTTATTCAACTCAAAGAAACGTATCCTATATGATATTAATCAGATATATACAAAATAAACATAACATTACAAATTATATCTGCACAAAATTACGAGAATGCACTTGAATTTGAACTACGTGCCATTCAGAATGACTCATGTTGTGGACGCGCTCTTCCTGGAGCAACGCGACACAGCAACTAAACCCAAATAATTCACAATGTTTTATTAAAACATTGTTCTCTTTATAATGTTATATAATATGACAGTAGGCTACCAACAGTCATTATTAGTCGTGCAGTGTCGTTTGAGCTGCGCGCACTGAAGCTGAAGTGGATCACCATAGGCTACACTTTACTACATTCATTTTTAACCAAATGCATCCTATATGTCGTGAGATAAATCAGATATAGATAGGCCTACACAAAATAAACACAATATTACAACTTACATTTGCACAAAACAAAAGGCTGCGAATGCACACGCAAACTCATAGTCATCATGATAGTGTAAAATGAACCGGCGCGCTCTCTTTACATGTTTCGCGGTTGAGCAGCATGCACGCGCATGAACCTGCTTATCGTCGATTAAACGTTAACATCCCTATTTTGCACCAAGACACCAAAGCAAATTCCTTGTATGTGAAAACTTTCATGCCAATAGAAGTAAATTCAATTTAAAATTCAATGTAAAATACAATTTGCCATTTCTGCCACCTGCTAGTGAGTGAGTGCTGTGTGAGTTGCTTTTGAAGTAGACCTAATTGTATGGGAGAAAAGGGAAACATTTTGTGAACCGGTCTGAAAGTTTAAAAAGATTGGTATATTCATATAAGTAGCCTTTGTGTCCACCTAGTTCATTATATGTAAATAAATGATAGGCTGTTACTGTTTTACACAGTGATATGTTTCGAATCCAAACGATGCATCTTAAAATTGATGCATTAAAATTGACAACTGGTCCCTGCAATTTTTTTTAATGAATTTGCTGGTCCCTGGCACAAAAAAGGTTGGGAACCCCTGTAGGCTATAGGATATTTAGTTAATGTTTAGACTTCGGTTGTCTCGAAAGTCAGAAAACGAAATGAATCCAGCACTTTGAAAGATTCAGCTCAAAGGCCGGTTAGCGCCCTCTGGAGGAAGACACCATATCGCATCCTTGCAGGTAATGTGGACAGATAGGCTTGTGTGCATTTGTGAATCAAGGCAGCGGAACAACAGTCTCAAAAGTCACGTGATTTGCTGTGCATGAAATTACAGGTACAGATAAAGCAATTTGTGGATTGTGGAAGGACAATAATGCATGATTGCTGTGTGTGTGTGGATCTCTTGCGTGCATCTGTGGATTGCTATGTGTGTGTGTGTGGATCTGTCGCGTGCATTTGTGGAATGATTTGCGTGTGTGGATCTCTTGCGTGCATCTGTGGATTTGCTATATGTGTGTGTGGATCTCTCGCGTGCATTCGTGGATCGCTGTGTGTGTGTGCGTGCATCTGTGGATTGTTATGTGTGTGTGTGGATCGTTATGTGTGTGTGTGGATCTGTCGCGTGCATTTGTGGATTGATTTGCGTGTGTGGATCTCTCCCGTGCATCTGTGGATTGATTTGCGTGTGTGGATCTCTCGCGTGCATCTGTGGATTGTTATGTGTGTGTGTGGATCGTTATGTGCGTGTGTGGATCTGTCGCGTGCATTTGTGGATTGCTTTGTGTGTGTGTGGATCTCTCCCGTGCATCTGTGGATTGATTTGCGTGTGTGGATCTCTCGCGTGCATCTGTGAATTGGTGCGCGCGAATGTGGATCTCTTGCGTGCATTTGTGGAAGGTTTTGAGACTGTTTTCACTCCATAGATACTCTACTGGTTTTTCATATTAAACTATGTTATTCCCTTAACTAAGACGAGTTGATACATACCTCTCTCGTCTCAGTGCGTGCACTAAATCGCTGTCTTGCCGCGAACCTTTGTTAGATCTTATCTCAGCCCTGTTCATTCAATACGTGACAAGAAGAGAAGCGACCAAACACCTCCATGTTTTCAGTAAGTAATATCACTCGTGAAAAGTCCTCTACCCCCGCTCCCTCTATTCCTCCCTCTCATTTCAACGGAAGCGGACTTTTCACGAGTGATATTACTGCGCCGAGTCGAAGTGCTCCCAAGCACTTGCTATGGTATTCTGCCATACAATATAGTTATCCATTTTACACGCTTAGAAAAGCGCAACGTTTTATTTTGTGTCACCGTTCTTGGTCGAGTTACACTACTCTAGAAACTGTATTTAAATAAAAACGTGGAGGTGTTTGGTCGCTTCTCTTCTTGGCACGTATTGAATGAACAGGGCTGAGATAAGATCTAACAAAGGTTCGCGGCAAGACAGCGATTTAGTGAACGCACTGAGACGAGAGAGGTATGTATCAACTCGTCTTAGTTAAGGAAAAACCAGTAGAGTATCCCTTTAACACATATGTCTAAATAATAATATGCATAAATGTACCTTTTTAATAGTTTATTAATCATTTACTTGCACATTCTAACTGATCTTATGAACCACTGACAACTCTTAAATAACTGGTTTGTAAATAATGTACTATTTTAATGTACTAATTTAGAAATGATAAATTGATAATTAAAGTCGTCATAAAATCAAAGTTTACCATTCATATTTGTATATGTAATATTGTAGTGTTTATTATAAATGATTTATCTGTGCACTTCATTATTTTTTTTTAATTCATGTACCCTTATAATCTTTAATCAAATACGTTACCCTTCCCTCTCGTTACCCTTCCCTCTCGATGACGGCTGTGTTTACAAGCAGAGGAAGAAACACACAAAACATAAAACAGTTCAGAACTATGTCTGCAGATTTCGAAACAGAGGATGAATTGCATTTTTTAAAAACCAGAAAATACAGAGAACGAACTAAAAGAGAGAGAAGAGGCTGCAACACAAACACAGCCACAAGCTTCTGAAAGACAGAGAGCAATGAAGAGCTGGTGGTGTAGATCATCAGTGCCAAGTGATGCCTACTGAACAGGAGAGTGTGTGCTGCATCGATTGTGATAATATTGTCATGCCACATCTTGAAAGTTTGGATATTTCAGATGATGAGACGACACATGTATCTCACTGCATACGTCGTGGTGCTCTGGTGATTGCGGGTCAGAGACTGATACAGAAGAGAAGAAATTGTTGAATAAAGTCATTAATTTGTATTTTTGGTGCACAAAAAATATTCTCTTCGCTTCATAAAATTAAGATTGAACCATTCTAGTTACATGCACTATTTTAATAATGTCTTTCCTGCCTTTCTGGGCCTTCAAATTGTTAATTAAATAGCTGTCAATGAAGGCTTTTTTAAAAAGGATTTAAATGCTGTTACATGTAAATGGCCTTTATTTATAAATGTTTTAAATTGGATGTATCACATATGTACTTATACTACCCTCAGTACCACAAAGCAGTACACCAACAACTGAAACTGATTAAAATAGCTTAAAAGTGGCTTTTTTGGATTATCTACCCAAATTAATATAACGTTTACTAAAAATAACAGACTGATCTCATGAAATAGCGTATGTATGACACGCCAATTCGTATTTCCATTTTTGGCGTGCTATCAACACGCATAATCGCTTTTCAGCGTGTTTATCAACGCCATTGACTTAACGTTACATTACTATATACACTCACCGGCCACTTTATTAGGTACACCTGTCCAACTGCTCGTTAACACTTAATTTCTAAGCAGCCAATCACATGGCGGCAACTCAGTGCATTTAGGCATGTAGACATGGTCAAGACAATCTCCTGCAGTTCAAACCGAGCATCAGTATGGGGAAGAAAGGTGATTTGAGTGACTTTGAACGTGGCATGATTGTTGGTGCCAGAAGGGCTGGTCTGAGTATTTCAGAAACTGCTAATCTTCTGGGATTTTCACGCACAACCATCTCTAGGGTTTACAGAGAATGGTCCGAAAAAGAAAAAACATCCAGTGAGCGGCAGTTCTGTGGGCGGAAATGCCTTGTTGATGCCAGAGGTCAGAGGAGAATGGCCAGACTGGTTCGAGCTGATAGAAGGGCAACAGTGACTCAAATAACCACCCGTTACAACCAAGGTGGGCAGAAGAGCATCTCTGAACGCACAGTACGTCGAACTTTGAGGCAGATGGGCTACAGCAGCAGAAGACCACACAGGGTGCCACTCCTTTCAGCTAAGAACAGGAAACTGAGGCTACAATTTGCACAAGCTCATCGAAATTGGACAATAGAAGATTGGAAAAACGTTGCCTGGTCTGATGAGTCTCGATTTCTGCTGCGACATTCGGATGGTAGGGTCAGAATTTGGCGTCTACAACATGAAAGCATGGATCCATCCTGCCTTGTATCAACGGTTCAGGCTGGTGGTGGTGGTGTCATGGTGTGGGGAATATTTTCTTGGCACTCTTTGGGCCCCTTGGTACCAATTGAGCATCGTTGCAACGCCACAGCCTACCTGAGTATTGTTGCTGACCATGTCCATCCCTTTATGACCACAATGTACCCAACTTCTGATGGCTACTTTCAGCAGGATAATGCGCCATGTCATAAAGCTGGAATCATCTCAGACTGGTTTCTTGAACATGACAATGAGTTCGCTGTACTCAAATGGCCTCCACAGTCACCAGATCTCAATCCAATAGAGCATCTTTGGGATGTGGTGGAACGGGAGATTCGCATCATGGATGTGCAGCCGACAAATCTGCGGCAACTGTGTGATGCCATCATGTCAATATGGACCAAACTCCCTGAGGAATGCTTCCAGCACCTTGTTGAATCTATGCCACGAAGAATTGAGGCAGTTCTGAAGGCAAAAGGGGGTCCAACCCGTTACTAGCATGGGGTACCTAATAAAGTGGCCGGTGAGTGTATAAATATATGAGCTACCCCAACGACGTCCCTAAACCTACCCGTCACTTGGGTTATTAGCATTTATGACTCTTCCCCTACCATCCTAGGGAAAAAAATATCGCTCCCCAGATGAAGATATTCATTTAGCTTAGTTTCGCTCGGAAATTTAACGGCGTACACATACACGCGGCGTGGACATACACGCGGCGTACACATACACGCGGCGTGGACATACACGCGGCGTAGACATACACGCGGCGTGGACATACACGCGGATAGCTGAAAATGCGTATAGATAACACGCCACTTGATTTGAAAGTGGCGTGTATGTTTACGCAAAGTCATGATGTCATGTTGAAAAATAAAAACAATCTGAGCATATTTAAGCAAAACCCATCTCTCAAAAGACATTTAGAGTAGTTGAAAGTGTCTTGCTCTGGGATGCTTCCATATATATTCATTAACCACTTCCATCCCACAACAAATGAAACAAACATTACTTGACCAAACACTGTTATGCAAATGGTCTGCCACAACACATCAAAGTGTTCTGTTTTCAGTTAAAACGGTGTTGTGTAAGTGCAAGTGAATCAATAAAAACTAACTTTAGCTGGACAATAACTTTATTCTAGATCTGCTATAAATCCAACACAATCTCTGTTACTTTAATTTCCTGTTATCACTGTAAAGCTGCTTTGAAACAATCTATACTGTTAAAAGCGCTATATAAATTAAGGTGACTTGACTTAACTACTTATTTTGCTGTTTTGCTGTGTTTGTAGTCTAAATTCTGTATTTATATATTTGGTTTTCTAGCCCTCAGAGGACCCTGATACCTTCGTCCACCGGCGTGTGCTTTCTAGCCCTGTTTTGCTGGTTGGTGAGGAGAACTGCATGGTGGTTGTAGGTACAACTCCAGTTGTAACCTTTGAGAAAGATTTGCTCCACGAGGGGCTTCTCTACCTCCTGGCATATTACTATGCATTCCACCTGACCTATCCCAGGTGTATTGCCACACTCTTGTCTGTGTTGCAAACAGAAGTTCTGGTAGATGTCCTCCATGAGCAGGATGCAACCCCCTCTTATAAAAAGGCCATTCATGAATGGAAAATGTTTGCTGAATAAATACTGTTGCAAACCTGTATGGCTGAGGCAGTGATAGAGTATTTGTTTGTTTTTTATTTTTTGGTTTGTTCCTCATTATATTTGCACTTGATTTGTGCTAGTATGAGATTTCCCTGCTTTTTCAGTAGTGTTTCTTGAATCAATTGTATTAATGCAATACATTAATTGAGTAATTGCTGTTTAAAGCTGTTTGAGGTTATACAGCTTACAGACTGAGACATAGCCTTTTTATGCAGAACATTTGCTGTTTATGTGCCATGTTATGACACTGACATTTTCCTTATGTCAGTTGAATAGCCTAGGAATCAGTTCATCCTGCTTTATGTGCTCCATTTGTTAAAGAGGATGTTCTTTAATAAATGTTCAGCAAAACTGAATATGTTGTTTGATTATTTATTTAAATTTATATATTTGTACTATATTTCTTTATTGGGTTGTTTCAAGAATTTTCATCTATTTTCAGGTCTCGCATCTTAAAGAAAATCTAAATAAGGTTTAATTTTCTAGTTTTAAAGCAATCCACTAAAATGACTTAATATTCAGTGCTTAAAAAAAGTGAAAACTGCATAGTTTTCAATATCAATATCAATATCAACTTTATTTGTATAGCACACTTAAAACAACCAAGGTCGACCAAAGTGCTTCACAGGTATAAAATACAACAAGGCACACAGTAAAAACTACAACAACCAAAAAAATTAACATTATAATATACAGTATATAATATATAGCGAAATTAAATTTAAAATTTGCCAGGAAAGATAACAAACTTAACTGAGAGGAAATGCCAAAGAAAAGAAATGTGTTTTTAACAGTGATTTAAAGCGTGCGAGAGTTGGGGCAGTTCTGATCTGGAGTGGCAGGTTGTTCCACAAGTTTGGGGCAGCTACACTGAAGGCTCTATCGCCTCTGGTTTTCAGTCTGCTTCTGGGCACATCCAGGAGGAGGAGATTGGTGGATCTCAACACTCTAGTTGGAGTGTGAACATTAAGAAGCTCTGTTAAATACAATGGAGCCAATCCATTTAGGCATTTAAAAGTTAAAAGTAAGATTTTAAAATCAATCCTGTAATGAACGGGAAGCCAGTGGAGGGAGCGCAACACAGGTGTGATGTGGTCTCTCTTCTTTTTTCCCGTTAGGAGGCGGGCAGCAGCATTTTGTACCAACTGCAGGCGCTGAATGGATGTCTTGTCTAAGCCCACATGTAAGGAGTTACAATAGTCAAGGCGAGAAGTTATAAAGGCATTAATCACCCTCTCTAAATCTTTAGGCGGGAGATAGTCCTTTACCTTGGCTATAGTTCTCAACTGGAAGAAGCAGGATCTAACAGTGGTGGATATCTGTTTATCAAGTTTAAATGCACTATCAAATATAACACCAAGACTCCTCACAGTTGAGCGGTTGTTTGAAGTTAGAGGGCCAAGAGAGTCCACATCAAACAATTCATGATGTCCGAACACTATGACCTCTGTCTTGTCTTCGTTTAGGTTGAGGAAATTTAGGTTCATCCATGTTTTGATATCCTTCATACAGTCAAGCAGGGGCTGTAATGAGCTCTTTCTTTTCAGGGGCAGGTAAATTTGAATGTCGTCTGCAAAACAATGGAAGGAGATCTCATACTTCTCAAAAATGGAGGCTAGGGGCAGCATATACAACGAAAATAGAATGGGGCCCAAGACGGAACCTTGAGGGACACCACAGGTAAATGGGGCTGTCTCAGAGGAATAATCGCCAAGGTGGACAGAGAAGCTCCTATCTGTTAGGTAGGACTGAAACCACCTAAGTGCAGTACCTTTGATTCCCACACAATTCTCCAACCTTGACAAGAGGACTGAGTGGTCAACAGTGTCAAAGGCAGCAGTGAGGTCTAATAACACTAGAACAGCAGAGACTCCTGAGTCAACAGTTAAAAGCAAGTCATTAAAAACTCTTAAAAGTGCAGTTTCAGTGCTGTGACGGGGTTTAAAGCCGGACTGGAACTTTTCATAAACATTATTATTAATTAAAAATGTTTGCAGCTGGTTATAAACTACTTTCTCCAGGACTTTAGATAAGAAGGACAGTTTAGAGATGGGCCTGAAGTTAGAGAGAACAGTGGGGTCAAGATTTTCCTTTTTTAATAAGGGCTGTACAACGGCGTGTTTGAAGGCAGACGGAACATAACCAGAGACCAAACAAGTATTAATCAATGATAAAATACAGGGTCCAATGGTATCAAAAACTTCTCTAATAAGACGAGAGGGAATGCTGTCTGAAGGACAATTTGTGGGCCGCAGATGATTGAGCACCTCAAATAGGGAGGAGATTGATAAGGGCTCAAACTGATCTAAAACTGCAAGGCACATAGGAGGAACAGAGGGATCAAGGTCAGAAGAGGTGGTTACAGAAGATCGAAGAGCAAAAATCTTCTCAACAAAGAATTTTAAGAAAGAGTCACAGAGTTCCACTGTAGGTGTAAAAGGAGCAGAGTTACGGGGGTTTGTAATTGTAGTAAACATATTGAAAAGAACCTGAGGCCTGTGACAGTTGTTGGTGACCAGCTTAGAAATAAAATCAGACTTTGCAGATTTTACAGCTCTCTGATAGTCAGATAAATATTGCTGTAGGATTTCATATGACACTCTGAGTTTATCTTTTTTCCACCTTCTCTCAGCTTGCCGACATGCACGTCTGAGCGAGCGGGTGGTATCATTTAACCAGGGCTCTGAAAGTGCTTTAGTGCGTTTTATCCTCAAAGGAGCTACAGAGTCCAAAATGTTTGTGCAGGTTGAATTAAAAAGAGTAATAAGTTCATCAGCACCAGTAGCATCACCTCCATCCAAGTTATAGAGCACAGAGTCTTTGAAGGCAACAGAGAACTGTACTGGAGTTTGGCTGTTAATTACACGACGACAGCGTGCAGAAGGAGATTTAACAACAGAACATGGGACTGTGATCGTAAATAAAACAGGATAATGATCCGAAATACAAACGTTACAGATTTCATTTACATGAACACACAATCCATGAGACAGCACAAGGTCTAATGTGTGTCCCTTTTCATGTGTTGGGCCAGACACCGATTGAGTGAGATTAAAGGAGTTTAGAAGATTTAAAAAGTCTTTCACCATAGGTTTGTTTTCACAGCATACATGTAAATTAAAATCACCACAAATTATAAAATGGTCGTAGTTTAACCTGGTATCTGCTATAAAACCAGCAAACTCTTGCATAAAATCTTTGTTGAATTTCGGTGAACGATACACAACTGCACACAGTATGGGCAGGGAGGAATTTAATTCAAACAGCTGCAGCTCAAAACTAGAGTAGGTGACAGACACAGACAGCCGACACTGGAAGGTGGATTTAAACACAGTGGCAAGTCCTCCACCTTTGCCAGTGGTCCGAGGAGAGCTAAAAAATGTACAGTTTGGAGGGAGGAGCTCAGAAAAGGAAGCGGACTCACCAACATGAAGCCACGTCTCGGTCAGCAGCATAAAGTCCAATTTGCGAGTTGTAAAAAAGTCATTCAGCACAAATGTTTTGTTGGTCAGTGATCTGACATTAATCAGAGCCATACGAAGAGTTAAGTCCAAGCTGTCTGGTATTGAGGCCCGCTGCAGTGAGCGCAGATTAGCGTAATTCACACCACGTCGACAGTCCGGCCAAAGTTTCCTCCCCAACGCCGGGTCTCCCAGCCCGGTTTCGGCCCCCAGGGCACCGCGCGCCACGCCGCGAGGAAGGCGGAACAGCGCCGGAGGAACAGCACCCGAACCAGACGCCGCCAACAAGGCAGCAGCGGCTCGGCCCACCAGCAGACGCTGCGAGGCCAACTCGGCAAGAAGAAAGCCCACAACAGGCGACGAGACCCCGGCAAGCGGGCTGGGGAAGACAGGTCGAATCCATCGCAGGCGCGGGACCTCCGAACTCCGGCAGCCACAGACAGTGGTGCGACAGCCGCCCCCGCCGCAAAGGAGACGAGGATGAGGCACATCTAAAGACCCCAGGTAAGCCTTGAGGCGAGCAAGCACTCCGGCACGCTTTCCACGTCTCCTGTGGCGCTTTTTTCGGCGAAGATCACACGGGAAACAGCGCAGGTAGTCTGGGATGTTAGATAACCATGGGGGGAGGCCTCCAGCCTGTTCTCCCAAGCCATCTGTAGACAGCCCCAAGCCCTCACAGGACGCTCGGATGTCAAACAAAGTTTCGCGATTATAAACGAGAAGGCTAGTTACATCACGGCAGCAGAAACACAGAAATAAAACAGCAGCAAACAGAAGGCAGATGCATCGTGAGGCTGACTGACGGCTTGCCCAACACACTGGCGCCATCTCTCTCATCTCTCTAGTTTTAAGCATTTTTGTCTAGTTTTAAGACCAACATATTTTTTTAGTGTCTAGATTTAAGATTAAATGTTCTAGTTTTAATGCAATTTTCGCTAAATTAATTTATTATTCAATTTTTATAAAAAGTAAAAACTGCATAGTTTTAAGCATTTTTGTCTAGTTTTAAGACCAACAGAATTTTTTTTAGTAACTAGATTTAAGATTAATGTTCTAGTTTTAATGCAATTTTCGCTAAATTTATTTATTATTCAATTTTTATAATAAGTAAAAACTGCATAGTTTTAAGCATTTTTGCCTAGTTTTAAGATTTAATTGCATTTATCAGTGACTAGATATTTATGCTATTTTCAAGAATTCTTATCAAGTCAGTTTTGCTTACCCCATTGGCAGATTTTTTTGCTTGATTTTAGTTCACTTTAACTAGATTCAAGTGAATCTTGATTATTTCAAGAAAGGCATTTTTTGCAGTGTAGGCGTTTCGTGGACGGCGTGACAAAAAGGTCCGATCGGCCCGAAACCGCCGCGTGCGTCCCGTCACGGGCCCCTGGGACGGGTCCCAGAGTTCCGTGTCCAAAACTGCTCGTTTGGCCGAAAAAGACCCCCTTGACCTGGAGGCGCCTGTAATGTTTCCATTGAATAAGTTGCACGTGGGCGTCCAGGGGTCGAAAGGTCGCACCGCCTCCAAATTCGCCGCCCTGGTAGTCGAGGGGCCCCAGGTTCTAGATCCCGGATCGCAGGCTTCTAGATCGGCTCCAAGTGTGTGTTTTTGCAGTGCGAAATTCTCCTCACTTTGGTTCACTCTGACCATATGTCTGTCTGTGTGTGCGAGAGGGCCACCATTAATCGGACCATGTGCTCCGTGAAGGGCGGACAGAAAGGTCCGATCGGCCCGAAACTGACGTATGCGACCCGTCACGGGCCCCTGGGACGGGTCCTAGAGTTCCGTGTCCCTCAGACTTTTTTTCGCGCTAATTGGCCACCAACAGCCCCATGGAATAAGTTGCACGTGGGACGTCAAACAAACAGGGGCCAAAAGGGGTCGGAAGGTCGCAGCGACCCCAAATTCGACATGGTGCCAGTCCAGGGGCCCCCGGTTCTAGATCCTGTGTTTCTTGGTTCTAGGTCGGTTCTAAGTATGCGTTTGAGCCGAACGGCGTGTTGGAGAGGCCCGATCGGCCCGAAACTGACGTATGCGTCCCGTCACGGGCCCCTGGGACGGGCCCCAGAGTTCCGCGGCCCTTTGATCTTTTTTCGCGCTAATTGGCCACCAACAGCCCCATGCAATAAGTTGCAGATGGGACACCTAGAAAACAGGCGCCCAAAGCGGTCAAAAGGTCACAGGAACTCGAGATTCGTCAAGGACGGCCGTCACGGGCCCCCGAATCGGGCCCCCGAGTTTCGTGGCTCTCCAGGCTTCCGGAGCCTATCGGGCCCTCTAACCCTAACTGCTGCGTTAACCATAGCAGACACATGTTCCCATAGGGATCAATGAGAGACGGAGAGGTGCATAAAAAATAGCTAAAAATAAACTCGGCATGTCTCGAACTAGCCCGCTCGGTATGTCGCAGAGGGCCACGTGACGCAACTTTCTGTCGAGTTTGGGGCCCCTCGGGCCCCCGGGGGCCGGGTGGGAGCCACTGACACGTGCAACTTATCCCATTCATTTTCACAAGTTGCGAAGTGCCCACCTGTGACTTATTCCACAGGGTCCAAATAGGCTGTCTGTGGACAGTCCATTTTTAGGCTGATAATAAACAATGAATGGCTGTAATGTACATTTATATGCTGTATTGTGTCCCCTGTGTGATGTACAGTAGGTTTCACCTCATAAATTAGAAGTTTCTGAGAACTCAACCGTATTTACCCTAGAACTCACCCGCTCCAAAAAACTGTCGAAAACAGCATCCCACTTGTAACTTATTCGACAGGGTCCAAATAGGCTGTCTGTGGACAGTCCATTTTTAGGCTGATAATAAACAATGAATGGCTGTAATGTACATTTATGTGTTGTAATGTGTCCCCTGTGTGATGTACAGTAGGTTTTACCTCATAAAAGTACTGTAATTATTAAATATGATCCATTCATGTATTGTCCACAGACAGCCTATTTGGACCCTGTCGATTAAGTTACAGGTGGGACTTCATCACATATGATGAAATCGCCAATTGTTTACAGGGATTCACCCGCTGAAAATGTCTAAGTCGAAAACAGCATCCCACCTGTAACTTATTCGACAGGGTCCAAATAGGCTGTCTGTGGACAGTCCATTTTTAAGCTAATAATACACAATGAATGGCTGTAATGTACATGTATATGCTGTATTGTGTCCCCTGTGTGATGTACAGTAGGTTTCACCTCATAAATTAGAAGTTTCTGAGAACTCAACCGTATTTACCCTAGAACTCACCCGCTCCAAAAAACTGTCGAAAACAGCATCCCACTTGTAACTTATTTGACAGGGTCCAAATAGGCTGTCTGTGGACAGTCCAATTTTAAGCTAATAATGCATAATTAATACTAATGGGACCACGTGCGCTCGAAGGGTCTCGGCCCCGCCCCTCTAGTTCGTTCGGTTTGGGTGTGGGGCCCCAGTGAATCATGGCACAATTGCCCGTGTGATAGAATCACTTGTGATGACATCCCAACTGTAACTTATTCGACAGGGTCCAAATAGGCTTTCTGTGGACAGTCCATTTTTAATCTAATAATACACAATTAACGGCTGTAATGTACATTTATATGCTGTATTGTGTCCCCTGTGCGATGTACAGTAGGTTTCACCTCATAAAATCACTTTAGTTATGAAATATGACCCATCAATGTATTGACCACGGACAGCCTATTTGGACCCTGTCAAATAAGTTACAGGTGGTCAAAATAAGGGCCCACCTGTAACTTATTTGACAGGGCCCCTTTATGCACTCCGTGGACATGTCATTTTAAGGCTAATAATGCATAATTGTGAACTGTAAAGTACCCCAACATGTTGGATTGTCTTCCCTGTGCAATGTACTCTATGATTTAAGCAATAAAACATTTATAATGATGAATTATGACCTATTAATGCATTGACCACGGACAGCCTAAAGAGGTCCCATCAAATAAGTTACAAGTGGGATGCTGTTTTATATTTTTGATGTCATGATTGATAAAAATGAATAAAATTGATTAAATATCAATTTTAGGTTCATCTTTGGGCCCCCCCTGAGCGATTTGCAGCCTTCAGAACCCAGAAATTCCACTGTCCACGAACAGCCTAAATTTTTGAATGGTATAAGTTGCAGGTGGGACGTCCAGATCCCAGAGATGAACCTAAAATTTATATTTAATCAATTTTTTATCTTTATTTATCAATCATGACATCAAAAATATAAAAAAAGATCCCACCTGTAACTTATTCAACAGGGTCCAAATAGGCTGTCCGTGGACAGTCCATTTTTAGGCTAATCATAAATAATGAATGGCTATAATATACACCAGTGTGTTGTGTTGTGTCCCCTGTGTGGTGTACAGTAGGTTTCACCTCATAAAACCACTGTAATTATGAATTATGAACCATTAATGCATTGACCACAGACAGCACAAAGGGGTCCCGTCAAATAAGTTACAGGTGGGCCCTTACTTTGCCCACCTGTAACTTATTTGACGGGACCCCTGTAGGCTGTTTGTGGACACTGTCAGTGGACATAGGTGTTATAACAAACTAATTACACAGGGTTTGATTACATGATCAGATCAATTAACCCTTTGACCAGTTTAAACCATTTTAATAAAGTGTCTAATTAATTTTGAATTATCTAAGTAATACTTGAAAAAAGGCAGACAAGAAGTTAAAATTTCAATCAACAAAATCAACTTTATTTAGAAAAAATAGACAGAAAAAAGGTGAAATTTGAAGATGAAATGGTGATCAGTAAAAAGGAACTCAAAGTATCTGGAAAAAAGAACACTGGAACTGGTAAAAAGGAACTCAAAGTCTCTCGAAAAACGAACACTGGAACTGGTAAAAAGGAACTCTAAAAGTCTCTCGAAAAACGAACACTGGAACAGCAAAAAACGAACTCAACGCCTATTTACGCCGTCGGCGCTTCTCTATGGCTTTCTTCACCTTCTCCGAGGCCTTTTTTTGGCTGTTGATGCCAACAAGCGTAGTGGAGCTCGGGGAGAAGATGGCCTTCTTCACCTTGAGCAGTGACACGTGCCTCTGGCTTGATACCTTTGACTTCAAGGGAGTCAAGAGCACCGTCGCTTTGCCTCTCCGCTGCGGGTACTTTTTAGGGGTGGTCTTCTCTCCCTGTTGCTCCTGCTCCTCGTGGGATCCCACCTCCCCATGCTGTGCAAAGTAAAACAAACACATACACACACAAAGACATGGTAAGCGATCGGTCGTGATGTTGCAAAGGCATGTTATAACACTGCAGTCAAAGGAAGCCAACTTACCTCACTGGATTCGGTGCTGGACGTCCCAGACTCTTGGTACTCCGGGCTCTTGGTCACCTCTGGAGTTGTGCTCCCCGAGGTTAGCTCCTCTTCCGGGGACTCGGGAGCTCTCTTTTTCTTGGACTGCTTCCCCTTACCCTTCGCAGGCCGCTTGCGCTTCCCACCAGTCAGCTCCTTTGACGGGGAGCCCCTCTCCTCACCCTCCAGGGCAGCATCAAAGAGCATCCGGTGCTCCATCGCCTGCTGGGGGGTCAAGTTGGCGACGTAAAATTTATCTGCCGTCCTCGTGTCATGGCACATAAATTTGGACAACTTGACCCTGTTGTCGTTGGAGTGGCTGAACTTTATCTGGAAGGACAGAGACAGAGAAAAGTAAAAACCAATGCTGCCACCAGGGAGGACCTCCGAAATACGCGCCCGAGCGCCGATAAACACTTACGTGGCTGGCAATGGACGTCCGGACGTCAGTGAAGGTGGGGCAGCCGGGAAGATCCATCGACTTCCAGGCCTCCTGGAAGTACGAGTTCAGGTTCTTGCAGGGGTTCTGGGTCGATGTAAAAAATAAGTACTTTGCCGTGGGTCCGCCCGGCAGCTGATCCTTCATCTGGATGAACCGCTGCACCCACCCAAACTCCTCCTCCGTCAATATTATCTGGGCCGACCCGAACGCCATGTTCGTCTTGTGGTTGGCTACCTGTGGACACACAGGGAGAAAAAAATATTGCACATGTGCCACTCAGGAGAGGCAGAACAAACAAATCAGGCACGACAAGTAAAAGTCAGATGCTGACGTTGATTAGGTGTGCCTTCACGGATGAGGATTTGCGGGACCCCAGAACCTCCTGCATCGTTATGTTCTGTAAAACACCACCTCTGTGGCCGTAGATGCAGGAGATCAGCGCCGCAAGGTGACCGTAAAAACGCCAGAGGTTCTTCTGGCTGGGATCCACCTCCAGGAGGGCTAAAGACAGGAGCAAAGCACAACGTTAGGGTTCAAAGGTCCGTTCGGCACCAGGTGAGTACCTTGAGTCGGGGAGAAGGTAAAAGACAACTTACTCAATAGGTCTGGGATGGCCTTGGTAGCTAGCTCCCGACACCTCAAAAGGGTGGCCTTGGAGATGATGTTCACCTCCTTGCCCTCCTTGACATGTGTCTGGTGGACGGCCACGCCCCTTTTCAGAGACTTCCGCAGGCTCCCCATCTCCCTGCGGAGGCCGACCAGGGCTTTGCCGGATAGGCGGCAGGACTGCGGAGGGGTTTCGGATAGGAAACGCATAAAGCATCCGACGTTCAGCACGTAGTGCTGGATGGTTGTGACGGTCATTTTTGCCTGCCTGAGGGAGCTGATCCAACTGCAAGAAGACAAAAAGGATTACAGAGGCGACAGATTATTCAAAAACCGAGCCCACGACAGGAGACACGTTACTCACCTGTGTATCCTGGCAATGTCATTTAGGAAGCGGAAGTCTGCCAGGTTTTGCTTGCCCCTCGCCATGACCGCCAAAAATTTCTTTATGCGGTACACCTGACACCCAACATTTTCTCTCAGCTTTGTGCCAGGGTCTGGGCCTTCCCTGTGCCGCCTGTACTCCTCCACGATCTCGTCTGCAAAAAAAAAAAAAACAGAGGAAGAGCAAAGAGTTAGTGTTAGCTCAGCCACGAGTTAAAAAGAAAAACAGATGAAAGCGTCACACTCACTCAGCACGGCCACGTGGTCGGGGTAATGGGGTTGCTCTTCGCCCGCGTCCTCCGGCTGCTGACTGGTGGAAGGCTTCTCTTCGTCATCAGCAGGCTTCTCCTCGCTGGTGTTGGGCAAGGCATGGGGCTGCTGAGGGGTAGAGGGAACCTCTGGGGAAGACTTAACGTCCTCTTCCACGGGAGCGCCTTCCGCTTGTTCCGGACCGAGAGAGGAGAGGAGCCTTTTGGCCACCTGCCCGATTCGGGCCGAGCCCAAGGAGGTCGACCTCCTCTTGAGGATGCGATACCTCCTGGTGACCATCCTGAGGGTTTCACTGAGCGTGTCGACCTGCTTGTTCAGGTCGACCACCTGGTTTCTGAGGTGCTCCTTCAGACTCTTGCAGCCCGGCTTGTCGCACTCCTCCTCCTCCAGGTCCTCTAGGTCTGGGGGGTTCGACGGGTCCTCCTCCAGGAACTGGTGCTGTTCCAGGTCGAGGGTGGATACCATCGGAATGGCTGGGTTGGAGGCCCTCAGGGCAGTTAGCTTGGCCAGACACACCCTCCTCTTGCAGAAGCGGAGTGCTTCGTCCTGTACCCCCACCGAGACCTCAGAGTGGGTACGGATGTGGCGGTCAAGACGGTTTGAGAATTTCCCGCACGCCGGAATCGGGCAGAGGCCAGCACGGGCGTTCACTCTCCCCGACTCCATGGCCAAGAGCAGCTTCCTCTCCTCTTGGTTATTCACGCCGTGCGTGACGACCAAGTGCTGGCCGAGGCAGGCGTACAAGCGGAGACAAAGCAGATTTAAAGTAATTTGCTGTACACTTACCTGAAAATGGAGTGCAATTTAAAGTAATTTACTGTACCTGTCCCACCAGTAACTTATTTGACAGGGTCCAAATCGGCTGTCTGTGGACCGTCCATTTTGAGTACATATTGTAAGTAATAATATATTTATAATTATGAAACATATGACCTCTTAATGCATTGACCACGGACAGCCTAAAGAGGTCCCATCAAATAAGTTACAGGTGGGCCCTTACTTTGCCCACCTGTAACTTTTTCGACAGGGTCCAAATAGGCTGTCTGTGGACAGTCCATTTTTAAGCTAATAATGCATAATTATGAACTGTACAGTACCCCAACATGTTGGATTGTCTTCCCTGTGCACCGTACTGGCTGTTTAGAGTAATAAAACATGTATAATTATGAAATATGAGCTATTAATGCGTTGACCACGGAGTGCATAAAGGGGCCCTGTCAAATAAGTTACATGTGGGCCCTTACTTTGCCCACTTGTAACTTATTCGACAGGGTCCAAATAGGCTGTCTGTGGACAGGTTAATACACAATTATAATCATGCAATTATAATAACTATATACAATTATAATATATACAATTATAATAATAATATTATTTATGAAATAATAATAATGCATGTTTATGAACTTTACTGTGCGCAGCTATTTTAAACTGTATCCCTTGTAATTGTCCTTTTGTAATAATTGTTCTTGTTCAAAATATTTTTAGAAAAATCAATTATTGTTTGGACATTAAAAAGCGTCCCTAAGCTTCAAACTTTATTTCCAAATCAGTGTAAGCAGCTGCTGTGACTATCTCTATTCCTGTCAACTTGAACAAGGTAATTTCAAAGTGTTATTTTGAGAATATTTAATGTTTCTAGAAGTTCAAAGTCAACTAACTTTGTTTCCATTCATACATTTTTTCAAGATGCTTTTGACCTGTCCGCTGTGCCCCACTAAAGTGGTCCACTTGAGACACCACCTGAGGTCTCAACATGATATAATAAACACGGTGGAAAGGCAGATATTGCTGCGACTGGCAAAGGGGAGGACAAAACTCCGTGACGTCAGGTGTCCCGAGTGTGGGGTCACTTTTAATAACGTGGAGCGCCACTTGAAAGCGGGCCATCCAGAGCTGACAGTAAGTATAATCTCAAACTAGCATACTTGTTTTTGTGAATTCATTTAAAAATGTTTTTATTTTTAACTGTCTCTTCAGGGAAAACAGGTGAAAAAAATGATCAAGCAATTGAAATGGAAGGTCGCAATGGACAACCTACATCATTGTCAACCTGGACCTGACCAACCAGACCATCCAGTCCTGTCAGCTCTGGATGTCCAGGAAGGAGGAGGGCAAACACATCCTCAAGAGACCCCTTTGGCTGTTCCAGCTGAGTGTCTCCAATTGCTGGGTAGAGAACAAACTATTGAGTCTGTGTGTGTGTGTGTGTGTGTGTGTTTATTATAGACACTTTTGAAATGGACAGTGGTCCAAGCCTTCTGGGTAGATATTAATTGATCAACATGTTATAATGCTATATTGTTTATACAAGAAAAACAAATTAATACCTTTTTTTATTATAGACCTGCTTCTGGAAGAAAACGAGGCCCAGCTGGAGGACCAAAGCCTTGGTAGGTATCAGGTGAACAATTATTTACACTTTGACTGTATTGTTTTTTCCATGAACAGGACATTAAGAAAACAATATTAACTTTTTCTTCTTCTTCTTCTTCTTAGATGATTTATTCAAGCAAGTGGAGCAGGCAGAGGAGATCAACACTTCTCCAGGTCTGCAAGGTAAGTAATAGGTGATAAGTTTACATGCATGTAACCAGGTTTTGTTGTTGTTTTATTTTATTTATTTCACTGTTTTTTCTTTCTTTCCCTTTTTCAGAGCTATACACCATTGACCTTTCAGACCTGTCCAGCATTGACATGGCAGACATAATTAATCTTTAATCTTTTTTAATCATGTCTATTTTATTGTATATAGTTGTGTGCTGATTGTTTATGCAAATATTTTATACTTATTACATTTTATATGAAAATTATTGTTTTTGTTTGTTTATAATCATGTTCTTAATGTTCTGTTTAAATGTTCTGTTTCTTTTGTATTGAAATAAATCATGTTAAATCAACGTTTTAATAATCACGATTGAACAATAAAAATTTTAAAATGATGGTTTTGTCTGTCTCATCTATTTGACCAAAACATACCACCTGTAACTTACTCAACAGGGTTCCTGTAGGCTGTCTGTGGACAGTCCATTTTTAGGCTAATAATACATAATGAATGGCTGTAATGTACATTTCTGTGTTGTATTGTGCCCCCTGTGTGATGCACAGTACTTTTTACCTAATAAAACCACTGTGATTATTAAATATGCCCTATTAATGCATTGACCACGGAGTGCATAAAGGGGCCCTGTCAAATAAGTTACAGGTGGGCCCTTACTTTGCCCACCTGTAACTTATTCGACAGGGTCCAAATAGGCTGTTTGTGGACAGTCCATTTTTAGGCAAATGATGCAAAGTCATGAGCTGTAAAGTACCCCAACATGCTTGACTGTCTTCTCTGTGCACTCTGATGCATGTTTTGAGTAATAAAAATCTTTAATCATGAAATATGACCTATTAATGCATTGACTAACCAGATTGGGGAATTGGTTTTTCGAATATCTCGAAGACGACTTGGAGAAAAAATTCCAAACTCGGGTCGTCCATAGGTCTCGAGGAGGCCTATCCAACGAGCCCAGCCCCGCCCCCGAGGGCCGTCGGGTCAGGGAGTTACGTCCGGTCAAAGGCGCACCTTTTTCGGCTCATATCTCGGTCGATCTTTGATCTACGTTCCCCAAACTCTAATCGATCGCGGTGCCGGACGGGGCCTTTCCAACGAGCCCACCCCGAGCTCCAACGAGCCCGGGTCCCCGAGCTACAGCCGTTCAAAGACGGGGGTCCCCGCGAACTGCGATCCGGGAGGGGGCGTCCCCGAGACCAGTAACGTGCGGTGAAGTCTTGTCGTGGGTAGGCTGTGACCTATCAATGTGGCATATTCACAGGGGCGTAATTTGCCGCTGCAATCGGTGGCGCGGTTACAGTGTATCTCGTGGCTCACGGAGTCTTCACATGCACGCGCGCTTCAATCCGTTTCGGAGACTCTCTTTGTTAATTCCGGTGAAATCACAAAACAAAAATGCGTGTTTTTGTCTCATCACTTGTCCCCAGCCGAACGTAATTACGACATCGGTAACAGGGAGTTGTTGGCGGTCAAGGTAGCGTTGGAGGAGTGGCGTCACTGGTTAGAAGGGTCGGGGGTTCCTTTTATCGTCTGGACCAATCATAAGAATCTAGAATACATCAGAACTGCCAAAAGATTTAACTCCAGGCAGGCTCGGTGGGCACTTTTTTTCGGTTGTTTTGATTTTACTCTCTCGTACCGCCCGGGTTCCAAGAACATCAAACCCGATTCTTTATCTCGTATTTTTGATCATTCCGAATGCCCGTCTACTCCCGAGTGTATTTTACCCGAAACCCTATTTTTTTCTACAATCACGTGGGAGGTCGAATCGAAGGTCAAGACGGCCTTGGAAGGGGTAACGCCTCCGCCCGGTTGCCCACCGAATCGCTTATTCGTGCCGGAGGGATTACGGTCCGACGTCATTCAGTGGGGTCATTGTTCCAATGTGGCTTGTCATCCAGGAGTTAATCGAACCAGTTTTTTGGTTAAGCAACGATTCTGGTGGCCACTTATGGCGCGTGACATTCACAGTTTTGTTTTGGCTTGCTCAGTTTGTGCCACTGGTAAGACTTACAATCGACCTCCAGATGGGTTACTCCAACAGCTGCCAGTCCCTTCGAGACCCTGGTCCCACATCGCGCTAGATTTTGTTACCGCCCTACCGCCATCCCAGGGCAACACAGTTGTTATGACCGTGGTGGACCGGTTCTCGAAGGCGGCTCATTTTATTCCCTTGCCCAAATTGCCCTCAGCTAAGGAAACAGCGTTGACCATCGTAGATCACGTCTTTCGTTTACATGGCCTCCCGATGGACATGGTTTCCGACAGGGGACCCCAGTTTGTGTCCAAATTTTGGCGAGAGTTTTGTAGATTACTGGGTGCGACGGTTAGTCTGTCCTCAGGGTTTCACCCCCAGAGCAATGGCCAAACTGAGAGAGCCAACCAAGATTTGGAGAGAGTGTTACGGTGCTTGGTCTCCAAGAATCCTTCCTCATGGAGCCAACAACTTTCCATGGTGGAGTACACTCACAACATGTTACCGGTGTCGGCCATGGGCCTTTCTCCGTTTGAGTGTAGTTTAGGTTACCAGCCACCTATTTTTCCCAGTCTGGAATCCGAGGTCGCGGTCCCCTCTGCTCACGCCTTCGTCCAGAGGTGTCACCGTACCTGGACTAGAGCCCGCAAGACTCTACTCCAGGTGGGGGCGCGCACTAAGGCCATGGCCGATCGCCACCGGTCAAAGCCTCCTGTATATATCGTTGGTCAAAAAGTGTGGCTTTCTACTAGAAACATTCCTCTCCGCTCCGTCTCTAATAAGTTGGCTCCCAAATTTATTGGCCCGTTCACTGTCACCAAAGTCATTAGTCTGGTGGCAGTCCGCCTCAATTTACCTCCGGCGTACAGGAGGATTCATCCCGTCTTTCATGTATCCAAAATTAAGCCTGTGTTTCATTCTCACAGTAATCCGCCTGTCCCGGTTCCTCCCCCAACGTGTCTCGTAGATGGGGAGACCACTTATTCGGTCAACCGCATTCTGGACTCTAGACGCAGGGGACGCGGATTCCAGTACTTGGTGGACTGGGAAGGTTACGGTCCGGAGGAGAGAAGTTGGGTACCGGCTAGAGACATCCTGGATCACTCCCTTATCGATGATTACAATCGACAGGTAAGGGAGTCTGAGAATGCCAGGAGGCGTTCTTAGGAGGAGGGTACTGTCACGGTATACGATTCTCTGTTTCCTTCTCGTCTCGTGTTTATGTTGTTGTATGAATGCACGTGTGTAGTGGGCGTGAGAATGTTGTGTCATTACCTGATCCGCTCCAGCTGATCATCATATCATCACCAGCTGCAGCCCATTTCCTCACCCTATTTATACTCACTGGTTTTGTTCCTCCTTGTCAGATCGTTGTTTGATGTCTCCTGTGTCGGTGTACCTGTCCTGTCTTCCCGATCGTCCAGTGTTCGTGTTTTGCCGTGGATTCGTCGTTTGGTGTGGATATCGTCGTCTTTGTGTGGAATTATCTTCGTTGGCTCACCTCGTCTGGGTTCCTGTTTTCACCTCTGACCATCGAAGTCCCTGCGCCATCCTTCCACGCCCGTGGTCATTTATTCTTGTTTGTTCATCTCAATAAACTGAGTAACTCGCTTTTGCTTCCTGTTTTCCATTCACCGACATGACAGTCAGAGGCGTGGCTAGTTGGCTGAAGTTGCGAATGAAACACCGGTAGAAATTGGCGAACCCCAGAAACCTCAGTGGGGCTTTACGGGAATCTGGACTTGGCCAATCCACCACAGCCTTGATCTTCTCAGGATCCATGCGCATTACCTCAACCGACACGATGTATCCTAGGAAAGGAACAGACTGTGCATGAAAATCGCATTTCTCCGCCTTGACAAAAAGCCCTTTCTCTAGCCACCTCTGAAGTACTTGTCGGACGTGCTGCACATGTTCCTGGTAGAGCTTAGATTCTCTGCCCGATCGGTGGGCTCGAGCCCGCGGGCCGGGCCGGCACCATATTTCCCGCCACTATGCTCGGGTCGGGTCGGGCCCTTGATCAAGCACGTCACGTGTCACGCGCAGCATCTCCTCCTCTCTCGCACGCTGTGCTGTATTGTGTATCTTAAGTTAAGTGCAAAATGGAGCTTGAAGAAGTAAAGAAAAAAAATGAAAACAGGATAATTAACTGAGCAAGTATGAAGGAAAGTCGAAGGTATGGAACCTATTTTTTTTTTTTACGTTTCTTCATTCGGATCCATTCGCGATCCATTCGATTCTGAATAAATAAACAACGCAGTTTATGCTTCGTCCTTGTTACATTATTCATAAAGATATTAATTAAATGCACGCAATAAAGGCAATATGCCTTTCAACTTATGTGCAAAATTCAGAATTAAATGAATGTGCACTGTGCAGCAATTTGTACAAAGAGTAGCCTACGTCGTGTTGTAGCCATTGAATAAGCGCATTTAGTTTCATATTTATTGAAATATTATAATGTTATTTTTTTCCATGTTGATAATGAAAGTAACAGACTCACAGTGAAGTACTTCACAGTAATCAGAGTAAAAGTACTCTGTGAAGATAACAGAGGCCCATTTTTGTTTTTTTGGGCCCGATCTAAGCTCTAGTTCCTGGAGAGAAGAAAAAATCAGTATGTCATCCAGGTAGACATATATGAACTGATCGATCATGTCTCGCAGCACGTCATTGACAAGTGCCTGGAAGACCCCTGGGGGTGTTAAAAGTGGTCTTCCATTCATCCCCCTCCCTGATGCGGACCAAATGATAAGCATTACGTAAATCCAATTTCGTGAAGATAGATGCTCCCTGCAACCTCTCGAAGGCTGAAGACATCAACGGCAAATGATAAGTATTCTTTACCGTGATGCTGTTCAGCCCTCGGTAATCAATGCAAGGTCGCAGAGATCCATCCTTCTTCCCCACAAAAAAGAATGCCGCCCCCGCTGGAGAAGAGGAAGGGCGGATGAACTCAGTTGCTAGAGCATCAGAAATATATTTCTCCATGGCCTCTAGGGATGGGAATTGATAAGAATTTAACGATTCCGATTCCATTATCGATATTGCTTATCGATTTGATTCCTTATCGATTCTCTTATCGATTCTCATTGGGTGCCAAATTTATTGGCCCGTTCACTGTCACCAAAGTCAAAGTCATTGGGAATAAGTACAAATTTGTTTGTTTGTATTAACTCGCTTTAATATCAAATATCAAAAGACACAGCACAGAATATTAGTGGTGTGAACTGGTCTCACGGTTTGGTTTGATTACGATTATCATGTCATTGATTCAGTTCAATTCGATATCTCGATGCATTACGATGCACTGCATCCAATTTTCAATTTTACTTAAAAAGTGATGCGTGCGTGTGTGTGTGTGTGTGTGTGTGTGTGTGTGTGTGTGTGTGTGTGTGTTCACCTGTTCGGTAAGTCGCAGTGACAGAAACAGTGACATTCCAGTTTAAGTTTCATGGGACTAAAGTCTGTTTATGCCATTAAGAAAATAATATTCTTTCAAATCAATTTTGTTTTAAAGAAATGTTCATTTAAAAGCAGCGCTCATTATTCAGTGTATATGTTACCATAGAGACGTGCGCATCCGTCAACGAGTCCGCTGTTGAAGGTGACGATCATCCATGTATAATCACGCATTACAACACAGAATACTTGTAATTTGACCATCGGGTGCGGATACTTAAATCAGAGAACATTAGGGCGGGTGGATGATTTGTTTTTGGCCGTGGATCCGGAACGGGTGATATTGGAGCTCATCTTAATCTAAAGCAGTCAGACTCTGCAGGCGTTATAACAGCTCGAGTGAACACGGCTAACGTGGTTTATCAAGTTAGTGGTATTAATTACCTCCTGCATATTCAATTTGTATGTGACATGAGCGCACACAGCGCGTGTCTTCTCCAGGTCGTGCTTACCAGGTTGTTCATAAAAGCCGAAATGTGCCCAAATGTAGGCTTTTAAAGTAGTTGGAGCATTTTTAATTACTCACACTCGCGTCAAATGAATTGCATGCTGTGTGGCCAAATGTTTCTGCATATTGGAGGTAGTTCCCTTTGACGAAATGGAAATTTTACACTTGTTGCAACTTGCAAGTGACCGTATTGTCGTCTTTTTGCGTGAAATATAACCAAACTTTAGAGCGCTTCTGCCTCTATGCCATGTTCTGAACCAAAACAACGCAGCCTGTGTGTGACGTCATGACACATTTGCAACAAGCGGAACCGATAAGCGGAATCGTTAAGCAGGCATGCTAACGGTTCCAAGGAATCGATTCACTGGGCACCGGTTCTGAAGAAGAACCAGTTTTCGATTCCCATCCCTAATGGCCTCTCTCTCTGGAACCGAGAGTGAATATAACTTGCCTTTAGGCGGAGACGTACCTAGCAATAACTCTATGGCACAGTCATAGGGACGATGAGGAGGGAGAGAAGCAGACCGAGACTTACTGAACACCTCCTTCAGGTCCAGGTACTCCGCGGGCACGTTAGATAAATCCAGTCTCCTCCTGAAACACAGGGACAGAAACAGACGGACAAGCAGACACTAGACAGGACTTATGACATTTAGCACTCCACGCCGACACAGACTTCAACTGCCAGTCCACTTTAGGGTTGTGCTGGGTGAGCCAAGGATGACCAAGAACGATGGGGGCCAGGGGAGTGTCCAGGATGTAAAAGGAGATGGTTTCAGTGTGGTTGCCTGACGTGATGAGGGTGATGTCTTCAGTGACTAGTGAAATAGTGGGAAGTTCCTGGTCATTGAGGGCGTGTACGGCAATCTGATGAGTGAGGGATCTGAGGGGAACTTGGTGGTTAAAGTATGATCCATGAAGTTACCTTCGGCGCCAGAGTCCAGAAGTGCTCAGGAGTCGTGACGGTGGGTGGACCATCGGAGTCTAACCGGAAGGAGAGTAGATGTTGATGAGGTCTTCTCGGCGGAGATCCCACCCGATAGTAGCCTCATACTTACTATCGGGCTGGGCCTTTTAACGGACAGTTATAGGCGAAGTGTCCAGTTCCTCCACAGTAAATGCAGAGGCCCTGGGATCTCCGCCTTTCATTCTCCTCCCGGGAAAGCCGTGCTCGATCCACCTGCATGGGCTCGGGATCGTAGACGAGGCTGACCGCGTCCCCGCCTCCAGAACGTTGTCCTTTGGATTCCGCCGAAGAGCGGTTAGTGGGTACTCGCCGTTCTGCTCGTGACAGCCTGGCGTCCACTCTCAACGCTAAAGCGATTAAGTCGTTGAGTTTGGGGGGTAAGTCCATGGTGTATATCTCCTTTTGGACGCGGTCAGCCAGCCCATGCAGGAACATGTCCCACTGCGCCTCCTCGTTCCATTGGCTCTCCGCCGCTAGAGTCCGGAACTCGATCGAGAAGTCCGACACGGATCACTGACCTTGACGCAAATCAGCCAGCACTCTGGCTGCTTCTCTGCCAGCCACTGCACAGTCAAAGACTCGCTTCATTTCGTCGGAGAGCGCTTGGAACGAGGTGCAGCATTCGTCCTGGTTCTCTCACACCGCCGTTCCCCATAGAGCCGCTCTCCCAGTCAGTAGCGTCAACACAAAGGCGACCTTGGTTCTCTCCTCACGGAAGGTTCTGGGTTATAGAGAAAAATGCATTGAGCATCTTGTTAGAAAAGCTCGACAAAAGTTGGGTTCACCTGAGTATGCCTCTGGGGCTGGTAAGCGGGGCTCCGACTGGGAGAGGTCCGCTGGTGGTAGTTGGGGAATCGGCGGTGGGGGTGGCGCAGTGGGAATTCGCAGCTGTTGGACTTGCTGGGTGAGCTCGGACACCTGCGCCACTAACGCCTGAACAGCGCGAGCTGTGTCGTTGAGATTTCTCTCTTGGTTCTCCATCCGACATCTGCTGTTGTTGACAAACTCCTCCAGACTCTCTGAAGTGTGACTCGCTGCTTCCATCTTTGGTCAGATCGTTCTGTAACGAATAAGGTTCGGAAGCATGTGCAAGTAAACTCAGTTTATTAATAGTGAAGTATAAATATATATAAGTCCAAGGGCGGCAGGTTAGTGGCACAGGGACTCCGATGGTCAGATGAAACAGGTGCAGGAAGTGATGAGAAGTGATGATCAAACACAACGAATCCAGAACATCCACAGGAACACGACAGGAACAACGAAGGAGTGAAACTGGAACGAAGAGGGATCAAACACCGGACACCAACAAACAACGATCTGACAAAGGAGATGAGAAGGTGGTAAGTATGTGAAGGGAGATGGAATGAGTTGCAGCTGGTGGGGAGAAGTGATTGCAGCTGATAGCTGGATCATGGTAAAGAGTCGGCACGCCCACACACACTACGCACTCACTCAAAACACAACAAAAGCACATGACAAGGAGGAGACCTAGGATTTACAAACCGTGACAGAAGGTGCCAAAATGAAACAAATTTGAAGAAAATTCTGTGTTAATATGGGTTAGACAGTAGATCAATGTTATAATATGATGAAATTAAAGGTTTCATTTTAAGAAAGAACAGGAGATAAAAAATAAGATCATAAGATTGAAGACTTGATGAATTATTTTCTTGAAAGAACTATAAAGTTGAAGTTAAAATTACTGATAAGTAGTGTTAATTTTGTCACCTATTTTTAATTTAGTCTTAGTCTTAGTCTTGTGCCAAATGTCCTTGTTAGTCTTAGTCATATTTAGTCATTCACATATTTTTTTTTGTTAGTCAAGTTTTAGTCGACTAAAAGTCTTGTCATTTTAGTCTAGTTTTAGTCAAAAGAGAATTTAAGGTATCTTAGTCAAGTTTTAGTCGACTAAAAGTCTCGTCATTTTACTAGTTTTACTAGTTACTACTATTAGTTTTAGTCAAAAGAAAACTCAATATTAGTCAAGTTTAAGTCAAAACATTTTAATCTTTTTTTAAATAAATTATTTCTGAGATTAATTCTGAGATAACCATTTCAGTCAAATGGTGTTTCACACATCTCAAATATTGGTTAAATGTCATAATTACCAGACAAATTACACTTGTTCAATAATATCAGCAGGGCTCTCAAGTTTTGAAGACGGGCAAGAGTGACATGATTGGCTGGTAAGTGGCAGGCTCGACTAAAATAACTCCAGGGGAGACGCGCATCACGCGCTTGATTCCTGCCGGTTCTATAGTGAGAGCGCCGCGGCCAGAAAATGTTTTGCCGCTGCGGCATATTTAATATGATATAAATAGTTTTTCTGCGTGACGAGAAATACAATGTGTGGCGGGAGGGCGTGACAAAAGACCGAAATGAGTGACTGTCACGCTCAATGCGTGACACTTGAGAGCCCTATCGGGAACACAAGTGTTAAATGGAAATAAATAACTTAATGACAAGCCTAAGATCAAAACTGTAGGTGGATGGATATATTTTATATGACAAAGTAAATTACCAACTTAATGCAAGTTATACATTGTATACGACAATTCACCATGACGTCACAACAGTAATAGACGCTCTTCCGGGTGGCAAAAGGTGAAGCGTTTCTATGGCAACGCTAGTAAATTGCTTGGAAGGGATACCCTCCGTCGACAGTAAAAATATAATAAATAAAAAAAATTTAATTAAACATAATGCGTTTTTTATCATAATAACAACTGTGTTTAATGATATAAGTAAAAAATATAATAAATATGTTATATAGTAGGCCTACACATAATTAGCAAAATATAGCTCTTTTTTTTTTCTAGCCAAAATAACGTGCTATATAGCCTATCATGGTCATGGCTTTCCTGGGGTAAATGTTATGTGACATAATTGTTCTCCAGCTGTTATATTGACCTCTTTGCGGTGTTGAAAAACACTGATTGGTTGATATTATGTGTGAGGAATATACATTTCGGTAAGTTGCGTGAGAAATGTGAGGATGTGTGGCGTGAGAGTGTGTGAAAAGGGACAATTGCGCGAGTCTCAGGGTCAGTGCGTGAGTGTGCAGCCCTCTTTACTTCAGGCAGTGACTGGCAATGAGTCTGATCTTCAAAAGAGACAAGTTTACTAATATTGTCTCGAATTTCCCCGGCTGAAGATAAATGCACTGCTATGATTTTGTAGATGGACTGTTTTGAGAATCCACGAAGCAGAGTTGAAGGGCAAGCAGGGTTGGCAGCAGAAATGTAAACGTTGGGTGAATCATATAATTTAGTGGATCATTAAGATTTCCAACTTTTGACGACACGACGTCCACTCGCTACCTCCTCACCCACGGGTATTCGATTAAACCCCTAACGTTACACCTTTTGCTGTGTATCAGGCAGCGCAACCCCAAAGACAACACGTTTTCATCATCGTTTCAACTTTTATCAACAACAATGTTTTTAACTATGTAATTGTTACAGTAGCCGGCTGGATCTCTTCATTTAGTCAGTAGAAGCCGCTCGCGTTCTGCCACCCGGAAGTATCTTGTGCCTATTGTTTACCAACATTCTGAAATGCCGTATTGCACACACCATTATTGATGATATTTGGAGAAATATTACATGCAATTGTTGCATATTTATGAGCTTTTATGCCTAATTTGTCAATATCATTGTAGGTAAAATGCGACCAAATATCGAGCCTCTTCCTTTTACCATAGCATGTCGTCGGCGCTCGTCGCGTCTTCGCCACTGTCTATGGTTGTTGTGTTCTTGCTCCATGTAGTTGCGTGTTGCAGCCACAGGCTAGCAGCAACATGAGTATGAGACCTGAGCAACAGCACGCGCGAACTCATTCGGAATATTTTGAAGGCGTAACAGCTGAATATTCTATCTCACGATGAAAAAGTAGAGACGATTGTAGACGAAAATGAAGAGAGATTTTTATATCCTAGTTTTTATTTTATGCAAAACATTTTAGTCTCGTCTTTTTTCGTCAACAATAATGCATGTTAATTTAGTCTTAATCAGCGTTTTTGGATATTGTTGCAGTCTCGTCATCGTCTCGTCTTAGTCATTAAAAAAAACGGTCGTTGACGAACATATTTAGTCTCGTCTCGTCTGACGAAATTAACACTACAGATAAGACAAAATTAGTTGAAAAATTCTTTTTAAAAAAGTACTGATAACTAAAATGCTTACAAAAAGAAAAGAAAAAAGGTTTTAGATTATCCTAATTTCAGATTGGTAAACTCCTAGAAGAGAAAACATGGAAGTCAGATACGGTAATTGAGAGCCTGACAACTAAAATGTTGATGAAATTTGAAATGTTATTGAGACTCAATAATAATTATTTTTGTAAAGATCAAATAGGCTAAGCGAAAGCAGTGTTAGGGGATTAACAGTTGCTAAATGTAAAAATGCGTAAAAAAGTGCATTTGATTTTAAACAAAGCTTGTTAGTGTTGACAATGAAGAAACTAGAAGCTGATGTGTTGATTTTAGAAGATAAGCTTGTGATTGGCTGAAGCAATTTGCTTATCTGGATCTGGTGTGTGTGACTGAAACGGCAACAGTTTCAGTGCAACAGAGACTCAATCTGAGTGGAAAATTGTAATGTTTAAATTCCCTGAATGGGTTTTATTGAAAACTATAAAAAACTATGCTTGTTTTGAAAATGCATGTACATTATGGAAAAGATGCCTTAAACTGGGCTTGAGTTAAAAGATGATAGATAAAGTCTGAAATTCTGAAGTTGAAAGTACAAGAGGTACCAGTCCTGAATGCCTCAGAATCAATCTCTCTCTCATTCAATGTCAGTTAAAAGCCTGTCATAAGTGATAATAAGCTATTCATAGTAAAACAACAATGTTTCAGTTGAAGACCATAGATAAGGAAATGGTAAAATGAATCATGCTACAGACAGTTCAGATTCGTAATCTGATTTGAGACTTGTAAATGCTTTAGAAGCAAAACGGAATGATTTTAAAGAAGTCTTTAAAATAATAATATGGACCTTGAATGATAGAAGATATTTTGACTAGTTTATTTTTTGTTTTTTTTGTTTAATGGATTTAAGTGATTAAATACTGTTGTTGTTGTCTTGGGACACTCCTACTAGCTGTGATGGTTCTTGAATGTCTTCTCATCCACACCCAAGGGAAAGTTTGCATATCATTTTAGAAACCAAATTTAGCCAAATTTTAGAAGAGTCTCTTTGATAATTCTGCCCAGTTGGATGGAGCTGTAACCAGTGTGCATGAGGCTTCGACCCCATGACGGGTACGATCTTCCAATGGCCATAGGGGGACAACCTAAGCCAGGGCCTGGCCGCCGCTGGGCACCTGCCCACCAGGTCAGGGAGGTGTTATCTGTGTGAAGAGAGTGGATGCGATGCTACTTTGGGCCAAGAGCATCAGAGAAGGGGACTGTAAGAAATTGTAGTCTGCCTCGACCCAGAGTCCACTCCAAAATATATTTTAGAATGAGCTCATCCCCAAAATGGCTTAATTATCATAGAGATAAAGGAAGTGAAGTCATATTGTTTCTTCAACATTTGGGTTGATCAAATCCTGAGCAAATGGTAGTCAATTGTAGAATGGGACTGGCTGTGGGACAGAGAACTTTATGAGACAGTTGGGTGTCTTCATTAACAAAACTTTTTATGATGCTAGGATGCCTTAAGGGCAAGGAAAAATGCAGAGACTTTGTTACGCTGATGACATAGTGGTGACTAACCTTTGACCATTGTTATTCAGACTTTTAGTCTAAGGAATTCAAATTCTGTCTAAATTACAGTCTTATGACATTATTTGTTTATGATGAGAGAGAGAGAGATTGATTGAGTGAGTGGAAGAAGAGGGGATGGTACTCTGTGTCTTCCTGTTATCATTCAGCCAAAGCTGTAATGTAATGATAATGAACCAAAACAACACAGCTGACTTTTATAAAATCAAATGAATAATGAACAGACATGCTTTGAAACTGGTTAAGAGGCCATATAAAAATTAGATAAAAGCTACAGGAAAAGGTAAGGTTTAAAATATCATTTAAAATGCAAAATCTTTTTAGAGAAAAGATATTAATAAGAATTATGAGCGGTTCATATTTAGATGTGTTTGATGGTGACTGCACTTTATGTCTTGGTAAATGTGAGTTTAGAGGAACCTCTGGAAAGAGTGTTTTATCATTACAGATGGGTTAAGGCGAATTACAACTTCGAGAGAGGTTGATAATTCTGAGTTAATCAGATCATAAAGCTTTGTCTGTTAGTCATTCATTTTGGTCATTTATGACGTACAGTAGATTTGAATTACTTTCTGGATCAGTTTAAGTATTGATGGAAAGTTGAAAAGTTATAGAGAGCTGATAGATCAGTAAACAAATTTGTAGATTTGATGGAAACAATACAGTGACACATTGGCTACAATGTTAATTTATCAAGAGAGCCCTTAACATTTATGTGAACATTTATGTGAACAAACAAGGAGAATGCTGTGTGACTGACGTTGACAAAATCTGGACTGACGAACAGGTCGTTTAAGGCCGTGGCCTTAAAATACTTTGATATGAAGATGAGATTGTGGCTTTACATAATACTTTTGTTCCAGAGGCAGAGAAAGATGCCTGGAGGAAAGATGGCTGAAGGAGAATATTTGGTTTAGGGTTGAGCCTTAATCCAATCACCATTATGCTAAATTGATGCACAAGTTGAACTGTGCATCAAAAGAGGGGAGGGGTTTGCTGAAAGCCATCGCACTAAATGCGGAGTTATACAAAATGTCTGTCTGTAAGTGTGTTAATAACAAAGATCGTTTCAGCAGGGAAAAAGCCAGAGCAGATGCGGCAGCAAAGGCTTTAAGTACAGCAGACAAACAGTGCCTAACATTGTGCAGTGCCTAACTTTAAATTTTGATTTTACAGGATGTCAGGATGGATCGCATCAAACAGATCTGATTCTGTTCCAAATGTATAAATATTGTCTTGTTTACATAATGTTACGGGTAGTGAACAGAGGAGACAAGTGCAGGTAAAACTGGTCTTTATTGAACAATAGGATAAGCCAGCCTCAGTAACGTGAAGGAAGATAATAGGAACAAGTCTCAGTCTGATGTAGTCGATCTCACAAACTCACAGGAACAATGGAAACAGTGCAGGAACAGAAGCTTTGGCAGCGCAGGCTTGCGTGGGCAACTCAGAGAAGCACAGTCAGTGTGTAGCGAATCCTCCGTGAAGACGAGACACGATGACGACGAAACGAGGCAAACATCCAACGAAGAAACAGACTGGGACACAAGGAACTGGAACAGGCTAGACACATCCACAACAACGATCTGACAAACACAAGACGCATGAGGTGAGTATAAATAGGCACTAGAAACGAGTATCACCTGTCGCTGATTCTCCGGGAGGATAATCAGCGACCACGCCCACACACGTGTACACACACACACACATAAACACAGCGCAAGGAACAGTCAGTGAATTCATCAACCGTGACACATAGGCAAAGTGGGTTGAGTGTTTTTCAGGGGGACGAAAAGGATCATGAGTGCTATTTAATGAGCAAGAAATTATCCAGTGATATGCTTCAGGTTGAAAATTCCACAGGTCACAACAAGAGGGACGACTGGATAGATGAGCAGTCCCTAACAGAATCACTTAAGGTCTCCATTCACAGGTGACAGCAGACAGTAAATGGTTCACTTAATGATTAATGTGTTATTATGATAATGTTGTTATTCATGGGTAAATAGGAGTCTGTTCAATTGGAAAATGACAGGGTGTCCTAAGGATGAACAATATTATGCAAACAAACAATTCAAATACCGGAAATTACAGTGTAATGGTTTAATTGAGTACATTTTTTAATTAATTTCATTTCTTTTTATACTTTTTATTCTTTTTCTTTATTCCTACTATGTTTTAAACTATGTCTGAAATGACTGAGGATCTGGTTTTCAACCAGGAAATGCGACAACATGTTTATTCATTTTTAGCCCGGTCTCAGATCAAAATGCTTGTTGATACAAACTTTTTACTTTTAAATTTTCACTTCTAAAATCTTCTTTCCAAAAGTTCAAGTAGAGTGATCAGGTATACGAAAATCAGACATTAGTATAACTGTAATGTAAAGACTTGAAGTGATTGTAACCATTTATGGGTTGATGTAGTATTATGATCATGTTAAGTTGTTAATTGTTTATTATTTATGTATATATATATATATATATATATATATATATATATTAATGATAAAAGGGAGGATTGTTAAGGAAAAATTTATATTTTACTCTGTTCTTATTTTCTTCTTCGTTCTTTAATATTCTTTTAATTCAATCATATGTTTTCTCTCCTGGAATGTATTTTATTTTTGCGCCCGACAAACACACACACACAGTCAAACAAATGGTCAAAGAGAGCCTTTTATCTCTTTGATATGAGTAATTTGCAATCAGGAAAGACAGATGGGGTTATTTAGCCATAAATAAGACTTTTGATCTCACGGGTGAAAACAGTAAAAACCCAGGGGGTAAGGAGAGCCACTGTCTTCAGGAAAAACAATGGCGTTATCTAGCCTTTTGACCTCCACAGGTGTAGGTTAGAACGAGGCTACTGAGATGAGTGGAAAATTACGGACGAATACAGTTTGAAGAAAGGGTAGGCCTATGAGTAGGCTGTCTGTTTGCTGTGTGAGTTAGGTCTGTTTCTGTCGGGAGGTAGCTGTCCCGGTATATTTTTGTGAAACAGGCCTCTTTCAAAAGAATAAACATCTTTTGAAATATAATTCGAATCATGATGTCTTTTACCCTGTGATGCTTTTTGTTTGATAATTGTTTTTGCCACAACATGGTGCATCTGTAAAGACAGCTGGAACTGCATTACTTGTCAGTGACTTGTGATCGTTTTAATTACGGGGTTCTTCAAAGTCGTCTGGTCTAAAATGATCACTACAAATTCGCAACTTTAGTAGAGTCTCTGCCGGTGTCTCATTGTCCAAGCCAGCAGCAAGAAGCCACAGTTGGTTCCTTTCTGCATCTCTCAATGGGAATTTGTGGAAACTTTTTGGTGAACATCTATTTGGTTTATTTTTACAATTTCGAAATGCACAGCGAATCACCATGTTGCCAATTCTTTTGTTTATATTCGAATGTTTCAATATCATTGTTCAAGGCTACTACTAGCTAGCTAGATGTCCCGACTGTAGTGCGCTTCTGTTCGGTGTTTACTTTTCGCACAGTACTATATAAAAAGAGAGAGATGTCAGTCGTTCTCATTTCAGCTCATTAGAGCTCATTATCTGTTAATGTGACCACGCACACTTTTACCTCAGAAGTGCTGGTTTGGTTTCACTTCGACGAGCAACGGATCCAACGAGGATTGTCATAGTAAGTTTTTTATTCTCAAGTGCTTTGTATGAGGCGCCACGTAGGATTTAAATCAAACTTCGCTTATCAATACATAACACACGTGCATATACACCTATACATTACTCGCATATACATGTATACTATTGGATGTTCAAAATACATATATGAAATACACGTGCACACTAATATGAAATCCATACCAATACATATTATGTTAGTAATGAATGCAAATACACTTGTGAATAACTTGCATAAACATATAAACTTGACGCACGCATACACCTATAAATACTCGCATATACATATAAACTTCCATGCACATACACCTATAAACACTCGCACATACATATACCCTCGCTGCACGCAGACACACCTATAAACACTCGCACATACATATAAACTTCCATGCATGTACACCTATAAACACTCGCACATACATATAAACCCGATGCGCGCATACATATGTGGATGTGCGTGAACTTTTCAGTGTAAAAGGAAGTAATTTCAGTATAAAAGGAAGTCATTTTTTCTTCTTCTTCTTTTGGAGTTTTATGGCGGTTGGCAAACCAGCTAAAAGGTGCATTTACCGCCACCAACTGGACAGGAGTGTGAAGCGTCAACACAGGGGGCAGAGAGATATCACGCAACACCTGAAATAAAGCTTGTCACAAAGAACCTTTATTTTACTGTCTATGCAAAGAACCGGCGAAAGTAATGATTATGCATGAAACATTTGAATGGTTGATAAAGTTCATAAATCGATGCAGACTCGCCATCTTCGCTGTAGTGAACGCGCCTAGAGAGAGAAATGCACACTTCATATGAATTAGCCACATGCATAAGCAGAGAGTAGCCAATTTCTTCTAGTTTTTAATTGTTTTGTTTAAAAGTACACATTTCAAGCTTTCTATAGATATACAGGTCTGTGATGCAAGTAGTTTATACGCTGAGTTTCGGTTCATTTACGCGCTCCAGTTCACGCGCCGGCGCCTCCGTGTCCTGATCACTGTCCACTATATTTGCTTCTTATTTATTAATCCAGACAAATTGGTTTATGAAACATTGATTGAAATGAAGATACAATTTATACAAAACGAAATTTTCAAGCACAGCTAATTGTCACGTTTCTGTTTGGACTGTTTTTGTGACTTGTATTTTGTTCATTCATTCATCTGTCTCACCTGTGCCCTGTTAATCACCTCGTTTGGTTTGCCCCAGCTGTGTCTCATTCCCCTGATCTGTTTCCTTGTATATTTAAGTCCTGTGTGTTCCTTCAGTCTTGGTCGGTCGTTGTATTGTCAAGGTCAGTGTTGTTAGTAATTGTATTCCTGAGTTCCTTGAGTTCTTGAAGTTCCTAAGTTCCTGAGTATTCCTGTTATCTGAGTTTGTGAATAAACCAGAGGTATTGAAATCCTGTCTCCTCGTCTTCAACCTGCAATACCCTGACAGAACGACCGACCCAAAAAGATGAGTTGGAATCAGATCGCAGCTCTGGCCATGAACAGCCGTGATCTATTTGAATTCACGGACAAGTTTTGTTTGCTGGTGGCGGACAGTACCCTGGGAGACGACATCATCATAGGGTGTTACAAGATCGCGGTCCAGTACATCGACCCACGACCATTACCTGACGTCACTGGGATGGACTGGAGGGAAGCGATCGCCACATGTTGGGATAGTTTTATCCCCACCTGGATTGTCTCCAATCCCAAATCTGCCCGTCTCTCCAGCCACGACCAGCCCGAGACCGTCCAGCCCGAGACCGTCCAGCCCGAGACCGTCCAGCCAGAGACCGTCCATGCTACCCTAGAAGACACGGTTCTCATTGTGGGGTACATGGCTGTTTTGTGTGTGTGTGGGCTGCACACACATCTGTTACAGCCCATAAACCCAGCCCAGCCGAGCCTTCACCGCTGGTTCCGTCCAGCCCGGCCGAGCCTGAGCTTCCCTGCAGCCTGTTGAGCCAGAGCTTCACATCACGCCCAGCCCTTCAGAGCCTTCTTCGCTGGTCCCGTCCAGCCCTTAAGAGCCTCCTGCGCTTCACGTCAGCCACGCCGAGCCTGGGCTTCACGTCAGCCACGCCGAGCCTGCGCTTCACGTCTGCCACGCCGAGCCTGCGCTTCACGTCTGCCACGCCGAGCCTGCGCTTCACGTCTGCCACGCCGAGCCTGCGCTTCACGTCTGCCACGCCGAGCCTGCGCTTCACGTCAGCCGCATCCAGCCAGAGACTGTTCACGTCCCGTCTGCCCAGCCAGAGACTGTTCCCGTTCCTGTCCCAGTGTCTGTTTCCGTTCCGGTCCTTCTCCCCAAGAAATTTTTTGGGGGGGGCTATACGCCTTCGCCGTGGCCACCAGAAGGGTCTTCACCACCATGGCCACCTGAAGGGGTCTCTCTGCCATGGCCGCCCGAAGGGTCTCTCTGCCATGGCCGCCCGAAGGGGTCTCTCTGCCATGGCCGCCTGAAGGGGTGTCTACGCCATGGCCGCCCGAAGGGGTCTCTCTGCCATGGCCGCCCGAAGGGATAGCTCCGCCCTGGACGCCCGAGGGTCTGAAAGCTCCGCCTTGGCCACACCCACATCCAGCTCCGCCTTGGCCACGCCCACATCCCGCTCCCCCTTGGCAACACCCGCAGCCTGTTCCGCCCTGGTCCCCCAAGCTGCCAGCTCCGCCCTGGAGGCTTCCCATTCCTGTGAAGCCACACCCTTGTCAGCCTCCAGGGCGCCCACCCTCCCACCCCTTTGGATGTTATACGGCGTGAGGACGCGCTTTCGGGGAGGGGGCGAGTACTGTCACGTTTCTGTTTGTGTTTGGACTGTTTTTGTGACTTGTATTTTGTTCATTCATTCATCGGTCTCACCTGTGCCCTGTTAATCACCTCGTTTGGTTTGCCCCAGCTGTGTCTCATTCCCCTGATCTGTTTCCTTGTATATTTAAGTCCTGTGTGTTCCTTCAGTCTTGGTCGGTCGTTGTATTGTCAAGGTCAGTGTTGTTAGTAATTGTATTCCTGAGTTCCTTGAGTTCCTGAAGTTCCTAAGTTCCTGAGTATTCCTGTTATCTGAGTTTGTGAATAAACCAGAGGTATTGAAATCCTGTCTCCTCGTCTTCAACCTGCAATACCCTGAACACTAATATTCGAAGATCAATGGGTATTATTTGATTATTATTTGAAAATCGCAGCCCTCGACCACACACACATGTATAGGCTACTAACTAGGCTACACACCAGAGCATGTGAGCAAAGCGGAGCGGTGTGACGCTTTTAAGTTAAAAAACTTAAACATACGTTTCATATTTGTTTAAATAATATAATGTTTTTTTTTAATTTCATCTATGTTGATTAGCCTGTATGAAAAGGGAACCGCATGAGATGAGTAAGATAGGATCAATATAGGCTTTCGGAAAACATTTGGAATGGGTCAGATATGATTTTGACCACTTACTTAAAGTTTTCTTTTGTAGACAGCCTTTCTTTAAAGTTTATTTCGTTTTTTTATAAATTGTATGTTCAATTTAATCAATGTTTCATCAACAAATTTGCCTGGATGAATAAATAAGAAGCAAATAGTGGACAATATAATCAGGACACAGAGGCGCCGGCGCGTTCACACGTAATATGAAGTGTGCATTTCTCTCTAGGCGCGTTCACTACAGCGAAGATGGCGAGTTTGCATCGATTTATGAACTTTATCAACCATTCAAATGTTTCATGCATAATCATTACTTTCGCCGGTTCTTTGCATAGACAGTAAAATAAAGTTTCTTTGTGGCAAGCTTTATTTCAGGTGTTGCGTGATATCTCTCCGCCCCCTGTGTTGACGCTTCACACTCCTGTCCAGTTGGTGGCGGTAAATGCACCTTTTAGCTGGTTTGCCAACCGCCATAAAACTCCAAAAGAAGAAGAAAAAATGACTTCCTTTTATACTGAAATGCGATTTTTTCGCATATACATATATACAAAACTAAAGCGTTTTATTTTGTATGTATGCGCGAGTGTTTTATGGATGTGTATGTGCGCATCGGGTTTATATGTATGTGCGAGTGTTTATAGGTGTACATGCATGGAAGTTTATATGTATGTGCGAGTGTTTATAGGTGTGTCTGCGTGCAGCGAGGGTATATGTATGTGCGAGTGTTTATAGGTGTATGTGCATGGAAGTTTATATGTATATGCGAGTATTTATAGGTGTATGCGTGCGTCAAGTTTATATGTTTATGCAAGTTATTCACAAGTGTATATGCATTCATTACTAACATAATATGTATTGGTATGGATTTCATATTAGTGTGCACGTGTATTTCATATATGTATTTTGAACATCCAATAGTATACATGTATATGCGAGTATTGTATAGGTGTATATGCACGTGTGTTATGTATGTATTGATAAGCGAAGTTTGATTTAAATCCTACGTGGCGCCTCATAGCTTTGTTCTAATCGCGATATGCAATAGTGTCTGTAAACCGCAAAAATACTGTTTTAATATGAATTGTGTGTCTGTGTGTGAATGAATGCACGGATTCGCACTGTTGTTACTATGTTACAAATGAAATATGAAAGACAACATTTCGTTGACTAGTTTTGGATAGATTATAAAGTTTTTACTGTAAAATAGACATCAAACAAGCTTTAGTTAGCAAGTTTCTGCTGATATGTTAAATATACAACGTTAGTATGTTTTGTCAAAAATAAACTCATAACCTAAGATGTTATTATAGTGTTTGTTCCAATGTAGACTATATCAAACTAATGAAACCTTAACTTTGAAATATGAATGATAAAATGTAGGCTATACTTAAAAAAAATAAAGATTACACTTGAAATATTTTTAAATTGTTATTGATTTACATGTTAACACTTTTTAATAAAATAGCAAAAAATATATTTTACAAGGAAAATGTAAAAAAAAAATCTTAATAGGTCAATAAAAGCCTATTCATTGTATTATTTATTATTGTTTTTTATTAGTGATACATTTGAGGAGAGGATATATTCCAAAACTTCATGAAAATACAGTATGAGAATTAACTTTATAGTTACTAGAAATGTTTACCTTGGATATTAAACAATTTGAATGTATAACAAATTTTGTCAATGTTTCCAACTCTAACTTTGAACCAATTCTGTCGAATGGTCCATATAGCCTATTTGAACAGGATTTGTTTCCAGGTATAGCCTGGTTAAAACCAGACCCTTCTCAGTTTGAAACTGAGTTAGGGTCTGGCAAAGCTCCATAGACAAATCATTTCCAAAGGGGCGCCACCAACGGACGTCCCTCAAATGCCTCTTTGCGCAATTGGATAGACCTAAAAACCAATCAGAGCGATGAAGGAGATGACGTATGCAGAGGGCTCTCGCTAAGACAGTCTATGGCTAAGACCCACCCATTCGTTTAGTATTGAACGGGGCTCGTTGTTATGGGAAGGAGGAGGCGGAAACCGGCGAACATTCACACATTTTAATGACAAAATAAAACAAATACAAAGTCCCTCACGGTCGACTGACTCCACCACACATAATAAAACAAAACGTCAAATAAAATTCAGGCCTGTCCTCTCTCGATCTTCACCGTCGTCGCTCCTCCTTTTATGCTTCTGCTCCTCCGTGAGAGATGCGAGACCGGCCTCACTCACGCCGTTCTCTCACGTCCCTCGGCCTCGATCGTCCTGCTCGCCACACTGGTGTATCAGACTTTTGCCGAATCCAGTCGGTAAGACAGCGACAACATATTTTTTAGACATGAAGGCTTTGAGTGTTGTTCTTTGCTCGGGATTATAACGAAAAGGAAATTTTAAATTGCTTAAAACAGACACTATATCTGATTCGAACGAGTGATGTTCCACGGCGGCATCCATCTTTGTAATGTACAAAATCTGCTTCACAGTTGCTGGCTGCGCTGTCGTCATCGTGTAAAGCCCGCCCCAACGTTTCTGATTGGTGCCGCGATTTCTGCGGACAGTCATGTTTAGCTTCTTCCATTTTCTAATGATTGCTCCAACAGTGGACCTTTTTTCACCAAGCTGCTTGGCAATTTCCCCGTAGCCCTTTCCAGCCTTGTGGAGGTGTACAATTTTGTCTCTAGTGTCTTTGGACAGCTCTTTGGTCTTGGCCATGTTAGTAGTTGGATTCTTACTAATTGTATGGGGTGGACAGGGGTCTTTATGCCCCTAACGACCTAAAACAGGTTCATCTAATTTAGGATAATAAATGGAGTGAAGGTGGACATTTTAAAGGCAGACTAACAGGTCTTTGAGGGTCAGAATTCTAGCTGATAGACAGGTGTTAAAATACTTATTTGCAGCTGTATCATACAAATAAATAGTTAAAAAATCATACATTGTGATATCTGGATTTTTTTTTTAGATTATGTCTCTCACAGTGGACATGCACCTACGATGACAATTTCAGACTCCTCCATGATTTCTAAGTGGGAGAACTTGCAAAATAGCAGGGTGTTCAAATACTTATTTTCTTCACTGTATATAATTGAAAAAAAAATAGTCTTCAATAAATTGCAGGTCATTGTCTTCTCAGGTGTGAATCACGGCAAGTCACGCCCCTGCGCATATTGCCTTTCCAAACAAAAAGTGTCTTACAAAATTTAAATCAATGTATTGTTTTATGTGAATGATTAGGCAGGGTGATTTTCAGATCATTTTTAAGCAAAAACTCTAGGCGACATTAGTCAAAAGTATTGTGGACACATATTTAGTATGTGTTTTGTGGCCTTATTTCAGAAACTTACATTTAAATTTTTTCAATAACCATGCATAAACATTATTCTCTCAAAAATACAAACATGTACATACATGTTGCTCACATATTATGGTAGCCATGTTTGTGTTAAATAGAGTGTAATTACACCTTTGCCATTTATATATTTATAAGCAACTGAAAAAAGCATAAATGTCAGGGCATGTCAAAACATCTCAAGGACCCCAAAATACCCTTAGACCCCAGAGGGTTAAAACAGTATTTTTTGCGGTTTACAGACACTATTGCATATCGTGATTAGAACAAAGCACTTAAGAATAAAAAACTTCCTATGACAATCCTCGCTGGATCCGTTGCTCGTCGAAGTGAAATGAATCCAGCACTTCTCATGTGAACGCTGATGGCGTTCACATGCACATTAAGAATTGATTCTATAGTTATTTGCGTTTGAATATATGTGCACAGGCCTGTAATTCCCTACAAACCATGCCTAAACAAACTTCTTGTCTTGCCTATACATTTTTATACATAATTTTATTTGATCACTTCGGGGTGGATAGAACCGAATTTCCCCACAACGCTTTATCTGTAGAGTGGGAAAGGGATCCTCCATAGGGAGAGGCTAGTTGGCACTTCAGTACTGCATTGTCATCGGGTCCAGGCGAAGCTCCTCGTCAGATCTGGATACGGCCTGGATCCGGCAGGCTGCGCGAATTCCTTGGGATAAACAAAGACACTAAAATTAGCGTTGATGCCATTCTTCTTATGATGTAACGAGTACATCAGAATTTAAGGGAAGTGTTCCCAGTTCCGGCTGACCTAATCTATGCAGCCTAACATTGAGTTATAGAAGTCTATAATGTATTATGTGTATGCTAGGGCAAAGAGATGTGTCTTTAATCTAGATAGTTTTGGTGCTAAAGAGGAAAAGGATCTACCGCCAGCAGTCGATTTTGATATTCTAGGTATTATTAACTGGCCGGAATTTTGAGATCGCAATACTGTAGATGTGAAGGACTATAATGCGTTAAGAGCTCGCTCAAGTACGGCGGAGCTAAACCATTTAGTACTTTGTAAGTAATCAACAATATTTTTTTCAAATTTATTCAATGTTTAATAGGCAGCCAAAGCAGTGTTGACAGAACTGGGCTAATAGGGTCATACTTCCTGGTAATCCAGCTGTAATTTGTTTATTAAGCGTGCAGGGGAACCACCCAGTAGAGCATTACAATAATCTAGCCTTGATGTCATGAACGCATTAACTAATTGTTCCACATTTGTCAATGAGATATCTATATCTGAGATATCTAATTTAGATATATTTTTAAGATGGAAAAATGCGGTTTTACAGATACTGGACACGTGACTTTCAAATGAAAGATTGGCATCAAAGAGCACACCCAGGTTTCTAACCGACAACGAAGACTGAACAGAGCAGCCATCAAGTGTTAGACAGTATTCTAGGTTATTTCGTGTGGAAGTTTTTTGTCCAATAATCAGAATCTCAGTTTTTTCAGAATTTAGTAGTAGGAAATTACTAGTGATCCACTTTTTTATATCAGCTCTGCATTACGTTAATTTTGTGTATTGGCAAGTTTCGTTTTGAAGAAATATACAGCTGAGTATCATCGGCATAACAGTGAAAGCTAATTCCATGTTTCCTAATGATATCTCCTAATGGCAGCATGTACAGAGTGAACAGCAGCGGTCCTAGTACTGAGCCTTGCGGTACACCATACTGAACTTAAGTCATTAGCCACTGTTTCAAATAAATACCTAGGATTATGTTTAATTTCTTCTAATAGGGTTGAAAAATAAACGGATCTAGCAGCTTTTAAGGCCTCTCTGTAACCAATCGAGGTCTCTTTCCATGAAATCCGAAATACCTCTAGTTTTGGTTTCTTCCAGTTGCGCTGGAAGCTAGGCTCTTTAAGCGAAGTTATTTCCAAAAATCAGTGAAGCGCCCTCAACCGGTAGACTAGGGCGTATACCAAGATCCACCACCCCATGTACTAGTTCACAGGTTAAATCAACTTTATGCAGGGGTATAGATAATGTATTAAGCCCAATGCCACGAATCAAAAGCGAGCTACCAGTGTGCGACTCAGTTGAAAAGGGCAAGACAGACTCCAAAATGAAGGACTCAGATGACCCTTGTGTCCCGGAGAATTTTCACTGCTACTTTCTCAACACCACCAGGAAGCGACACAAAACCATTAAAAATGAATGGTTCAAATAACTGCTGGTGATTCTCTACATTCTTGGATGCTACCACCGGTATTCCTTTAAAAGTACCGGCCTGATTTAATACAGGAACAGAAGTAGCCAGGACAACTGGCTTCGCGGAATGGGCGTGTCTAACAAATTTTGACTTAAGCACTGGACAATTTGACTTCAATGTCCTTTAACCAGACAGTAGTTACAGCTATCATAGTCACTTGATTTTTTTTTCCTTAAAAAACGCCTGGCTGGACCCATAGGGACAACGGAAAAATTCCCCCGTGTATGAACCTGATGTTCACTGAATTCATCAGCACGGGGCTTATGAATAAGTTCCCAGTCATCCACCAGCAGTGCAGCTTCTGAAGCAGTTTTAACCTGACGCTCCGCAACATAAGTGGCTATCATCTCGGGAAGTGTATTTCTGTATTGTTCAAATAAAATTAACTCCTTCAGCGTATCCATTGTTGTACTCTCTTACGAACTCAACATTTGTTTCATTCCCCTTTCGCTGTAACGTACGGAACTTTTGCTGATAACTCTCTTGCACACGCTCATTCATTTTTAACACCGCCGCTTGAATGGCTTCATAATTCTGGCTGTCAGCATCAGATAGCGTAGAATAGCTTGTTGGGCTTTACCTGTTAAAACGCACTGAAGCAACATTAGGGTTAGGGTTAGATTTAATTGTGGGTACTTTTACTTTAACTCGAGTAAATTCTAATAAAAAAAACGGTACTTTTACTTTGTTACGTTGGGCGACGTTCCTCTCGTTACTTTATTTTAATGTAATACGTGTTGTTAAAAGCGTAGTTTATTCTAAGCGTGCGCTCTATCTTTTTTCTGGGCATGAGCGATGCTCAATTCACAAATGAATCACTCTTTTGAGTCGATTCTGTTCAAAGACGTCATCAAACAAGTTGGGCAGATCTGTCTAAATCGGTTCACAAATCAGTTTGAATGATCCGTTCAGTTTCCTGCACGCACTGAATCGCTTTCAATTCACACTCGACTCGGTGTCGTAACAGGAAAATTTAAGAACATCAAGAGCGTTTCATGAAGTTGCCGTGGACCTACAGTACAGTCTAGAAAGTAAATCTGCAAATTCATCATATTTTTTGCCAGCGATGAAGATCTTTATTAGTTGAACACCTTCGGATTCCACAGGACGATACATTCGATTTCATTTCATTCAGGTAACGTTAACATTTTACAACCAAACAGATTATTACGCCACGATAGCACTACTACAAAGTATGACATTACCCTCTTTTGGACATACATTAATTTATACATTAAATTTTATTGTCCAGTTTATGAATGTGTGTACACACACAATGTATGTATATTGCACAGTGGCGTGCGACCTCGACTTGAAAATGAATGCCTTTGCCTGCCTTACAGTTAACCAGTTTAAAGATGGTTTCAGAAATATACATTTAAATACATTTTGGAGAACAAACAGAAGAAGATTCCGTGCATTTGATCGTTGTTTGTGTTCAGATGTTCATTAGCGGGCATGACATGACTGCGAGCATGTGAAGAGTTTTAACTCTTTCTAATATGTGTCAATGGTTCCCTTTACATGCCTATGAATGCAAAACTCCACAGAGTCACTTAATTCCGACATTGTCTAATAATCCAAATGTAGTTGTATAAGTTACTATTATACAAACCAAAGGACAGGCAATGGTTTTCGGGCTATACAGATATAATATAATATTATATATATGTATATCAGATATACAGAAATGCTTGTCTCTTATGTTTTTGTTGCAAAGATAGCTTATCTAATTATGATAATAATAGTCATTTAAATGAAAAATATCTAAATAATATCACGTTTTATATATATATATATATATACACTCACCGGCCACTTTATTAGGTACACCTGTCCAACTGCTCCTTAACACTTAATTTCTAAGCAGCCAATCACATGGCGGCAACTCAGTGCATTTAGGCATGTAGACATGGTCAAGACAATCTCCTGCAGTTCAAACCGAGCATCAGTATGGGGAAGAAAGGTGATTTGAGTGACTTTGAACGTGGCATGATGGTGCCAGAAGGGCTGGTCTGAGTATTTCAGAAACTGCTAATCTACTGGGATTTTCACGCACAACCATCTCTAGGGTTTACAGAGAATGGTCCGAAAAAGAAAACACATCCAGTGAGCGGCAGTTCTGTGGGCGGAAATGCCTTGTTGATGCCAGAGGTCAGAGGAGAATGGCCAGACTGGTTCGAGCTGATAGAAGGGCAACAGTGACTCAAATAACCACCCGTTACAACCAAGGTGGGCAGAAGAGCATCTCTGAACGCACAGTACGTCGAACTTTGAGGCAGATGGGCTACAGCAGCAGAAGACCACACCGGGTGCCACTCCTTTCAGCTAAGAACAGGAAACTGAGGCTACAATTTGCACAAGCTCATCGAAATTGGACAATAGAAGATTGGAAAAACGTTGCCTGGTCTGATGAGTCTCGATTTCTGCTGCGACATTCGGATGGTAGGGTCAGAATTTGGCGTCTACAACATGAAAGCATGGATCCATCCTGCCTTGTATCAACGGTTCAGGCTGGTGGTGGTGGTGTCATGGTGTGGGGAATATTTTCTTGGCACTCTTTGGGCCCCTTGGTACCAATTGAGCATCGTTGCAACGCCACAGCCTACCTGAGTATTGTTGCTGACCATGTCCATCCCTTTATGACCACAATGTACCCAACTTCTGATGGCTACTTTCAGCAGGATAATGCGCCATGTCATAAAGCTGGAATCATCTCAGACTGGTTTCTTGAACATGACAATGAGTTCGCTGTACTCAAATGGCCTCCACAGTCACCAGATCTCAATCCAATAGAGCATCTTTGGGATGTGGTGGAACGGGAGATTCGCATCATGGATGTGCAGCCGACAAATCTGCGGCAACTGTGTGATGCCATCAAGTCAATATGGACCAAACTCCCTGAGGAATGCTTCCAGCACCTTGTTGAATCTATGCCACGAAGAATTGAGGCAGTTCTGAAGGCAAAAGGGGGTCCAACCCGTTACTAGCATGGGGTACCTAATAAAGTGGCCGGTGAGTGTATATATATATAGGCCTATGTGATCCAAAGTAACTAGTAACTAACTACGTGAGTAGTTTTTTCATTGGATACTTTTTTACTCTTACTCAAGAAACTATTAAGATTATTACTATTACTTTTACTTTGAGTAAATATTTCTATAAGTACTTGTACTTGAGTACAGTTTTTGGATACTCTACCCACCTCTGCAAGCAACGCTTCTCACACTCAGTATCACATTGTATCAACAACAACTCCTTCGGGTGCTCAAATGAAAGTGCTTAAAGCAGACAACGGAAGAGTAGTTGGAATAGGCGTACTTACGGCAGGCAATTTAGACTTTCTTCTCAAGATTTCAAGGTCACACAGCGCAGTCTCAATGACTAACTTAATTCCGTCTTGTGACCTTTTTTGATTATACGTTAGCTCGATTTTATCATGCGCAGCTAGCTCTAACAATTGCTCTTTGGTTATTTAAAAAAAAAAATTTTGATTTAACCTTTATTTAACCAGAAAAGCTCTCTGAGATTAAAAATCTCTTTCACAGGAGTGTCCTGGCCAAAAATGTGCAGCAGTACAATCAGTTCCATCACAGATAAACATCACAAAGACAGATTAAAACACTTAAAATCAATTGCATAATGTTAGATCAGCTTCCATTTGCCGGATAACTGATTTAAAACGGTCTAGAGTCAGCAAATTTTCTAAATTTAATTTAGATTGGAGGAAATTCCAATCAAACGTCGCTGCGTACATAAAAGACTTCTTACCTAATTCAGTTAGCGCAAAAGGGACAGAAAGAGTATAGAAGTTTTGCGAACGAAGAGAATAATTCTTAAAAATTTTCTGCTGCATAAAACAACAGAGATAAGAAGGCAACAACCCCAGGATAGCTTTGTAGATAATCAAGTACCAGTGCATTTTTCTTCTGGTAGACAGAGAAGGCCAACCTACTCTATGGTACAAGGTGCAATGATGGGCTGAGGATTTACAATTTGATATAAACCTTAAAGCACCATGATAAACGGCATCTAAGGAAGAAAGAAGATAAGAAGGTGCAAACTGATATACAACATCACCACAATCAAGGACAGGGAGAAAAGTAGCGGAGACTAATTTCTTTTTTACATTAAAAGAAAAGCAAAACTTGTTCCTGTTATAAAACCCAAGCTTGATTTTCAGTTTATTCTTCAGTTGAGTGATATGAGAACTAAAAGATAAGGCATCATCAACTATGATGCCTAGATATTTGTACTCTTTTACTAATTCAATCACTATACCTTGAAAGGTCTGAAGAGATACTGAATTATTTTCTAGTTTTTTTTATTTCGAAAATAACATATACTTGGTTTTTATCAGTATTCAGAACAACTTTTAAACTGTGAAGCCTTAACTGAATAATATTAAAAGCTGACTGAAGCTTAGACAAGGCTTGCTGTCCATAGGAAGCGCTGCTGTACACGACAGAATCATCGGCATAAAATGTAAAATTCGCATCCTGAATGTCATAATCAAGGCAGTTTTTTTTTTAATTATTATTATTTTTTTTTATTGCTTTCTTGATTAACACAAACAAAACAACATAAGAAGCCCGACACACACCAAAGATAAACGCACAACTGTACATACAATAACAAGAAGGCATTATACCATACCAAACCTTAGAATATCGCAAATAGAGGCATTGATGCTGTCCAAATATGGTGTCCAAGTGCGAATGAAAGAGTCAGTTGTAGAGTGAATAAAACATGTTAGAAGTTCCAGAGGGATAGTCTCTCTAATGATTGAATGCCATCCCTTCATAGAGGGGGGTTTATCGCTGATCCACGACATTAGTAAGTTCTTCCTGGCGGCAAAAGTTAGTAGGCTAAGGAGACGTCTTTTATGCCTATTAGAAATAAGCTTACATGGGAAACCCAGGAGGAGAGACAGAGGGTCAGGATCCAAGGCCAGACCTAAGATGTTGTTCAATTGAGCCACAATTCTGGACCAGTATGTCTGAATCACATGACAATCCCATACACAATGAATATAATCTCCTCTATCAGATTTACATTTGGGGCATAGTGGTGAGTGAGCTGGATTGTATTTGTGTCTTAGAAAAGGCGTAATATGTAATCTGTGGAGGATCCTAAGCTGAATGGCTCTCGCTCTATTGCAAACTGAAAGCCTATTGGCTAGAGACCAAACAGTCTTCCATTCATTCTCCGGGATATCCACCCCAAACTCTCTTTCCCAAGTTAATCTGAGGTGTGAGGTATCAACTGTACCATAGGAGCTTAGGGCTTTGTAGAAGAAGGAGATCAACTTTTGCGTAGGAGGGTTTAAAAGTATCATCTCAATTACTGAGAGTGAATATTTGGAAGTAAGTGTAGTACTTCTAAATATATAATCTCTAATTTGCAAGAATCTAAAAAAATGTTGTCTAGGTAAGTTATATTTTGAGGCTATACTATCAATCAAGGCAGTTTATGTAAATGGTGAATAAAAGGGGCCCCAGCATGGATCCTTGGGGAACACCTTTGGAAATCTCCAATGAATCAGATTGTTTACCTTCGGCTTGAACACATTGGGTTCTTCCACTCAGATAATTTTTAAACCAAGGAATAGCGTGACTTGATAAACCAACAACCTTCAGTCTGTGCAGCAAGATACCATGATCCACTGTATCAAAAGCCTTAGATAAATCGATGAAAAGCGAGGCACAAGATTCACCATTATCCAGAGATAGGTCTGTAATTATTCATTATAGTGGGATCCCCCCCTTTTAATAAAGGAACAACAAGTGCTGATTTCCAAATTTCTGGAATAACACCAGTATTTAAAGAAAGATTAAAAATATAAGTTAAAGCGGATGTAATATAATCTGCTGCTAGTTTCAAATACACAGGCTCCACACAATCAGGACCTGGAGATTTGTTTATGTCAAGCGGACAGAGTGCTTTATAAACGTCAGTGCTCTTAATTTGTTTAAATCTAAACTCTTCCTTTTCTAGAAGACTTTCTGCATTAATAAAATCAGAATCAGAGCCTATAAGATTTAGTGGTTCAAATAGAAACCCAGAGGCAACAAAATGCTTATTAAAGCAATTAAGCACATGTTCTTTATCTAATATGCTCATTTTTATACATGATGGAAAACTAGACTTGTTTTTACTACCTGATATCAGTTTTATATTCTGCCAGAATTTCTTGGGATTTTTTTAGTTAATAGTGGTTTCCTCTAACAATCCCTCTGAGGGATTCTGAGAAAATGTTTCAGTAACATAAGTAGCCATAATTACAATAATCACGCTTACAAAACACACGCTTAGAAAATATTACGCACAAAAAGAGAAATCTTTTTTGCTAAATGACAAATCAGGGTTTATTTAAAGAAACTAAACCATCCACTTAAACTAAATAAACCCTAGTCTTCAGTTGGCCGAAAACCGGGTACTTACGCACTATATCCCGCAAGTTTGGGAAGACGACCAATTGCCGAACATGCTCCCGAGACAACTGCTCCAAGCCCAGAGCCAACCAAAAATAACAAACTAAAATAAGAAACTACGTGTCCAAAGACACTAAACCTACCCAGAAGGTTTGTTCCTTAAATACTCCCAACAAATTATGTTATAGAGCCCAATTAATTAATGGAGTGTTCCAACTTTTCAATTTCCAAATAGGCGGATAATTTACAAATATTCAAAATATCAATCCAAATATCCTACCTTTTACCCTCCTTCAAAGACAAAAAAAAATTTCACAATCATTTGCACGAATCCAAACACAAATTTAGTTTGACGAGCCCCCAATTGTTACGCCCTTATTAGGGAGCAACAATGAAGGAGCCAAGGAGGAAGCAAACGTTTACGGCGGTAACAATACTCTCTTTATTTACACATTCTTCATAACAAGGACTGTCTCTCAAGTTCTCGCAATACGCTCCAACGCCGATCAACATCTCGGTCCTGGCCAGGGATCGATGTGACAGAATGGAACGCTCCATGAGGATGCCAAACAGGAAGCTTTTATTGACAGGCACACCTGTGCACCGGTGCACCCAATCCACCTGATTACCTCAGCTCCGCAGCACACCTTACTAGAATTATCCTTACTAAGCAAGGCGGAGATTTGTAGGTGGCATCCGTGACAACTTCTCTGACAGGATTTCCTGGATTAGTGTGTCCATGGTCCTGATGAAACACTCCTTCTCCATAATCACGGAATTCCTGTTCGTTTCACACTTGTCTACGGTGACAATGTGCACAATGTCTCTTGACTCTTGCTCAAGAGTTGTGTAAGTGCAGTATTGTGCACAGTGTCCTAGTAAAAAGTAAACAAAAATGTTTCAGTTCACAATTGTGATATTGTGGTATTGGTAACTAACCAAACACTGGTGTTCAGGGACAGGCATTAAGCTGGTTTAGATCGTACTTTGGCTCCTAGCATTGATCGATTGCTCCTGTCTGCCTCGCTGCCTGCTGTGTGTGAGTGTGTTTGCTCCGGGGCTGTAAGCTCCATCTAAACTCTCGTATTTCTCTGTTTTGAACCATACATTTACGATCATTTCTAGTGTTTATACTACTAAAACAGTTTACCTAACATCTCAGACTAACCTAACATCGCTAGCTTCCGTTATTGTTAACACAACACGCTTGTATCTCGTTAGCCTGTTAACGCGCCGCCCTTGCGCTCAGTTATTTATTTTTCTCGTGCGCGCCCGCACCTCTGAGTTCATAAAAAGCCTAGGTGAGTAAGAATCAGTCAACAAACACGGTGAGTAATGTCTTGTCCTGTTATTGTCACCTGCACCTCATGCCACATGTTTACCATAGCCTTCCCCGTCGGCAATATAGGGTTTATATGTGATAAATGCAAGGAGACAGTCAGGCTGACGGAGAAGATTTCAGAATTAGAGACACGCATCCAAACTTTAATCGAGGATAGTAAGTGTGCTCGAGCCTTAGATACTACTTTGGATGCGCCTAGCATAGTGAACCATTTACATGATTCGGTTCCGGCTGAGTTATTGCCTGTGCAGCCAGGCAGATGGGTAACTGTGAGAGATCGCTCTAGTCGCGGATCAAAAAACCACTCTTCTGTTCCGATCACCATAACAAATCGATTTGCCCCACTCAGTGAAACACCCACTGAGAATTATGTTGATTGTGCCCTGGTAATTGGCGATTCTATTACACGGAACGTGAAAATAGAGACACCAGCCACCATAGTCACATGTTTGCCGGGAGCCAGAGCGCCTGACATCAAAGCAAATTTAAAAGTGCTGGCTAATGCTAATCGTAAATTCTCTAAGATTGTTATTCACGTCGGCACAAATGATGTTCGACTTCGCCAGTCGGAGATCACCAAAATTAATATTAAAGAGGTGTTTGAACTCGCAAGTACGATGTCAGGCACTGTAATTTGCTCTGGTCCCCTTCCTGTTCGAAGGAGTGATGAGATAGTTAGTAGACTGTGTTCACTCAATGGCTGGTTGTCTAATTGGTGTCCGCAAAATAATATAGAATTCATAGACAATTGGAAAAGTTTTTGGGGCAAACCTGACCTGTTGAAAAGAGATGGTATTCATCCCTCCTGGGATGGTGCTGCTCTTCTCTCTAGTAATTTGGCTCATAGTCTTAGAGATAAAACATGACAACCTGGGGCTCAGGTCAGGAAGCAGACAGACTGGCTTAACCGACCGTCTGCTAGCGGCCTCACGTCACCAAGGTCAGATAAATCCCATCACATAGAGGCTCCTTCACCTAGATATCATCATATAGAGACTGTGTCTGTTCCCCGAATTTGGAAATCCAAAAAACTGCCAAACCTTTCTAAGGTTAAAAGTTTAATTGATGTTCAACAAATAAAAAACAGATATAATACAGATGAGCAAACGATAAAGCTTGGGTTGTTGAATATTCGATCCCTTAATTCAAAAGCGCTCATAGTTAATGATAAGATTACAGACTATAACCTAGATGTGCTGTGTTTGACAGAAACCTGGCTAAAACCAAACGATTACATTACTTTAAATGAGTCCACTCCGCAAGATTACTGTTATAAACATGAGCCTCGTCCGAAAGGCAAAGGGGGAGGTGTTGCTGTAATTTATAGTAATATTTTCAAAACCATTAAGAAATCTAGTTTTAAATATACTTCTTTTGAAGTGTTGGTGCTTAATGTAAAAATATATAGTGTAAACAATAAATCACGTTTGAGAATTCTGCTGGCTACTGTATACAGGCCACCAGGGCACCATAAAGATTTTATCAAAGAATTTGCTGACTTTCTATCAGAATTAGTATTGGCTGCCGATAAAGTCCTAATTGTTGGTGATTTTAATATACATGTAGATAATGAAAAAGATGCATTGGGATTGGCATTTAAAGACATTATAAACTCAATTGGAGTGAGACAACACGTGTCAGAACCTACTCATTGTCGTAACCATACTCTAGATCTAATATTATCTCATGGAATAGATGTTGATGCCGTTGAAATTCTGCAGCAGAGCGACGACATCTCAGATCATTATCTAGTCTTGTGTAAATTACATTTAGCCAAGGCTGCAAAGCCGACTCCGTGTTATAAATATGTTAGACCTATCACTTCTGCCACTAAAGATGGCTTTATTAATAATCTTCCTAATCAGTTTCATCATCTCAGCATCCCGGATAGCTTAGAAGAACTTGATATTGCAACAGAAACGTTTGAATCTCTATTTTCCAGCACTTTAGACATAGTTGCTCCGTTGCGCTTAAAGAAGATTAAAGAAAATAGTCCAACGCCGTGGTACAACGAGCACACCCGGGCCCTTAAGAGAGCAGCCAGAAAAATGGAGCGAAACTGGAAGAAAACAAAACTAGAGGTATTTCGGATTTCATGGAAGGAGAGCTCGATTGTTTACAGGGAGGCATTAAAAGATGCTAGAAGGGATTATTTTTCAACCCTATTAGAAGAAAATAAACATAATCCTAGGTATTTATTTGAATAAGTGGCTAAACTAACGAAAAAGAAAGCTTCAAGCCCAGAAGTGTCCAAGAAACACAGCAGTAATGACTTTATGAACTTCTTCACTTATAAGATCTATAATATCAGGGACAAAATTATAACTATGCAACCGTCTACTACAGTAGCGCATCAGGGAGTGCATTGTAGTCTCCGTGAGGAACATTTTGATTCATTTGTTGCTATAGGAGAGGAAGAATTTTGCAAACTTGTTAATTCATCTAAATCGACAACTTGTATGCTAGACCCTATACCGACTAAGCTACTGAAGGAGATGCTTCCAGAGGTCATAGATCCTCTTCTAAAAATCATTAATTCATCTTTGTCTCTAGGATACGTACCAAAAACCTTTAAGTTGGCTATGATTAAACCGCTTGTTAAAAAACCGCAACTTGATCCGACAGAATTAGTCAATTATAGGCCAATCTCGAATCTGCCTTTTCTGTCAAAGATACTAGAAAAAGCAGTTTCATCACAACTTTGTTCCTTTTTAGAAAGAAATAATATCTGCGAGGATTTTCAGTCCGGATTTAGACCGTACCATAGTACTGAGACTGCTCTCATTAAAGTCACAAATGATTTGCTCTTATCATCCGATCGTGGTTGTATCTCTCTATTAGTGTTACTTGATCTTAGTGCTGCATTTGATACTATCGACCACAACATTCTTTTAAATAGACTAGAAAACTATGTTGGCATTAGTGGAATTGCACTAGCATGGTTTAAATCATACTTATCTGACCGTTTTCAGTTTGTAGCAGTAAATGAAGAGATGTCTTATCGATCACAAGTTCAGTATGGCGTACCACAAGGCTCAGTACTAGGACCGCTGCTGTTCACTCTGTACATGCTACCATTAGGATATATCATTAGGAAATATGGAATTAGCTTCCACTGTTATGCTGATGATACTCAGCTGTATATTTCTTCAAAACCTAACGAAACTTACCAATTCTCAAAATTAACGGAATGCATAGCTGATATAAAAAATTGGATGACCAGTAATTTCCTATTACTAAATTCTGAAAAAACAGAGATTCTAATCATTGGACAAAAAACTGCCACACGTAATAACCCAGAATACTGTCTAACAATCGATGGCTGCTCTGTTAAGTCTTCGTCGTCAGTTAGGAACCTGGGTGTGCTCTTTGATACCAATCTTTCATTTGAAAGTCACGTGTCTAGTATCTGTAAAACCGCATTTTTTCATCTTAAAAATATATCTAAATTACGTCATATGCTCTCACTGACAAATGCGGAACAATTAGTTCATGCATTCATGACATCAAGGCTAGATTATTGTAATGCTCTACTGGGTGGTTGCCCTGCACGCTTAATAAACAAACTACAGCTAGTTCAAAACGCAGCCGCTAGAGTTCTTACCAGAACCAGGAAGTATGACCATATTAGCCCGGTTCTGTCAACACTGCATTGGCTGCCTATTAAACATCGTATACATTTTAAAATATTGCTGATTACTTACAAAGCACTAAATGGTTTAGCTCCCCAGTACTTGAGCGAGCTCTTAACGCATTATAGTCCTTCACGTCTATTGCGATCTCAAAATTCTGGCCAGTTGATAATACCTAGAATATCAAAATCGACTGCTGGCGGTAGATCCTTTTCCTATTTAGCACCAAAACTTTGGAACAATCTTCCTAACACAGTCCGGGAAGCAGATACAGTCTGTCAGTTTAAATCTAGACTAAAAACACATCTCTTTGGCTTAGCATACACATAACACATTATAGATTTCTATAATTCAATGTTAGGCTGCATAGTTTAGATCAGCCGGAACCGGGAACACTTCCCATAATTCCTGATGTACTTTGTACATCATAAGAAGGATGGCGTCTACGCTAATATTAGTCTCTCTGCTTATCCCGAGGTTTACCGCGAACCGCCGGATCCAGGCCATATCCAGATCTGAGGAAGGACCATCACATGGACACGACGACAACGCATCCCTAATGAGCCGGCCCCATCAACACTGTGAAGGCCAATGGACACCTCAACACACTCATCTCCTCACCGGCCGGATGACCCAACCCAACCAGATGAACTGGATAAATATCGTGAAAGTTCTGATCACATCTGACTCCTGACATTATGCTGCCTAACTCATAATCATACACTGTTCGTTCATTGGCCAAAGGAGGACTGGCCCCCTGACTGAGCCTGGGTTCTCCCAAGGTTTTTTTCTCCATTCTGTCACCTGATGGAGTTTTGGTTCCTTGCCACTGTTGCCTTTTTCGCCTCTCTTCGCTTTTGTCGCCATTGGCTTTTGGCTTGCTTAGTTGGGGACATTTAACATTTAATTTTGAATTTAACAATACTATTACAACATTGTTTTCCTGTTATCTCTGTAAAGCTGCTTTGAAACAATTTGTATTGTAAAAAGCGCTATATAAATAAAGGTGACTTGACTTGACTTGACAATTCAGCAGTCAGTTGAGGTAATTTGGGTCCAAACTGGGCTTTTTGAGAATAGGGGTAATGGCAGCTTATGCTACCGTATAACGTGTTTATGATGTCCGCCATGATGGTACAGAGGGTATGGAGGCAAGCCTTGACCAAAATAGTAGGCATGGGGTCCAGTGGACAGGTGGAGATATTGGCTCTGGTAACCAACTTAATGAATTGAACCATGTCCAGAAGGGAGAAGGAGGAGAGGCAGTGCTGTGGGAAGCATGCAGCAAAGGGGTTGGCGCCATCATGAGGGTGAGTTGTGGGTAGAAGATCAGGAGGAGGTGGCAGTTGTTGATGGATAGAGTCCACTTTTGCCTGAAAGAAATCCAGGAAATTAGAGCCGAGATTAGGAGTGTTAAAGAGGCAGGGGGCATCGTGAGGACGCAGACCCGAAGCGTAACATTTCCGCTTTTTAAATAGCGTGATTCTCGCGCGCTTTCACAGTAAGAGAAAAAGTGCATAATCGCGAGGTTTATGACCGGCTTAATTGAGACTGTAAGGGAGCGGGGAATGAGTATATGTGTATGAGTGTCACATCATTCCCCTCCTCTGGGAGGTTGGCGATGTGCGGCAACCGCGAAAGGTAATCTGCTACAACATTGGCCTGGCCTGATCGGTGTCGGATGGTGAACCTGAATGGCTGGAGTGAAAGATACCATCGAGTAAGGTGGCTATTGTGGTCCTTCATTGAGTTAATCCAAGTGAGAGCTCGGTGGTCAGTTTCCAGATCAAACTCCCGTCCTAGCAAGTAGTACCGTAGGCTCTCCAGTGCGGACTTAATGACCAAGCCCTCTTCTTCCACCTTAGAATACCGAGTCTCACGTGGCTGCAGTTTCCGGCTTAGGTACAGAATGGGATGTTCATTACCAGGGTCTCCTTGGGCCAACACTGCTCCAAGGCCGACTGCGGATGCATCCACTTGTACCAGAAATCTTCTCTTGAAATCTGGACTCTTGAGGACAGGGGAGGAGCACAGACAGGTTTTCAGTGTGCTGAAGGCAGTTTCACAGTTTCACCCAGGTTACTGGGTTCCTCTGGTCCTTCCTGGTAAGGGCTTTGAGGGGTACAGCAATAGTTGCAAACTGGGGCACAAATCGCCTATACCAGCCTGCCAAACCCAGGAAGGACCGGACTTCCTTCTTAGTGCGGGGACGAGGAACTTATCCACTTGCGGACACACTTCTCCTCGCCCTAGTTGGTAACCTAGGTACCGTGTCTCCTGTCGTGCCCACTCACATTTGGAGGGGTTGAGCGTCAACCCCGCCTTCTTGATCCTTTCCAGTACCAGTGACAGATGTTGGATATGCTCCTCCCATGTGTTGCTGAAGATCACCACATCATCGAGATAAGCTGCGCTACAGTAGTCGCAACCCTGAAGGACCCTGTCCATCAACCTCTGGAAGGTGGCTGGTGCTCCATGCGGTCCAAATGGCATCACAGTGAAGTGGAAAAGACCAGCTGGTGTTTGGAACGCGGTATATGGCCGGCACGACTCCTCCAACGGCACCTGCCAGTAACCCTTACACAGATCCTGGGTAGGCATCAAACTCGGAGATGGCATTGAGTTTCCTGAAATCAATGCAGATGCGGAGAGAGCCATCCTTCTTATAGACGATGACCACTGGGCTGCACCACTGAGTTAGAAGGCTTGATCACTCCAAGCTTCAACATCTCTTCAACCTCCTGCTGTAGTTTTTGGCGGATGGGTCGTCCATCCTTTAGGTGAACAATATGCTCAACGAGGGTGGTTCTCCCCGGACTGGCTGCAAAGAGGAACGGAGTCTTCTGGAAGACGTGGAGGAGCTGTGCGGCTTGCTCTGATGACAGATGAGCGAGATGGGGAGAAGCAGTTGCAGTGACAGGTTCCAGTCCAACCTCCTCTTCCACTTCCATGTCCACCTTTCTCGCCATCAGAGATTGCTCTGGAGCTGAGATTGGACACTCTTTCAGCAAGTTTACATGATAGTTCTGTTTGGGTTTCTTCTTATCGGGGTGATGGACCTCATAAGTGACCGGACCCATTTTGCGGAGGATGATGTATGGCCATTGCCATTTTGCCAGGAGTTTGCAACAGGACTTTTTGGCCAGGCTGAAACTCACGTTGCCGTGCCTGTTGGTCATACCAGATCTTCTGGCTTTTTTGGGCCGCCCGCAGGTTGACCTCTACCTCCCCCTGATATCTTGCCAGCCGATCCCTCATCTCTAACACAAACTGCACCACCCCTCTGTCACTTGAAGTGGTGGATGGGGCCTCCCAGCCCTTGCGGAGCAGATCCAATGGCCCCTGCACATCCCAGCCATATAGCAGCTCAAATGGGGAGAACCCCGTAGACGCCTGGGGAACATCACGGTAGGCAAAGAGCAGAAATGGCAACCACCGGTCCCAATCCTTGCCAGTATCATCCACAAACTTCTGCAGCATCTTCTACAGTGTCTGGTTGAACCGTTCAACTAGACCGTCTGTCTGTGGATGGTACAGTAGGTAGTCAAACAGAATACCTATTACCGCCGCGACAGCTGCCGCGGCAAATCCACCGCCGTAAAAATAAACCAGTCGCATTTCAAAGTCGTTCGCAAAATGACCGCCAGGTGGCGCAAAGGGACATTTAGCAAAACAGCAGCAATTGCCGTATTTTGAAAAGTAAGTGGGGCTAATGTCAATTAACAGTAAGGATGAAATACTACAAGTTGTGGTAATTTCCAAATAAACCTACAACAAACATTTATTTTTAAACAAATATTTTTAAATATGCAACACGCACATTTAAACAACAAACAATCAAATCTGAACCAGCGCTTCTACTCCTGTATTGAGACATGCAGCGTGTTTCAGTTACGATCCTGCATGTTTCAGTGGCCTTACATTCACGGCTTTTTAAAATGTCACAAAGCGTTTTGAGATGGTTTTGAACTAAATATTGAAGTTTACAATTAGGGTATTTTGGCACACCACGTCGAGTGGCGCTATGCAATTATTCTAAAATCGGGCTTTATTCTTTCTGGCATGTTGAATTAGAGTTCGACAAACGCGGTGGCGCGTTCATTTGAATTTATTTTTCTCATAACAGCTAAAAGAACTTAATAGGCTATAGCCTACTCCGTAATTGTTGGTCATACAGATAAGATATCATAGCCTGGTTAAAACCAGACCCTTCTCATTTTGAAACTGAGTTAGGGTCTGGCAAAGCTCCATAGACAAATCATTTCCAAAGGGGCGCCACCAACGGACGTCCCTCAAATGCCTCTTTGCGCAATTGGATAGACCTAAAAACCAATCAGAGCGATGAAGTAGATGGCGTATGCAGAGGGCTCTCGTTAAGACAGTCTATGGCTAAGACCCACCCATTCGTTTAGTATTGAACGGGGCTCATTGTTATGGGAAGGAGGAGGCGGAAACCGGCGAACATTCACACATTTTAATGACAAAATAAAACAAATACAAAGTCCCTCACGGTCGACTGACTCCACCACACATAATAAAACAAAACATCAAATAAAATTCAGGCCTGTCCTCACTCGATCTTCACCGTCGTCGCTCCTCCTTTTATGCTTCCGCTCCTATGTGAGAGATGCGAGACCGGCCTCACTCACGCCGTTCTCTCAGTCACGTCCCTCGGCCTCGATCGTCCTACTCGCCACACTGGTATATCAGACTTTTGCCGAATCCAGTCGGTAAGACAGCGATAACATATTTTTTTAGACATGAAGGCTTTGAGTGTTGTTCTTTGCTCGGGATTATAACGAAAAGGAAATTTTAAATTGCTTAAAACAGACGCTATAGCTGATTCGAACGAGTGATGTTCCACGGCGGCATCCATCTTTGTAATGTACAAAATCTGCTTCACAGTTGCTGGCTGCGCTGTCGTCATCGTGTAAAGCCCGCCCCAACGTTTCTGATTGGTGCCGCGATTTCTGCGGACTGGAAATGGGTTTGAATGAGCTCTTTGCCAGACTCACTTTCAGAGCAAATCTAAATTTGCCGGAAGTTGTCTGGGTTTTCCCAGGCTAAAGAGATCATCTTTTAAAACTGTAAAAGGTCTACTTTTATTCATGTAGGCTAAAGTAGACCTACTTACAATAGGCTAACGACAAAACGTTTTCTCGCTCATGTGAGAACCAAACGATAGATCTTACGATTCGATCATCAAGATGACACGGGTTCAAATCCCGAACAACCATGGTCTACTGTAAATTTTATATTTATTAATGCAGAGAGATTTGTCTAGTTCTAAAACTCTGTTACACCATATCGTTTTTTGCTTATATTTATAAAATAAAATTACCATGCATTTCCATTTTACACTAAGGAACAAATAGTATCCAATAGAACGACTATGCATCTGTATAATAATACCAATAGTAATATATATATATATATATATATATATATATATATATATATATATGGTTTCTTTTTTTTTTTTTTATGTGATTAGGTGCGATTTGCCAGGGGGGACGGGGATTTCCTTCTGGTCTAAACATCCCTGCTTCTGCTGAATTATTTTAATCCCCATACCCCTCCCTCCACAGTAATCAATGCTATAGGCTACTTCACCAATAGACCATATAAAATATATAAAATAGAGATATGCAACAGGCACATTTAAACGACAAACAATAAAACCAAAAGCAGCGTTTCAGTTGTTCATTAGTTCCAGTGGCCTTTGCATGCATGGCTTTTCAAAATGTCACAAAGCGTTTTGAGATTATTTTGAATTAAATATTGAAGTTTATAATTAAGTGTTTTGGGACACCACACCGAGTGGCCCTATGCATTTTTCTAAAGTCCGGTTTTATTCTGGCATGCTGAGTTACGTGTTCGACAAACGCAGCGGCACGTTCATTTGGATTAATTTATTTTTCTCATAACAGCTAAAATAACTTAATAGGCGACTCAGTAATTTTTTGGTCATACAGATAAGAGTAGAGTAGCCTACATCGTTCAAAACTGTAAACTTGTATTCATATTATTAGGCTAACGACAAAAGTTTATCTGTCGTCTCTGTCTCCGGGAACTGGGCGTCACAAAAATGAACCGAAAGCCACTTCAGCTCAGTCTTGATAAGAAATCAGCTATGTCTAAAGCCTTTAAATGTCTAAATATTTAGGATAATAAATGTTATCTGATTATGTAATCCATATGAAAACGAATGAAAGGCCTACAGAGGATCTACTGAAACATGTAAGCGCTTCCCAATGAGAAAATGACAAGACAAGAGTGAAAATCTCGCTCTAATTAAATGTAGGCTAAATCGCCCTGTATTAAAATGTAAAAACAGATCAAATAATTTATTTGTCGAAATGTTGTGATTATTGTTTAATTATTCTATAAATGTTATTTAGTTTAGCAGCAGTACCACGAAGCACCGTGGTTCGAGATTTATTTGAATAATACAAAAAAAAAAACTTTATTCACAAATTGCATGCATATTGTAAGGATCCAAAGATCCCTGTAACATTTAATATTGAGATGAACATTTTGTTCATGACAACAAATGAACATGCGTTTGCAGATTATATTTAGTTTTGCTTGGAAAAAACTGGCCTAAACCAGTTGTATTTCTTCAATTATTGAAATAATATATTTAGTAATAAACTTTTATGACAGAAATATCACTTGGCTATTTCACAGTGTTATCGAGTCGAGAAGTAATTTAATAGTGAATTGCACATCAAATGAAAATTACACGAGAATTCCCATGAGGCTGGTGAACTCAGATAGCCTGTGGGGGGTTGGAGGAACAGTTCAGTGTTGTATCGTGCGTGCAGGACAATAGGTGTTAAGGTTCCTCTTTCATATGGAGAGTGTCGGATAGCCAGCCTGATGAGCAAAGGCAAAATTCTTTTAAGGATAAATCTCTCGATGTGTCCAAATGTAGGCCCCATGTCTTATTAAATTATACAAATTGTAGTTTATTTATTGTAGCCTATTTCAAGTTTTTTTCACACAACATTTCAATTGAAGTTATTTAAGGTGAATTCAACAAGGAATGCTTGTCTTTGAAGCAACAATTAAAGGCTAAATAATTTTAGGTTTTTTTTCGTGATTTGTATGGCTGACACGCAGCGACATATACAGTATTATCAGCTGTAGGTTATGATGTGTTTTTACCCTGAAATGTTTAATTTCGAGGGAGACTAAATAAACTTGCTAAATAGAGATCCAGCGCGAGAGAGGCAAAGAAAAACGCTTTTTAATTTAATTATGTTGCTTTGGACTGTTTTCGTTTTGTACCGTTTTAATTATTTAATTTAGCTGCAATTTCTTTGGCAATACAAATTTAAAATGTCGCAAGAATAAGATTATGTGTTTCTTATTTTGCATCGCGACGGAAATAAACTAAACTCGATGCAACCCTGTTTTAAATTTTAAAAAACTGTCCCGACATTTTATTTAAACCTTGAAATGTTCGAACTTGGTTTCAAACTTAAGTAATTTTAGTGCTCTTTTACATTACACAATAATTTAGCAGACTAAAGACGAGCTTCCTCATTTTCATTTTCTGACGCAATCGGCTGACAATCTTCCTTCATCAGTTTTGTCGTTTGTGCAGCGGCTGCGGCTCTACAGGAATGTAGCGAATTTATGTTGTAATGTGCCATTGATAATTAAACAAAACTCTTGACTTTAAATAAATAAACAGTTAATATACTCGCTAATAAACAGTTACCTATTTAAGCATCAAGAAGGTAAAATATAAACGCTGTCGGTAAACAACATACTGTATATATATATATATATATATATATATATATATATATATTTATTTTAATTTTATTTATTTATATATATATATAATTTTTTTACGCACAAGAGAGACACAAAATGCATTATCTATTCTCTGCTATGACCTTTCTGTGATTTGTTTAATTTAAATTTTTTATTTTAGTGGGGAAAAAAGTTAAGTATAATTTTAAATATGAACAGAGGACTATAGGGTTCATTTAATTTTTGCTTAATTTGCTAAACCTGGGGCTAATATAAGGGACTACAGTGTCTACAATGAAGCTGATGTATGGGGAGATGTCTGCAAAGACTTGGAAGTGCCGAATACATCAGCGAACCGGCTAAAAATTCGTAAAGCCATTGCACATCTTTGGAAGGTATTTTCTCTTCTGTAAAAAAGAAAAAATCCATAAAAATGCCATTTAGTTTTTATTATGGGTTTTCTTTGTGTTGATGATAATGTCTATTTTCAGGGCTCCTGGGAAACAGCTTTAAACATTGACAGTCTTCCTGCTGAAACAGAGTATGAATCTTCAGGTGAAAAGGTATAGTAACATTTTACATATTTTTACAAAACGGTAAAAATACTCGGTTTCTGCTTCAGTATTAATGACAAAGTTAAGAGTTAAAGAGTTTCTAAACTATTTAAAGGTCCCGTTCTATGCCCCTTTTCACAAGATGTAAAATGAGTCTCTGATGTCCCCAGAGTGTGTCTGTGAAGTTTCAGCTCAAAATACCCAACAGATCATTTTTTACAGCATGTTTAAATTGTCTTTTTTGAGGACTCAGAAAAACGCGCTGTTTTAGTGTGTGCCCTTTAAATGCAAATAAGCTCCTGCTGCACGACACAGGGGGCGGAGCTTCAAGAGCTCGCACTCAGACTCTTAGGACAATTTCATCTCATGGAATAATGATAACATCAGCAACTCTCAGTAACGGTGTTCATTTCGAGTCGGACAATAATGCCTACAGAGTCAGAGGGCTGTATAGAGATGGAACAGGTATAGTTTAGTAGTTTAATTACGGTTATTATAACGTATTTGTCATCTGCTTGTATGTATCCATTATTTATTAATAGCCTACAAGTCTGCTGTGTCAGACCAGGTCCAAATGATGATCAAACATATACTGATGAGTTTAATAAAGTTTATTGTACATCACACAAAAGATGAAGCGTCAGTTTTACTTCAGAAAATCACCGTAAGACCTGAGTAAACACAGTAAGTTATAAGAAGTGCGCGAGTTGAGGGAGTTGAGGGAGCATTCCCGTGGGCGGAGGTTAGTCAGAGAGCTGTTCTACTGACGTCATTAAAAACGGAAGTAGAGCGATGTAGTCCAAACGAGCCGTTCACTGTAGGCGACTTCTGTTAAATAAAATATCTCGCTTGGCATTGAACTTTGAGCTTTATAATTTTACAGATATTATTTATACTCTAACAACAACATTACACACTAACTTAAGTTTGAAACATGGGATCACGAAGAACGGGACCTTTAATGTACTTTAACTTTTTAATGCATATACCTTCTAAAATGTAAAATAACAATATTTTACTCATGATAATGTTGAAAGTTCCCATGAAGTTATTTTTAACTTTCTTTTTATCAGGAAACTTCAGTGATCAAGAGTGGCTCAAAAGTGAGATATGATGATGATGTTGAGGAGATACCTTGTGGACAGCACAATTCCTCCTTGGTAATTTATCTGTCAGTTCATTCAGAAGGTTTTGCTATGGTGACTGTGCCATATCATCTATGATGGGAATAAATACAAATGATTGTTTCATTTTCATTTCATTTGATTGTGCAAATGAAGGATGCACTGTACAATTATCCAGGTGTGCATTATGTAACATGAGACCCACATGCAGATCCAGTCTTCTCATTAAAAAATATGTGATTGACAATAACTGCATATTTATGTTCAATATTTAATAACAGAATAGGCCATGTTTTCAATGAATATCATTAATAAAATAATTATTTTTGCTGACACTGTCTCAATAGTACTACCTCAGATGTGTTCAGTTATATAGAAGCAGTTTAGTTTTGAATGGATTGAGACTGTTACTTAAAATGCTTTTTAATTGCACCTTTGGAAATTAGGATGGAAGTGATGTGGGAGCCAGTAATTGGTCTCCATTTTTGGAGCAAGACAATGAATGTTCGTCTTCTTTTGAAAAGGTAAACTTCGTACTTTTTTTCTTTAAATAACATTCCCTTTGTAGGTTACATTTGTATTTATTTCAAATGTTTTTACATGCTCACCTCCAGGACGTGTTGTATGACAGTGACACTGCAATCACAAGTCATTCGGTAAAGCCGGAGACTCCACAGCTTGAATGCAAATCAGCGTTTCCTGATCAAAAGGTTATGAAGTAAAATATAAAATGTACCTATTCTATGTTAAATTCTTAAGTGTTTTCTTTGTGTTGCTGATAATGTCTATTTTCAGGGCTCCTGGCAGAATTCAACATAATCTTTAAAGGATGACAGTCCCCAGTCCATACAAAAAGAGTATGAATCTACAGGTGAAAAGGTAGTAAAACTGAATTTATATTTTTACAAAACAGCTTGGTTTCTGCTTAAGAAATATATTTAAGGAAAGCCATACTGGCAGAATATTGGAAGAAATGTCCTTTAAACTTTTAAATATCCTATCACATTCAAACAAGTAGCAGTATGAAAATGCAAGTATAGAGAGATTACATGGCAATTTACAAAAATAATCAAAGGGGAAATAACATCCAGGATTATTTTTTTTTTTAAAGAAATAGCACCTTTATTAAACCTTTATGGCTCAACAATGTGCTTCAACTTTGTGAAATGTGAAATTATCACACATATAACATAGATATCTATCTTACATGTTCACCATTACAATATTTTTAAATAAAAAATAATACAATTCATCTGTTTAATAGTAAAAGACTGCATCTTATTTCAATCAAAAAAAATGTAATTGGAATTATTTTTGAGAAGACACATTCTTTCGGTGTAGTTTGCCACAGGAGCCTTGTTTCTTTTTTATTGCCAAAAAAGAATGGCAAGACCTGAGGAAGCATCAAAAAGGGAGATGCTTTCAAGGATTACAGTGGACAAACGTGATTGCCAGAGGAATTAGGTCCATCCACCCATATTGCAGTTTCGGTTTTAAACGCCACTGTGTGAAAACCCTCCAGTCACTAAAATCCACACCACTATTCAAATGTAATGGCTACTGTCGGTTTGAAAATTGCCCCATTAATGTGTCTGTGGAAGTAAAAGATGAGGTCACCCTGAAGGCAGCCGTGCTGTTCACAGGAGGCGATGTGTGCCACAGTACCAATGAGCTCAAAAGGAGGCCAGTGCGCGCAGATGCACGCACATCGATTGGAGAAACTCTGGAAACCAAATTACCCAGAAGTATATATTTGGATTCCATGCAAAAACTCCCCGAGATGGTGATGCAGTCTGGGTGCAGAGATGAAGCGCCAACTAAAGAGGTTCTAAAAACCATTGCATGGAGCCAAAGACAACTGAAAAGACCTCATTCAAACGAGCTTCTAAGTCTCCATATGCTGATTAATGAAAAGAAGGGATCAGACAATGAAGTCCTGCAGAGGGTCATGATGCACCCAAAAGGCGTTATGCTGTGGTCCAAAAAAACGCTCTCAGTGTTTTACCAGAGGTGCAAGGAGGATATTGTGTATCTGGATGCAACTGGAAGTATAATTCAAAAAGGAAGCACTACAAGTTCACCATACTATGTTTATGAATTAGTTGTGCGCAATCCATCCAAGGGGGCATCTCCTCTTCCAGTTGCAACCTACCTAACTTGTGACCACACCACCGCCTCTGTCACATACTTCTTGCAGGCTTTTCAAACTGACCTGATGAAGCAGTATGGCAAAAAAGCAGTCAAAAGGCCAATTATGATCATTTGTGATGGCTCCCTTGTACTTCAAAATTCCATTGCTTTGACATTCTGCAAATCATGTCTGGAGGATCTTCTGCAGAAGTACTTTGAAGTAATCACTGGCCAATACCAGAAAGACAAATTTGATCTTCCCATCCTTCATAGATGCCTGAGCCACATCATGAAAAATGCAAAGGATCTGTGCAAAAAACAGTAGGTATTTTTTCAAGGGAGAGTAGTTTATAATGCATTCTGAAATTAATTATTTTTTCTTGCTATCATTTTAGTATGCAAAAACATTACAAGCTAGGAATGCACACATTTGGGCTACTTGCATGTTCATCAACTCTGAAGCAGATGGATGAGGTGATTCTCAGTGCCACAGTGGTGTTTTGTAGTCCCTGCAGTGGAGACAATGTGGCAAAGCATTACAACAACCTACTAGTGCTTATGGAACAAGTGGGAACACTGGACGTTGATGAACAAAACATTACTGCTGAAGACTACAAGGTAATTAAGACAGTGTGACTTATACTCACCGGCCACTTTATTAGGTACACCTGTCCAACTGCTCGTTAACACTTAATTTCTAAGCAGCCAATCACATGGCGGCAACTCAGTGCATTTAGGCATGTAGACATGGTCAAGACAATCTCCTGCAGTTCAAACCGAGCATCAGTATGGGGAAGAACGGTGATTTGAGTGACTTTGAACGTGGCATGATTGTTGGTGCCAGAAGGGCTGGTCTGAGTATTTCAGAAACTGCTAATCTACTGGGATTTTCACGCACAACCATCTCTAGGGTTTACAGAGAATGGTCCGAAAAAGAAAAAACATCCAGTGAGCGGCAGTTCTGTGGGCGGAAATGCCTTGTTGATGCCAGAGGTCAGAGGAGAATGGCCAGACTGGTTCGAGCTGATAGAAGGGCAACAGTGACTCAAATAACCACCCGTTACAACCAAGGTGGGCAGAAGAGCATCTCTGAACGCACAGTACGTCGAACTTTGAGGCAGATGGGCTACAGCAGCAGAAGACCACACCGGGTGCCACTCCTTTCAGCTAAGAACAGGAAACTGAGGCTACAATTTGCACAAGCTCATCGAAATTGGACAATAGAAGATTGGAAAAACGTTGCCTGGTCTGATGAGTCTCGATTTCTGCTGCGACATTCGGATGGTAGGGTCAGAATTTGGCGTCTACAACATGAAAGCATGGATCCATCCTGCCTTGTATCAACGGTTCAGGCTGGTGGTGGTGGTGTCATGGTGTGGGGAATATTTTCTTGGCACTCTTTGGGCCCCTTGGTACCAATTGAGCATCGTTGCAACGCCACAGCCTACCTGAGTATTGTTGCTGACCATGTCCATCCCTTTATGACCACAATGTACCCAACTTCTGATGGCTACTTTCAGCAGGATAATGCGCCATGTCATAAAGCTGGAATCATCTCAGACTGGTTTCTTGAACATGACAATGAGTTCGCTGTACTCAAATGGCCTCCACAGTCACCAGATCTCAATCCAATAGAGCATCTTTGGGATGTGGTGGAACGGGAGATTCGCATCATGGATGTGCAGCCGACAAATCTGCGGCAACTGTGTGATGCCATCATGTCAATATGGACCAAACTCCCTGAGGAATGCTTCCAGCACCTTGTTGAATCTATGCCACGAAGAATTGAGGCAGTTCTGAAGGCAAAAGGGGGTCCAACCCGTTACTAGCATGGGGTACCTAATAAAGTCGCCGGTGAGTGTATATTCATATATGTTGACAGCACACAGTCACGAGGTATGGTTTTGCATTGGAATCTCTGACTTGACCTGCTGCTTTTTGCATTGCATTCGCAATCATCCGTGTTTTACATCAAGTACATGATGAAGACAAGACATGACAGTTAAATACTTTGTTTATTTAGGATGTGCACTACCTCTTACTTAATGCCTCTAGAGAGTACTGACCCACAATTTGATGAAGAATTATTAGTTAATTCTCTTTAATCATTAGTATAATGAACAAAATGTAGCATATGAGCATACGTTTTGAATGTCTTCACAAAATTACAGACACATTGTATCTATGTTTGAAACAAATACTATGTCTAACTACACAACCTAGTGTGCTACATGAACATGAATATTTAATTGTATACAATGAACAAAAATTCTTTCCAGAATGATGTGGGAACCACACCTCTCGAGAGCCACTTCCAGCAGGTAATAGAGAGAGCACCTCTTGACCATGATGGTGAAGAAAACAATTATCATACACCGACATTCATTGCGAGATTGGCCAAGTACTTCCTCACACATGCAACACTGTGGTCTGGTCTGATGCTAGGTAGGTTTTCTAAACTTATATTTGATTATAACAATATAAAAAATTACACACACATACAGTGAAGAAAATAAGTATTTGAACACCCTGCTATTTTGCAAGTTCTCCCACTTAGAAATCATGGAGGGGTCTGAAATTGTCATCGTAGGTGCATGTCCACTGTGAGAGACATAATCTAAAAAAAAAAATCCAGAAATCACAATGTATGATTTTTTAACTATTTATTTGTAAAATACAGCTGCAAATAAGTATTTGAACACCTGAGAAAATCAATGTTAATATTTGGTACAGTAGCCTTTGTTTGCAATTACAGAGGTCAAACGTTTCCTGTAGTTTTTCACCATGTTTGCACACACTGCAGGAGGGATTTTGTCCCACTCCTCCACACAGATCTTCTCTAGATCAGTCATGTTTCTGGGCTGTCGCTGAGAAACACGGAGTTTGAGCTCCCTCCAAAGATTCTCTATTGGGTTTAGGTCTGGAGACTGGCTAGGCCACGCCAGAACTTGATATGCTTCTTACAGAGCCACTCCTTGGTTATCCTGGCTGTGTGCTTCGGGTCATTGTCATGTTGGAAGACCCAGCCTCGACCCATCTTCAATGCTCTAACTGAGGGAAGGAGGTTGTTCCCCAAAATCTCGCAATACATAGCCCCGGTCATCCTCTCCTTAATACAGTGCAGTCGCCATGTCCCATGTGCAGAAAAACACCCCCAAAGCATGATGCTACCACCCCCATGCTTCACAGTAGGGATGGTGTTCTTGGGATGGTACTCATCATTCTTCTTCCTCCAAACACGGTTAGTGGAATTATGACCAAAAGTTCTATTTTGGTCTCATCTGACCACATGACTTTCTCCCATGACTCCTCTGGATCATCCAAATGGTTATTGGCAAACTTAAGACGGGCCTTGACATGTGCTGGTTTAAGCAGGGGAACCTTCCGTGCCATGCATGATTTCAAACCATGACGTCTTAGTGTATTACCAACAGTAACCTTGGAAACGGTGGTCCCAGCTCTTTTCAGGTCATTGACCAGCTCCTCCCGTGTAGTTCTGGGCTGATTTCTCACCTTTCTTAGGATCATTGAGACCCCACGAGGTGAGATCTTGCATGGAGCCCCAGTCCGAGGGAGATTGACAGTCATGTTTAGCTTCTTCCATTTTCTAATGATTGCTCCAACAGTGGACCTTTTTTCACCAAGCTGCTTGGCAATTTCCCCGTAGCCCTTTCCAGCCTTGTGGAGGTGTACAATTTTGTCTCTAGTGTCTTTGGACAGCTCTTTGGTCTTGGCCATGTTAGTAGTTGGATTCTTACTGATTGTATGGGGTGGACAGGGGTCTTTATGCAGCTAACGACCTCAAACAGGTCGGCAGTTCCATCGTCCGTCATGTCCGCGCTACCTCGGGTAAAGGTAAGGTGCGCACTCACTGCTTTCCTGGTGCTCGTGTTCTCGATGTCGCTGCGCAGGTTCCCGAGATGCTGAACGGTGACGAGCGCGTCGGAGCTGTCGTGCTGCATGTGGGGACGAACGACATCAGGCTGCGGCAGACGGAGGTTCTGAAGGAGGACTACAGGAGCCTGATCGAGACCGTACGCAGCACATCGCCTGAAGCAACTATCGTCGTGTCTGGACCGCTTCCCACGTACCGACTAGGACAAGAAAGGTTCAGTAGATTATTTGCTCTAAATGAATGGTTAATGTCATGGTGTAATGAACAGAGACTGCTCTTTGTAAATAATTGGAATCTGTTCTGGGACCGACCTAGGCTCTTCCGTGCTGATGGCCTGCACCCCAGCAGAGTCGGAGCGGCTGTGCTGTCGGACAACATCTCCAAGACGCTACACACCATATGACTAGTAAGTCAAAGTCCAAATCACAGTCTTTGCTGTCCCAACTTAATTGATATAAGCACCAATGTAGAACATTATATAGAAACTGTGTCTATTCCTTGTTTAGTAAGGCCAAATAATATATATAATGTAGGATCTAGGAAAAATTTAATTATAATTAAACCAGAAAATCTCAATATCAGTGATAAACAATTTCTAAAGCTAGGTCTTCTAAACATTAGATCGCTCACACCTAAGGCGGTTATTGTAAATGAAATGGTCACAGATAATAGTTTCGATGTACTGTGCCTTACTGAAACCTGGCTTAAACCAAATGATTATTTCGGTATAAATGAGTCTACTCCGCCAGGATACTGTTATAAGCATGAGCCCCGTCTGATTGGTCGTGGCGGCGGTGTTGCAACAATCTATAGAGATATTCTTAATGTTACTCAGAAAACAGGTCACAGGTTTAATTCGTTTGAGATACTTGTGCTAAATGTTACACTATTAGATTTAAGAAAGAAATCCCTATTATCTCTAGCCTTGGCTACTGTATATAGACCTCCAGGGCCTTACGCCGATTTCCTAAAAGAGTTTGCAGACTTTCTATCAAATCTATTGGTCAATGTCGATAAAGCAATAATTGTTGGAGATTTTAACATACACGTAGATAACACAAATGATGCGTTAGGGGCTGCGTTTACAGATTTATTAAACTCCTTCGGGGTCACGCAAAACGTCAGTGGTCCCACTCATCGTCCTAAATCATACACTAGATTTAATTATATCATATGGAACCAATCCAACCGATATAGATATTGTACCGCAAAGCGAAGATGTAACTGATCATTACATGGTAACTTGCATGTTACATACTGCTGAAATTTGTCATGTTGCGCCACGTTATCGACCAGGCAGAACAATCCTTCCAAACACTATAGATAGATTCTCAAATAGCTTACCTGATCTATCTCAGCTGCTCAGTGAACCCAAACAAACAGATGAACTAGAGGAAATGACTAGCAGTTTGAGCACCATTTTCTCTAGTACATTAGAAATTGTTGCACCAATTAGATTAAAAAAGGTTAGAGAGAAAACTAGAGCACCATGGTACAACAATGCTACGCATGCTATCAAGAGAGAAACTCGTAACTTAGAGCGTAAATGGAAACAAACAAATTTAGAGGTCTTTAGAATCACGTGGAAAGACAGTATGTCACGTTACAAAAAGGCTCTTAAATCAGCCAGGGCTGAGCATCTCCGCAGACTAATAGAAAATAACCAAAATAATCCAAGGTTCTTATTTAACACCGTGGCTAGACTAACAAATAAACAGGCATCACCTGAGCAAAATATTCCGTTACAATGTAGTAGTAATAATTTTATGAATTTCTTCACTGAGAAAATAGAAAACATCAGAAACACAATTGTAAATGTACAATCTCTTATGGTGTCTTATGATTCAGCCTCAATTATCGCCCCTCAAGAACAACTACACCGCTTTACAACTATAGGACAGGAAGAGCTAAATAAACTTATTATTGCATCTAAACCAACAACTTGTTTATTAGATCCAATACCCACTAAATTACTTAAAGAAGTGTTACCTGTAGTGGAAGAGCCTCTTCTCAATATTATTAATTCATCTTTATTTTTAGGTCACGTTCCAAGAATATTCAAGCTGGCAGTAATAAAACCTCTTATTAAGAAACCACAATTAGATCCAAATAACCTAGCAAATTACAGACCCTTTTCAAATCTTCCATTTATGTCTAAAATACTAGAAAAAGTTGTGTCCACTCAATTGTGCTCTTTCTTGCAAGAAAATGGTATCTATGAAAAATTCCAGTCAGGATTCAGACCGTATCATAGCACAGAAACTGCGCTAGTTAAAATTACAAATGATTTACTTTTAGCTTCTGACCAAGGCTGCATCTCAATACTAGTTCTACTCGATCTTAGCGCTGCATTTGATACTATAGATCATAAAATACTCCTGGATCGACTACAAAACTACACTGGTGTTCAGGGACAAGCATTAAGCTGGTTTAGATCGTACTTATCAGACCGTTACCACTTTGTCTGTTTAAATGGGGAAAAATCAAAGATAACGTCAGTAAACGTCCCGGGTTACGTATGTAACCCTAGTTCCCCGAAGGGACGGACGCTGAGTGTAATCGCAGTGGGAACGCCCCCCAGCGTAGCGCGTCTGAATAATGAATGAAATCAGTCAATGGAGAGAATGAGCGTACGGCGAGTGACGTCATCGACCAGGAAGCTATAAATAACCCCTGAATACACAAGCCGCCAGCTTCTAATGTCACTGAAGCAAGCGACCCAAGGGGATGCCGAGAGTATGGCAGGACACGCAGCGTCCGTCCCTTCGGGGAACTAGGGTTACATACGTAACCCGGGACGTTCCCCTTCAGGGACTACCGCTGCGTGTAATCGCAGTGGGAACGCAATACCCACATCCCCATACGACCAAATCCCCGTTGTGTGTCATTAGGAGGCACAAACCGACGAGAGAACCTGAGCCCCGGGAGTGGAGCTAAGGTCAAGGGAATAAAACCTGACGAAAGTGTGCGGTGAGGACCAGCCTGCCGCATCACAAACGTCCTGAAGAGAAGCTCCTGAAAGAAGAGCTGTAGAGGCAGCCATACTCCTAGTGGAATGAGCCCTTACAGCCAAAGGTGAAGGCTGATGGGCCGAACCATAAGCGAGCGAGATGGCCTCGACCACCCACTTGCTCATCCTTTGTTTAGATGCAGGACACCCTTTCCTAGGTGACCCAAAGCAAACGAACAGTTGTTCCGATTTCCTCCACAGGGCAGCTCTGTGGACATAAGCATCTAAAGCCCTAACTGGGCACAGCAAATTAAGTTTCTCCTGGTCTGACGTCAAAAAGGGCGGAGGACAGAAAGCCTGCAGAACTATAGGTCTAACAACAGTAGTTGGTACCTTAGGAACGTAACCTGGTCTCGGACAGAGAAAGGCCTTAACCATACCAGGCGCAAATTCCAGGCACGAGGGAGCCACCGAAAGTGCTTGAATATCTCCTATTCTTTTTAGAGATGAGATAGCGAGAAGGATAGTCTTTAGAGTAAGAAACTTTACCGAAACTTCCTCAATGGGCTCGAAAGGAGCTAGGGAGAGACCTTCTAAGACGATGGCCAGGTCCCAAGCTGGTACCCTCGTGCGAACTGCAGGCCTCAGCCTCAAGGTGCCACGAAGGAAGCGAGATATAAGTGGGTGTCTCCCGAGAGAACCTCCACTTGAAGGAGCGTGGTAAGCAGCTAAGGCCGCCACATACACCTTCAGTGTAGAGTGGGATAACCCTGTGGAGAGACGGTCCTGCAGGAAATCCAGCACTGTACCAACTGGGCAGTTAACTGGGTCCTGCTGGCGCTCTCCACACCAAGAGGTGAAAAGTTTCCACCTCGCGGCATATAACTTCCTCGTGGAAGGAGCTCTGGATTGGAGGATGGTCTCAACGACCTCAGTCGAGAGACCAGAATCTATGAGCTGGGCCCCCTCAGAGGCCAAGCCCACAGCCTCCATAGTTCTGGGCGGGGGTGAAGGATCGACCCATTCGCCTGAGAAAGTAGATCTCTCCTGATCGGTATCTCCAGGGGAGAGCCGTCGAGGAGAGACACTAGGTCCGCAAACCATACTCGGGCCGGCCAGAACGGGGCTATTAGCAGGAGACTGAGCCCGTCCCGGCGAACCCTCTCCAGAACTCCCGGGAGCAGAGCAATCGGGGGAAAAGCGTACAGGCGTAACCTCGGCCACGGATGTACCATCGCGTCCAACCCCAGTGGGGCTGGCTGGCTGAGAGAGAACCACAGTGGACAGTGTGATGTCTCTCGGGACGCAAAAAGGTCTACCTCGGCACGACCGAAATGTTCCCATAGGAGCTCCACCACCTCGGGGTGAAGACTCCACTCCCCGGGCCTCGGCCCCTGCCTCGACAGGATGTCTGCTCCCTGATTCAAATACCCCGGGAGATAAATAGCTCTGAGAGAGAGAATTTTCCCCTGGGACCATAGAAGGATCTGACGTGCCAGTTTGTAAAGCGGGCGAGAACGCAGACCCCCCTGATGGTTGATATAAGAGACCACCGATGTGTTGTCTGTCCGGACAAGAACATGGTGGCCCCTTAGGTCTGGGAGGATATGTTTCAGGGCCTGAAACACTGCCAGCATCTCTAGACAATTTATGTGCCATAGGCGGTGATGGTCCCCCCACAGACCCTGAGCTGGGCGACCACTCATGATCGCCCCCCAACCCGTGAGAGAGGCATCTGTCGTTAGCATAACACGACGACAAAGAGCCCCCAACACCGGACCTTGGGACAGAAACCAAGGATCTTTCCACATGATCAGGGCGCGATGACACCGTCGCGAACTCACGATCCTGCGAAACGGATTTCCCCTCGGGGAGAACCCCTTGGTTCTGAGCCACCACTGTAACGGTCTCATGTGCAAGAGGCCAAAAGGTATCACGTTGGACGCAGCTGCCATGAGACCTAACAGCCTCTGGAACTGTTTTACAGTGAGTGACTGGCCTAGCTTGACCTGTTTTACTGCGGCGAGAATCGAAGCAATACGAGCAGGTGACAATTGCGCCTGCATCGTCGTCGAATCCCACACTACACCGAGAAAAGTGGTTCTCTGTAATGGAGAAAGAACACTCTTCTTGGCGTTGAGCCTCAACCCCAAACTCTTGATGTGAGCAAGAACGACATCTCGATGCCGAACCGCCTGTTGTTCCGATTGAGCTAGAATTAACCAATCGTCTATATAGTTCAGGATACGGATGCCCTGCAGCCTCAGCGGGGCTATGGCTGCATCCATACACTTCGTGAACGTGCGGGGTGATAGTGCTAGGCCGAACGGAAGAACCCGATATTGGTATGCTTCGTCCCCGAAAGCGAACCTCAGGAACTTCCTGTGTTGAGGGAGGATAGATACATGGAAGTAAGCGTCCTTTAGATCTATTGTGACAAACCAGTCCTCGGATCTGATTTGTGACACAATCTGTTTGAGAGTGAGCATCTTGAACTTGAGCTTCCCTACAGTGCGATTTAAAAGACGCAGATCTAAAATGGGACGCAACCCTCCATCTTTTTTTGGAACGATGAAGTACCGGCTGTAGTATCCTAACTCCCTGCTGGGTGGAGGAACTCGTTCTATAGCTCCCTTTAGTAGCAGAGTTTTTACCTCCTGTTCTAATACCAGAGCCTGCTCGGGGCCCACCAGTGTAGGCAGAACCCCTCTGAAACGAGGTGGACGCGTTCTGAACTGAATAGCGTACCCGTTCTTTATAGTATTCAGGACCCACTGAGAAACATTGGGAAGCATTTCCCATTCCGCCAGGAACTCTACTAAGGGAACCAGCCTCTCGAGGCTGGCCTCTGGATGAACATCCCGAGTGACAGACACAGCGCCCTGTAACATACTGGCAGGAAACAACTGGTCTGAGCACTCCACAACCCTCCTCGGAGGGGGCGAGCGTCCCTCGGGAAAGCACTCGCCGAGTCTCTCTACGCCCTGTATAGGCAGGGTTAGTAGAACAGACCCCTGAGGGCATCGAGAAAAACAGGGCACCATGTTTTTGTGTGGTGAACTCAAGTCTTTCCCGATGGGGACCACCCTCAGAGTCCTGACGTTCAGCACGTCAGGATTTTTTCGACGCGGCCTTTCTGGCCACAATGACTGTCCTCAGATCAGTCCTGCCCCGAGAAGGCCGCGCCGGAGAGCGCCCCGCCTCGTCCCTCCAATTTCTCTGCGGGGGGGCACGAGACGCGACACTCTGCTTCTGCTGCGCTCTGCTAGAGAATGAACTCGGCGGCTGGGACTGCCCTTTTCGTTCAGCAGCCCCAGCGACACGTACTTTTAGGGGAATAAATTTATGAAAAGCAGCCGCCTGTTTTTTCTCTTCCTGGAACCTCTCGGTGACAGAAAGAAGAGCGTCACCGAAGAGACCCGCAGGCGAAACTGGAGCATTTAAAAGAAGAGATTTATCTTTTTCCTTCATGGAAGTTTGACTCAGCCATAAATGCCTTTCTGTGGCCACCATGGCTGCCATAGACCGACCAATAGATTTAGCTGTCTCCCTGGTGGCCCGAAGAGTGAGATCAGCGGTCTGCCTCAGCTCATTGATCATATCAGCAGAAATTTCCCCCCCTTCACAAGCATCTTTAAGCAGGTCGGCTTGATAAGCCTGCAAAATGGCCATAGTATGCATACATGCAGCCGCCTGACCAGCCGCCGAGTAAGCCTTCCCTACGAGCGCAGATGTATTTTTTAAAGGTCTGGATGGAAGAGTCGGTGCTTTAAGTGAGGACGACGAAGCAGGAGAGAGATAGCTAGCGAGCGTCTCTTCCGCCTTCGGCATCGTCACATACCCCTCAGATTTAGCACTAACAATGTTACCATAGGCATTAGACTGGTTAGTGTAAATTCTGCTAGAAACAGGTCTAACCCAGGTTTTTGAAACCTCAGCATGGAGATCAGGGAAAAACGGTAGGCACCGACGAGCGGGCTGAGGTCGAGCAGACAGAAATCTATCGTCTAGTTTGCTTTTACTTCTAGACTCCTGCCTATCAGCTGGCCACTCAATGCTGAGCTTTTCAACAGCCCGAGATAAAACATCCATCAGCCCTTCCTCATTAGCAGTATAATGTGACAAACTTGTATCTTCTGATGCAACACTATCGATATCCAGCTCCTCGGAACTGGATAATCTCAATTCAACATCATCATGTGCCTCCACCCGGGCAGAAGTAACCGCCGCAGCGCGTGCTTCCAGAGCCGGGCGAGAGGCACTGGATCCCGCCGGAGATGGCTGAGATAGGGCGGGGCCCGTCTCAACGTCGCCGGTGAGATCCATCTGCGAACCCCAAGACAAGCGCCGCCGCCCTGCCTCAACAGAAGCGGGACCCGAGCCTTGGGGAGCTCGCAGCATACCGCTCTCCTCGAAGAGCGATCGCCGCGAGCGCAGAGTTCTAATAGGAAAACGCTCGCAATGCACACAATCGACCCCCTCGAGAGCCGACTGGGCATGCTGCATTCCTAAACAAGCAACACATAACTCGTGTGAATCCCCACCCGTGATGTATCTAGTACAGGGGGAGCACACTTTCTATACTGCTCGCTCATATTGGTTTTTTATATATATAATATATATATATAGTGATAAACTCCTGACTAAAACAGACAAACACAATTGAAAGATTCCAGACACACACAAAGCGCTGCTGAAGTGACAGAAGCTGGCGGCTTGTGTATTCAGGGGTTATTTATAGCTTCCTGGTCGATGACGTCACTCGCCGTACGCTCATTCTCTCCATTGACTGATTTCATTCATTATTCAGACGCGCTACGCTGGGGGGCGTTCCCACTGCGATTACACGCAGCGGTAGTCCCTGAAGGGGAACTATGGAGTACCGCAAGGATCTGTGTTAGGCCCTCTACTATTCTCAATATATATGCTGCCACTTGGTAATATTATAAGAAAACATGGAATTAATTTTCACTGTTATGCTGATAACACTCAATTATATATTTCATCACGGCCAGATGAAACCACTAACTTATCTAACTTGACAGAATGTCTTAAAGATATAAAATACTGGATGACGTGTAATTTCCTGCTATTAAATTCAGATAAAACAGAGGTATTACTTATTGGTCCAAAAAACTACCCACAAAATCCCTTACAATACAACTTTAATTTAGAAGGATGCCCTGTTACTTTATCCACTACAGTAAAAGACCTGGGTGTCATACTTGACCGCAACTTGACTTTCGAAAATCATATTTCATATGTTACAAGAACAGCCTTTTTCCACCTCAGAAACATTGCTAAGCTACGTAACATGCTATCCGTTTCTGATGCAGAAAAGTTAGTTCATGCATTCATGACCTCGAGACTAGATTACTGTAATGCTTTATTAGCTGGTTGTCCTGTATCCTCAATAAACAAGCTACAGTTAGTCCAAAATGCAGCCGCTAGAGTTCTTACCAGATCAAGAAAATATGATCATATAACACCAATTTTATCATCTCTACATTGGTTACCTATTAAGTTCCGTATCAATTACAAGGTATTGCTACTGACCTATAAAGCCCTAAATGGTTTAGCTCCAGTCTATTTAACGGATCTTCTATCGCCCTACAATCCGTCGGGCTCAGACTCGCTGTCCCAGTTTAAAACCAGATTAAAGACGCATCTCTTTAACCACGCATTCACATAATGCTTACCTTTTATACTACTGCCGAATCAGATCGAATGCATTAATATTATGAACATCAGCTACGCTAATTATTTCTCATCTGCCTTTCTGCTGTTATCTCGGGACGCAAGTCCCGAGGTAAATAGCGTTCGTCAGCTCCAGTTTGTATCCAGCCTCTCACGGAGACTTCGGATGATCCAACACCTGTGATGAGACGACTAAACGCCTGTGGAGAGACGACTCGACGCCTGTGAAGAGACGACTCAACGCCGGCGATATGTTATGCCCTAAATTAATACATGATGAACTAACTGTATTTTCTATGTACATTTTTAATGCACTTTCTGTAAAGCTGCTTTGAAACAATGTGTATTGTGAAAAGCGCTATACAAATAAATTTGAATTGAATTGAATTGAAACAGGAGCATCTAATTTAGGATAATAAATGGAGTGAAGGTGGACATTTTAAAGGCAGACTAACAGGTCTTTGAGGGTCAGAATTCTAGCTGATAGACAAGTGGTCAAATACTTATTTGCAGCTGCATCTTACAAATAAATTGTTAAAAAATCATACATTGTGATTTCTGGATTTTTTTTTTTTTTTGATTATGTCTCTCACAGTGGACATGCACCTACGATGACAATTTCAGACCCCTCCATGATTTCTAGGTGGGAGAACTTGCAAAATAGCAGGTTGTTCAAATACTTATTTTCTTCACTGTATATATATATATATATATATATATATACACACTCACCGGCCACTTTATTAGGTACCCCATGCTAGTAACGGGTTGGACCCCCTTTTGCCTTCAGAACTGCCTCAATTCTTCGTGGCATAGATTCAACAAGGTGCTGGAAGCATTTCTCAGGGAGTTTGGTCCATATTGACATGATGGCATCACACAGTTGCCGCAGATTTGTCGGCTGCACATCCATGATGCGAATCTCCCGTTCCACCACATCCCAAAGATGCTCTATTGGATTGAGATCTGGTGACTGTGGAGGCCATTTGAGTACAGCGAACTCATTGTCATGTTCAAGAAACCAGTCTGAGATGATTCCAGCTTTATGACATGGCGCATTATCCTGCTGAAAGTAGCCATCAGAAGTTGGGTACATTGTGGTCATAAAGGGATGGACATGGTCAGCAACAATACTCAGGTAGGCTGTGGCGTTGCAACGATGCTCAATTGGTACCAAGGGGCCCAAAGAGTGCCAAGAAAATATTCCCCACACCATGACACCACCACCACCAGCCTGAACCGTTGATACAAGGCAGGATGGATCCATGCTTTCATGTTGTAGACGCCAAATTCTGACCCTACCATCCGAATGTCGCAGCAGAAATCGAGACTCATCAGACCAGGCAACGTTTTTCCAATCTTCTATTGTCCAATTTCGATGAGCTTGTGCAAATTGTAGCCTCAGTTTCCTGTTCTTAGCTGAAAGGAGTGGCACCCGGTGTGGTCTTCTGCTGCTGTAGCCCATCTGCCTCAAAGTTCGACGTACTGTGCGTTCAGAGATGCTCTTCTGCCCACCTTGGTTGTAACGGGTGGTTATTTGAGTCACTGTTGCCCTTCTATCAGCTCGAACCAGTCTGGCCATTCTCCTCTGACCTCTGGCATCAACAAGGCATTTCCGCCCACAGAACTGCCGCTCACTGGATGTTTTTTCTTTTTCGGACCATTCTCTGTAAACCCTAGAGATGGTTGTGCGTGAAAATCCCAGTAGATTAGCAGTTTCTAAAATACTCAGACCAGCCCTTCTGGCACCAACAATCATGCCACGTTCAAAGTCACTCAAATCACCTTTCTTCCCCATACTGATGCTCGGTTTGAACTGCAGGAGATTGTCTTGACCATGTCTACATGCCTAAATGCACTGAGTTGCCGCCATGTGATTGGCTGCTTAGAAATTAAGTGTTAAGGAGCAGTTGGACAGGTGTACCTAATAAAGTGGCCAGTGAGTGTATATATTTATACATATATACTATATATATATATATATATATATATATATATATATATATATATATATATATATATAAACATTCAAATTAAAAATAAAAATGTAAAAATTTTAAGGATGTATGATAATTAAAACGAATATGAACATGAATAAATTATGTAATAATTAATGTTAATCTTATTTAGGACTACAAACATTCAAATAATAAAAAATAATCTTATTTGTGTCCTAATAAGATGGAAAATAGCCGAAAATAGAGTCTAAAAATCAAGTTTGACCTCTTTCAGCACCCAGAATTAGTGCAGAATTAGACGCGCTACAAAAAAAAATGTGCGGCTGGCTTGACCGTGTATTTTCAACGCGCGGCCCACTTGACCGCAGTTAAATAACGACTAAAGAGCAAATGAAGCTTAACTTACGTTTCAGAAACGCGCACGGCAGACCTTCATCGCAGCAAAGGTCTTAATTTTCGATTCTCTGTGCCAGTTCATGTTCTATGGAGATTGTTGCCAGTCCATTAAGTCTGTTCAGTTCACAAAACTTTCCCCATTCAAAGCAATCGGGACGTCACATATGAAACAGCCAGCCACCGCTGTCGGCGAGCCGAGCCGCCGTATTCAAGCACCGAGGGCGCGCGCGCCGCGCCCATACCTCCGGTTCAGTTTCCCGAGCCCACGAAGTGCGGCGAAAACATTTTCGGTGTAACTGCCATGGTTCAGCTCGTCTGCGACAATCTTTGCGGCGTCCATCTTCTTTGAATTTTGATATCAGATAGAGCCGACCAGAGCACAGCATAATAAGTAGCTATGCGGTTCACTTGGAGGGCGGGGGCAAAAGCGCCATATTCAGTATGGAAATACACACAGACAATAATACGCCACGCCCCTACTGCGTGCTAGAATCTCCGAAAACAAGCCAATTTCAACCTCAAAATGTAAGCTTTTAAATATACCAATACTGCTATCTCAAACATGGAGAGGCTTCTTCGTGATTTCAACTAACAGATTCTGCAAAAAAATGAAATTCACCAATTTTGAATTTGATCTTCTCATTTTGCTCGAAAGTTGTGCTGCCGACTTGTGTCCCTGGTTTCTGTGACGGGTCACAAATGTGTTTGGAAAACAAGAAGAAACAAAAAATGACTTAGGCAATTATGCTATGAGGCTAACGATATACAGAAAGATAATACAAATATAATTTGACTCACCAAGCCTATCACTTGAAGCAAATATACATCCCTTCTTAAATGTCCACGTCAGCGAGCGCGTTGACCCGTTAGTGAAACTGACGCATATATTGCCTATCTAACGGCAGATGAAGTAAAAACGTAAATCTTCATTATGAGTCCTAATCATAAATACAGTGCATGTTCACAATAACAGTTTAAATAAATAAAATAATGATTTAAACTATGTTTTACTTTGTTTTACGTTTTACGCCATCCTCATTAATGGAGTTATAGGCTATACTTAAACTAGCCTACATGAAATCATTAGGCTACTGAGAAGTTACAACATTTTGGATTGGCGCGGTCTGAGTGAACGCTGGCGTGACTGTCGCGCTACTCACCGGTAGAGCTTTGGCATACATTTTGACAATACCAGTGGATTTTTAGACAGATAGTGCTTCAATCTGATCAAGTTGAATCATTATATCGCCTGTACAACATTGGTTGCTGCTTATGACCAGTAACTGTTGGATTAACGCTCTTCTGTGATCCCGACTGCGTCCTAACCAGTGCAGGATGACGTGGATTCACCGGTCAACTTTCTGGTTCGTGCTTGGCTGGCTTCTGGTGTCTCTTGCCCACCTGCAAGTCGACGCTCTGTTCCAGTACTCTGTTGCTGAACTTTTGAAGCTCCGACGCCATGTCGATGTCCTCCAGCCCCCATCTGGTTGCTCCATTCCGTCGGACATCTTTTTCCAGCCGAACCGGAGATATATCCACTGTGGACCGCCCGGTAAGTGCTTTTATAAGAACTCTTATTCTTCCATACCAAAATGGCTTACCACCCGCCGTCGTTCTCGTAACGCTAGCCGAGGAGCTAATCACAGTAGTCTGGCTAGTCTGCCTAAAGTGACCAATTCTGCCTGTAAAAGTAGCTCTGCCACCGTCAACTTTGGTCTCCTGAACATTCGCTCTCTCAACAACAAGGGTCCACTAATCAGAGATGTTATTATGGACTACAATCTTGACTTTTTATGTTTGACTGAGACCTGACAGCTGACTAATGATTTTATTCCCCTTAACGCATCTGCCCCGCCGGGGTTTGTTTACAATTGCCAGCCCCGTGCTTCTGGACGTGGCGGAGGTCTCGCAGGAGGTTCTCCTCTATTTTCATCGTTTGAGTACTCTGCCTCACTGTTGCCCAGACCCTCGCCCACAGTCGTGGTCACTATTTACCGTCCCCCAAAACATAACAAAGATTTTCTGAATGACTTTTCTCAACTTTTCACTCATCTTTCAACTCTATCCCATAACTTAATCATCCTGGGTGATTTTAATATTCATATGGATAATATCAGTTCTCCGCTCTCCAGAGACTTTTCATCTTGCCTGGAAAGCCTCGGTCTGCACTTATATATCGACTCTCCAACTCATTGTGGGGGGCATATACTGGACTTAGTTTGTTGTTCTGGTGTCATCCCCTCTGCCTGTAAAACTCACTCTGTTGCCTTTTCCGATCATATACTTATTACTTTTAATATGATAATATTAATACTATAACAAAAATCTTCACACTCTCTTGGACACCCATGCTCCTATGAGATTCAGATCAGTCTCCTTCACCCGCTCTGCATCCCTCTCTTCAGCTAAATCTGCATATTACTCTCACTTAATTCACTCTAATCATCATAATTCTAAAACCCTGTTCTCCCTCCTCACCTCCATTCCAAAACCTCCTGACTCTCTACCCTACCATATGCAATCCCAAGACTTTTGCAATAAACTTATGTCCTTTTTTGTTATCAAAATTACAGACATCCATAAACACCTGACCTCCTCTGGAGCTGCAGCTTCTGGAGGCAACTTTAACACCCCTTATTCATCCCCAACTACTACTTTTTCAAGTTTCGACCTTCCCACTGTTCAAGCCATTTCGGACATTATCCATAAATCTAAACCCTGCACATGTCAGCTCGATCCACTTCCCTCCACCCTGGTTAAATCCTGCTGCACTTCACTTGCCCCTCTCATCACTGAGATTATACACTCCGGTTTAGTCCCCTCTTCACTCAAAATTGCCTCGGTCACACCCATTCTGAAAAAAACAGGTCTGGACCCCACTAATTTTAGCAATCTCCGTCCCATAACTACCTTACCCTTCATATCCAAAATTCAATCGGGCTTCCGCCCCCTTCATAGCACTGAAACCGCACTCATTAAAATTTCAGATGATCTTCTCATGGCTTCTGATTCTGGGTTACTTTCAATTCTCATTCTTCTGGACCTCACAGCAGCTTTTGATACCATTTCTCATCCCACCCTTCTCAGTCGATTATCATCTATAGGTATCACCCACACTCCCATAGCCTGGTTTACTTCATACATTTCTGATCGCACACAGTTCATACAACTAACAACCCAGAAATTCGCTACCTTCCCCGCCTCCACTGGAGTGCCCCAAGGCTCTGTATTGGGGCCTCTCCTTTTTATCATAATACATCCTCCTTCTTGGTCACATCCTCCGTAAACATAACATTAAATTTCATTGCTACGCGGACGACAACCAGCTCTACCTCTCTACTAAACCATCTTCTTTACTCCCTCCAACCTCTCTTACCCTCTGTCTCCAAGAAATTCACTCTTGGTTTTCATCCAACTTTCTCAAACTGAACAGTTCAAAAACTGAAGTCCTCCTGGTGGGCACACCTCATACCCTCTCCAAAGCTAATAAAGTTTCCATTACCATTGATAACTCAACTGTCCTTCCCTCCCCTCAGGTTAAGAGTCTGGGTGTCGTCCTTGACAGCACATTATCTTTCCACTCTCACATTAATAGCATCACCCGGTCAGCCTATTTCCACCTGCGTAACATTTCCTGCCTCCGTCCCTCTCTTACTCCCAAAACCACCGCCATCCTGGTTCACAGCCTCATCACATCTCGGTTAGATTACTGCAACTCACTCCTGTTTGGCCTCCCTAATAGGTCGCTAAAGAAGCTGCAGCTCCTACAGAACTCTGCTGCACGCCTTATTACTCAGACCCCCATTTTTCATCATATCACTCCCATCTTGCAACAACTTCACTGGCTTCCTGTCAAACAGAGGATCATCTTTAAAATCCTTCTCATTACCTTCAAAGCAGTTCATAACATGGCTCCTCCATATATCTCAGATCTTCTCCATTTAAACATCCCTACTCGTTCACTCCGATCCTCTCACACCTGCCAACTTTCTGTTCCCCCTGCTCGTCTTGTCACAATGGGGAGCAGGGCGTTTGGTTGCTCTGCTCCCCATCTTTGGAATTCCCTCCCTCCAGATCTTCGTACTATGGACTCAATTAATCTTTTCAAATCCAAACTCAAAACTCTGTTGTTTAGACATTCATATTCCGCCTGACCCATATCACCTCAATGTTGTCTTGCCAATTTTATTGTTTACTGTTTTAATGTTTTTTTTTTTATATAATTTTTATTTTTTCTTGATGTTGCAGGACATAAGTATACATTTGATTATATTATACACCTTTTTTGTCTTGTCCTACATCATCTTTTTTCCCCAAAACGAAAAAATAAATCAATAAAAAACAAAAATAATAACAAAACAACAAAAAACAAACACACTGGTAGCAAGAACAAAAACAGGGGAGTGCCTCAGGTATTATGTTTCAAACAAAGTCTGATCTTATTGTCCGAATAAATTTCAAGAATCCATTCCATACCCTCTCGAATTTATCCATTTCAAATCTACAAGTGGAAGTCAGTTTCTCCATAACGTATATATCATGCATCACATCAACCCAATTTTTCTTTTTTGGCGCTTCCACCTTTAGCCATTTCCTAGTAATTCCCTTTTTTCCTGCTAGTAACATGATTTTAAACATTTTACAATTCAAATTCTTTTTACCTTGCATATTAAGTCTTCCCAAATAAAGTGTGTCAAAAGTGAAAGGTAGATTAATCTGTAAAATCTTGTCCATACATTGTTTAAGTTCCATCCAATATTTCACCATCGAAGGACAACTCCAAAAAATATGAACATGATTTGCACTCTTTTCCCCACATCCCCGCCAACAGATTGTATCCCGATATTTTGTCTGAGCTGGAGTTCTAAAATATCTCACTAAGTTTTTCCATTCATGTTCCCTCCAGGTTAAGGATAATGTCACTCTCCATATTTGTTGAGTGAGATCCTCCCATTCCTCATCCGTCAATTTTATGTTTGCTTCAATTTCCCATTTTTGTTTTATGTAGTTTGTATCTTCTCCTTTTAAAGCTTCTATCCCTGAATATATCTTTGCAATTAATTTCCTGTTTATTTTAGATTGGTATGCGGAGATAAAGAGTTTTATAATGTTGAACTCTACGTCAAAATTTTCCTTTTTTATATCATGTTCTAAATAATGCCTCACTTGCAGAAATCTATAAAAATCTTGATTTGCCAGGCTAAACTGTTCTTTAATTTCTTCAAAACTTTTACACTTCTTATTTTCTAATAGTTCCCAAAACATTCGTGGACCTTGTTCCCAATTTTTAAATCTATTATCTCTTATATTAGGGGAAAATTCTGTATCATATCCTATCCACCTTAGCAGCTTATTGCTGTGTGTCAATTTGTTTTTTGTAACAATTTCAAACCACACTTTAAGTGAAATGTCAAGCCATGGGTTGGGTGCATTTTTCAATTGGTGCCTGAGTTTGTAATCCCCGATTAATGCCTGTATTGGAGCTTCCGTTGTCATTTCCATTTCAATTTCTTTCCACCTAGCAGAGTAGGAGGGATTACATAAGTTCAACAAAGGCTTTATTTGCGCTGCTTGATAATAACTTTTTAGGCACGGGAGAGCTAGCCCCCCCTTCGCCTTAGATAGTTGTAGTGTTTTGTATCTTATTCTAGGTTGTTTTCCTTGCCAGATATATCTTGAGATAATTTTGTCCCATTCTATAACATCCTTGTCCAGTATCTCCACTGGAAGATTCTGAAACAGGTATAACACCCTGGGAAGAACATTGATTTTGATCACCTCAACTCTTGATGTAAGAGTCATAAAGGGAATTAAATTCCACCTTGCAATGTCTTCTTTTATTTTGGATATTAATGGGTCATAGTTTGCTGATTTCAATTGGCTAATATCTTTTGTTAAATTAATTCCAAGATATCTCATTGATTTCAATTATTTTCCCTCTTAACACCGCCTTACACGCGTCCCATAGTACCGGTGGGGACACTTCCCCATTATCATTCTCCTCCAAATATCTTTGAATTTCCGATTCTAATTCTTCCTTAATACTTCCTTTTAATATACTGGCATTAAGTCTCCAGAATGTTGTTCTTTTTTCAGGTGTCAAAGCCAAAGTTGCATAAACCGGACTATGATCAGACAAGTCAGCCACCCCAATCTCACAATTCCCCACCATATGTCTATCTTTATTGTAAATTAGGATGTAATCTATTCTTGAATATATTTTATGCGGAGAGGAGTAAAACCTGTAATCCTTGGTTGTAGGATTCAATTCTCTCCATACATCCATGATACCTAATTCCCCCATCAAATCTCCAATTTTATTTGAAATCACATTCTTTTTTACTCCCCTCCCTGAGGTGTCTAATTGAGGGTCCAACCTTTGGTTCAGATCCCCTCCTGCGATTAAAACCCCCTCCCCCTCTGATGCCATCAAATCAAACAATTGTCTATAAAACGTCCAATCTGAGCCAGGGGGTGCATATATATTCAGAAGACTAATTAATACTCCCTCTACTCGTCCTTTAACCCAGACATACCTTCCATCTTTATCACTTGTCACTGACTGTTTCTGAAATGGGATTTGATTCGATATTAAAATCGCTACCCCTCTCCTGTGGCCTGATTTATATGAAGCAGCATATACCTGGTTATAGCCATTTCTCTTCAGTTTTTCATGTTCTTTTTCTGTCAGATGGGTTTCCTGCAGGAAAACTATCCCCGCCCTATCTTTCTTCTTCTTTACTTCTTTTAATTGGGTTGAGAACACCATTCACGTTAAAGGAAACCACCTTAATTAAGTTTTTTTGTATAGCCATATTTTAGTTCTAATTGTTCCCATTACTATCCCCAGTACACCCCCTATGCCACCGTAAAAACACACAACCATGAGCCTAACTGAACAAGCTCTAGAACCATTTTTTATCAAAACACTAAACAAAAACAAAAGGACTTCCAATATTAAGGTCGTTCTCTCGACCTTATCTGAGCCTAGATAAGACTCGGAGGGATAGCCTCTGGCCCTAACGGTCAGGGGGCCCTCGCTGCAACAAGAATCTAGCAAATAATACATAACATAACGACAACTCGGAGGATACAGTCCCGACAATTGTACCTTAATTTGAGGGAGTTTTTCTTCTACATCTCACCTTAACACACAAAGTAAAGAAGAAGAGGGGAAAAAAGTCCTGGAAACTTCTGGATCAGTCATTTGCCTCCGGCGTCCTCCTAAAAGCCTGCAGTCTCTGCTTATACCCGTGTCTAGCATCCGCCTGTCGTCCACCGTTCGCGGCTCGGTCACGGCTCCACGTCAAGCGCTTTATCTTCTCCATCACGTCCTCCGTGGGCTCCACAACCTTCACCTGGTAGCCCCTGTCAGCCATATCTTTCGTCGCCTCCTCCGCTGACTCATATGTGCATGTCCCACCATCATAAAATACCCGGAGACGTGCTGGAAATGGCGTTTGGAAACGTATCTTCTTATCCCGGAGCACTTTCTTTGCCTCCCCGTATTTTTTCCGCTGTTTCAAAATCTCTGGTGCATAGTCATGATCTATAATTATTTTCTTGCCTTCGTACTCGAATCCCTTTTTCTGCCTCGCCGTCTTCATGATTTCTTCTTTGGATCTGTAACTGAGAAACTTCACCACTACTGATCTCGGTGGAGCGTCCTTTGGGGGGGGCGCCGCCAACGACCGGTGAGCTCGTTCAATGGTGAGTTCTAGGGACGGCGGTAATTCAAGCTTCTCTCTCAGGAGGGACTCGATGAATGCGACCATCGACTGGGCCCCATCTTCTGCTCCTTCTTTTAATCCGTGAATCCTGATATTGTCCCTTCTTAAGCGACCCTCTTGATCCATCAATTTAGCTGCAACCTGATTTTGTAACTCCAAAAGTTCCAAAGTGGCGTCCTCAATATTTTGAATCCGGTCTTCTGACTCCATTATGCGGCGCTCAGCCTCGTCTAACCTGCTGTCCATTTTTTTAATGTCCTCCCGAATTACTTTGAGGCTTTCCCCATTCTCACTGCGAAAATCTCTGAGCCCTTGCAGCACAATGTCCAAAGTTGCCATCTTTATAGATGAATCGTCTGCTTTATTCGTGGCTTTGCTAGCTTCGTCCTCGGCTAACATCGACTTAGTTGCTAGTCCTGACTGATCTTCGACGTCTTCCAAACTTCCAGTGTTGTTTCCAGTTTTCTTTGCTTTCCCTCTTGTCATGATACCCCCTTACTATAATATCCTAATTTTGATGCTTACAATCCGAGAAAAGGGGAATTTTAAAACTTTAGTCGGAGAGCTGCTCCTCTATGCTGCAGTCCTTATCAGTGCCCAACCGGAAGTCCGTTTTAATGGTTTTTATCTGCTTTGTACAGTGTCCTTGGGTGTCCTGATAAGGTGCTTTAAATAAAATGTATTATTATTATTTTATTTTTTTATATATTCAATAAATATAAATATTTGTTGTGGATGCAATGCTTTTCAACACTTTTCCTCTAGCATGCTGTGTTTTAATGTTTTAACTACAGAGATAATTTGCTTATCATGATAATAGCAGATTGTCTGAGAAAATATTTTCGTGCAAATAATGCACAACAAGGTCTATCTGTTTCCATTAAAAAATATAAATCAATTAAAAATACTATTTGGCCAGTGGAAAAGATTGAGAAAAACTCTCTGAAATGTATTTTACACTATTTGATTTATTTATTCAAAAACAAGTCAAGGATAGGCTACTAAATGATTTTTATTAACCCTCTGGTGTTCTTCGTTTTCCAGTCACACTCTTGGTCTTCGCTGTCAAAAGTGACCGGACCCCTGAAATAATTTTTTTTCTTTTTTCAGTAAAACCAATGAAATTTATTTTTGTTTAATAATATTTTTTCTTTTTATTTTTGGTGTTTTGAGAGAATTTTATGATAATAATGAATATTTATGCAATAATTATGATCTATTTTTTCCCATTGAATATAATAGAAAATTTATATATATATGTAATTTTTATTATTTTTTAATTAATGCTGTATTTTAGGTTAAAGTGGAGACTAGACCTATAGAAAAAAAAATTTTTTAATCAGATTGGTGCCATCTGGTGGGAGTAGTGAGCATAAATATCATGCAATATCATAGTGTAACCACTAGATGGATGTACAGCTCTCTGTAGAAAGGCTTGTGAATTCCCCAGTTGTTTTTGCACATATTTGCTTATTTTTTTCAGGTTGTGGGTTTGAATATATATTAAGAGATTCTCATACTACTTTTGTAAATTTTTTTTGTTTGTTTGTTTGGTTTAAATGGTAGTTGAAGTGCCAGTTTTACTTTATAATACAGTCAAACCTGAGCATTGCGTTAGAAAGAGAGAACAAATGGTAAGCATTTTGTTACCCCTTGTTTTAATTCTAATTTAATAAAAATGCAATTCATTAAGTCATAAAAAAATTTTATAAGCCTTTTATAATAAAGGTTTTAATTAAATCTAATTTTTGTACAATCCAATGAACAGTAACTCATCTTCAAAAGGCAACAGCAATTATGAACAAAATAACAGAAAAAGTATAATTATCAAAAAGTAAATGGCAAATAGAGAAATAAAAATAAATAAGTGTTTTAAATATCACCCAAACTATATTTACATATTACATATATGTGTATATATATATATATATATATATATAATAAATGTATGTATATATATATATATATATATATATATTTTTTTTTTTTTTTTTTTTTTTTTTTATATATAAAAAAATATATTTTTTTATTTCATAATTGTATAAACTACTTTTTTTTATCTGAATTTCAATAATAATTGTTATTATCAGCAATAAAAAAAAATCAAAGCAGCAAATACCTTCACGAATCAAGATTGTCTACTTCACTTTTGGTCCTGTTGTAATATAAGATCATCTCTGGTTTCCTGTCTTCTCGTTTACTCACTGTTGGATCTTTGTGCACAGTGCTCATGATCTTACTCTGTGTGCGAGTGTGTGTGAGCGTTCAAGAGAGACACAGTGTGTGACTTTTGAATTTTAGATGTGTTACAATGTCTTCCCCTTATTTTTTATTTTTTTTATTTCACAATCTCAAAATGTTCTCTGTTACAGTCTCACCAGTCTCATAGTTCGGTGTGTGTGTGTGTGTGTGTGTGTGTGTGTGTGTGTTCAAGAGAGATACATAGTGTGTGACTTTTGCATTTTGGACCCAATGTCTCATTTTTTAATTCATATATTCTACATTTTCTCTGTTACAGTCTCACCAGTCTCATATTTCTCAATGTGTGTGTGTTTGTGTGTGTGTGTGGGGGGTGTGTGGGGGGTGTTTATTTTGCAACCTTGATGGCTTACAGTCTCATGCTTTCATTGCTGTGTGCTTTTTTTCTTACATTGTGGATGAATAATTGGTTTTATTTCACACATTTCCCAAAATTTGCTTTTACAATGACACACGTTCTTTTGTGTGTGTGTGTGTTTATGGGTGTATAAGTGTGTGTGTGTGTGAGTGTGTTTGTCTGTTTTGCACTCTTGATGTTTTAGAGATTCACCCCTTCACTGTGTTATGCTTTTTTCTGCATCGTGGCTGATTTGTAGATTGTACGCACATAAAAACTCTGTATTTTCATATTTTTGCCAATTTCCCATTCATTTCCTATGGCCGGTCGTTTTTGACCGAAGACCATGAGTGTGACTATTTTTTTTACGACCACTTAGACTTTTCAAATCATGTCCCCAATTTTTTTGTGTGTTCATATACTAAGTACCATAAAAGTCACCAAGTTTCGTACCATTCCGATGAAGCTACGATTTTTTACATTTTTTTATTAAATGAATTCCGGTCGGAAATGACCGAAGAACACCAGAGGGTTAATGTAATGTGACGGCACATCCATATTTCATATTTTCCTAATGTCCTGTACCGTTACACATGTCATCACGTGGATGAATAATCATATGCAAATGATATGCAGATGAGGATATGCATAGTAAAACTAGGCATTGTAAGCTCCATATATGGTTATTTCTGGGTGGAGACACATGTGTGCACAATCTTCTGCTGACTGGGATTTATAAAGTGAATTATGCGCAGGTTCTGGCGTACGCACGGTTTTATAAGTCTGAATATTTTTTTGCGTACGCCATTTTTGGCTTTCGGAAACAGAAACCTGGCTAAAACCAAACGATTACATTACTTTAAATGAGTCAACTCCACAAGATTACTGTAATAAACATGAACCTCGTCTGAAAGGGAAAGGGGGAGGTGTTGCTGTAATTTATAGTCATATTTTCAAAACCACTAAGAAATCTAGTTTTAAATATACTTCTTTTGAAGTATTGGTGCTTAATGTAAAAATACATAGTGTAAACGATAAATCACATTTGAAAATTCTGCTGGCTACTGTATACAGGCCACCAGGGCACCATAAAGATTGTATCAAAGAATTTGCAGACTTTCTATCAGAATTGGTATTGGCTGCAGATAAAGTACTAATAGTTGGTGATTTGAATATACATGTAGATAATGAAAATGATGCATTAGGATTAGCATTTAAAGACATTGTGAACTCAATTGGAGTTAGACAACACGTGTCAGGACCTACTCACTGTCGTAATCATACTCTAGATCTAATACTATCACATGGAATAGATGTTGATGCAGTTGAAATCCTGCAGCAGAGCGATGACATCTCAGATCATTATCTAGTCTCATGTAAATTACATTTAGCCAAGGCTGTAAAGCTGATTCCGTGTTATAAATGTGTTAGACCTATAACTTCTGCCATTAAAGATTGCTTTATCAATAATCTTCCTGATCAGTTTCATCATCTCAGCATCCCGGATGCAAATTTTTTTTTTGGCAGGATGGTAGGGGAAGACTCATGAACATTTATTAGGGAACTCATCCCTGATTGGCTCGCCGTTCTGAAGAATACTCCAATGAGATATCAGAGCGCTGCGTGTCACCAGCTCACCACAGAATCTCTTTCCGATAGGGATTGTGATTGACCTACACGATTAATGTTATTAATTTAATCTAATCTAATTTAATATTAATTAATTCATTTAATAAAGAAAATCACGAAAGTAAATAAATGAATCGTGTTGTTATTGACCAAACCTGATTCATTTGATTAATAGTGGGTAATATGTTTTCAAACGTGTTATTTGTATCACGTCTGTATTTGATTGGTATGTGGCACTGAATGTTTTGTTATACCAGTGCTACTTTATGTTGTTTATCTCGCAAAGTCACAAACTGCCCATTCTAGGAAAGACACGAAATTAATCTATCATGGGTCACTACGAATAATGTATTAACAGTCGCATCGGGAACTGTCATAGTAAACCTTTATTTTTGCGTGATGCTGCACGGACTCTCGGTCTCTCGCCAGTAGGTGTCAGTATAAGTGAGTGTAACACTGGCCGCAAAATTCTCATCTGAGGCTGTATAAACAATACTGGTATTACAAAACTGCCACTGGTATTACAAAACATTCAGTGGCACATACTAGCTACAGACGTGACACAAATAACACGTTTGAAAACATATTACTGACTTTAAGCGTTTAATAGATATTTAAAATATCACAAAATTAGGGTATTTATTTACGATTTTGTGTCACAATTATGTCAGTATTATGTGCTAGATGAATCTGTCAGTCACTACTGGAGGTGTCACAACATACGGATGACATATTCCACAACTCGATGTCAGTCAGGTGTCGTGTCAGTGTGTCACGATAATGTCAGTGACACAAGCCATATGAAGACCGGTTATGCCAATACGCATACTGACAGATGCCATGTCACTTAATGTTAATACTGCTACTAGGACTTTGGCTTTTGGCCTTCATTAGCCAATGCAAATCGACCACAAAATAATCACGCTGATCATTTTGAACTTTCTATGTAGCCTGATATATTTATTTAGTCTATCTGAAGCTATTTCATTGTTAAGTTGGAGAAATAGTTGAGTTCAAATGTTTTTCATTTGATTGAGTCATCATTCGGTAAATAAGCAGAATACGGAATACAGAATACTCAGGCTGGAAGACTGTCATTGGGGCGGATGAAATGGGAGACAACAAACATTAAACAAACTTTAAAACATTTATTCACAAATATAGCTGCATCCCATGCAATTAGCACAACATTAGAACTGCATCCCATGCAATTAGGCCTACTTCAATCAGTACACTATGCACCAAAATGTCATTTGTAAACCAATGACATTTTCTATAGATTTAGAATTTAAACAAGAACAATAAAAAAAGAACTTCCGACATTGTCTATTTACTGTGTTTTTTGCCAAGTGCAACACAGTCAGTGACACACTGGGATAGACTATGTGGTGCCTGCCTTTTGAGAAGTGAATTGCCCCTTGCCCTTCCATAGCTGTGCTCTCTTCTTGAGCTTTTTGTTGTTCGCCCAGTAATGAGGGCACGCCTGCCTCCAAGTGGCGTTTCCGACGAGCCACTGCTGTCGGCTGCACTCCAATTTTCATGCTCGTTTGCATGCCCATTCTCACCATCCTCCTAGCACCTGATCCGGCAGAGGCACTTTGCCGGCCAAATGTGGCCAGTGCAGATCAGCTGGCTGTCTGTTGTCAGTCTGTCATACGAGGTCAGCATCTTCTCCATGGGGGCACTGTACAAGTCAGGCTCAGCCTGTAATTTTCCAATGAGGCCCTCCATCATCCCCCTGACCCGAATTTCCAGCCTGCTGACAATGGGCACAACAACATACATCAACAAGTATTGGTTAATGGTTACCAGTAACAACATTTTTGTGGTGGTGTATGTGTGTGTGGTAACTTCTTAAGGTAGTAACTTTAGGTGTGTGTCTTTGTGTTTGTGTCAGTCACCACCGCCCCTCAAACACACATCATTTCTGTCAGCGCACACACACACACACACACACACACACACACACACACACACACACACACACCTTTTTTGCCCCCAAACAGGGAATGCAAACATCACCTCATGGTCCTTCATTTTGTCTACATGTAACAGAATGTGCCACATCCCCCGTCTCTTTCTCTCTCACCAGCACAATCTGTATCCTGTAAACTCACCTGACCTGAACCGCATAAATCTATGTGATAATGTAGTGAGGGAGATGAGTTACAGCACACCCAACAATACAGATGACCTGAAGGTCACTAGCCGCGTTTCCATTACCCTTCAAATTGCCCAAATTGAAATTGAAAATATGCACAATGGAAACATGTCAGTTGCGCAAAAAATACCATTTATCGCAAAAAAATTATTTGCATGGCAGGGAGAACATTTTGGTGTTCAACTTTGCGTTTAAAAAATACAACAACCGTTCATTTTTAATTCGTTTTGCTAAATTACAGGTTAAAAATGGAAAAACGAATGGACACAAAAGTACACTGACCGTTTGGACAGAATACGAGACATAGGCCTAGTTCTTTATTAAATTCATTAAAAAACAATAATTACAGGAATAGGCTACTGGATTCTAAACCTCAAAGAAATTCCACAATCAAGACCTCGGAGCAGAAATGAGGGAGAAACACCCAGAAACTCTATATGTGCCGTTCGCAGTTTAAGGGTCTTTCCCTGCCATTAATGCTTGGATAACACCACGTCTCCTTCCATTAATAATAATAATAATGTCTAGTGCGGTGGCTGTGATATAGGCTATAGACCTACCAACGTCCGTTGCCATGATTTTTAGAATGACTTATTGTGAGAGAAAGAAAAAAAACGTTTTAGTCGCATAACATCGGTTAATGGAAACGCCGTCATTTCGCAATAGTTTTTTATTATTTCTCTGCTGTCCTGTTTCAGTGAAAGACCACACAACATTAAAACACTTTTAATTTGATTTCTGCCCACCTCCGCCTCGTCCACTCCCCTGGCTGGGCTTTTTGGGCTCTCCGCTGCAGCTGCACAAAGGGGATCTAAATAAAAATGTACAGAGAAATTTAAAAGAATGATATTTGTTTAATGAAACTATGGCTGATTGTCTAATGAACATTATATTCATTCCAAGTTATTTACCTGTGACAGACTGGTCTGCATTTAGATCTTCAGTCATTCTCATGTACCAGTGGCCTGGTATATTGTTCTTTCCTTTGTAGAGCAGAGAAAGAGGTAATTACTTGCTATACTGTATCTAAACACATAAATCATTCGATGAAGGGCAAACCTGATGTAAACTGACCCATAGCCCTGTCTTAGAGATCACCATGTGCTGTCCATAGAAAAAGTGACAGCAAAGTTATGGACCAGGATACTATACCTGTGGCAATTTCATAAAATTTGATCCTGGCAGTTGGTGTGAGTTTCCGGTCTTTGTCCTGCAGCTGTTGGGTGTCAACCATGAAGTTCACCTCATCCCCCTACAGTGTCACATCAAAGGAGACATAAATTATTATCATAGCATACAGCATATGAGAATTAAAACGGCAAATAGACCATGTAACAATTTCATACATTGATGGTTCTTCTTGTGTCCCCTTTCGACTTCAACTTTATTCTATTATTTGCTGCGTCGATGAGCCTCCGGCAATAGTAGGCCTCTAGCCTGGTGCTAATGAAATCCATCAGCTGGGTTATGTTGTAGGCCTTCAGCCTATAGAGGACCTGTTCCTTCAGCACCCTCATTGCACTCTCCACATAATTGTTGGTGTCGTTCCCTCGTGTGGGGAGGTGGGAGCGGAGACAAATTGCCCAGGCCTCACGTCTGCTGAAAATAGATGTCAGATATTTGCAATATCGTGGGTGAAGCTTTGCCGTGGAGTCCTCTAATGCCCGATGGTATGAGGCCTCAAGTTCTCCTGGATTTCTTGCATACACCATAGCCTTGAAGAGCTGCAGCAGGGTTTGACGGTCAGACTTTGGTACTGCATTGTGGGCATCCCACAACCACCTCCACATCGCCTGCAAAATGTGGAAAACACAGAGGATGGGGTGTGTATGTGGATAAGTCTCGCTGAGGGACTGTCGTAATGCCTGGCAGTCATCAGTCATCACCACTTGTGATGCCTGTAGGCTGGTGAGCATGGCGTCTCCGGATAACTCCCCGTACGACCTCTTGAAAATGTTGTAATACAGCGTGAAATGAAAATTATACACAGGATTTAGTACATTATATCAAGTACATTATCAACATTATCACATAATTTTTCACTTGATAATAGTGATCACATTCTTAAAATGTTCCAATTGTATGTTTTACTTTAACTTACCTAAAACAGAAACTTAGATCTGGACAAATTGAGCGATCAGCAGCTGCAAAGACGTAGGAGTCGCCCATCTCCTCCTGAAGGTCGTATTTCAGTGTGTTTAAAGCAGAGGAGGGAGAGTGGCCACTTTGAAAAAGAGTCTGTAGTTTGTTGATTGTCTCTGGTGCCATATCTCGGTAACTCACAGCCTCAGCACACATAAGCAGGTGATTATGTTGATGTTTCAGGTTGATGTAGAGACATAATCCTTCTTCTATGTGTAAATCAGCAGATCTAAGGACAATCGAATTATTATTACACAGGGCTCTCAAGTTTTAGCAAAAGTTTAGAGTGAGATTTAGGGGAGGAGCCACCCAAATCCCTCGACCCAACCAAATTCGCTTCAATTTTTGCTAGTAGTTAAATTTTGCCTATTGTTCATAATTGACCAGCACAAATGGAAATTATAACAATTGGTAAATCTGATAAAAAGACAAATTCATCCAAATAAAATAAATAGTTATATTTAAAAAATATAAATTTATTGAAAAATAAAAATAAATTTGACCCCAAACAAGCCAACTGAACATCAGTGCTCAATGTACATAACATTGTGTCATAACACAACTTGCCCTGAGCATGCATGTCAAGACCCAAACCGGTCACCTTTACAGGGGTCATCGGATGCCCATTTCCCCCAAGTTGGTATGATACTTTGGGGTCTTCATGTAAAGTTTGTAACATACTTTGGTTAAAATTTCTCAATGGTTGTGTGAAACAACACCATTTTTACCTCCTCAAAAACAGCTCTGTTCACAGTGACCCGTTTTGGTGCATGTCTCTTTAAATGATAATGATCAACAACTTTTTGGCTTTTTGAGGATTAAAAAAAGTGAATGGGTTTTTTTCATTGCATGGTGATTGTGTCCACACACTACAAAGACACATTTATTAGCAAACACCATATAAAAGTGTATTTTGCATCCGATGACCCCTTTAAAAGCAGTTGGAGAGTTTTTGAATGCATCAAAAATAATTTAGCACGAATTTGGCTATACTCCTCAACATCAGCTCTCACTGTCTTTGATAATAGGCAAGAGATATCGTCCAGGAATCGTAAAATCAAAATGCTAAAAAATAAATAAATAAATGAAGAGGTCCGCAAGACCGCATTCATCAGATCTTGCTCTTTCAACTTCCACTCCGTGTGTGCGCCGCGCGTGTTGTCTAGTAACGAACGTGCTTGCAGTGGGAACACATAATTTACCCGGAAACAACTAATTCTAATTTCTGATTGGCTGGTAGCTGGCATTTAACTCTGTATAACTCGAGACAGATCATGCTATGAACTCGGCAGAGAACTTCCCTCCGTTTGCCTGCGCCTCGTCCATTATAGCGGGACAAGTTCCCTTACTCCTCAGCGTGAGAAATACAAGGTGTGGCGTGTGAGCGTGTGAACGGGTTGAAATGCGTGTGTCTCACGCCAAATGCGTGAGACTTGAGAGCCCTGTATTACATATTTTATTAAATTAATTAGAAAACTGAGACAGAGAGTGATTTTATTTACAAAACAGCAAGCCTGTTTTTTGGGGTAACAAATCTATTTTTAGATCTAACCTGGACTTTCTGTTCTGCGAAAAGCTTTGCCTCTTGAGAACAACATACATCAGAGCAGGACATTATGTATATTTTTTAGAGGAAGAATGTCGTGTGTTGTGTTGGCATCTTAGGTCCACCTTTAAACACATTCAATTAAGGTTGTGGCTCAACCCTTGCAACAATAAATGAATGCACCTGCTATGGAATCACTTACTCTGTACATGTTGTGCCTTTGTTGTTCCACAGGGTAGCTTTTGTTCACCCGCCATGTCGTTTGTGATGACTTTTGAAAGGCTTGAAGCCATCTGCGAACCTCCTCCACAGTTTGAAGCTTTACTTTTAGAGAAATGTTGCAGTTCTTGCCCTCAAGAGGCTCAAATAAACAAATATGGTGTTCATAGTCCTCAGGTAGGAGTTTCTGTCGAAGCACCAAAAACATTTAAAGAGAAGGCAAATGCATGTTGTGTAACCAAAGTAACATTTAACATTAACAAATACATTCTGTAAACTATCTCTGCCTTTAAAGGGATACGCCACCCAAAAATGCAAATTCTGTCATCATTTACTCACCCTCAAGTTGTTGCAAACCTGTATTTTTTTTTCTACTATGGAAGTCAATGGTGCCCCACAACTGTTTGGTTCCAATCGTTCTTCAAAATATCTTCCTTTGTGTTCAGCAGAAGAAAGAAACTCATACAGGTTTGCAACAACTTGAGGGTGAGCAACTTGATATCAAAAATATATCACTGTCTAAACCATCATCTTTGAAAATTATGTTTTTCTGAAAAATTGTACTTTAGCCCCTGCTCTCCCCTACTGGAGGGGGAAAAAGGGGGTTGGAACACCAATAGAACACAATAAGATGTTGACTTAAATGTCAAAGTAGTAGTATTTGTTTGCTAACAGCCTAACAATACATGGAGCACCATTAAGATAAGAAGTTTGACATTATCCTCGCTTCAACAACACTTTTTTTGTTGTTTTATTCTTATCCATCTACACCTAACCTCAAGCAGCTCCATCTCCTCAAAGTTGCCAAGTGTCTGGCAAATGTTGCAAGCTTGAATAAATCCTGCCATTATGCTCACCACTTCTAGAAACAGAACAGAATCAACTCTTGAATGGAACTATCAAGACATGGACACTTTAAAACAATCACAGGCTTTCTCACAAGCTGCACAAAGTTCACAAGGTTCATAACCCTTACGTGCCTGCGTCGAACATTACAATTTTGGCTCTGGATAACCTCCTCACATAAAAAGTTATAGCCTATGTCTTGAGTAAGTAAGTAAGTAAGTAAGTCAATGTTTATTTATATAGCAAATTGTTTATACACAGAGTGCAATACTAAGCGCGTTGACACGCAAAGAAGACAAAAGCAAATAAAACGAAATAAATATATATCAATGAATGAGAGCATATTACTGTCAATTTACTTGATTTCACGAGTAAACAATGAGATAAAACATGATAAAAAAGTGATTTAACAAAAATTTTACCTCAGTAATTTTTTTTTAATCTTTTTAAATTTTGAACGCAATAGAGCGAGCGGACACGTAACGTTAAGGGTTAACTCACAATTAATTAAATTGGTTGTTAAATACTAAGCCATTAAAAGGTTATTAGAAGATTAATCATATATGTCTGATCAAATATCAAATTAAACCTTACCTTCATGAATGTGTCTGTCTGTTGTCAGAACTTGTCACGAATGAGACTGATTGTTTTCTCTCTATCACTCTGGTCGATGTGTTACGGCGAGCCAATCAGGGATGAGTTCCCTAATGAATATTCATGAGTCTTCCCCTACCATCCTGCAAAAAAAAATTTCGCATCCCGGATAGCTTAGAAGAACTTGATATTGCAACAGAATCTTTTAACTCTCTCTTTTCCAGCACTTTAGACGCAGTTGCTCCGCTGCGCTTAAAGAAGATTAAAGAAAATAGTCCAACGCCGTGGTACAATGAGCACACCCGGGCCCTTAAGAGAGCAGCCAGAAAAATGGAGCGCAAATGGAAGAAAACAAAACTAGAGGTATTTCGGGTTTCATGGAAAGAGAGCTCAATTGCTTACAGAGAGGCCTTAAAAGCTGCTAGATCTGCTTATTTTTCAACCCTATTAGAAGAAAATAAACATAGTCCTAGGTATTTATTTGAAACAGTGGCTAAACTAACGAAAAAGAAAGCTTCAAGCCCAGAAGAAAGCTTCAATCTCCTTTTATTAAGGAGATTGAAGAAAGTAAAATAACTGAAATTGTAAAGCTTCTACCGAATTCAACAGCAAAAGATGTTTACAATTTAGATATTAATTTGATTAAAAAAATATAGCTCCGTGATGATAGCTCCGTTAACTCATTTGACAAATGTATCAATTAGAGACTGTGTTTTCCCCAATACATGGAAAAAGGCTGTAGTTACACCGCTCTTTAAATCAGGGGATCCAAGCCTGATTACAAATTATCGACCAATATCAATCTTGCCGGTTATGTCAAAGGTTTTGGAGAAGGTTGTGGCTGAACAATTAATAAACTACCTAGAGAGTAATCACTTCCTACATAAACATCAATTTGGTTTTAGAGCCCAGCATTCCACCGAAACAGCTCTATGCTATTTTTTGGAAAAAGCCAGACACTCTTTGGATCAGGGGCATGTGATGGGAGCAGTTTTCATTGACCTTAAAAAGGCATTTGACACAGTTAACCACACTATTCTTCTATCTAAATTAAGTGCTTTTAATTTTAGTAAACGTTCAATTGAGTGGTTCACCTCTTATTTAAATCTAATAGATCAGTGTGTTAAAATTGAAGAAACAAAATCATTGTTTATGAGAAACAAAATGGGCTTCCAACAAGGCTCAGTTTTAGGCCCCTTGCTTTTTAGTTTGTTTATAAATTACCTACCATGTTGTTGTCCAGATGTTGAATGTCAGCTTTATGCTGATGACACCGTTATTTATACATCAGCTAAGTCATCTGTCAAGGTTGCTGCAGTTTTAAATGAACAAATGAAAAGGATATCAACATGGCTCCTGGAAAATCATCTTACTCTGAATGCTAAGAAAACCGTCTTTATGTTCTTTTCTAATCGAAAGCAAAAAGAAAAAGTAATAATTCGAGTAAACAACAAAGAAATAGAGGAGGTAGATGAGTTAAATTTTTTAGGTGTTGTTTTAGACTCACAACTTAAATTTGATAAACATAAAAAAGATCTCAAAAATGGTAAGGATTAATCTAAATTGTTTCAGACTTATTAGAAATTATATCTCAATTGAGGCAGTACATCCGTTTATGCATGCAATGATCTTGTCCCGTATTTCATACTGTATCACAGTTTGGACTCAAACAAGTGATTCCTTAATTAAAAAAATTGAAATGTTGTATAATCGAGCTCTGAAAATAATGGATATAAAGCCAAATCGATGGCATCACTGCAACGTTTTAAAAAAACTTAAAATGCTAAGCTTTGCAAATTTTAAGAACCTGTCATACATAAAATTGATTTTTAAATGTTTGCACAATAAGGCACCATCTGTTTTATGTAAATTAATAAAGAGACAGGATGATACAAGTACAAGAATCACTAGGAGTTCGGCAGGTGGGAATTGTAGGATTCATTTTCGTAGGACCACACAAGGGTCTTTTCTGTTGAGGGCTCCAAACTCTGGAACCTGCTGCCAAATGAGTGCAAGGCAATACCTAAATAAAGTCCTTTACATTAAAGGTAAAGCGGTGGTTTAAAATAAACCAGAACTGCTTGCATATTTAAATGTAATCATTTTAGTATGTAAAGGTGTAATATGTATAAGTTAAAGTTTTATTTTATCTTATTAAAATGTAATGTAAGAGTGTAATGTAACGTAAAAGTGCATGTGATGTTAAAGTTTTATGCTTGAGTTGTAAGCTCATTTCTGGCATAATTTTTGGTAGGAATTTGATCATGTATAAGTGACATTGTGGTAGTTTTATTCTATTTGATCATGTATAAGTGACATATTGTGGTAGTTTTATTCTATGAGTAGTAGTTTGTTTGTTGTTTTATGTTTTTTTATTAGAAAAGCCTTTCTAGGGACCTGAGATGCAAATTAGCTCTTGCTATACTCTCTATGTACAATACATATTTTCCAGCTTTGACTGGGATCATGTTTTTTTGTACTGTCCCTATATAAATAAACTTAATAATAATAATAATAATAATAAAGAAGTGTCCAAGCAACACAGCAGTAATGACTTTATGAACTTCTTCACTTATAAGATTGATAATATCAGGGACAAAATTATAACTATGCAACCGTCTACTACAGTATCGGATCAGGGAATGCATTGTAGGCTCCATGAGGAAACATTTTATTCATTTGTTTCTATAGGAGAGGATACCGATACCGACCCTATACCGACTAAGCTACTGAAGGAGATGCTTCCAGATGTCATAGATCCTCTTCTTAATATCATTATTTCGTCTTTGTCTCTAGGATACATACCAAAAACCTTTAAGCTGGCTATGATAAAACCGCTTGTTAAAAAAACGCAACTTGATCATACAAAATTAGTCAATTACAGGCCGATATCGAATCTACCTTTTCTGTCAAAGATATTAGAAAAAACAGTATCCTCACAACTGTATTCCGCAGTACTTGAGCGAGCTCTTAACGCATTACAGTCCTTCACGTCTATTGCGATCACAATATTCCGGCCAGTTAATAATACCTAGAATATCAAAATCGACTGCTGGCGGTAGATCCTTTTCCTATTTAGCACCAAAACTTTGGAACAATCTTCCTACCATTGTCCGGGAAGCAGACACACTCTGTCAGTTCAAAGCTCGATTAAAGACACATCTCTTTGCCCTAGCATACACATAATACATTATAGACTTCTATAACTCAATGTTAGGCAGCATAGATTAGGTCAGCCGGAACTGGGAACACTTCCCTTAAATCCTGATGTACTCGTTACATCATAAGAAGAATGGCATCTACGTTAATTTTAGTGTCTTTGTTTATCCAGAGGTTTTCCCGCAGCCTGCCGGATCCAGGCCGTATCCAGATCTGACGAGGAGCTTCGCCTGGACCCGATGACAATGCAGTGCTGAAGTGCCAACTAGCCTCTCCCTATGGAGGATCCCTTTCCCACTCTACAGATAAAGCGTTGTGAATTTCGTTTCGCGTACCTACCCCAAAGTGATAAAATGAAACAAAATTCTGTATCAAATTTATAGACAAGAAAAGTAGTTTGTTCAGGCATGGTTTTGTGGGGAATTACAAACCTGCGCACATATATTCAAACGCACATAACTATAGAATCAATTCTTAATGCGCATGTGACGCCATCAGCGTTTATCACAGGTTCGCGTTTAAAGTCTGTTTAGAGACATTCATATACATTTTTATCTTACAGTTACTGTAAATCCGGCCTCTAGTTCATAAAAGCCAGAGGAGAACTGGCACCCGACTGAGCCTGGGTTCTCCCAAGGTATTTTTTTTTCTCCATTGGGTCACCTGATGGAGTTTTAGGACACCATTAGGTCACCCGATGGAGTTTTTGGACACCATTAGGTCACTTGATGGAGTTTTTCGGTTCCTTGCCACTGTTGCCTTTGGCTTGCTCAGTTGGGGATATTCAAATTAATTAACCAATCATTAATACCATTGATCAGCCCTACCAAACGTGGAGGTTGGCTGGGGTTGGATGATATTCTCCAACGGAGGTCCTGTATCTAGATCAGCAGAATGCTCTCTGCACACACAAGGTCTCTCGCTCACTTTCCCTCACTTTTCTACCGTGTGGGCGCTATGCGGTTTTGAGCACAGTCTCTGTCTCGCACTCTGTCGATCACGAGTGCCTCAAAAGGTAGATCTATCGATCATCTTTCAGACATGTGACCGACCGGGTTGACACTTCAGCGTGAGAAATCGGGGGTGTGGCGTGTGAGCGTGTGAAACCAATCAAATGCTTGCGTCTCGCGGCCAATGCGTGAGAGTTGGCAGCTCTGGAATCTTGCTGATATGAAAGACTTTGTCTTAGGTTTAGCAACCTATGAAACTAATAATGAACAATTTGAAACTAAAACGACATAAGCTTAATTAAAAATGGCTTAGGAACTATAGGCTATTTAGAGGTGGGTAAACGCTATTCCGAATTTTGGCAGGTGCTTACGTGCGTTTAGCCTTCACTACATCCCTGCTCAAAACCTATTGTATCCATTAGTATTATTTGATTCATTACACATGCAGTTTATATCAGAGACCATTGTACCTCTTCACCAAGGGTATTTCCCACTCCATTGGATCTGCAACATTTTTTGACAAAATGAAACATAATTATGCAAATGGTGAAATGAAAATGTCTGTGCAATACATGGGTGTTGCTTACTTCACACTTTGCAGAGTGGGCTTTGGCGTGGAGCACCGAAAGTAGCGGCTTCATGTTGAGGAGCCGCCCAAACTCCCTAAACTGGCCTGCCACCCGCTGCAGATAGGGCCAATATCTGCACATCTGATCAGTGTAAAAAAATTATGCTATGGCGGCTTGCCAGGTCCTGCTGTAGATAAAGTGGGTAGGCGAATAGTTCGCCATGGTACATATTGAGTCCCCTCAAGAAGAAACCATGCCGGCACACAGCGATCTCCGTGCCTTCCTCATCTAGGCGATCACTAGCTTTTTTTGACACTTCCTTTGCTGCTACCCATGTTGAGTTGCCACAGATGGCTCTTCCATGTGTCTAAAACACAATTACACAAACAAAGGAAACAGACATCTTGCAATATATGCATGCTTCAAAGATTGAGCCATCTCAGACTGACAAAAGAACCTGAGATGTGGTGGACTTAAAGGAGTGTGTTGTGATAATAATAATTTAGTCTAAATTAAAAGTGAAGACAAAAGTGAGCCAAACATGATATATGATAATAGTTTGGCTGGTGAATGTGTACATTTCATTCAGTCTTACCCCTCTCATGCCTGATTGCAGCTTCTCAACGAAAGGAGCAATTGTCAGGAATTGTCATTGTCAGGAGCAAAGAAGAGACCTTCATAGAAGGACTTGCCACCAGTTCTAAAATGAAAAACAATTGTACAAAGAAAAAAAATGTTGAATACAATGAATAGAAGAACATTTAGTTTGGATATATCTCTAACTTTATATTCCCTTTCATAGTCATACTTTTTTGCATTGATGTGCAGAATGGGACTACAAACCCTTTTGATTTGTTGAAGCGATGAGCCTTTCTATTTCCATCTGCCGACACAGCTCCCATGTTCGCAGTGCAAGCTGGGCACTGCATTATGTCATCCTTTCTCAAATGTTTGTCTAGCTCCGATATTGTATATTTATACTGACGAAAACCTAGGTGAAATGTATCTCGGCAGATGTTATCAATTTGTAAGAGATGGAAAGGGGGTAAAAATGTTGCATTTTTTACATTACACATATAGAAACCATCTGTCTAAAGACAGGCAAAATTTCATTATATATTTGGCCTCAAATGCATGCTGACTGACGCCAGTGAGTATTCAAAATGAAGAAAAATTTGCATTTGTGAAGATACCTTTGTGAACTGAGCATGATTACTCCTATAACTAATTTAGCTCCACAGTGAGTGCTCCATTAAGGCTTTATAACATCCTCCTTCAACAGGTCGTTACTGTACAAGTAGAAAAGAAGCCCTCACTGAGAGTAGCCATTCCTAAGGAGGTCCCTCCAATCAGCAGGTCTAACAGACAGTCTGACTGTATGGTTGGATGAGGTAGGTGTGAATGGGAGTTGAAGGATATTGGAATGCTGCAAAGTAAAGGAAGTTTGAATTAGACGACAAAATGGCCACAGACTCTAAATACACCTTAGCCCTTGTGTAGTAGGCTACACCTGTTCAGATGATGATATACTGGAGTGAACACTAAACATGGAAGAAAGGCAATTTCATTTAAATGATAGGGTCATAATTTGACATACTATACATGACAAATGTGCATGCGTCCATCCATCTTTAGCAATTCAAGTTGATGAAGATGTTAAAAAGTGTAAAGGGGGGCATTAAGCACTAAAATTACTCGAAAATTAGTGGTTCGTGTCCAGTTGAGTGTGCTGAGTACACTAGATGTGGTTAAATACACGTTTTCAGTATTTAAAACGAATGAGGCCCCATTCAAAAATGTCATAAACTGACAGGGGTCAAAAAGGTCAAACTAACGGAACGCGCATCTGTGAGGAGACGGAAGGTCGCAGGAGGCCGAAACTCTGAGAGGTCCGTCGTCTAGTGCCCTTGAGTCGGGCCCCAGAGTTTGAGGGCCCTGGCCGCTTTCTAAGCGTTTCCTAACCTTGATTGTAACACTGGTAACCAGTGATTGTGGATGGTGACTGGAGATGTTATTTTATCCTTGTTGATTAAACCACCTCTACTGTACTCAGTGGGCTCCCCTGGTGTGGGCAGAAAAGTTTGGTGGCCTTAGGACCTCGTTCAGTGGTGGAAAGGTCGAAAAAGGGTGAAAAACACGTTACAAGGTCAAAACGGTCAAACTAACGGGGACGCGCGTCCGTGAGGAGACGGAAGGTCGCAGGACCCCGAAACTTGGCTGACTGGAGATTGTTTTTTCATTCTTGTTGATTAGACCACCGGTGTATTTTTCAAAGCTTTGCTGTCCAAATGTTTTGACACCTGACACCCGACACCCATTTATCAGGGCTTGTTTGTTTTTGTCAGTCGTCGTGACAATTGAGTTGAGGGGTTGTGATTGGTTAAAAAAAAGGGTGTGAGAGGCCACCATTTTGTCCATTATTATTATTATACATTTTATTTATAGGCGCCTTTCTTGACACTCAAGGTCACCTTACATCATCATCAACAACAATAACAAAATTTAAAAAGCAATGAGATACAATACAATTAAAAGATAGTGCAGTTATGGTCAAAGGGAATAAGCTATTCTAAACAGATGAGTTTTGAGTTTGGATTTGAAAAGTGAGAGAGAGTCAATTTTACGGAGGTCTGGTGGAAGCGAATTCCAGAGCTGAGGAGCAGAGAAACTGAAAGCTCTACTCCCCATAGTAACAAGGCGGACACGGGGGACAGTAAAATGAATAAAAGAAGAGGATCTAAGAGTACGCGTGTGTTTGGGTATATGGAGGAGATCAAAAAGATATGAAGGGGCTAGATTATGAATGGCTTTGAAAGTAAGAAGAAGTATTTTGTAGTTGATACGATAAATAATAGGGAGCCAATGCAGCTGTTGTAGGATAGGAGTGATGTGATGAATAGAAGGGGTGCGAGTAATGATACGAGCTGCTGAGTTTTGGACCAGTTTAAGTTTATGAAGAGTTTTATGTGGGAGGCCAAACAAAAGGGAATTACAATAATCTAAACGGGAGGTGACTAAGCTGTGAACAAGAGTGGCAGTGGAGTGCGGCGTGAGGAAAGGACACAAACGGTTGATATTACGAAGATGATAATAAGTAGACCGGGTAACATTGTTAACATGAGATGTAAAAGAGAGGGTGCTATCAAAGATGACACCCAAACTCTTAACCTGAGGGGAGGGGGAAATGAAGGAGCTATCAATGAGAATAGAGAAATTATGGATTTTGTTTAATGTTGATTTAGTACCTATAAGAAGCAATTCTGTTTTATTACTATTTAATTTAAGGAAATTTGATGTGAACCAGGATTTTATGTCAAGAAGCCAGTTAGTAAGGGAAGATGGTGGAAGTGTGGAATTAGGTTTAGTTGAAAGATAGAGCTGGGTGTCATATGCGTAGCAATGGAAATTAATATGATGTTTACGGAAGATGTAACCAAGGAGAAGAAGATAAATAATAAACAGTAAGGGCCCCAGAACAGAGCCCTGGGGCACACCTGTTATGACAGGGACAGAATGAGAGGTGAATGATTTTAACAGAATAAACTGAGTGCGGCCAGAGAGATATGAATGAAACCATTTAAGAGGTGTGTTAGTAATTCCAATAGAGGAGAGTCTGTCCAAAAGTATGGTGTGTGAAATCGTATCGAATGCCGCACTCAGATCAAGCAGAAGAATGGAAAGTAAGCCAGAGTCAGCCACTAGAAGAAGGTTGTTAGTGATTTCAAGTAATGCTGTTTCCGTGCTATGATGCGGACGGAAACCAGACTGGAATTGTTCAAATAAGTTATTGTAAGAAAGATGAGTATGGAGTTGAGCAGCCACTATTTTTTCCAAAATTTTGGAGATGAATGGAAGATTTGAAATAGGTCGGAAATTATTATAGCCGTTGGGATCTAAACCAGGTTTCTTAAGAATCGGAGTTACAGAAGCTGTTTTAAGAGAAGAAGGAACAATTCCAGATGATCATTACGTCACTGACATTCACGCTGAAAGGTAAGATTCTCTAACCTATTCTCTAATATCTTAGTTTTTGCAGTCGTGTATCATTTTAAATCGTACTGTCTGGTTACTGCTCATACAATGTTATTGTGCAATGAATGATTTTGTATTATACTTTATTATATAACTATATGTATATTTTTTCGGGCCTGAATTTTGAATTTTGAATTTTGATTCATTTGTTGCTATAGGAGAGGAAGAATTTTGCAAACTTGTTAATTCATCTAAATCGACAACTTGTATGCTAGACCCTATACCGACTAAGCTACTGAAAGAGATGCTTCCAGAGGTCATAGATCCTCTTCTAAATATCATTAATTCATCTTTGTCTCTAGGATACGTACCAAAAACCTTTAAGTTGGCTATGATTAAACCGCTTGTTAAAATACCGCAACTTGATCCGACAGAATTAGTCAATTATAGGCCAATCTCGAATCTGCCTTTTCTGTCAAAGATACTAGAAAAAGCAGTTTCATCACAACTTTGTTCCTTTTTAGAAAGAAATAATATCTGCGAGGATTTTCAGTCCGGATTTAGACCGTACCATAGTACTGAGACTGCTCTCATTAAAGTCACAAATGATTTGCTCTTATCATCCGATCGTGGTTGTATCTCTCTATTAGTGTTACTTGATCTTAGTGCTGCATTTGATACTATCGACCACAACATTCTTTTAAATAGACTAGAAAACTATGTTGGCATTAGTGGAATTGCACTAGCATGGTTTAAATCATACTTATCTGACCGTTTTCAGTTTGTAGCAGTAAATGAAGAGATGTCTTATCGATCACAAGTTCAGTATGGCGTACCACAAGGCTCAGTACTAGGACCGCTGCTGTTCACTCTGTACATGCTACCATTAGGATATATCATTAGGAAATATGGAATTAGCTTCCACTGTTATGCTGATGATACTCAGCTGTATATTTCTTCAAAACCTAACGAAACTTACCAATTCTCAAAATTAACGGAATGCATAGCTGATGTAAAAAATTGGATGACCAGTAATTTCCTATTACTAAATTCTGAAAAAACAGAGATTCTAATCATTGGACAAAAAACTGCCACACGTAATAACCCAGAATACTGTCTAACAATCGATGGCTGCACTGTCAAGTCTTCGTCGTCAGTTAGGAACCTGGGTGTGCTCTTTGATACCAATCTTTCATTTGAAAGTCACGTGTCTAGTATCTGTAAAACCGCATTTTTCCATCTTAAAAATATATCTAAATTACGTCATATGCTCTCACTGACAAATGCGGAACAATTAGTTCATGCATTCATGACATCAAGGCTAGATTATTGTAATGCTCTACTGGGTGGTTGCCCTGCACGCTTAATAAACAAACTACAGCTAGTTCAAAACGCAGCCGCTAGAGTTCTTACCAGAACCAGGAAGTATGACCATATTAGCCCGGTTCTGTCAACACTGCATTGGCTGCCTATTAAACATCGTATACATTTTAAAATATTGCTGATTACTTACAAAGCACTAAATGGTTTAGCTCCCCAGTACTTGAGCGAGCTCTTAACGCATTATAGTCCTTCACGTCTATTGCGATCTCAAAATTCTGGCCAGTTGATAATACCTAGAATATCAAAATCGACTGCTGGCGGTAGATCCTTTTCCTATTTAGCACCAAAACTTTGGAACAATCTTCCTAACACAGTCCGGGAAGCAGATACAGTCTGTCAGTTTAAATCTAGACTAAAAACACATCTCTTTGGCTTAGCATACACATAACACATTATAGATTTCTATAATTCAATGTTAGGCTGCATAGTTTAGATCAGCCGGAACCGGGAACACTTCCCATAATTCCTGATGTACTTTGTACATAATAAGAAGGATGGCGTCTACGCTAATATTAGTCTCTCTGCTTATCCCGAGGTTTACCGCGAACCGCCGGATCCAGGCCATATCCAGATCTGAGGAAGGACCATCACATGGACACGACGACAACGCATCCCTGATGAGCCAGCCCCATCAATACAGTGAAGGCCCATGGACACCTCAACACAGTCATCTCCTCACCGGCCGGATGACCCAACCCAACCAGATGAACTGGATAAATATCGTGAAAGTTCTGATCACATCTGACTCCTGACATTATGCTGCCTAACTCATAATCATACACTGTTCGTTCATTGGCCAAAGGAGGACTGGCCCCCTGACTGAGCCTGGGTTCTCCCAAGGTTTTTTTCTCCATTCTGTCACCTGATGGAGTTTTGGTTCCTTGCCACTGTTGCCTTTTTCGCCTCTCTTCGCTTTTGTCGCCATTGGCTTTTGGCTTGCTTAGTTGGGGACATTTAACATTTAATTTTGAATTTAACAATACTATTACAACATTGTTTTCCTGTTATCTCTGTAAAGCTGCTTTGAAACAATTTGTATTGTAAAAAGCGCTATATAAATAAAGGTGACTTGACTTGACTTGAATTGATCTCAATCCTGTGTAGTTATTAAATGCCAAGGTCCCCGAAGGGCTAACATTTGTATTTATTTAATTTTTTAACATGAATGAAGCCCCATTTAAAATTGTCAGAAGCTGACTCGTCTTTTTACTCTTTAAAGATGGTTCAAAGATATGAAGTACACTCAACTGAACACATCACTGTAAGGGATCCACTGGAGGCAAGTTGTAGCGAGAACCCAAGTGCAGGATTTATTCAAAACAAACATAAAACAAGATCAAAACATTACATGAAACAAAAGCATGACGTGGCATGAAACAAAACCGTGGACATAGACTTACACACACAGTGGTTACAGGAAACAATACTTGACAAAGACACATGGCAAACATGAGGGCTTAAATACACAAGACTAATGACAAAACAAGGGACACCTGTGAACAATGAACAGACGATTATCCAATGACAAGACACATGACAGTGTAACGAATGTACATCAATAATAATATACATAAAATGTATTTAAGGGGGGCCGGAAGGCCAATTTAGCTCAAAAGGAATGATTCATCGATTTGCAATGAATCTTGACCGAATCACTATGGAACCGAGCAAATGACTCGTTTAGAGTTCATTTGAACGGGCCGTAATTATAACCTTGGCACAGATATAAATATCCAATCTATAGTGAAACACTATGTATTAGCAAGGTAACTTTAGATCGACAGTACAAGACATTAAATGTGCAAGCACAACACAAGGCAAATATCTTTTCAAATATAAACAAGACTTTATTGATTATCCTAAAACATAAAACTAATATCTAACACAAACACACGCACACGCATTCATACAAGTTGCAGAAAGAAAGAGAGTGAGGAAAGAATGAGTTTTAAGAGTGAGATAGTGAAATCCCAAGTTTCTATATGCACTTATAAGACATGACCTGAACGAACCATCAATCATTAATTTAACCCTTCTATCGTTTCTCAGGCAGGTTATTAGATATTACATTAATGCACCAGTTCAGTTAAGAGTCTGGAGTGTTACTTGCATGTCCCTGCGTGGCTGAGGGAATTCCCTGTTTGCGGTGCTTCGTCAAAGGGGTTTCCCGGCCGTGGCTTGGCTGGCTGTGCCTGGAGACGTCTTGGGGCGGCCAATCACGTGGCGTGTTGGCGCGGATGAATGAAGTCTTTGAAGTTGAAGCAGGCTTTGCAGTTGAAACGTTAAAACGAAACTTTGCAGCAAAACTTAACTTAGAACCGAGACTCACAACGGACAATAAAGGAAAACTTAGGAAAGAAAGAAAGTGAGACGAGTTAGATGGCTTGAAATGAAGCTGTTGAACCCGTTCTTCTGATCTTAATTTGGGTTCTTTGTCTCTATGCGTCTACATGGTTAGGCTACCACAACCATCGTCTGCTGTCTCCACCCGACTTGTTGTTCTGCCGAGACCTTTTCGAGAGAGAGAGAGCCCGCCCGACTTCTGTGTTCGGGTCTAAGATTTTAAACTCAAATGTTTGTCCCGCCTCCTGGAGGAATTTGGACAATAAGATACTTGTAAGGTTGTTTGAGAAGGGGGTATTTTCCATCACCCCCCTCGCATCGTAAATCATGTGGTATCTGTGGTTTGCTTTACTCTGCAGCTGAGCAGAGGCTTTAGTTTAGACATAATTTCCATTTTAAGACCATAAACATTTTACACAGATTTCAATCAAGCCATCTTTTGAATTAAGGTTATACGATTCTTTTGATTGGAAGCACGGTACTCTGTCATTCATACCCACGGTTATAACACAATTACATGATTTATATGTGATCTAAGCATAATAGACACATAGGGGTCATATATTGTAGAACACATAGAAATATGGTTGAACGATTATATTTGATTATATCAAGTCCATCAAGAATTGTTTTGGGATGAGTTTTATGGATTTTGATATGTAAAGTCTCGTGTCTCTGTGGGTTTTAATGGATCTCAACACTGAGGTCATTCAACGGTCTTCAAGAAGGGGGAAGTCTGTTTTACATCTCTGTCATGGGATCTCCTGACCTCGTGGCGTTAATTTAGTAGGTCCTATCCCGTGACATCTCTTGGTCCTTAAGAAAGAAGGGGTCTGTTAGTCGCAGGTGACCCCTGCTAGGGCCCTGAGCAGTACCATTTCTGAACAGATCTGTCTTTCACAATTACCAAATGTAGACAACATTATTCCTTTAGTTAAACAATAAAAGGTCTTTTTGGTTGTAGACTCTCTGGGTCTGGTGATTTGAATCTGGAATGTGAAGACTCTTTGTGGGATTATGTATGAAGTATGAACAAAATCACCCAAAAGCTTCAATTGTGTTTGGGTCCATTCTCGTTGTCGCTACAACAGAATCACATGACAAACAGGGAATCACATGACAGACATGGAACATGACATGAACAACTCAAAACGTGACAGAGACTAGACCAAATCGTGACAATCACACACATTTTCAAAGTTATTTCAGTGTTTAATTTGCATTATGAGTGTCCTCGAAACCACTATTTGGTGACAAAATAGTGGCTTCGCGGACACTGTGGTTTATAAGGTTAGCTTTCAAAATATTTTGATGAAAGTGCCATCCCAAAATTCCACTGTCCGCGAACCCACTATTTTGTACAATGGAATTAATGCTACGTGGGATCTCCATATCTCAGCCCTGGAAGGCCCTAGCGCCTCCATCGCTATCTTGCACTCATGTCTAAGTCTCATCACCCTCTACCCAAATCCAGAGTTTGGACCATCGGACATTGGAACGTATCCATCCGTGCAACGTATCCTTTTTTCTGACCTCTACTCTGTGTGTTCGCTGCTGCGACACCCCTTTCCTAAAAGAGCAGCGAGACGTCTTTTTAAAGATGTCTCGCACTTCCTGCGGTTGTGCAGAGATTTTTTTTAAATTCTTTTTTTATTCTTGTTGATTAAACCACCTCTAGTGTTCTCAGTGGGCTCCTAACACATCACTCTCCCGTATCTTTCCAACTACTCTCCCGTATCTTTCCAACAACTCTCCGAAACTCTAGGGCTTTTGCGAATAAAAGGCCCCCGCCCTCATACACAGTCCACTTTCGCATCTCCTGGACTTGAAAGTGACCTTAAAAAGCCTTAAAAAGACAAAACAGATGACCTTTTCTCAGTCCACTTTTGCATCTCCTGGACTTGAAAGTGAGCTCAAAAAGACTTCTGATTGGACAACCTTTGCTCAGTCCACTTTCGCATCACCTCGAGCTGAATGCGGACCTCAAAAGACTATAAATGATCCCTGCACGGGTCAACCGTTGTCATTCTACTTCACATTCCACAAGGCATTTTTACATTCACTTTTACACACACACACACACACATTGCACCAGGATCTCAACGCGTTCCTCACTACAATTTTATTTCCGCTTCCAAATTGATCATGGGTATTGAAGACTGCCCGCTTTGTCACAGGGCCTACAACCAGCTGAGCCAGCACCTGACGACCACCTGCAGGAGCTCGCCGAAATTCGGCCCCCTCGCTCGCAATCTGGGCAGCGGCCACAAGGGGGCGACCCCCCGACAGCCTGCAATCGTTTCGACGCGCGCCGAGCAGGTTGCAGGCGGGCGTCCACGGAGCGCACATGCCTCTTCGCGAAATTCCCTGACCACACCCAACCGACTAGAAGCGCCCATTCGTCCCACTGACCGCCTGTGACCACCCACTGACTGCCTCCTGACCACACCCACTGACACAAACAGCCTATTCGTCCCCCTAACTGCCCGTGTGACCACGAACGGCCAGTCCGTCCCCCTGACCGCCCGCGCCCGCCCACTGACACAAACAGCCTATTCATCCCCCTGACCACCTATGTGACCACGAACAGCCTATTCGTCCCCCTGACCGCCTATGTGACCACGAACGGCCTGTTCGTCCCCCTGACTGCCTATGTGACCACGAACGGCCTATTCGTCCCCCTGACTGCCTATGTGACCACGAACAGCCTATTCATCCCCCTGACCGCCTATGTGACCACGAACGGCCTGTTCCTCCCCCTGACAGCCTATGTGACTAGGACTGGGGCGGTATGGATTTTTTCTTACCGTGGTTGAAAAGCAAGAAATTCCTGCGGTATTGCGGTAAACCGCTATTTGCACCATCCCGTGAAAATACATCCCTAACCAATACATCCCGCGTGCACACAAGCACACACTAAAGGCTAGCCTTGTTTATACTCGACGCGTCCGCATGAGCGCGAGTCTCCGTTGACTGCGCGCGTAGCTCCCCAGAAGGACGAGGCGTTTATACTCGACGCGTCCGCATGAGCGCGAGTCTCCGCTGACTGCGTGCGTAGCTCCCCAGAAGGACGAGGCGTTTATACTCGACGCGTCCGCATGAGCACGAGTCTCCGCTGACTGCGCGCGTAGCTCCCCAGAAGGACGAGGCGTTTATACTTGACGCGCTCGCCGTTGTGCTATTCTGTGAAACGACAGCGGGCGACTGAAGTAATTGTCCTCTTAACCATCATCAATGTGAGAAGAAGAAAGGTCCACACGTGACAATGTTTATTTTAGTACATCACCACCAATAACACTACAAAAAGAATCGAGTAAAATCCAGTAAACCCTGAGATTATTACCTCAGTGATATTAGAAGAAAATATGTGGAAATAAAAACATGTAGGCCTATGTATTTCATACAACTCAATTAACGATCTCTTAAATATTTCTTATTTCACTAAACAATTAAGTTTCATGGACATTTTATAAAACATGGAACTTTATTTTTATTAAAGTGGCTTATGTCTGCTATAGGCTCATTTTGTAAATGTAAGAAACTAATTTAAGACGCACAAACTGGGTGCCGGTGCACATGCTTGCTCAGCCCGATTCGGCTCGAAGTTGTTCATCTTCGGATGCGGCGCCGTGTTACAAAGCGATGTTACAAAGAGTCTTGCGCACCCAACGCGCGCGACCACCCACACCACAATGACGTCATTTTTGCCGCGCGCACCTTCGCGCTCGTGCGGACGCGTCGAGTATAAAGAAGGCTTCAGGCAATTGAACTTAATAAGGAACATGTTTATTTAACATTTATTATTTCACATTTAGAACAGGAACATTTAGAACAGAAATGGAATGATGTCTAGACAAAACGTGCACATGTGCAGGCACTTTTTTTTTTTTTTTTCGGTGATGACGGTGACGAGCTCAGACCCGCGGTAGGGGTCACGTGACCGCGGTATTGCGGTAACCGTCCCAGCCCTATATGTGACCACGAACGGCCTATTCGTCCCCCTGACCGCCTATGTGACCACAAACAGCCTATTCATCCCCCTGACTGCCTATGTGACCACGAACGGCCTATTCGTCCCCCTGACCGCCTATGTGACCACGAACGGCCTGTTCATCCCCCTGACCACCTATGTGACCACGAACGGCCTATTCGTCCCCCTGACCGCCTATGTGACCACGAACGGCCTATTCGTCCCCCTGACCGCCTATGTGACCACGAACGGCCTGTTCATCCCCCTGACCACCTGTGTGACCACGAACGGCCTATTCGTCCCCCTGACCACCTATGTGACCACGAACGGCCTATTCGTCCCCCTGACCGCCTATGTGACCACGAACGGCCTGTTCATCCCCCTGACCTCCTGGGACCAAGTGGGATGCTGTTTTCGACTTAGTTTTTTGGAGCGGGTGAGTTCTCGGGTAACTATGGGTGAGTTTTTGGATAACTCAAATTTATGAGGTGAAACCTACTGTACACCACACAGGGGCCACAATACAACACACTGATGTGCATCACAGCTATTAATTATGCATAATTTGCATAAAAATCTACTGTCCACTGACAGCCTACAGGGGCCCAGTCAAATAAGTTACAGGTGGGCTCAGAAAGGGCCCACCTAACTTATTTGACGGGACCACTTTAGGCTGTCCGTGGTCAATGCATTAATCGGTCATCATTCATAATCACAGTGGTTTTATTAGGCAAAACCTACTGTACACCACACAGGGGACGCACCACAACACACTGATGTACATTACAGCCATTAATTACATTAAAGCGGCTATATGCGTTTTTCTGAAATTTAAACTCACGACTGACACCTGTGGCCAAATAACAGAACTGCTCTTCCTTTCTGCTCGAGATCTAACAGCATTTACAAGTGAACTGAAAACAACACAGTGCTATTTCAATGAACAGTTTTATCACGTGTTACCTTTTCAGAAGAAAAAAAGCCATTTCTTGGTCACTTCGTATTCCCAACACAGATCTGAGCTCCCTCCAAGGCTCAAATGCTAAGCCGATGTTCACTCTAGTCCTTGCTCGGCGCCGGTCGCTCTCAATCTTTGATCTTTTTCGGCCACTTGTCAGGGGTTTAACTTTTTTAGTCTTTTTTTAAGTTACTGTTGGTGTCCGAGTTGTCCTGGGTCTCCTGTGTATTCGCAAAATCCATTGCACTGCTTGCGAGTGTAGGCTACTTGCTGACTAGCGGTGGTGGCAGAGTGATCTGAAACATTTAACATGAACGCGCTTGACGTCACATCCGCAGACAGCGCGGGAAAAATCCGACCCAACAGAAAATAGGAAAAATAGGATACAGGCTTATAAGTGCACCCACTGTGAGCGGACAAGGTGCCAGTATGCTCAACAGGAGATGTTTGAGTCATAAATGGTAAAATAAAAAGGCTATTGTTACATTTATTTTGGGGAAAAAGTTGCATATAGCCCCTTTAATGTACATTACAGGCATAAAATACAACTGTCCACAGACAGTTATATAGGGCACCCGTCAAATAGGTTACAGGTGAGATGCTGTTTTTGACTTTGACTTTGACTGTTTTTGACATTTTCAGCGGGTCAATCCCCATAAAGCACTTAACAGAGTACTACGGACCCCAGTCTTTGCGTACCGTCTAAGAGGACCCTGAGGGGCCACAGATTTCAAATTGGAGCCATTCGGAGCTATTGGGACCGTTCCGTGGGGATGTTCACCAAACGCCTATGAAAATGAATGGGATAAGTTGCACGTGTCAGTCGTTCCCGAGCGGCCCCCGGGGGTCCGAGGAGCCCCAAACTCGACAAAAAGTTGCGTCACGTGGCCCTCTGCAACATACCAAGCGGGTAGGTCGAGACATGCCAAGTTTATTTTTTGCTATTTTTTATACACCTCTCTGTCTCACATTGATCTCTATGGGAGCATTTGTCTGCTAGGGTTAATTAAGCAGTTAGGGTTAGAGGGCCTACTAGGTTCAGGAAGCATCTAGAGCTACGAAACTTTGGGGCCCGATTTGGAGGCCCGTGGCGGTCGTCCGTGACGAATCTCGAGGTCTTGCGACCTTTTGACCTCTTTGGGCGACTGTTTGTTTGACGTCCCACGTGCAACTTGTTCCATTGGGCTGTTGGTGGCCAATTAGCATGAAAAAAAGTCTGAGGGACACGAAACTCTGGACACCGTCCCCGGGGCCCGTGACGAAACGCATGTGTCAGTTTCGGGCCGATCGGGCATTTCCAACAAGCTGTTTTGCTGAAACCCATACTTAGAACTGATCTAGAACCACCAAATCCAGGTTCTAGAACCGGGGGCCCCTGGACTACCGCCGTGTTGAATTTGGGGTTGCTGCGACCTTTCGACCCCTTTTGGCCCCTGTTTGTTTGACGTCCCACGTGCAACTTATTCCATTGGGCTGTTGGTTGCCAATGTAGGGTATCTGGCCAGGATCACATGGATTTGTTTCTTTGCATTCAAGAATTTCCTTTAACCTATAACCTTGCCCGTTAACTCACTGGCATAGCGCCAGCGAGCCGGGTGTTGTCACCACAATGACAATTTTGTAGCCTATAAGAGTGTAAAGATCTTATCTCTCCCCAAACACCCCTCTCTGCGGAAGAAAGAATCCCAGATGGCCGAACAAAGAAACTCCCTTCAAGACGCACACACATACCCCCACATTTCCTGTACTGAAATACATTATGTGATCAATTCTGTAAAGAATACGATATATTCATGTATACCTGTGTTTCTGCTTTTATATCAAGCCTAGTTATGATTTTATAGATGTGCAGTTAAACTCTAAGTGCCTATATAAAGAGTCTAGAGTATATATTCACCTTTATAATATGCTAAACATGATGTTCTGGGTACCAAATTTATCGTCTCGTTTAGCCCTAACTAAATATATATCTTACTTTATGATAAAATGTATTTTACTGTGTTTTTACCAGCTTTGGAGTGAAAATGACTAGACTCGAACCCTGCCATAAAACACGCCAAAGAAACCCTCTCGCGCCAAAGTTTGTTGGACGATTATTGGATAGTTCGATCAAAAGGGGTGTGAATGCGGTCTTCGATAAGAGAGCCGACACTCCTGCCTTCCGTTGTTGTGTTACGTCTTTCGTCTTACCTGTAGCTTCGTCTTCTCTCGTCTTAGTTTTGTCTTGCTTTTTGTTTTGCCTTTATCTCAGTTTTTCTTAGTGCTTAGTTTTTGTTTTTGGACAAAGCTCAGTATTTACTTTTTGGATCAGTCCCATATCCTCCGGATGAAATTGACTCTCCCTCAGCTTTTGACGGCTTATTTTCCGGTAGTTTAAATCTCCCGCGAGCAACACGCGCTTCTGAAAGAACGTCTTTAATCCCACGAAGGACGCAACGAGGACACTCACACACGCAGTTTTATCAGCGACACCATGGTCTAATGCAAGTATTTATTTACATCAAAATTGAAATGCGTGTAAAAGTATACCCCTGCTTTGAGGTGATGTGATTCCTTGCTGGCTCTGAGGTTAACTGTTTGAAATATGATATTTCTGTGATCTGCTCTATTTCTTCATTTCATTCCTTTCGTTATTCTGCTTATATGTTTGTTGTTAAATCATTCCTTTCGTTATTCTGCTTATATGTTTGTTGTTAAATCATTCCTTTCGTTATTCTGCTTATATGTTTGTTGGTAAATGTAATTGTTTGTTATAGTCTCATTTTATTAAACCCCATTATACTCTTATAATTGTCTCTGTTTGTTGCTCATCGAATAAGGCCTCTTTAATGTGTGATCCTAAGCTACAAGCTTGTTATTAAGTAATTTCAGTTAGTAATATTGCCAGAAAGTTAGTCTTCATAACCCGAAGAATAATCTTTCCTGAGAGTGATAATCCTTTTAAGAGTTAATCATCGTACGGTCGGTTCGGCGGACGGACGGATTTGTTTGAGGTGCAGTAATTCTGTTAAAGGTTATTTCTGAAATTGGTATAGCCTATCTGCATATTGTATTTATTCATAATTGATTAGAATTCGTTGTGGTCAATTGTCTATATATCTAAATGCAGATACCTGGGCCCGTATTCATAAAGATTCTAAGAATCCTCTCAGAAAACTCTTAATTTAGCTTAAAACCTTTTACGTAGGAGTCTTAGCTTAAGAGCGATTCGGGACCGATCTGAGAGCAACTCTGAGTAAGGAAAAGACAAAAACTTTCATCTTCGTGAGGAGGCGGGGTTGACCCCGTTGCTATGTATGACACAATCTTTTGAAGACTGTGATTGGTTGGTTGTCCAAGAAGGAAAAAAAATAGTGATTTTAAGAATAGGGTCTAATACTAAGGGTCTAAGCCTTCACTTTGAAATTACATGCGTAATTTTTTCTATTTGACCGTTCTCACACACAAACACACATTATATGTGTATATAAATCCTTTTTTTTTATTTACCATGCTGTTAATTTAAAGGTATTTGATTGGCTTAGAATGATAAAAATTGTTCCACTCTTTCCAGTTACACTGATTGGTTGCATGTCTATTTAAGTGGTGGTTTGAATGTTGGTTTTAATGTATCAAACTCACTGTCATCCATTGTCTGCAACACATTTCTTCTCCCTCTTCGCCTTTTTCTCCTCTGCTAAAGAAACTCTTAAGCCTCTTAAAAGTCCTCGTCCGTGCTCCTAACAATTTTGAAAAATGAAGTATGTGTTCTGAGTTTGTCACACCACAGACAAATGTGTTATTAGTCACCCAGCCAAATTTGAATGATAAAAAAAGCCGGCAAGTACATAAAATAAGCTTTTAAAATCTTGAAAAAATTAGCAGTAGTCTCTGCTCTCGAACGCTGGGGGCGTGTCCGCTGGCTGCGCTGAAACCACGCCCACTCGCGGGAAAGCTGCCTTCGCCACACTCAACTCTGTCACCGCTACAGCCGAAATGGATGCTTTAGTAGTGTTACTGTGTGGACTCCGACTACCAATTATAATTATAACATAAGCACACAAGGCAACTTACACTCATTGGTGGGCACGCACTGCCGATGATGGCACCAGTTGTCGGCGCGACGGGAGGATAAGAGTAGAGTAGAGTAGAGTAGAGTAGAGTAGACCTTTATTAATCCCCACAGGGGAAATTCAATGTCCATCAGCTTTAGTGTGTGTTGATTACCAACAAACATTCTCACTACTATACACGCATTAAAAAAAGCACAAATAATAACAGTAATAAAAGAGTTAATAGTAAAAGAGTCACACAACAAACTACTACTATCATTAGTAGTAGAATAATAATGCACTTCAAGCAGATCCATTGTATAGCCTTATGGCGGCCGGAACAAATGACCTCCTGAACCTCTCAGTCCTGCAGCTCATAGAGAGGAGTCGGTCACTGCGGCTGCTTCGCTGGGCATCCACAGTGTCATGTAGTGGGTGGCTCCTGTTACTGAGGATGGATTTCATCATTCTCCTCATTCTTTCCTCCACCAACTCGCCTACAGAGTCAACCCTCCTCCCCAACACTGACACACACTTTCTGACCAGTTTGTCCAGTCGGTTCCCATCTCTGGCTTTCATACAGCTGCCCCAGCACACCACAGCAAAGAACACAGCACTGGCCACAATCGACTGATAGAAGAGGTACAGCATCTCATTACAGACATGGAACGATTTTAACTTCCTCAGAAAGAAGAGTCTGCTCTGGCCTTTCCTATACGCTGCATTTACGTGTGCTGACCAGTCCAATTTATGGTCCAGATGGACTCCCAGATATTTGTATGTCTGGACCACCTCAATGTCCACCCCCTCAATTACCACAGGTAGATAGTGTGACTTACGCCTCCCAAAGTCCACTATCATCTCCTTGGTTTTAGAAGTATTAAGGACGAGACCATTGCACCTGCTCCAGGTCACAAACTCCAAGATGACCCTCCTATACTCCTCCTCATCTCCTCCCCTCACACAAGCCGCCACCACAGTATCATCAGAATATTTTTGTATATGGCAAGATGATGTACTGTATGTAAATTCTGATGTATATAAGGTGAAGAGGAAAGGGGATAATACAGTTCCCTGGGGGGCCCCAATACTTGTTTCCACAGTGTCTGAGACCATGTTCCCCAGGCTGACGTACTGTGGCCGGATAAAGGGGGGAGATAGTCGGTTCGGCCCGTTCGGCCACATTCACCAGTAACAGCGGATTATCAGTGAATCCCAGTTGTCTCCGACGAACATTTATAAAACTATCCCGTGTAAAATGATCACTACAGATGCGGGTTTTGTCGGTGATCCTCATCTCTCCATCAAGGTGGCTCTTCACAAAATTAATACACCTCTTCTTGATGTGATCGTTTTTCGGAAATGTAAATAAGGACACCGATCTGTTTTGTACGTGATGGCATCCAGGTAGTACGCATTTCCGTGATGAAGGCATAGCTAGCTAGCAAACTGTAGGCGAGTATCTAATAGACTGACGCGATTGATCGGCAAACTGATGTGAATTTGCTCTAGTGTGGCTCCAGTGCGTCATCAAGTAGGGGCGTGTCCAGGAGCTCAGGGGCTCCAGTGCGTCATCGAGCCCCCTTTTAGCCTTTTTAGGAAAATTGCAATGGTGAAAAACTGTTTAACGGTCTAACTCGTGTCCAGGAGCTCAGGGGACACGAGCTCAGGGGACACGAGCTCAGGGGTGGTGATGGCGCAGTGGATAAGACACATGCCTTTGGTGTGAGAGACCCGGGTTCGAATCCACTGTGAGACACCAATGTGTCCCTGAGCAAGACACTTAACCCCTAGTTGCTCCAGAGGTGTGCGACCTCTGACATATATAGCAATTGTAAGTCGCTTTGGATAAAAGCGTCAGCTAAATGAATAAATGTAAATGTAAAAAAAACTCCACAATTCAGTACTTCACAGTTCACAGTCTTTGTAAAATGTGTTAGCAATACATTTCTAACATTTATAATGTGTTTAGAATTTTTTTTTAATTGCCTTTACAGGGACTTTAAGACCTCTTTTAAAGGTTAAGATGCTTTCTGAATTACTTTTTTCTTTACTAGGATTTTTTCTTTAATTTTAAGAGTAAACGCCCACATTTCTAAGAATTTTCTTAGAATTTTGTCACTAAGAGCTACTCTTTGCATTAAGATTCTTTATGAATACGGGCCCTGGGCTATACATTCCCTTTTTGGGGATTTAACCCTCTGGGGTCTAAGGGGTTTTTGAGGTCCGTGAGATGTTTTGACATGCCCTGACATTTGTGCTTTTTTCAGTTGCTTATAAACATATTAATGACAAAGGTGTAATTACACTCCATTTAGCACAAATAGGGGTACCATAATATGCGAGCAACATCTATGTACATATTTGTATTTTTGAGGGAATAATGTTTATGCATGGTTATTCAAAAAACTAAAAATTAAAGTTTCTGAAATAAGGCCACAAAACACATACTTAACATGTGTCCACAAGACTTTTGACTAATGGATGTAGTTGCCTAGTGTTTTTTCTTCAAAATGATCTGAAAATCACCCTGCCTAATCATTCACATAAAACAATACATTGATTTAAATTTTTTAAAACAGTGTTTGCTTCCAAAGGCAATATGTGCAGGGGCGTGACTTGCTGTGATTCACACCTGAGAAGACAAAGACCCTGCATACTAATGACCCTGCATACTAATGAGCCTTTCATTCAGGTGTGTCACACAAGAAAGAATGCGAGGACAAAAATAAATAAATAAATAAATTATATATATATATATATATATATATATATATATATATATATATATATAAAATCCAAATATAAATGAAAGTCAAAAGCACATTTTTAGTACATAGTCATACCTGGAAACAAATCCTGTTCAAATAGGCTATATGGACCATTCTACAAAATTAGAGTTAGAAAGTTAGAGTTCTCAGAGAGGAAAAAAAGGTATTTTTTTCACAAATTTTTTATACATTCAAATTGTATAATTTCCAAGGTAAACATTTCTAGTATGCAGTTAATTCTCATACTGTATTTTCAGAAAATGTTGGAATATATCCTCTCCTCAAATGTGTCACTAATAAAAAACAATAATATTAAGATTTTTTTTTACATCTATCTAGTTTTTCTTTTTTTTTAAAGTAGGCCTATAGCCTGGATTTTATCATTCATATTTCAAAGTTAAGGATTCATTAGTTTGATATAGTCTACATTGGAACAAACACTATATAATAACATCTTAGATTATGAGCTTATTTTTGACAAAACATTCTAACGTTATACTGTTTATTTAACATATGAGCAGAAACTGGTTAACTAAAGCTTATATGATGTCTATTTTAGAGTAAAAATCTTTATAATCTATCCCAAACTAGTCAAATAAATGTTGTCTTTCATATTTCGTCTGTAACAACAACAGTGCGAATTCGTGCCGTTCATTCATCACACAGAGAGAGACACGCGATTCATATTAAAACAGTATTCGCAATTAGAACAAAACACTTAAGAATAAAAACTTACTATGATCCTCGCTTGATCCATGGCTCCTCGAAGTGAAATTAATCCAGCACTTCTGAGGTAAATTATCCAGAATTATTCCTCACAGCCTCGCAAAACGACACAGACTACCGGTACATTAATCTGAACTTGGTGTTTTATCGAGCTTGTGTGGGCGTTGGCAAGTTTCAGATCATTTGCGTTTGAATAGCGCGCGCTCTCTGCGGGCGTGGTCACATTAAAAGATAATTAGCTGAAATGAGAACGCCTGACATCTCTCTCTTTTTATATAGATTACTTAAACACAGAATATTTGTTTTAGTTTTGAATTAGATAATTTAAAAGTACACACTTAAATTATTCTAAAGATATATTGATCATGCCTGTGTGACTAGTATTCGCTGAGTTTTGTTTACGTTTAGAGACGTGCTCCAGAAAAAAAGTTCACGGAGACGGAGAGGCAGAAAGCACACCCTGTTTATTTTCTTTATTTTACAAAAGCACAATGTTTTATTTCGATTGTAAGTGGACCCATACAAAAGTAGACATTTAACAGTTTATTTTTTCATATTTCTTAAGTGTGTATGACCAAAAGTGACAGAGTATTTTAAGTCTATTTTGCTGCTATGTGAAGGCGCGTTTCTCGACTCCAGAGGGTTAAAGTTGTAGGTGATAGCTCATAACTATGATCAGTTATTAATTGTGAATTATTGATTGATTATTGATTAGACATTTGATTCCCCTGAGCTGATATGCTACACCAATTAGCGCGAAAAAAGAACAGAGGGACACGGGACTTGCGTCCCGAGATAACAGCAGAAAGGCAGATGAGAAATAATTAGCATAGCTGATGTTCATAATATTAATGCATTCGATCTGATTCGGCAGTAGTATAAAAGGTAAGCATTATGTGAATGCTTGGTTAAAGCGATGCGTCTTTAATCTGGTTTTAAACTGGGACAGCGAGTCTGAGCCTCGAACAATATCAGGAAGGCTATTCCAGAGTTTAGGAGCTAAATGTGAGAACGCCCTCCCTCCTTTAGTGGACTTAGATATCCTAGGAATGACCAGAAGCCTCGAATTTAGTGATCTTAAAGAGCGCAACGGATTGTAGGGCGATAGAAGATCCGTTAAATAGACTGGAGCTAAACCATTTAGAGCTTTATAAGTCAGAAGCAATACCTTGTAATTGATACGGAACTTAATAGGTAACCAATGTAGAGATGATAAAATTGGTGTTATATGATCATATTTTCTTGATCTAGTAAGAACTCTAGTGGCTGCATTTTGGACTAACTGTAGCTTGTTTATTGAGGATACAGGACAACCAGCTAATAAAGCATTACAGTAATCTAGTCTCGAGGTCATGAATGCATGAACTAACTTTTCTGCATCAGAAACGGATAGCATGTTATCTAGCTTAGCAATGTTTCTAAGGTGGAAAAAGACTGTTCTTGTAACATATGAAATCTGATTTTCGAAAGTCAAGTTAGTGGATAAAGTAACAGGGCATCCTTCTAAATTAAAGTTGTATTGTAAGGGATTTTGTGGGTAGTTTTTTGGACCAATAAGTAATACCTCTGTTTTATCTGAATTTAATAGCAGGAAATTACACGTCATCCAGTATTTTATATCTTTAAGACATTCTGTCAAGTTAGATAAGTTAGTGTTTTCATCTGGCCGTGATGAAATATATAATTGAGTGTCATCAGCATAACAGTGAAAATTAATTCCATGTTTTCTTATAATATTACCAAGTGGCAGCATATATATTGAGAATAGTAGAGGGCCTAACACAGATCCTTGCGGTACTCCATAGTTTACTGACGTTATCTTTGATTTATATATACAACCCCATTTCCAGAAAAGTTGGGACATTTTGTAAAATGCAATAAAATCAAGAATCTGTTATTTGTTCATTCTATTTAACCTTTTTTTAATTGACAAAGGTACAAAGATAAGTTTTCCAATGTTTTCACTGACCAACATAATTGTATTTTGTAAAAAAAAATATTTTATTTTAATGGCTGCAACACAAAAAAGTTGGGTTAGATGCATGTTTACCACTGTGTCACTTCACCTTTCCTTTTAATTACACTTTTTAATAATTTGTGAGTTGAGGATACTAATTGTTGGAGTTTTGCAAGTGGAATATTTGCCCAATCTTGTCTGATACAAGACAAGCTCAACAGTCTGTGGTCATCGTTGCCTGATTTTCCTTTTCATGATGGGTCATATATTTTCCATTAGAGACAGGCAGTAAGGCATCAGGCTCATCTCTTCTATGTGTAGAATGTCTAGAAACCACTTAGTTTTAGCATGTGCAGAATGAGGCCTGGCATTGTCTTGCTTCCCAGGAAAGATGTCATCTTGATGGTAGTTTATGTCTCTGTACAATCCAAATATACTCCTCCATGTCAATGGTACCTTCACAATAATGCAAGTTACCCATACCGTTTGCAACGCTGCACCTCAAACCCAGGACAGATGTTTGCTTTAGCACCTGTCGCTGGTGAAAGTCTGGTTGGTCCCTTTCGTCTTTGGGACTGAGAACTCAATGTCCATTTTTTCCCAAAAACAAGCTGAAACATGGACTCATCTGACCACGCGTGCAATTGCGTCCTCTTCATAAAAGCGCTGAGATATGGTGACCGGCGGTGCTGCTGATGTGGTGGTGGTTGTAAATCCACTTGTTGATAAGAAAGGAGGAAAGAGCCACATATGGAAATATTTTGGATATTAGCTCATAATAGCGACGCGGAGCGCTCGTTTTTACAGGCGCGCCTAAGTTCATTGTTGCATAGCAACGACAGATGCCATGGGAGAGCAAGCGCTTGTGGAAAGGAGAAAGCGGTGCGAACTGCGCTCACCATGATGACGAGGAAGTATTAGCAAAGAATTAATTGATTTCTAGCTCTTGCATTAGCTTTACTACTAGATATATTTATGGAGATGGAGAAATAAAAAGCCGGCTGAAATGCGTCACTGTCGGCATCGGTGAACAGATAATGGGGCAGATCCGAGTCTACAGTGGTTACTCAACCAGAATAATACTTTTACCGCCGCCACTCCCGCGGCGGTAAAATTCGGATCTGTATTTGCTGCCTTTTACCGCTAAGAGGCGCTACAACCACAGACTTTGAAAGGTGTCCATTTATTATCTCTATTGCGCCGCGCCGCGGCTCATTCAGAGCGATTGAAAGCTGGTAACAGATGAATTCAAGTGAAACATAAACGAATTCATAATCACAATACTGAAATTAAATTGAATAAATAGTGAAAACATTACAACATAAAACATTGCAACAGAATATATATTAGGCTATCAATGGGGCTAAGGAAGAGCATAAGACAAAATGTAATAGCGTTCAGACGGTAGCTCAGTGGTTAAAGCAACAACACGAGTCTCACTGCGCTTCAAGCGATCCGAGATCGAATCTCACTGTATAGCCAATATTCTGTTGGCCGTCTTCATTTATGTTTTACCGTTCTTGATGCTTAAATAGGTAACTGTTTATTAGCGAGTTCACTAGCTGTTTATTTATTTAATGTCAAGCGTTTTGTTTAATTATCAATGCCACATTAACGTAAATTTGCTACATTCCATGTAGAGCCGCTGCACGACAAAACTGATGAGGGAAATGAAAATAAATAAAAAAAGAAAGTTGATCGCGTCAGAAAATGAACATAATGATGCTCGTCTTTAATCTGCTAAATTATTGTTTTGTGAAGTTGACTGACAGTGATACCTGCCATAGCAACGGGAGAATTTTTTCAAAACAGATCCATACATTGAACAACTCAGAAAAGACTGATTTTGTTGACTTGACAGACTAACTAAATGGTATTACTTTCAATATAAAAACAAATGAAAATGTAAAAGAACACTAACATTGATTAAGTTTGAATCCCGAACAAACATGGTCTACTTTTTTATTATTAATGCAGAGAGATTTGATATATATAATAAGACCCAACAGATGCAAAAGTTGTATGAAATATTGAATACATGCTCTCCAATACTTTGACTTTAAACTCACTAAAGCCTGGTTCACACGGCAGGATAATTAGGCCGATTTTAGCCCCGATTCACCCCTTCCGACAATCTTAAGGATGCTCCGATTATCATAAAATAATCTGATCAGATATTCCTGCCGTGTGTGGTGTGTTAAGACTGCTCTCGTCTGCTCGGAAGGACGTCGGGACCGCTCCGATCTCAAATCGGGGATATCCAACATGTTGGATTTTTTTGGCCCGATTTCTCCTCGTGTGTGGTGTCTCCGTGGGACAGACGAGCACGCAGCCTGTGGACTGTGGCGTGTAGCCAATCAGAAAGCGAGGTGACGAGGCGCAGACCGGGAAACAAAATCAAAACAGCCGGCGGCATGGCGCACCAGTATGAGGCGCCGGACTGGACAAAAGCGAAGTGAACTGCGCGAGAGAGACCGAGCTGTCGCTCGCGTGCAGACACCCTCGATCTCTCTCAAGCGCTGTCGCTCGCTCGCGCACTCCGCTTTTGTCCAGTCCAGCGCCTCATACACCTGAAAATCCGGTGGACGTCGGTTAAAAACAAACTACAAACTATCGCCACTGCATCCTCTTCGTCCGCCATGATTGTTTACTCTGAAATCACGTTTGATCTCGAGGGATTTTGCGAGATTTTCCATCTGACCTGGGAATGCTCGGGAGTCAAATCGGCTCGTGTGTGATGTGTTGATTTTGCCGTGTGGCTGCGCACCACACACTGTACGACCAAAGCTGTTAGACCCGTGATTTTTTATCGCCGTGTGTGGGGTCTCTCAGGTTTGGAAAATCGGCCACAATTTTAAAATCGTCCCGTGTGAACCAGGCTTAAATCCCAGCCTCAGCCCATTCAGACATGCCGGTACTTTGGTAGAAACCTATAAATAGGAGCCTGAAAAAAATGTTAATATTAAAGAAAAACGTTAGACGGACTTAGTTAGAGGCTTTTGCATCTAAAGTCGGAGGGCGAGGGCGCATACTGTATTTTGCATTTGAATGTTGTGTGACATTCTAACACATTTAAAGCGTGACGCACACAAACACAACTGAGAAACATTTTTATCTTATCATAAATATATTAACTAGTCAATGTTTATGATCAGATAAAAATGTTTCTCAGTTGTGTCAAGTCCGTCTAACGTTTTTCTTTAAAGGTGCCATGTGGAATGTCTGCCAAAAAATAAATTTAATTTTCCACATATTCCATACCAGATAGAGGCAGTATACCTCCAGAAAGTTGGCCTACTCTAGTCTGTTTTTTAGTTTCGGGTTGTTAATCTTCTAAAACAGTCAAATCGTCCGCTTTGTCCCGCCAAAGCCTATTTTGAACGGTGAGTGATGTAGAATATAATGACTGCTGCGCTTGACAGGGCTTATAACGAGCAGAGAGGGAGAGAGAGAGCGTCCCGGCCGCGCGCGCGCACTCTCACGTCTTCAAACAACACGAGCGCAGTCCTCCTGCTCTCTCTCTCTCCCTCGCGCATATTAATCAAATCAATTGACACGATAGTAAGACCGCAGTTCATTTGGAGATTTTTAGAGATTACAGACTCAATGAACAACATCTCAACACTAAATTATAAAGGCCGGTCTCATATAGACGCGATTGACATCAGGTTCAAGTCCACCCACAAGCCGTGCGAGTTATTCGTGTACTGCAGTTTGGCTGGTGGTTATGTATGTTGCCCGCATACCGCCTCCCATGGCCGAAACTGGTATTATGACACCGGCCGGGCCGGGGCTAGTAATTTAGCATGCTAATTCAGGTTTATATCGCGGCAGGACTATAACTTGTCACTTTTTTAATGACATCATTGCATTTATTTCTTCTCATTCTTTTGATACGTGTAGCTAATTTTTTGGATATTGTTACCTCAATTTTTACATATGGCACCTTTAATGGTTGAGAGACATTTATCTTATAAACATTGACTAGTTGTGTGTTCGTGTCACGCGTTAAATGTTTTAGAATGTCACACACCATTCAAATGCAAAATATGCGCCCTCCCCCACTTTAAGCTAACTAAGCGGGATAATGTATAGCGAGGCGGTCTCCTAGTCAGCCTCTCGGGGTGTTATTCGTTATAACGACCGCCTCGCTATTATCCCTTACATATCGCTCACGAGAGAGAAGCGCTCTTCATTCGTTTCATTCCTCAATAGAATAGTAGGCTACAAATATTCAGCGTTATTGCACCTAGCCTACTTTATTTTCACTGACTGCAGATATGACGGTCTTTTGGTGTAGGCTACTTTTTGAGAGAGAATGAAGGGCACTATATGTCACTTTGAGTGATTTATGGCCCTTCAATAAAAGGTTCCCACGGGTGGGGGCCATGGGGGAGCCCACTTCCGGTCTGACCATCTGGAGCGTGGGAATTTCCCACGCTAGCCACGCCCCCATCCCTCCCACTTCCGGAGAGGTACGGAACCCCTCCCATCCGACCCGGTTCCGGAACCCCTCCCATCCGACCGGTACCGGACTATGCACCTGTTACGGGCACCTGTCTTGTTCAATGTAAAACTGTTCAAAATAATGGAAAAAACATTCAAAACAATACATTTTCAATCTTTTTAAGAAGGATGACAGAAAACAGAGATAGGTTTAGTGTTAAAATGGTTAAATGGTCAGATTTAATCAGATTTAATTAAATGGTTAAAACCATTAAGTCAATTTATATCATTAAAACACAGTTTTCTTTATCACCTTTACACATTATTTAGTAAAATGTTTCATTTTACATAAGACAACTGTTTTCAATCACAATAATAACTAAAACAGCGTGTATTAAAATTATATCATGCAAATACATCTATTTTCTAACACACATATTAAGAAAAAGTCGTACTTTTCACAATTACACATGTTTAAAAGTATTAAAATGTTGTATAAAGTTAAAATACGCACATCTTTAGCGTTTTACACATTTTGTAAAATGTTAAAAATGCATTTTCTAAAATGAAAACATCAAACAAATATTAAAACATCTAAAACAATGTGTATTACAATTTTATATCAAACAAATAGGTCTATTTTCTATCATACATTTCACATAACACGTATACTGCTTAAAACTATTAAGCCCATTTATATAATATCATTAGTGTTCATACACTTAAAACATTAATGAAAAAGTTTAAACAGCATTTCTCAAAGTTATCAAAATGAGTTAATATTAAAACATCTAAAACACCATTTTAAAAATGTTCAGTCATTTACAGAAAAGTATACAAGTTAAGAGTTTTTTCATTACAAAAAGGTAATTTAACCTTCATTATTTTTGTAAAATGTGTTACATTTGACATAAAACATCTGTTTTAAAAAGTGTTTTCAATCACAATAATAACCTAAAACAGCATGTGTTAATTTTATCAAGCAAATAGTTCTATTTTCTATCATACATTTAAAAAAGTTGTGCTTTTTCACATAACATGTAGTGATTAAAACCATTAAGTCAATTTATATCATTAAAACACAGTACAGGTCTTTACCTTTACACATTATTTAGTAAAATGTTCCATTTTACATAAAACATGTTTTCAATCACAATAATAACTAAAATGATATCAAGTAAATAGTTATGTTTTCTTAATAAACCATCTAAAACCGCATGTATTAAAATTACATCAAACATATAGGTCTATTTTCTATCATACATTTAAAAAAGTCTTACTTTTCACATAACACGTATAGTGCTTAAAACTATTTAGCCCATTTATATCATTAAGACGCAGTACAAGTATTTACCTTCACACATTATTTTGTAAAATGTTCCATTTTTACATAAAACATCTGTTTTAAAAAGGGGTTTCAATCACAAAAATAACTAAAACCGCTTGTATTAATTACATCAAGCAAATTGTTCTATTTTCTATCATACATTTAAAAAAAAAGTTGTGCTTTTCACATAACACGTAGTGATTAAAACCATTAAGTCAATTTATATTATTAAAACACAGTACAGGTCTTTACCTTTACACATTATTTAGTAAAATGTTCCATTTTACATTAAACACCTGTTTTATTTTATTACTGTTTTATTAAACACATTTGTAAAATGTTAAAAAGCATTTTCTAAAATTAAAACATCAAACAAATGTATTAAAGCATATCAAAACGTTATGTTAAAAATCATTATATTAAAAAACACACACATACATTTTAAAAACTGACTTACGTTTTACGTCCTGTTTTGTTATCCAGTTTAAAGATGTGTAAATGTAACTTCCCGGGAGCTCAAAGAAGCACAACCGAACAGTCCAGAGACAACCCAAGACTGACAATAGTAACCGATGCACAATAGCCAGACGCAAGCTCCACCCCTAAACCTCTCCCACACCTAGACCACACCCCCGCCAGGTGTTGACGCGTGAGAAAAAATAACAACAGATTCCCACGCTCAGGGTCATCGTGAAAAAGTGACCGTTCAGCTCAGCCGTGTGACAGAAATGACTGTCCTGAACACAGCTTGCGGACCCATGATGGCTCCACCCCTAGACCCACCCACAACACGTGGTCAGATGACGTGCTCGTGGGAAAATAGAATACAAAGCTCCCACGATCCGTGCACGCGCGCATGTGCACACTTGGAGCGTGGGAGAATTCAAGGCATTACCAGCCCCACACACACACACAAACCCCACCCATATGTGAATGGATACGCGGGCTGTTTAAAAAGCCACAAACTCAACGTGGTGCAATCTCTTGGAATTTACGCTACTGCAGACCCCAAGGCTTCCCGATATATGCCTTGGTGAAGTTATGATGGATTTAACTTGAGCTTCGTGAAAATTACAAGGACCGTGCTTAACAAAATTTCTCCATGAACCAGCAGGACGTGTGGAATATATTTTTCATTGGATTGAGCAGTGTGGATATATAACGATAGAAGATTTACATGGAATGTATTATATTTGATTTGGTTTTCACAGAGCGAGATATTGGATTTTATTTTTTACCACGTTATGGATTGGCTTGAAAAGACGGAGGAGACGGATTAACAAATGGGAATATACAGACTGCTCGCGGACCGCGTTAATAAATACCCACGTATTAAATAAATGTATTTAATGTAATAAATATACTTCCTTTGCATATCATTTGCATCCTTCCTATATTGTTTTAACAGGACATCCTGTACCCATTTAATTACACCGAAGCAGAAAAGTTAAAATTGAACAACATGGTCCTTCGGTGAAACGGAGAAACATGCCCGTACATGTTCCCTGCTGAGACACAGTCGAAGTCTACATGACATGCATACCATAACATACAGATAAATAACACGGGAGGATCATGCGTCAGCTAGGTGGTAGGCTAATAATATAAAGTGCAAACATAATTAACAATGTAAACATTTAGACGGAATGCGTCATGATCTAAATTCTCTCTTATGAACGTATTATACGATAAAATACGCAAATGTGTTTACAATTAGCTGCACACACACACATAATCCTTAGTTGACAACACTTGAGTTTAACTATTATTTACATTGAACAAGCGCCTCTGTGCATTCTCTCTCCATTAGATTTTTTCAAACTTCCCGGAAAGATTTTGAACAGTCCAAATCACGAGCAGAGGTGGGGGTGTTTGGAAGAGTCCATTTCCAAAGTTTTTTTTTTTTACTGTTTTATAACAAATAACATTATGTCGCAGGAGAAGTTCTCGCACACACAAACACACCCCTACAATGTATTGGGTGGCTGTGGTAAGATCAGGGAGGTGTTTTTAATCAAAGAAAGTTTAGCTTTTCACATATATTTGAAAATTTCACATTTAAAACTTTTTTTAAAAGCTGTAAAAAGTTCAAATACAAAGGTTAGTATTCCTACATTTTACTACGTTATCAGAAAATGTTAGAGAAAGTTTTTTTCTTTTTTAATTCTGTATATTTACAGACCTAAAACCATGATGCTTCAAAGTATGGAATATAAGTTTTTGAACATTTATAAGATTTTGAACATTAATACATTTGTGTGTTGTTGCAATAGCATCTATTTTCTTTAAATAAAGATTTACCTTTTTATTTTCTTTAAATAACGATTTACCTTTATTTATGCTTTAATTTCTTTAAAACAGTCTGATGACATGCATTATTTCTGTGATTAATTGATTAGTAATGTTGTTAGGGGTTTCCTCACACGAGTAAAAGCGCTTTAGGTGTGTTTGTGACAAACACGTTGTATTTACAGACATTTTAAATGTATTTAACATCTTAAATGTTTTTTCTGACCAACTTACATTTAATATGAATTACCTGAGGCGTTTAACAACCACATATAGGGAATGCATGTTGATTAGTAAGTTTCAGGCATAGTACAAACATGCTATGTTCGAGAAAAGCTCATATTGTTGTAATCTTTGTGTGATCTCACCCCACAAACGTAAAACTTTGTGTTGGGATGACCCAGGCATAGCTTTACTAAAATAAACTTTACGGAAGTCATTTTCAAGCTGTGAGTATGCTTCGACATGTAATTATACCATATTTTATATATTATGTTTATGGTTCCATTTGCTTTAAAGTCTTTGTTTGTTTGTTTGTTATTAACTAATACTTTTTATTTTTTAACTAACACTTCAACGTCCTACACAAATTAAAGAAACATATGAGCTAAGAATGTTCTCTAACCCCAAATAAACAGATAATGGGATGTTTGCAATCTACAATATGTTAGATATTACTCAGTATGTGTGTAAATAGCTGTGCTTAAATCTTTGGGTGTATTTTACACAGCAACATATTTTGTCACCGCAGTGATGCAAAGTACCACACTCTTGTAAAGCCTATGGACTAGCTTTAAAACATAGCCTTTATACAGGAATCACACGTGTCCAAAACACCAGTGTAAGATTCAAAAGACCAAATCACTAAGAAAAGAGGGCTGAAAAGCACTGATTATATTAAATACACAAAAGTTTGCAAATTATGGTTTCATTCGTTTTTAGTCATCTTGCTCAGATAGCAGATGACACCGTTCACATCTTGTTTCTCGGATCGTACGTGTTTTAGGTGAAGACTTTTCTTTGAGAGCCGTCAACATTCAATGTTTATAGGAATAAATGATAATTAAGAATTTAAGTGATAGTCTTTCTGTTTGAGAATGCTTGACTATCTATGACTATCCCTCTATCTATGATGCTGAATCACACAAAGTATTAACACGAAAAGTAAGTGCATGCTGTTTTACACTTAAACCATTACCACAGAATCACTTGAGTTAAATTAAAGCTTGAGTTAAGTTAAAACCAAACGTATCTTCATACCTGTTGTGCCAGACACAAATTGTTCTAAGAAATCTTTTTTGTTTTATAAATACACTTTTCTTATTTCTACAAATATCGTGGCTATATGAAGTTAATACACAATGAAACGAGAATAATGCTACCAAATACGTCTGACACAATGTTTTTAAGAAAAGGCAGTGTTTTAAAATACAGATGTTTTTCTTTTGACAAACCTACAATTCCAATGATCTCACCCCGGTGGTGTTTAACATCCAAGAGCTGAAGAAGCAGTTCTTTATGCAAAAAAGCATATTAATTTAAAAACAACAACAATACAAATAGTTTAAGTTGACATAAACAAAACACCCCCCTGATCATCCCATAAGTTATAGTAAACATTTACAACGTGTAATTCTGTCAGTTTGACATGACGTACCTGCACCATATTATTGTAAAGCAAACACATTTGAGGGTTAACGTTAAAGTAAAGGATATGGATAAAATTCAAAGATTATGTTTGCACGAAAGTAGACTCTATAGAGGACAACTTGCTAAAAATAAATGTAGCATGAGCCATTTAAAACAAATACAGAAAAGCCGCATCAGTTTTGAATGTTTGTAAGTGGCATTTTATATTTTAGAAAAAAAAATCAAAATTTTTAGGAATTTTTAGGAATTTATGAAAAACACGTACAAATATGACATAAAGAGTATTAAATTACAGTCGTCTATGAGTGTTTAAGACTAAAATTATATTTCTTTTAGAGCATCTTTCTGCTATGTCTACGAAACATCGACAGGAAAGATGGGTATTGCTGTTTTTTCTGTAAACTATTACACTTAAAGATGTGCATTTCACAGCACAGATACACAGCTATTTTGTGTATGTCCCTAAACAACAGTTAATGAATTACAAATGATAAGTGGTATTAAGTGAAAGATGTGGGGTGATTCGTTTTTATTCTGTCCACATCAATACTTTGACAACAGAGTTTTAGACATCTGTCTTTTAGGTCTAATCATCTCTAGACGTTGTGTTTAATGTCTTCATATTTTGTTTTTCTTTTCATGAAAACATGCCGAAGCATTATCAGAATACCAAAATGTTTTAACATATCGTAAATTTCAATTGTTAGATAAATTATCTAACTATTATATCTAACTATAAACATCTATATGTGAAATATAGCTCAGTCGCATTTGGCTGGATTCTTGTTTATATTGTGCAATGTTATTGAATCGCATGTTTAACAGCGCTAGTGTTCTTGGTCTCAAAGTTTTCACCAGAGCATACCAACTCTGGAACAAGACCAAATTAGCATGTAACATTTTGAACACCTTTGTGTTTTATGCATATTTGATTTTGTTTGCATTTCTTCTGAAACACAAGGTTTTGAAATTGTTATACATTTTTTACATCACCATTCTTCTCAATCTAGTGCGGCGTGTCTATTTTCCTTACAATTTGAAAAACAAACTTTGAAAACAACTATGTGTTCTTAGAATGGCTTCAGTCGGTAGAAATGTCTTGCGTAGGGAAGACCGGGTATGGTTGTAACACTTTTTGCTTCAGTAACTATAACTCACTGAATTTTGTAGCTAGAGTTCCCAAATTTTTATACAATGCTGGGGTAAGTTGTAACAATTACACAAAATAAGCTAAAATGGACGCCACACTATATGAAGTGCTTCAAAAACAGGTTTATTGACATAAAATAACAATGTCTCACTCCCTCTCTGGAACAGACTGTCTGATTAACTTGTGTGTGTGTGTATATGTAAATGTGTCTACTTGAACGAATTTACTTAACAGTAGGCTATTGATAAACATATTGCAACTTCTAACAAAATATATATATATATATATCAGTGTGTGCGTGTGTGTGTGTGTGTGTGTGTGTGTGTGTGTGTGTGTGTGTGTGTGTGTGTGTGTGTGTGTGTGTGTATGTGTGAATGTGTGTGTGTGTGTGTGCGTGTGTGTCAGCTGATCTGACTGACTTGCCCTTCTTCGTGACCTCATCAGATGCTTTTTTTTTTTTTTTTTTTAAACTGGCAGTCACACCTCTGTTTGTCTCTCTTTTCCACTGCCTATAGGCATTCTATAAAAATATTAAAATCAATCAGTTCTATGATAGGGGATGGTTGTAACACTTTTTCAAGAAGTGTTACAACCCACCCCACCCCTGTCAGTCACTGTTTAGCTAGCTGTAGTAGCATACTGGTTTGAAATTAGCAGGGGAAAACTGCATCACATGCTACATAAGAAACTAAATTTTAATCTAATATAAGTCAAACTATTTTATCTGCAATAGTTTAGATACTAGACAAAAAATAGTCTTGGTCAAAAAGATTACTTTTTTACCTAAAAATCATTTTTTCTCTATAAATTTAGAATGTGTCGGTTTCCAGACTTGACAACTATGTTTTCTTAGAATGTCGTCAGCCGGTAGAAATGTCTTGCGTTCGTCTCTCTCACACCTATCACTGGTCCTGCCTGCATCATCTACAGCAAAAAGAAAACATTTACAAGAGTTGCGAATGTGCGTTTGTACGTTGAAATCTATGTTATTCAATTAAAAGATTTCACGAAACAAAGACAAGAAAACATCTTTCTATAAGTGACCCTCAAAATGTGTGTATACAACAAACTAGAGAAATACTTGTGACACTTTGTTTGAAAAAATAAAAAATCAGTCAACTTAAATCATCTGCTGTTTAAAAACTATTAACGTTATTAAACACCCCTGAATTCGGTAATGACATGTTTTATTATGTGACACTTATATCACATTTAAATTTAACTCTACACATTCGAATGCGCTAAAGGTCTATAACTGAACTTTAACATATTAATATTGTATAACTTAACTTTAGGCCTGCACAAAAATGAAATTACATCCTATTTACTTTCTAAATGCTTGTTACGGCTCTTATTGCGAACAATCCGCTCATGCGTATGTTTTGATCTTGTAAAGTCTAATAAAAAAATTGTAATTGGCGTGAAAATAATAAACTTCTTTCAGGCATCATGTCCGCTGTGTATGTCAAAAACAAACGGTTACACCCACTGTTTACGACGTCATGACGGCTACACCCCTTTACAACCCCCTCCGGAGGGGTAGACTTATATCCAACCTGATAATCTCCCAGATACACAGACCTCAGCTGACCTCCTGACACAGCTGACCTAGCCACCGGACCCGAGCAAATACCATTGTGGACACCTGTGGTACTGCAACATCACATCGATCAAAGCACATCGTCTGATTGCTACATGGACAACCAAAGACCGCTTCAACACTCCTGTATGTCTGAGCATGACACGACTTGCACTTCTTTGACTAATAACACTTTGGAGGATCTGACCCATAAACCCAAACTTGAGAGTGTTAATGCACAAGACTTGGACGATGGTGCTGCAAAGACTCAATCGCTCGACATTCCAGGAACTATCCGAATCTTTCAACATCGAATAGGGGACAAAGTTTATACCATCCACGAAGTTTTGTTCTAAAAATCAAAAAACATGATGGAGATTGACTGCCCGCTGAGTTCTGAAGATGCTGCGCACAAGCCTACGGTGTACGAGTGCGCCATGAGCAAAGAGTGTCGTTTAAGAGTTACCTCAGACTGTATGTTTAAAGATTATTTTAGACACCAGATGGGTGACTTGATGCATAAAGTAATTGATGCCACGTGTGATTCCAATAACGTCTGTGTGGAGGATACCAGACGTGTAACAAATCTCAAAAATGAAATGATTGTGATAGGGTGTAAACAATTTATCTTCTGGTTAGACAGACTTTAACGTCATTACTAATGGTTTACTTTTACTTATTGTTTCTTTAATGCTTCAATGTGTGAATATACTGTATAACGCTTCAATGTATGAATATACCGAATAACGTTTCAATTTGTGCATATACTGTATAACGTTTCAATGAATATGTCTCTCAATGTATTGTTGAAATAAATTGAAAAAATTGTTTTTAAAAAAATCTTTCTTTTGTGGTCGTGGCTGAGCTCAGTATTACACATCATATTCTTTAACACTTTTGATCACGCTCGTATACTATAATTTTGCAAACTGTCCAAAAATAAATATAAACAATATGTAAACATCGTAATCGGCTAAAATATAAAATGCCACTTACAAACATTCAAAACTGATGCGGCTTTTCTGTATTTGTTTTAAATGGCTCATGCTACATTTATTTTTAGCAAGTTGTCCTCTATAGAGTCTACTTTCGTGCAAACATAATCTTTGAATTTTATCCATATCCTTTACTTTAACGTTAACCCTCAAATGTGTTTGCTTTACAATAATATGGTGCAGGTACGTCATGTCAAACTGACAGAATTACACGTTGTAAATGTTTACTATAACTTATGGGATGATCAGGGGGGTGTTTTGTTTATGTCAACTTAAACTATTTGTATTGTTGTTGTTTTTAAATTAATATGCTTTTTTGCATAAAGAACTGCTTCTTCAGCTCTTGGATGTTAAACACCACCGGGGTGAGATCATTGGAATTGTAGGTTTGTCAAAAGAAAAACATCTGTATTTTAAAACACTGCCTTTTCTTAAAAACATTGTGTCAGACGTATTTGGTAGCATTATTCTCGTTTCATTGTGTATTAACTTCATATAGCCACGATATTTGTAGAAATAAGAAAAGTGTATTTATAAAACAAAAAAGATTTCTTAGAACAATTTGTGTCTGGCACAACAGGTATGAAGATACGTTTGGTTTTAACTTAACTCAAGCTTTAATTTAACTCAAGTGATTCTGTGGTAATGGTTTAAGTGTAAAACAGCATGCACTTACTTTTCGTGTTAATACTTTGTGTGATTCAGCATCATAGATAGAGGGATAGTCATAGATAGTCAAGCATTCTCAAACAGAAAGACTATCACTTAAATTCTTAATTATCATTTATTCCTATAAACATTGAATGTTGACGGCTCTCAAAGAAAAGTCTTCACCTAAAACACATACAATCCGAGAAACAAGATGTGAACGGTGTCATCTGCTATCTGAGCAAGATGACTAAAAACGAATGAAACCATAATTTGCAAACTTTTGTGTATTTAATATAATCAGTGCTTTTCAGCCCTCTTTTCTTAGTGATTTGGTCTTTTGAATCTTACACTGGTGTTTTGGACACGTGTGATTCCTGTATAAAGGCTATGTTTTAAAGCTAGTCCATAGGCTTTACAAGAGTGTGGTACTTTGCATCACTGCGGTGACAAAATATGTTGCTGTGTAAAATACACCCAAAGATTTAAGCACAGCTATTTACACACATACTGAGTAATATCTAACATATTGTAGATTGCAAACATCCCATTATCTGTTTATTTGGGGTTAGAGAACATTCTTAGCTCATATGTTTCTTTAATTTGTGTAGGACGTTGAAGTGTTAGTTAAAAAATAAAAAGTATTAGTTAATAACAAACAAACAAACAAAGACTTTAAAGCAAATGGAACCATAAACATAATATATAAAATATGGTATAATTACATGTCGAAGCATACTCACAGCTTGAAAATGACTTCCGTAAAGTTTATTTTAGTAAAGCTATGCCTGGGTCATCCCAACACAAAGTTTTACGTTTGTGGGGTGAGATCACACAAAGATTACAACAATATGAGCTTTTCTCGAACATAGCATGTTTGTACTATGCCTGAAACTTACTAATCAACATGCATTCCCTATATGTGGTTGTTAAACGCCTCAGGTAATTCATATTAAATGTAAGTTGGTCAGAAAAAACATTTAAGATGTTAAATACATTTAAAATGTCTGTAAATACAACGTGTTTGTCACAAACACACCTAAAGCGCTTTTACTCGTGTGAGGAAACCCCTAACAACATTACTAATCAATTAATCACAGAAATAATGCATGTCATCAGACTGTTTTAAAGAAATTAAAGCATAAATAAAGGTAAATCGTTATTTAAAGAAAATAAAAAGGTAAATCTTTATTTAAAGAAAATAGATGCTATTGCAACAACACACAAATGTATTAATGTTCAAAATCTTATAAATGTTCAAAAACTTATATTCCATACTTTGAAGCATCATGGTTTTAGGTCTGTAAATATACAGAATTAAAAAAGAAAAAAACTTTCTCTAACATTTTCTGATAACGTAGTAAAATGTAGGAATACTAACCTTTGTATTTGAACTTTTTACAGCTTTTAAAAAAAGTTTTAAATGTGAAATTTTCAAATATATGTGAAAAGCTAAACTTTCTTTGATTAAAAACACCTCCCTGATCTTACCACAGCCACCCAATACATTGTAGGGGTGTGTTTGTGTGTGCGAGAACTTCTCCTGCGACATAATGTTATTTGTTATAAAACAGTAAAAAAAAAAAACTTTGGAAATGGACTCTTCCAAACACCCCCACCTCTGCTCGTGATTTGGACTGTTCAAAATCTTTCCGGGAAGTTTGAAAAAATCTAATGGAGAGAGAATGCACAGAGGCGCTTGTTCAATGTAAATAATAGTTAAACTCAAGTGTTGTCAACTAAGGATTATGTGTGTGTGTGCAGCTAATTGTAAACACATTTGCGTATTTTATCGTATAATACGTTCATAAGAGAGAATTTAGATCATGACGCATTCCGTCTAAATGTTTACATTGTTAATTATGTTTGCACTTTATATTATTAGCCTACCACCTAGCTGACGCATGATCCTCCCGTGTTATTTATCTGTATGTTATGGTATGCATGTCATGTAGACTTCGACTGTGTCTCAGCAGGGAACATGTACGGGCATGTTTCTCCGTTTCACCGAAGGACCATGTTGTTCAATTTTAACTTTTCTGCTTCGGTGTAATTAAATGGGTACAGGATGTCCTGTTAAAACAATATAGGAAGGATGCAAATGATATGCAAAGGAAGTATATTTATTACATTAAATACATTTATTTAATACGTGGGTATTTATTAACGCGGTCCGCGAGCAGTCTGTATATTCCCATTTGTTAATCCGTCTCCTCCGTCTTTTCAAGCCAATCCATAACGTGGTAAAAAATAAAATCCAATATCTCGCTCTGTGAAAACCAAATCAAATATAATACATTCCATGTAAATCTTCTATCGTTATATATCCACACTGCTCAATCCAATGAAAAATATATTCCACACGTCCTGCTGGTTCATGGAGAAATTTTGTTAAGCACGGTCCTTGTAATTTTCACGAAGCTCAAGTTAAATCCATCATAACTTCACCAAGGCATATATCGGGAAGCCTTGGGGTCTGCAGTAGCGTAAATTCCAAGAGATTGCACCACGTTGAGTTTGTGGCTTTTTAAACAGCCCGCGTATCCATTCACATATGGGTGGGGTTTGTGTGTGTGTGTGGGGCTGGTAATGCCTTGAATTCTCCCACGCTCCAAGTGTGCACATGCGCGCGTGCACGGATCGTGGGAGCTTTGTATTCTATTTTCCCACGAGCACGTCATCTGACCACGTGTTGTGGGTGGGTCTAGGGGTGGAGCCATCATGGGTCCGCAAGCTGTGTTCAGGACAGTCATTTCTGTCACACGGCTGAGCTGAACGGTCACTTTTTCACGATGACCCTGAGCGTGGGAATCTGTTGTTATTTTTTCTCACGCGTCAACACCTGGCGGGGGTGTGGTCTAGGTGTGGGAGAGGTTTAGGGGTGGAGCTTGCGTCTGGCTATTGTGCATCGGTTACTATTGTCAGTCTTGGGTTGTCTCTGGACTGTTCGGTTGTGCTTCTTTGAGCTCCCGGGAAGTTACATTTACACATCTTTAAACTGGATAACAAAACAGGACGTAAAACGTAAGTCAGTTTTTAAAATGTATGTGTGTGTTTTTTAATATAATGATTTTTAACATAACGTTTTGATATGCTTTAATACATTTGTTTGATGTTTTAATTTTAGAAAATGCTTTTTAACATTTTACAAATGTGTTTAATAAAACAGTAATAAAATAAAACAGGTGTTTAATGTAAAATGGAACATTTTACTAAATAATGTGTAAAGGTAAAGACCTGTACTGTGTTTTAATAATATAAATTGACTTAATGGTTTTAATCACTACGTGTTATGTGAAAAGCACAACTTTTTTTTTAAATGTATGATAGAAAATAGAACAATTTGCTTGATGTAATTAATACAAGCGGTTTTAGTTATTTTTGTGATTGAAACCCCTTTTTAAAACAGATGTTTTATGTAAAAATGGAACATTTTACAAAATAATGTGTGAAGGTAAATACTTGTACTGCGTCTTAATGATATAAATGGGCTAAATAGTTTTAAGCACTATACGTGTTATGTGAAAAGTAAGACTTTTTTAAATGTATGATAGAAAATAGACCTATATGTTTGATGTAATTTTAATACATGCGGTTTTAGATGGTTTATTAAGAAAACATAACTATTTACTTGATATCATTTTAGTTATTATTGTGATTGAAAACATGTTTTATGTAAAATGGAACATTTTACTAAATAATGTGTAAAGGTAAAGACCTGTACTGTGTTTTAATGATATAAATTGACTTAATGGTTTTAATCACTACATGTTATGTGAAAAAGCACAACTTTTTTAAATGTATGATAGAAAATAGAACTATTTGCTTGATAAAATTAACACATGCTGTTTTAGGTTATTATTGTGATTGAAAACACTTTTTAAAACAGATGTTTTATGTCAAATGTAACACATTTTACAAAAATAATGAAGGTTAAATTACCTTTTTGTAATGAAAAAACTCTTAACTTGTATACTTTTCTGTAAATGACTGAACATTTTTAAAATGGTGTTTTAGATGTTTTAATATTAACTCATTTTGATAACTTTGAGAAATGCTGTTTAAACTTTTTCATTAATGTTTTAAGTGTATGAACACTAATGATATTATATAAATGGGCTTAATAGTTTTAAGCAGTATACGTGTTATGTGAAATGTATGATAGAAAATAGACCTATTTGTTTGATATAAAATTGTAATACACATTGTTTTAGATGTTTTAATATTTGTTTGATGTTTTCATTTTAGAAAATGCATTTTTAACATTTTACAAAATGTGTAAAACGCTAAAGATGTGCGTATTTTAACTTTATACAACATTTTAATACTTTTAAACATGTGTAATTGTGAAAAGTACGACTTTTTCTTAATATGTGTGTTAGAAAATAGATGTATTTGCATGATATAATTTTAATACACGCTGTTTTAGTTATTATTGTGATTGAAAACAGTTGTCTTATGTAAAATGAAACATTTTACTAAATAATGTGTAAAGGTGATAAAGAAAACTGTGTTTTAATGATATAAATTGACTTAATGGTTTTAACCATTTAATTAAATCTGATTAAATCTGACCATTTAACCATTTTAACACTAAACCTATCTCTGTTTTCTGTCATCCTTCTTAAAAAGATTGAAAATGTATTGTTTTGAATGTTTTTTCCATTATTTTGAACAGTTTTACATTGAACAAGACAGGTGCCCGTAACAGGTGCATAGTCCGGTACCGGTCGGATGGGAGGGGTTCCGGAACCGGGTCGGATGGGAGGGGTTCCGGAACCGGGTCGGATGGGAGGGGTTCCGTACCTCTCCGGAAGTGGGAGGGATGGGGGCGTGGCTAGCGTGGGAAATTCCCACGCTCCAGATGGTCAGACCGGAAGTGGGCTCCCCCATGGCCCCCACCCGTGGGAACCTTTTATTGAAGGGCCATAAATCACTCAAAGTGACATATAGTGCCCTTCATTCTCTCTTTTTTGTTTGTTTGTTATTGCGCTGGTCCCCATTGGAATAGGCTAAGCTTATTGTTATCTCCATTTTTAACTTTTGATTCTATTTTTAATTTCTAAAATTTATTCTATCTTTTGTTCTATAGGCCTATTTTTAAAAAAGTTTTTATTTTTAACCCACCCACATTTTGTTCCAGTGTAAAATGGAAATGCTTGGCAATTTTATTTTATAAATATAAGCAAAAACTATAGCCTATGCTGTAACACAGTTTTAGAACTAGACAAATCTCTCTTCATTAATAATAGGATATAAAATGCATTAATAGACTAATACAAAATTTACTATAGTCCCAAGTTTGTTCGGGATTTGAACCTGTGTCATCTAAATGACCGAACCGTCAGTTCTACCACTCGGCCATGAATTTACTCTGTTAAGTTATCAAACGTTTGTTTCTCCAGTGTGTTCGTTCACATGAGCGAGAAAACATTTTATCGTTAGCATATTGTAGATCTTTTACAGTTTTAAAAGATGACATATTATCTGTATGACCAAAAATTACGGCGTAGGCTAGCCTTTTAAGTTCTTTTAGCTGTTATGAGAAAAAATAAATTCAAGTGAAAGCGCCGCCGCGTTTGTCGAACTCTAGTTCAACATGCCAGAATAAAACCCAATTTTAGATCAATGCGTAGCGCCACTCGGTGTGCCAAAACACTTAATTATAAACATCAATATTTTGTTCAAAAACATCTCAAAACGCTTTGTGACATTTTGAAAAGCCGTGAATATCAAGGCCACTGGAACCAGGATCGTAACTGAAACGCGCTGCATGATATCTCTCAATACAGGAGCAGAAGCGCCGGTTCAGATTGTAGGCTATTGTTTGTTGTTTAAACGTGCGTGTTGCATATTTTAAAAAATATGTAATATATTTGATATGGTCTATTGGTGAATTAGGCTATAGCATTGATTACTGTGGAGGGGGGAAATCCCCCACCAGCAAATCGCACCTTGAAAAAAAAAATGAAGTTTTTTTTTTCATTTAAACAAACGATCATACAATTTATAGTAGGCTATAGCCTAGGCTACATATAGTAGTAGCCTTTACATATAGACGTTTATTTGTACGAACTTTTGACTCTGTTTGTATCTGTTTATTAAATAAAAATAAACAAACGAAACAGAATAGAACAAACTTTTAGAACAAAAAATAATAAAAATAAAAATATTTAGCCTACAACAGATTCGGTTAAATTTAACGAAAGCAAAACTTAATTAAGTAAAAGTTACATTTAAACAGAACATAAACTTTTAGAGCAGAACATTTTATGAATCAAAAGTTAAAATAGGCCTCTCTCGCAGTCAGTGGAAATAAATTAGGTGCAATAACGCTAAACTATTGAGGAATGAGAGGATTGAAGAGCGCTTCTCTCGTGTGCGCGCACACTGACTGATGAACAACCGAAGTTATGGGCAATTCTCAGTGAGAAAAGTTGTGGTCGAGTGGTAGAACTTAAGTGCTTTCTATAAATTAGATGACACGGGTTCAAATCCCGAATAAACACGGGCTATTTATAAAATACAATTTCAATGCATTTCCATTTTACACAAAGGAACAAATATTAGGCTATCCAACAGAATGACTGAATTTATATCAATCTGTATAATAATTCCAATCGTAATTTCAAAAGCAGTTCTGTTAAACAAAATTGTCTGTCTTTAATTAATAATAAAATTATTACTTTAAAATGCAGTTTCAACTTCACCAAATCTTTGTTTGTTTCATTATTGTAGCCTACAGAAAATGCAAATAGCTCTTGTTTTAATTTTTCATGTTTGTTGCTTATTTGGATATTGCCATAGTTGTAGTATTTCATCCTTACTGTTAATTGACAGTAACTAACGTTTAAAAATGCGGCAATTGCGGCTGTTTTGCTAAATGCCCCTTTGCGCCACCTGGCGGTCATTTCGCTAACGACTTTGAAATGGTGCTAGTTTATTTTTACCGTGGTGGATTTGCCGCGGCACGAGTCGCGGCGGTAATAGGCATTCTGGTTGGCTACCTACTGTATTTTCGCTGCGCTGCTCATGCTTAATTAAAAGTGAAAGCACACTTTTGATGGACAAAAAATAAATTTGATTTCACACAAAAAGTGCCCAAAATGCACAGATTTTGCATGTCTAGTGTGTTTTAACAAGAACTGCAGTAGGCTATGTCAGAAAAGAAAATGAAGACATTTATAGAAAATGTACCCATTTAAACGTGTTTTTATTATTCAGTTTGCGTAAAAGTATATGGTGTTTTATAAAAATAAAACAATGGAAGTCTGCTGTAAAGTGGTTAGAAAAACGGAATCGGCTAAAATCAGAATTGGCCTAGAAAATTGTAATTGGTGGAGGGGAACAGGAGAGGAAGAGCAGAGGAGGGGAACAGGAGAGGAAGAGCGAGGGAAAAGGAGAGATCTGGGCGTGGGGGGGCCATCTAAGATTATCTTGTCCTGGGCCCAGGCAAGACTGTCAGCTGGCCTGTGTATACTGATTGTTAGTACAGTGACATGCCCACAACTCGGAAAAATCGGGGATAGAGAAAATCCCGAGCTCCCCACTGGTATTTACAACATTGTGGTGGTGTTCAAGTGCGTTCAACTCGTAAATACGATCTATACGAGATGAACGCACCATTATGTACCCAAATGTGGGAAGAATGTGCTGCTCCTCAGCACCAAGCACCGCGAGCCGGCTGTGAGCGACACTGAGAAAAAGAAGCCAGTGATCATCACAGACTACAACCGCTGCACAGGAGGTGTCGACAACCTGGACAAGGCATGTGGCATTATGCATCAGTTACACACACATTTATTCTTACTGCATAATGCTTTTATTATTCAGTATTTCTTGTTTATTTTTATTCTTACTGCATAATTCCTTTATAATTTAGTATTTATTGCATTTCTATACACAGTGTTATATTTTTGTGAATGATGAGAAGAATATTTATTTAATTTTTTCTTTTGCAGGTTGTCGGCACCTACAGCTGTAGGAGAAGAACATGTCGGTGGTCAGTGGTTCTCTTCTATAACCTTGTAGATGTCTCTTCCTTCAATTCCTTTGTACTGTGGTCAGCAGTGGATCCCTCCTGGAACCAGGGCAAAACATTCAGATGGAGGCTTTTTTTGGAGGAACTAGGGAAAACAAAAAGAAAATAAACACAGTGGCTAAATTAGAAAGCATTGCCTACCTTCTATCAATATGTTAATTGTCCCACAAGACGGGAGAGGACACTTGACTTGTGTTTTGGAAATATTAAGGACGCTTATAGGGGGTATCCAAAGGCACCTCTTGGGAGCTCCGATCACAATGTGGTCCACCTGGTCCCCCATTACAGGCAGAGGCTCAAATCCAGCATGCCTGAACTAAAAACTATTAAGAAATGGGGAGAGGAGTCGATGGAGTGTCTCAAAGGGTGTTTTGACTGTACAACTTGGAATACCTTTTTTGACACTTGTAGGAACCTGGAAGAACTTAACTCTGTGGTGACAGATTATATACAGTTTTGTGTGGACAGCATAATCCCAGAAATAACTATTAAGGTTTTTCCAAATGATAAACCATGGGTAAATAGGGAACTTAAAGAAGCATTAAAAAAGAAGAGGTGTGCTTTCGTGCTGGGGGAGGTGTCCCAAATGAAAATTATACAGAAGGAAATAAAGCAATTAATAAATGACGGTAAGCAAAAATATAAATTAAAGATTGAGGGAAAGATGAGGGACAATAATTTACGGCAGGCATGGCAGGGAGTGTACACAATGATAGTGAAGGAGGAGAAGAAAAGATATGTTAGCAGTAAGGGAGATGATATGACTTTTGCAAATGATCTAAATACATTTTATGCTAGATTTGATACATCAGATTTTGGCACTGAACGTAATGTGATTAGGCAACATTTGGACTACGGCCAGCCCTTGGTTATAACAGCAGAAGAGGTGGGTAACATTTTTAGAAAGATCAATCCACATAAGGCAGCTGGACCTGACGGGATCAGAGGGAGGGTTCTGAAGGAGTGTAGGGAACAACTTAGCCCTGTGTTCAGACAGCTTTTTCAAATGTCACTGGATTTACACCAGATTCCCAGGGTATGGAAAACTTCACTCATAGTGCCAGTACCAAAAATGTCAAGACCCTCTATTTTAAATGATTATCGACCAGTTGCTTTAACTTCAATTATAATGAAGAGTCTAGAGAGGATTGTTTTAAACCAGATCCTTAAGGAAGTGCAACAGAAATTAGACCCACTGCAATTTGCATATAGGAAGGAGAGGAGTACAGAGGATGCTTTGCTATTTATGCTGCACAATATTTATTGTCATCTTGATCGGCCCAAGCAATACGTACGTGTTCTTTTTGTAGATTTCTCATCTGCATTTAATACCATCAGGCCCCATATTATGATGGAGAGACTACTGCTGTTAGGAGTAAATGGTCGCATTATTAGATGGGTAGAGTCTTTTTTAATTGACCGAGTACAGTGTGTCAGAGTAAATAAGGCAGTGTCTTCTCCTATTACTACTAACACAGGAGCTCCACAAGGGAGCACTATTTCCCCAGTCTTATTTACCCTTTATACAAACGAATGTAGAAGCAACACACCTGAGCATGTTACTATTAAATTTGCTGATGACACAGCAATTGTTGGTCTTATTAAAGATGATGTGGAGACCAGCTACCGGGAGTGGGTTGACCAGTTTGAGGGGTGGTGTAGGGAAAGTTTTCTTCTGTTGAACACCAAGAAAACAAAATAAATAATTTTTGACTTCAGAAGAGTTAACAATACCCACCAACCAATTACTGTGGATGGAGAGAGTATTGAAATGGTGGATGATTATAAATACTTGGGAACAATAATTGATGCTAAACTGTCATGGAATTCTAATACAGATGTTATTTATAAGAAAGGGTTACAGCGTTTATATTTTATGCGTAAACTGAGACTTTTTAATGTGGACAGAGATATATTGGTTCTTTTCTATCGCTCCTTTGTGGAAAGCATACTAACTTTTTGTTCCATTGCCTGGTATTTTATATTGTCAGTGAATAATAAAAAATAAACTGCATAAGATAGTTAATCTGTCCAGTAAGATTGCCGGGGTACAGCAAACTAGCATGACAATGACCTGCGAGTCCCGATTGGTGAAGAAGGGGCAGGCAATTACTAGGGATGTATTACATCCCCTATTTGGCGAGTACGAGCTGTTACCATCAGGCAGACGGTACAGGGTGCCATCTCTCCGAACCAACCGGGCCCGCAGGTCATTTGTGCCTACTAGTATTGGATTTCTTAACAAGCGATGAAATGAGATAATAAATAGAGTTGAATCTTGGGGTGTCGGGGAGTTGCATCTTAGCATAATTTGTATAGCACTCAAGGGGGATGTTTGTCTTGGCAAAGTAGCTGGTTGGTTGTTGGTCTGTTGATGTTTTTTGATCTGACGTTTGCTGTATGACACAAAATGAATTTCCGTAAGGACTAATAAATATCTATCTATCTATAAGGGCAGGTGGAGTGATGGGAGAGACTCATAAGGGCAGATGGAGTGATGGAGGGACTCATAAGGGCAGGTGGAGTGATGGAGGGACTCATAAGGGCACTTTTTATCCAACATGAATGTTCTTCAATTTATCAACAGTACCAATGGACAAATAAAATATATAACTTGTGTTTAGTTACTTTATAGATTTGTTTAGTTACCTTCCTTACAGCACATTTATCTAATGTCAGCAGTGTTGACAACAGCGAATTCTCCTACATAATAGCAAACATTCATCACTCAGATGTCTATTCCATGTTGTGATGTGCTCATCTGCAATACTTATAGAAGATTTTCCTGTCAGATGTTAATAGACATTTAAAATGAGCGTCTATAAGATGTAAACATTATATGGTTTATGTAAATCCACTTTGGAGACGTAAACGTGTGCTTACTGAAGCTGATAGCTATACATAAAACATGTCTTTACAGCAAAATCACAACTTTACTGTCTAACGTCTTTATACCTTCAACAATTCAACAGTTTACTCTACAGTAGTTCAGCACATACAATTTTAACACAAGAAACCATGTTTACTCACATTTGACAACACCCGCGTTGCTGATCTCCGTGATGTTCGATTATGACGTATCCTCTCCCGTGGCCTTCTGGGATAGATGAGTACCCATCGGTTGAGCACTCAAAAATCTGGGCTGAAGCAGTAAGCCATCCGGGAACTTCTCGCCTACTCTTTAATGAATACTGATGTTTCGAACGTACTACTTCTTTCACATACTGTTTTCGCCTACTATATAGTAGGAAAGTAGGCATATTCGAACGCACTATTTGTATACGTATGTCTGAATCTCACGATAATTAGTATAACCCAGGTAATTCTCGCCTACTCTTTTATGAATACTAAGGATTCGTACATACTTTTTCGCTCGCCTACTTTTTCCCTACTATATAGTAGAGAAATATGCAGTTTAGAACGCAGACCAAGTGTCCATGAACAACACCACCAACAAAGATGTTGACGACCCTGATGCTGAGAGTGACTGCCCAGGTGAAACGTCACTTTGCACACCTTGTAGACCTTCACAAGTAAGTATTTATTAATTGATACATTTTGAACAGACATTAAAACTTAAAGCATTCTATTGCTTGGGGTAATTTTCCTTGTTTATTTCTTTGCTTATGCTCTAATTTATTTATTTGTTTACAAAAGGTGAAAATCGGGAATGATGGAACAGTCATTGTCTCGTCACATTGGTGGGAGACTGCAAAAGCTTGTACAACCCCCAATTGGATGGCACGGGTGCTACTGATGAGGCTCTTCAGTGTGGATATCCTCCTCAAGTCCAACCTAAAAGGAGGGGTCAGCAAGCTGTATCCCTCTGCTGATTGTCAGGAGGCTCTCGACCCGAGGAAACTTCAAGCTTTACAAGGTAAATAGTTTTCAGAGCTGGTGCTTTCCAGTATTGATTGCATCTCTGCCATGCGGGGGGAGGGAGGCGAGATTTTCCACGAGCCAAAGGGGCAGCAGGAGGAGTGAGAGAGTAATCATTGTTGTTCTGTTCCACAGATGCTGTTGTAAACCAGTTTCCGACAGCCAAGGAAGCTGATGTCAGAAAATCCATCAACAGTAGAATCTGCGAGCTAAGACACCTGGGGCCTCATTTATAAAACTGTGCGTAGGATCCTTACTAAAAGTGTACGTGCGCCCGAAAGCCAAAAATGGCGTACGCAAAAAAATATTCAGACTTATAAAACCGTTCGTACGCCAGAACCTGCGCAGAATTCACTTTATAAATCTCAGTCAGCGGAAGATTGTGCGCACATGCGTCTCCACCCCGAAATAACCATATATGGAGCTTACTACGCCTAGTTTTACTATGCATATCCTCATCTGCATATCATTTGCATATGATTATTCATCCACGTGATAACATGTTTAACGGTACAAGACATTAGGAAAATATGAAATACGGATGTGCCGTCACATTACATGAATAAAAATCATTTAGTAGCCTATCCTTGACTTGTTTTTGAATAAATAAATCAAATAGTGTAAAATACATTTCAGAGAAAGTTTTTCTCAATCTTTTCCACTGGCCAATTAGTATTTTTAATTGATTTTTTTTTTTTTTTATGGAATCAGGTAGACCTTGTTGTGCATTATTTGCACGGAAATATTTTCTCAGACAATCTGCTATTATCATGATAAGCAATTATCTCTGTAGTTAAAACATTAAAACACAGCATGCCAGAGGAAAAGTGTTGAAAAGCATTGCATCCACAACAAATATTTATATTTATTGAATATAATTTTTTTTTTTTTTACTTCTAAGTAATGATTTCATGTAGGCTAGTTTAAGTGTTTAACTCCATTAATGAGAATGGCGTATTTAATCTAAATGTTTATATCAGAAGTAAAACATAGTTTAAATCATTCTTTTATTTATTTAAACTGTTATTGTGAACATGCACTGTATTTATGATTAGGACTCATAATGAAGATTTATGGTTTCACTTCATCATGCCGTTAGATAGGCAATATGCGTCAGTTTCACTAAACGGCCCAATGCGCTTGCTGAAGCGGACATTTAAGAAGGGATGGATATTTGCTTCAAGTGATAGGCTTGGTGAGTGAGATTATATTTGTATTATCTTTCTGTATATGTATACTTTTCTGTAGATATTCTGTCTAAAAGTGACCAAAAAGACATTTAACTCCAGCTCACCATCTGTGTCGCCAAACTGCTCCGTCTCCAAAATGTGCGTATGCATGGGTCAGAGTTTGTGTGCAGGTGTGCACATTTTCCCGTCAAGTTTGTTTTTATAAATCACAAGTTATGCGTCGGAAGTAGCGTACGCATCTTTCAGGGCCTGTTTTGTGCGTACGCAACGGTTATAAATGAGGCCCCAGGTGAAGCGCAAAAGTGTGGTTATCGTTTAAATCAGTGAAGAACCAAGATGGACTCCTAACCAGGATAACGGACTGTTTTTTGCCAATTTATTTCTTTGCTTTTCCACGGTTCCCAAAGGTCCTTGAAAGTTTGTATATTATTTATTTATTCAATATTATTTGTCCATTTTGTTTATAGATATTTTATTTATAATTTATAACAGCTCTACTGAAAGTTTGTTGATCATTGAAATTGCTTTAATTTATATTTTGTATATTTTCTGTTCAATTTTCTGGCACTCTTTAAAAGTGTTGCACTGTTAAGAAATGTAGTCAGTCACATTTCCTTTGTCTGACCTCTTGTACGATGAACATCATCATCTCTTTCCCTTGCAGCAAACCTGTCTAGGTTACTTCTGAGAGTTCTGTTAGACCAAGTTAGATCTAGGAAGGGCAAGGCTCTTCTGTACTCAGCTACAAGACCATCTGCCCAGATACGAATTAGTGGTCCTTTGTCATCAAGCACACTTACAGAATCATCAACTATTCCACTGTAAGTTACGGCTGACTGACAAAACCTTTCAGTGTATTCCCTTACAGTTTCTTCTTTCCTTTGCACACAGTTAGTGATTCTGGACCAGTCTATTTTGGGTCCCATGATATTCTTTAGGATTTTCAAAACACCTTCTCTCAAATCCCCTTTACTGGCATGTTGTAGTTCAGAAGTCACTGCAGACTCAAAACTGTTGAATTCAGATTCAGTTAAAATTTGTGACATCAGCTGTGTGACTTCTGCCAACAACAAGTCAGAGAGATGCATTTTGCTGATCAATTTTCTTCTAAATTCAGAAAAAATTGTGTGTGCTTAGGGTAAGCATTGTGATAGTCTCTTTATATCTTTAGGTCTTAGCGCTTTGCCAACAGTTTGTATTTGGACACCAGAGGAGTTGGGAGGAACACTTTCAGTTCCCTCAATTCCCTGAGACCTTCTCCTAGCGCCACACACTCTTACTGAATTTACAGGCTCATCAGTTACTGATTGGATGGCTACATCTTTTTCAAACAAAGCTTGTAAGTCAGGATAATTGTTATCAGGCTGACAAACTTCTTCCACATCAGTTTTTTCTGCATCTTTGTTGCGCTTTAAATTCTTAGTCAAAGGCAAAATAATTTATATAGCACATTTCATACACAATGGTAATTCAAAGTGCTTTACATAGAAGAAATTAAAATAATCAAAAGAAATAAGAATAATTAAAACAGTTTAGAATAAAAAAAATAATAAAATACAGTTAATAAACTGTCGGACGAAAAGTGGCACAGTGCTTATGCAGTAAATGCATAGCTAAACAGATGTGTTTTGAGTCTGGATTTGAATGTGACTGTAGGAGCACATCTGATCGCTACTGTAGGAGCACATCTGATCTCTACTGTAGGAGCATATCTGATCTCTACTGTAGGAGCACATCTGATCTCTTCTGTAGGAGCACATCTGATCTCTTCTGTAGGAGCACATCTGATGTCTAATCTCTACTGATCTCTGTCTGATCTCTACTGATCATCTGATCTCTACTGTAGGAGCACATCTAATCTCTACTGTAGGAGCACATCTGATCTCTACTGTAGGAGCACATCTGATCTCTACTGTAGGAGCACATCTGGTCTCTACTGTAGGAGCACATCTGATCTCTTCTGTAGGAGCACATCTGATCTCTCCTGTAGGAGGACATCTGATCTCTACTGTAGGAGCACATCTGATCTCTTCTGTAGGAGCACATCTGATCTCTACTGTAGGGGCACATCTGATCTCTACTGTAGTAGCACATCTGATCTCTACTGTAGGAGCACATCTGATCTCTTCTGTAGGAGCACATCTGGTCTCTACTGTAGGAGCACATCTGATCTCTTCTGTAGGAGCACATCTGCTCTCTACTGTAGGAACACATCTGATCTTTTCTGTAGGAGCACATCTGCACATCTGATCTCTACTGTAGGAGCACATCTGATCTCTACTGTAGGAGCACATCTGGTCTCTACTGTAGGAGCACATCTGATCTCTTCTGTAGGAGCACATCTGATCTCTTCTGTAGGAGCTCACCTGATCTCTACTGTAGTAGCACCCCTGATCTCTACTGTAGGAGCACATCTGATCTCTACTGTAGGAGCACATCTGATCTCTACTGTAGGGGCACATCTGATCTCTACTGTAGGAGCACATCTGATCTCTTCTGTAGGAGCACATCTGATCTCTTCTGTAGGAGCTCACCTGATCTCTACTGTAGTAGCACCCCTGATCTCTACTGTAGGAGCACATCTGATCTCTACTGTAGGAGCACATCTGATCTCTTCTGTAGGAGCACATCTGATCTCTACTGTAGGAGCACATCTGATCTCTACTGTAGGAGCACATCTGATCTCTTCTGTAGGAGCACATCTGATCTCTACTGTAGGAGCACATCTGATCTCTTCTGTAGGAGCACATCTGATCTCTACTGTAGGAGCAAATCTGATCTCTACTGTAGGAGCACATCTGATCTCTACTGTAGGAGCACATCTGATCTCTTCTGTAGGAGCACATCTGATCTCTACTGTAGGAGCACATATGATCTCTACTGTAGGAGCACATCTGATCTCTACTATAGGAGCACATCTGATCTCTTCTGTAGGAGCACATCTGATCTCCACTGTAGGAGCACATCTGATCTCTACTGTTGGAGCACATCTGATCTCTACTGTAGGAGCACATCTGATCTCTTCTGTAGGAGCACATCTGATTAGGAGCACATATGATCTCTACTGTAGGAGCACATCTGATCTCTACTGTAGGAGCACATCTGATCTCTACTGTAGGAGCACATCTGATCTCTTCTGTAGGAGCACATCTGATATCTACTGTAGTAGCACATCTGATCTCTACTGTAGGAGCACATCTGATCTCTTCTGTAGGAGCACATCTGATCTCTTCTGTAGGAGCACATCTGATCTCTACTGTAGGAGCACATCTGATCTCTACTGTAGGAGCACATCTGATCTCTTCTGTAGGAGCACATCTGATCTCTACTGTAGAAACACATCTGATCTCTTCTGTAGGAGCACATCTGCACATCTGATCTCTACTGTAGGAGCACATCTGATCTCTACTGTAGGAGCACATCTGATCTCTACTGTAGGAGCACATCTGATCTCTTCTGTAGGAGCACATCTGATCTCTCCTGTAGGAGCACATCTGATCTCTTCTGTAGGAGCACATCTGCTCTCTACTGTAGGAACACATCTGATCTTTTCTGTAGGAGCACATCTGCACATCTGATCTCTACTGTAGGAGCACATCTGATCTCTACTGTAGGAGCACATCTGATCTCTACTGTAGGGCACATCTGATCTCTACTGTAGGAGCACATCTGATCTCTACTGTAGGAGCACATCTGCTCTCTACTGTAGGAACACATCTGATCTTTTCTGTAGGAGCACATCTGCACATCTGATCTCTACTGTAGGAGCACATCTGATCTCTACTGTAGGAGCACATCTGATCTCTACTGTAGGGGCACATCTGATCTCTACTGTAGGAGCACATCTGATCTCTACTGTAGGAGCACATCTGATCTCTACTGTAGGAGCACATATGATCTCTACTGTAGGAGCACATCTGATCTCTACTATAGGAGCACATCTGATCTCTTCTGTAGGAGCACATCTTATCTCTACTGTAGGAGCACATCTGATCTCTACTGTAGGAGCACATCTGATCTCTACTGTAGGAGCACACCTGATCTCTTCTGTAGGAGCACACCTGATCTCTTCTGTAGGAGCACATCTGATCTCTTCTGTAGGAGCACATCTGATCTCTTCTGTAGGAGCACATCTGCACATCTGATCTCTACTGTAGGAGCACATCTGATCTCTACTGTAGGAGCACATCTGGTCTCTACTGTAGGAGCACATCTGATCTCTTCTGTAGGAGCACATCTGATCTCTCCTGTAGGAGGACATCTGATCTCTACTGTAGGAGCACATCTGCTCTCTACTGTAGGAACACATCTGATCTTTTCTGTAGGAGCACATCTGCACATCTGATCTCTACTGTAGGAGCACATCTGATCTCTACTGTAGGAGCACATCTGATCTCTACTGTAGGGCACATCTGATCTCTACTGTAGGAGCACATCTGATCTCTACTGTAGGAGCACATCTGCTCTCTACTGTAGGAACACATCTGATCTTTTCTGTAGGAGCACATCTGCACATCTGATCTCTACTGTAGGAGCACATCTGATCTCTACTGTAGGAGCACATCTGATCTCTACTGTAGGGGCACATCTGATCTCTACTGTAGGAGCACATCTGATCTCTACTGTAGGAGCACATCTGATCTCTACTGTAGGAGCACATATGATCTCTACTGTAGGAGCACATCTGATCTCTACTATAGGAGCACATCTGATCTCTTCTGTAGGAGCACATCTTATCTCTACTGTAGGAGCACATCTGATCTCTACTGTAGGAGCACATCTGATCTCTACTGTAGGAGCACACCTGATCTCTTCTGTAGGAGCACACCTGATCTCTTCTGTAGGAGCACATCTGATCTCTTCTGTAGGAGCACATCTGATCTCTTCTGTAGGAGCACATCTGCACATCTGATCTCTACTGTAGGAGCACATCTGATCTCTACTGTAGGAGCACATCTGGTCTCTACTGTAGGAGCACATCTGATCTCTTCTGTAGGAGCACATCTGATCTCTCCTGTAGGAGGACATCTGATCTCTACTGTAGGAACACATCTGATCTCTACTGTAGGAGCACATCTGGTCTCTACTGAAGGAGCACATCTGATCTCTTCTGTAGGAGCACATCTGATCTCTCCTGTATGAGGACATCTGATCTCTACTGTAGGAGCACATCTGATCTCTTCTGTAGGAGGACATCTGATCTCTACTGTAGGGGCACAGCTGATCTCTACTGTAGTAGCACATCTGATCTCTACTGTAGGGGCACAGCTGATCTCTACTGTAGTAGCACATCTGATCTCTACTGTAGGAGCACATCTGATCTCTTCTGTAGGAGCACATCTGATCTCTAATGTAGGAGCACATCTGATCTCTACTGTAGGAACACATCTGATCTTTTCTGTAGGAGCACATCTGCACATCTGATCTCTACTGTAGGAGCACATCTGATCTCTACTGTAGGAGCACATCTGGTCTCTACTGTAGGAGCACATCTGATCTCTACTGTAGGAGCACATCTGATCTCTACTGTAGGAGCACATCTGATCTCTTCTGTAGGAGCACATCTGATCTCTACTGTAGGAGCACATCTGATCTCTACTGTAGGAGCACATCTGGTCTCTACTGTAGGAGCACATCTGATCTCTTCTGTAGGAGCACATCTGATCTCTACTGTAGGAGCACATCTGATCTCTACTGTAGGAGCACATCTGATCTCTTCTGTAGGAGCACATCTGATCTCTACTGTAGGAGCACATCTGATCTCTACTGTAGGAGCACATCTGATCTCTTCTGTAGGAGCACATCTGATCTCTACTGTAGGAGCACATCTGATCTCTTCTGTAGGAGCACATCTGATCTCTACTGTAGGAGCACATCTGATCTCTACTGTAGGAGCACATCTGATCTCTACTGTAGGAGCACATCTGATCTCTACTGTAGGAGCACATCTGATCTCTGCTGTAGGAGCACATCTGATCTCTACTATAGGAGCACATCTGATCTCTTCTGTAGGAGCACATCTGATCTCTACTGTAGGAGCACATCTGATCTCTGCTGTAGGAGCACATCTGATCTCTACTATAGGAGCACATCTGATCTCGTCTGTAGGAGCACATCTGATCTCTACTGTAGGAGCACATCTGATCTCTTCTGTAGGAGCACATCTGATCTCTACTGTAGGAGCACATCTGATCTCTTCTGTAGGAGCACATCTGATCTCTACTGTAGGAGCACATCTGATCTCTTCTGTAGGAGCACATCTGATCTCTACTGTAGGAGCACATCTGATCTCTACTGTAGGAGCACATCTGATCTCTACTGTAGGAGCACATCTGATCTCTACTGTAGGAGCACATCTGATCTCTTCTGTAGGAGCACATCTGATCTCTACTGTAGGAGCACATCTGATCTCTACTGTAGGAGAATATCTGATCTCTTCTGTAGGAGCACATCTGATCTCTACTGTAGGAGCACATCTGATCTCTTCTGTAGGAGCACATCTGATCTCTACTGTAGGAGCACATCTGATCTCTACTGTAGGAGCACATCTGATCTCTACTGTAGGAGCACATCTGATCTCTACTGTAGGAGCACATCTGATCTCTGCTGTAGGAGCACATCTGATCTCTACTATAGGAGCACATCTGATCTCTTCTGTAGGAGCACATCTGATCTCTTCTGTAGGAGCACATCTGATCTCTACTGTAGGAGCACATCTGATCTCTTCTGTAGGAGCACATCTGATCTCTACTGTAGGAGCACATCTGATCTCTACTGTAGGAGCACATCTGATCTCTACTGTAGGAGCACATCTGATCTCTTCTGTAGGAGCACATCTGATTAGGAGCACATCTGATCTCTACTGTAGGAGCACATCTGATCTCTACTGTAGGAGCACATCTGATCTCTTCTGTAGGAGCACATCTGATTAGGAGCACATCTGATCTCTACTGTAGTAGCACATCTGATCTCTACTGTAGGAGCACATCTGATCTCTTCTGTAGGAGCACATCTGATCTCTTCTGTAGGAGCACATCTGATCTCTACTGTAGTAGCACCCCTGATCTCTACTGTAGGAGCACATCTGATCTCTACTGTAGGAGCACATCTGATCTCTACTGTAGGAGCACATCTGATCTCTTTTGTAGGAGCACATCTGATCTCTACTGTAGTAGCACATCTGATCTCTTCTGTAGGAGCACATCTGATCTCTTCTGTAGGAGCACATCTGATCTCTACTGTAGTAGCACCCCTGATCTCTACTGTAGGAGCACATCTGATCTCTACTGTAGGAGCACATCTGATCTCTACTGTAGGAGCACATCTGATCTCTACTGTAGGAGCACATCTGATCTCTACTGTAGGAGCACATCTGATCTCTACTGTAGGAGCACATCTGATCTCTTCTGTTGGAGCACATCTGATCTCTACTGTAGTAGCACATCTGATCTCTACTATAGGAGCACATCTGATCTCTTCTGTAGGAGCACATCTGATCTCTACTGTAGGAGCACATCTGATCTCTTCTGTAGGAGCACATCTGATCTCTACTGTAGAAACACATCTGATCTCTTCTGTAGGAGCACATCTGCACATCTGATCTCTACTGTAGGAGCACATCTGATATCTACTGTAGTAGCACATCTGATCTCTACTGTAGGAGCTTATCTGATCTCTTCTGTAGGAGCACATCTTATCTCTTCTGTAGGAGCACATCTGATCTCTACTTCAGTAGCACCCCTGATCTCTACTGTAGGAGCACATCTGATCTCTACTGTAGGAGCACATCTGATCTCTTTTGTAGGAGCACATCTGATCTCTACTGTAGTAGCACATCTGATCTCTACTGTAGGAGCACATCTGATCTCTTCTGTAGGAGCACATCTGATCTCTACTGTAGGAGCACATCTTATCTCTACTGTAGGAGCACATCTGATCTCTACTTTAGGAGCACATCTGATCTCTACTGTAGGAGCACACCTGATCTCTTCTGTAGGAGTACACCTGATCTCTTCTGTAGGAGCACATCTGATCTCTACTGTAGGAGCACATCTGATCTCTACTGTAGGAGCACATCTGATCTCTACTGTAGGAGCACATCTGATCTCTACTGTAGGAGCACATCTGATCTCTACTGTTGGAGCACATCTGATCTCTACTGTAGTAGCACATCTGATCTCTACTATAGGAGCACATCTGATCTCTTCTGTAGGAGCACATCTGATCTCTACTGTAGGAGCACATCTGATCTCTTCTGTAGGAGCACATCTGATCTCTACTGTAGAAACACATCTGATCTCTTCTGTAGGAGCACATCTGCACATCTGATCTCTACTGTAGGAGCACATCTGATATATACTGTAGTAGCACATCTGATCTCTACTGTAGGAGCTTATCTGATCTCTTCTGTAGGAGCACATCTGATCTCTACTTCAGTAGCACCCCTGATCTCTACTGTAGGAGCACATCTGATCTCTACTGCAGGAGCACATCTGATCTCTTTTGTAGGAGCACATCTGATCTCTACTGTAGTAGCACATCTGATCTCTACTGTAGGAGCACATCTGATCTCTTCTGTAGGAGCACATCTGATCTCTACTGTAGGAGCACATCTGATCTCTTCTGTAGGAGCACATCTGATCTCTTCTGTAGGAGCACATCTGATCTCTACTGTAGGAGCACATCTGATCTCTTCTGTAGGAGCACATCTGATCTCTACTGTAGGAGCACATCTGATCTCTTCTGTAGGAGCACATCTGATCTCTTCTGTAGGAGCACATCTGCACATCTGATCTCTACTGTAGGAGCTTATCTGATCTCTTCTGTAGGAGCACATCTGATCTCTACTTCAGTAGCACCCCTGATCTCTACTGTAGGAGCACATCTGATCTCTACTGCAGGAGCACATCTGATCTCTTTTGTAGGAGCACATCTGATCTCTACTGTAGTAGCACATCTGATCTCTACTGTAGGAGCACATCTGATCTCTTCTGTAGGAGCACATCTGATCTCTACTGTAGGAGCACATCTGATCTCTTCTGTAGGAGCACATCTGATCTCTTCTGTAGGAGCACATCTGATCTCTACTGTAGGAGCACATCTGATCTCTTCTGTAGGAGCACATCTGATCTCTACTGTAGGAGCACATCTGATCTCTTCTGTAGGAGCACATCTGATCTCTTCTGTAGGAGCACATCTGCACATCTGATCTCTACTGTAGGAGCACATCTGATCTCTACTGTAGGAGCACATCTGATCTCTACTGTAGGAGCACATCTGATCTCTTCTGTAGGAGCACATCTGATCTCTACTGTAGGAGCACATCTGATCTCTACTGTAGGAGCACATCTGGTCTCTACTGTAGGAGCACATCTGATCTCTTCTGTAGGAGCACATCTGATCTCTACTGTAGGAGCACATCTGATCTCTACTGTAGGAGCACATCTGATCTCTTCTGTAGGAGCACATCTGATCTCTACTGTAGGAGCACATCTGATCTCTACTGTAGGAGCACATCTGATCTCTTCTGTAGGAGCACATCTGATCTCTACTGTAGGAGCACATCTGATCTCTTCTGTAGGAGCACATCTGATCTCTACTGTAGGAGCACATCTGATCTCTACTGTAGGAGCACATCTGATCTCTACTGTAGGAGCACATCTGATCTCTACTGTAGGAGCACATCTGATCTCTGCTGTAGGAGCACATCTGATCTCTACTATAGGAGCACATCTGATCTCTTCTGTAGGAGCACATCTGATCTCTACTGTAGGAGCACATCTGATCTCTGCTGTAGGAGCACATCTGATCTCTACTATAGGAGCACATCTAATCTCTTCTGTAGGAGCACATCTGATCTCTACTGTAGGAGCACATCTGATCTCTTCTGTAGGAGCACATCTGATCTCTACTGTAGGAGCACATCTGATCTCTTCTGTAGGAGCACATCTGATCTCTACTGTAGGAGCACATCTGATCTCTTCTGTAGGAGCACATCTGATCTCTACTGTAGGAGCACATCTGATCTCTACTGTAGGAGCACATCTGATCTCTACTGTAGGAGCACATCTGATCTCTACTGTAGGAGCACATCTGATCTCTTCTGTAGGAGCACATCTGATCTCTACTGTAGGAGCACATCTGATCTCTACTGTAGGAGCATATCTGATCTCTTCTGTAGGAGCACATCTGATCTCTACTGTAGGAGCACATCTGATCTCTTCTGTAGGAGCACATCTGATCTCTACTGTAGGAGCACATCTGATCTCTACTGTAGGAGCACATCTGATCTCTACTGTAGGAGCACATCTGATCTCTACTGTAGGAGCACATCTGATCTCTGCTGTAGGAGCACATCTGATCTCTACTATAGGAGCACATCTGATCTCTTCTGTAGGAGCACATCTGATCTCTTCTGTAGGAGCACATCTGATCTCTACTGTAGGAGCACATCTGATCTCTTCTGTAGGAGCACATCTGATCTCTACTGTAGGAGCACATCTGATCTCTTCTGTAGGAGCACATCTGATCTCTACTGTAGGAGCACATCTGATCTCTACTGTAGGAGCACATCTGATCTCTACTATAGGAGCACATCTGATCTCTTCTGTAGGAGCACATCTGATCTCTACTGTAGGAGCACATCTGATCTCTACTGTAGGAGCACATCTGATCTCTACTGTAGGAGCACATCTGATCTCTTCTGTAGGAGCACATCTGATTAGGAGCACATCTGATCTCTACTGTAGGAGCACATCTGATCTCTACTGTAGGAGCACATCTGATCTCTTCTGTAGGAGCACATCTGATTAGGAGCACATCTGATCTCTACTGTAGTAGCACATCTGATCTCTACTGTAGGAGCACATCTGATCTCTTCTGTAGGAGCACATCTGATCTCTTCTGTAGGAGCACATCTGATCTCTACTGTAGTAGCACCCCTGATCTCTACTGTAGGAGCACATCTGATCTCTACTGTAGGAGCACATCTGATCTCTACTGTAGGAGCACATCTGATCTCTTTTGTAGGAGCACATCTGATCTCTACTGTAGTAGCACATCTGATCTCTTCTGTAGGAGCACATCTGATCTCTTCTGTAGGAGCACATCTGATCTCTACTGTAGTAGCACCCCTGATCTCTACTGTAGGAGCACATCTGATCTCTACTGTAGGAGCACATCTGATCTCTACTGTAGGAGCACATCTGATCTCTACTGTAGGAGCACATCTGATCTCTACTGTAGGAGCACATCTGATCTCTACTGTAGGAGCACATCTGATCTCTTCTGTTGGAGCACATCTGATCTCTACTGTAGTAGCACATCTGATCTCTACTATAGGAGCACATCTGATCTCTTCTGTAGGAGCACATCTGATCTCTACTGTAGGAGCACATCTGATCTCTTCTGTAGGAGCACATCTGATCTCTACTGTAGAAACACATCTGATCTCTTCTGTAGGAGCACATCTGCACATCTGATCTCTACTGTAGGAGCACATCTGATATCTACTGTAGTAGCACATCTGATCTCTACTGTAGGAGCTTATCTGATCTCTTCTGTAGGAGCACATCTGATCTCTTCTGTAGGAGCACATCTGATCTCTACTTCAGTAGCACCCCTGATCTCTACTGTAGGAGCACATCTGATCTCTACTGTAGGAGCACATCTGATCTCTTTTGTAGGAGCACATCTGATCTCTACTGTAGTAGCACATCTGATCTCTACTGTAGGAGCACATCTGATCTCTTCTGTAGGAGCACATCTGATCTCTACTGTAGGAGCACATCTGATCTCTTCTGTAGGAGCACATCTGATCTCTACTGTAGGAGCATATCTGATCTCTACTGTAGGAGCACATCTGATCTCTACTGTAGGAGCACATCTTATCTCTACTGTAGGAGCACATCTGATCTCTACTTTAGGAGCACATCTGATCTCTACTGTAGGAGCACACCTGATCTCTTCTGTAGGAGTACACCTGATCTCTTCTGTAGGAGCACATCTGATCTCTACTGTAGGAGCACATCTGATCTCTACTGTAGGAGCACATCTGATCTCTACTGTAGGAGCACATCTGATCTCTACTGTAGGAGCACATCTGATCTCTACTGTTGGAGCACATCTGATCTCTACTGTAGTAGCACATCTGATCTCTACTATAGGAGCACATCTGATCTCTTCTGTAGGAGCACATCTGATCTCTACTGTAGGAGCACATCTGATCTCTTCTGTAGGAGCACATCTGATCTCTACTGTAGAAACACATCTGATCTCTTCTGTAGGAGCACATCTGCACATCTGATCTCTACTGTAGGAGCACATCTGATATATACTGTAGTAGCACATCTGATCTCTACTGTAGGAGCTTATCTGATCTCTTCTGTAGGAGCACATCTGATCTCTACTTCAGTAGCACCCCTGATCTCTACTGTAGGAGCACATCTGATCTCTACTGCAGGAGCACATCTGATCTCTTTTGTAGGAGCACATCTGATCTCTACTGTAGTAGCACATCTGATCTCTACTGTAGGAGCACATCTGATCTCTTCTGTAGGAGCACATCTGATCTCTACTGTAGGAGCACATCTGATCTCTTCTGTAGGAGCACATCTGATCTCTACTGTAGGAGCACATCTTATCTCTACTGTAGGAGCACATCTGATCTCTACTTTAGGAGCACATCTGATCTCTACTGTAGGAGCACATCTGGTCTCTACTGTAGGAGCACATCTGATCTCTTCTGTAGGAGCACATCTGCTCTCTACTGTAGGAACACATCTGATCTTTTCTGTAGGAGCACATCTGCACATCTGATCTCTACTGTAGGAGCACATCTGATCTCTACTGTAGGAGCACATCTGGTCTCTACTGTAGGAGCACATCTGATCTCTTCTGTAGGAGCACATCTGATCTCTTCTGTAGGAGCTCACCTGATCTCTACTGTAGTAGCACCCCTGATCTCTACTGTAGGAGCACATCTGATCTCTACTGTAGGAGCACATCTGATCTCTACTGTAGGGGCACATCTGATCTCTACTGTAGGAGCACATCTGATCTCTTCTGTAGGAGCACATCTGATCTCTTCTGTAGGAGCTCACCTGATCTCTACTGTAGTAGCACCCCTGATCTCTACTGTAGGAGCACATCTGATCTCTACTGTAGGAGCACATCTGATCTCTACTGTAGGAGCACATCTGATCTCTACTGTAGGAGCACATCTGATCTCTACTGTAGGAGCACACCTGATCTCTTCTGTAGGAGCACACCTGATCTCTTCTGTAGGAGCACATCTGATCTCTTCTGTAGGAGCACATCTGATCTCTTCTGTAGGAGCACATCTGCACATCTGATCTCTACTGTAGGAGCACATCTGATCTCTACTGTAGGAGCACATCTGGTCTCTACTGTAGGAGCACATCTGGTCTCTTCTGTAGGAGCACATCTGATCTCTCCTGTAGGAGGACATCTGATCTCTACTGTAGGAACACATCTGATCTCTACTGTAGGAGCACATCTGGTCTCTACTGAAGGAGCACATCTGATCTCTTCTGTAGGAGCACATCTGATCTCTCCTGTATGAGGACATCTGATCTCTACTGTAGGAGCACATCTGATCTCTTCTGTAGGAGCACATCTGATCTCTACTTCAGTAGCACCCCTGATCTCTACTGTAGGAGCACATCTGATCTCTACTGCAGGAGCACATCTGATCTCTTTTGTAGGAGCACATCTGATCTCTACTGTAGTAGCACATCTGATCTCTACTGTAGGAGCACATCTGATCTCTTCTGTAGGAGCACATCTGATCTCTACTGTAGGAGCACATCTGATCTCTACTGTAGGAGCACATCTGGTCTCTACTGTAGGAGCACATCTGGTCTCTTCTGTAGGAGCACATCTGATCTCTCCTGTAGGAGGACATCTGATCTCTACTGTAGGAACACATCTGATCTCTACTGTAGGAGCACATCTGGTCTCTACTGAAGGAGCACATCTGATCTCTTCTGTAGGAGCACATCTGATCTCTCCTGTATGAGGACATCTGATCTCTACTGTAGGAGCACATCTGATCTCTTCTGTAGGAGCACATCTGATCTCTACTTCAGTAGCACCCCTGATCTCTACTGTAGGAGCACATCTGATCTCTACTGCAGGAGCACATCTGATCTCTTTTGTAGGAGCACATCTGATCTCTACTGTAGTAGCACATCTGATCTCTACTGTAGGAGCACATCTGATCTCTTCTGTAGGAGCACATCTGATCTCTACTGTAGGAGCACATCTGATCTCTTCTGTAGGAGCACATCTGATCTCTACTGTAGGAGCACATCTTATCTCTACTGTAGGAGCACATCTGATCTCTACTTTAGGAGCACATCTGATCTCTACTGTAGGAGCACACCTGATCTCTACTTTAGGAGCACATCTGATCTCTACTGTAGGAGCACACCTGATCTCTTCTGTAGGAGCACACCTGATCTCTTCTGTAGGAGCACATCTGATCTCTTCTGTAGGAGCACATCTGATCTCTTCTGTAGGAGCACATCTGCACATCTGATCTCTACTGTAGGAGCACATCTGATCTCTACTGTAGGAGCACATCTGGTCTCTACTGTAGGAGCACATCTGGTCTCTTCTGTAGGAGCACATCTGATCTCTCCTGTAGGAGGACATCTGATCTCTACTGTAGGAACACATCTGATCTCTACTGTAGGAGCACATCTGGTCTCTACTGAAGGAGCACATCTGATCTCTTCTGTAGGAGCACATCTGATCTCTCCTGTATGAGGACATCTGATCTCTACTGTAGGAGCACATCTGATCTCTTCTGTAGGAGCACATCTGATCTCTACTTTAGTAGCACATCTGATCTCTACTGTAGGAGCACATCTGATCTCTTCTGTAGGAGCACATCTGGTCTCTACTGTAGGAGCACATCTGATCTCTTCTGTAGGAGCACATCTGCTCTCTACTGTAGGAACACATCTGATCTTTTCTGTAGGAGCACATCTGCACATCTGATCTCTACTGTAGGAGCACATCTGATCTCTACTGTAGGAGCACATCTGGTCTCTACTGTAGGAGCACATCTGATCTCTTCTGTAGGAGCACATCTGATCTCTTCTGTAGGAGCTCACCTGATCTCTACTGTAGTAGCACCCCTGATCTCTACTGTAGGAGCACATCTGATCTCTACTGTAGGAGCACATCTGATCTCTACTGTAGGGGCACATCTGATCTCTACTGTAGGAGCACATCTGATCTCTTCTGTAGGAGCACATCTGATCTCTTCTGTAGGAGCTCACCTGATCTCTACTGTAGTAGCACCCCTGATCTCTACTGTAGGAGCACATCTGATCTCTACTGTAGGAGCACATCTGATCTCTACTGTAGGAGCACATCTGATCTCTACTGTAGGAGCACATCTGATCTCTTCTGTAGGAGCACATCTGATCTCTTCTGTAGGAGCACATCTGATCTCTACTGTAGGAGCAAATCTGATCTCTACTGTAGGAGCACATCTGATCTCTATTGTAGGAGCACATCTGATCTCTACTGTAGGAGCACATCTGATCTCTTCTGTAGGAGCACATCTGATCTCTACTGTAGGAGCACATATGATCTCTACTGTAGGAGCACATCTGATCTCTACTATAGGAGCACATCTGATCTCTTCTGTAGGAGCACATCTGATCTCCACTGTAGGAGCACATCTGATCTCTACTGTTGGAGCACATCTGATCTCTACTGTAGGAGCACATCTGATCTCTTCTGTAGGAGCACATCTGATTAGGAGCACATATGATCTCTACTGTAGGAGCACATCTGATCTCTACTGTAGGAGCACATCTGATCTCTACTGTAGGAGCACATCTGATCTCTTCTGTAGGAGCACATCTGATATCTACTGTAGTAGCACATCTGATCTCTACTGTAGGAGCACATCTGATCTCTTCTGTAGGAGCACATCTGATCTCTTCTGTAGGAGCACATCTGATCTCTACTGTAGGAGCACATCTGATCTCTACTGTAGGAGCACATCTGATCTCTTCTGTAGGAGCACATCTGATCTCTACTGTAGAAACACATCTGATCTCTTCTGTAGGAGCACATCTGCACATCTGATCTCTACTGTAGGAGCACATCTGATCTCTACTGTAGGAGCACATCTGATCTCTACTGTAGGAGCACATCTGATCTCTTCTGTAGGAGCACATCTGATCTCTCCTGTAGGAGCACATCTGATCTCTTCTGTAGGAGCACATCTGCTCTCTACTGTAGGAACACATCTGATCTTTTCTGTAGGAGCACATCTGCACATCTGATCTCTACTGTAGGAGCACATCTGATCTCTACTGTAGGAGCACATCTGATCTCTACTGTAGGGGCACATCTGATCTCTACTGTAGGAGCACATCTGATCTCTACTGTAGGAGCACATCTGCTCTCTACTGTAGGAACACATCTGATCTTTTCTGTAGGAGCACATCTGCACATCTGATCTCTACTGTAGGAGCACATCTGATCTCTACTGTAGGAGCACATCTGATCTCTACTGTAGGGGCACATCTGATCTCTACTGTAGGAGCACATCTGATCTCTACTGTAGGAGCACATCTGATCTCTACTGTAGGAGCACATATGATCTCTACTGTAGGAGCACATCTGATCTCTACTATAGGAGCACATCTGATCTCTTCTGTAGGAGCACATCTTATCTCTACTGTAGGAGCACATCTGATCTCTACTGTAGGAGCACATCTGATCTCTACTGTAGGAGCACATCTGATCTCTTCTGTAGGAGCACATCTGATCTCTCCTGTAGGAGGACATCTGATCTCTACTGTAGGAACACATCTGATCTCTACTGTAGGAGCACATCTGGTCTCTACTGAAGGAGCACATCTGATCTCTTCTGTAGGAGCACATCTGATCTCTCCTGTATGAGGACATCTGATCTCTACTGTAGGAGCACATCTGATCTCTTCTGTAGGAGGACATCTGATCTCTACTGTAGGGGCACAGCTGATCTCTACTGTAGTAGCACATCTGATCTCTACTGTAGGGGCACAGCTGATCTCTACTGTAGGAGCACATCTGATCTCTTCTGTAGGAGCACATCTGATCTCTAATGTAGGAGCACATCTGATCTCTACTGTAGGAACACATCTGATCTTTTCTGTAGGAGCACATCTGCACATCTGATCTCTACTGTAGGAGCACATCTGATCTCTACTGTAGGAGCACATCTGGTCTCTACTGTAGGAGCACATCTGATCTCTACTGTAGGAGCACATCTGATCTCTACTGTAGGAGCACATCTGATCTCTTCTGTAGGAGCACATCTGATCTCTACTGTAGGAGCACATCTGATCTCTACTGTAGGAGCACATCTGGTCTCTACTGTAGGAGCACATCTGATCTCTTCTGTAGGAGCACATCTGATCTCTACTGTAGGAGCACATCTGATCTCTTCTGTAGGAGCACATCTGATCTCTTCTGTAGGAGCACATCTGATCTCTACTGTAGGAGCACATCTGATCTCTTCTGTAGGAGCACATCTGATCTCTACTGTAGGAGCACATCTGATCTCTTCTGTAGGAGCACATCTGATCTCTTCTGTAGGAGCACATCTGCACATCTGATCTCTACTGTAGGAGCACATCTGATCTCTACTGTAGGAGCACATCTGATCTCTACTGTAGGAGCACATCTGATCTCTACTGTAGGAGCACATCTGATCTCTTCTGTAGGAGCACATCTGGTCTCTACTGTAGGAGCACATCTGATCTCTTCTGTAGGAGCACATCTGCTCTCTACTGTAGGAACACATCTGATCTTTTCTGTAGGAGCACATCTGCACATCTGATCTCTACTGTAGGAGCACATCTGATCTCTACTGTAGGAGCACATCTGGTCTCTACTGTAGGAGCACATCTGATCTCTTCTGTAGGAGCACATCTGATCTCTTCTGTAGGAGCTCACCTGATCTCTACTGTAGTAGCACCCCTGATCTCTACTGTAGGAGCACATCTGATCTCTACTGTAGGAGCACATCTGATCTCTACTGTAGGGGCACATCTGATCTCTACTGTAGGAGCACATCTGATCTCTTCTGTAGGAGCACATCTGATCTCTTCTGTAGGAGCTCACCTGATCTCTACTGTAGTAGCACCCCTGATCTCTACTGTAGGAGCACATCTGATCTCTACTGTAGGAGCACATCTGATCTCTTCTGTAGGAGCACATCTGATCTCTACTGTAGGAGCACATCTGATCTCTACTGTAGGAGCACATCTGATCTCTTCTGTAGGAGCACATCTGATCTCTACTGTAGGAGCACATCTGATCTCTTCTGTAGGAGCACATCTGATCTCTACTGTAGGAGCAAATCTGATCTCTACTGTAGGAGCACATCTGATCTCTACTGTAGGAGCACATCTGATCTCTTCTGTAGGAGCACATCTGATCTCTACTGTAGGAGCACATATGATCTCTACTGTAGGAGCACATCTGATCTCTACTATAGGAGCACATCTGATCTCTTCTGTAGGAGCACATCTGATCTCCACTGTAGGAGCACATCTGATCTCTACTGTTGGAGCACATCTGATCTCTACTGTAGGAGCACATCTGATCTCTTCTGTAGGAGCACATCTGATTAGGAGCACATATGATCTCTACTGTAGGAGCACATCTGATCTCTACTGTAGGAGCACATCTGATCTCTACTGTAGGAGCACATCTGATCTCTTCTGTAGGAGCACATCTGATATCTACTGTAGTAGCACATCTGATCTCTACTGTAGGAGCACATCTGATCTCTTCTGTAGGAGCACATCTGATCTCTTCTGTAGGAGCACATCTGATCTCTACTGTAGGAGCACATCTGATCTCTACTGTAGGAGCACATCTGATCTCTACTGTAGGAGCACATCTGATCTCTTCTGTAGGAGCACATCTGATTAGGAGCACATCTGATCTCTACTGTAGGAGCACATCTGATCTCTACTGTAGGAGCACATCTGATCTCTTCTGTAGGAGCACATCTGATTAGGAGCACATCTGATCTCTACTGTAGTAGCACATCTGATCTCTACTGTAGGAGCACATCTGATCTCTTCTGTAGGAGCACATCTGATCTCTTCTGTAGGAGCACATCTGATCTCTACTGTAGTAGCACCCCTGATCTCTACTGTAGGAGCACATCTGATCTCTACTGTAGGAGCACATCTGATCTCTACTGTAGGAGCACATCTGATCTCTTTTGTAGGAGCACATCTGATCTCTACTGTAGTAGCACATCTGATCTCTTCTGTAGGAGCACATCTGATCTCTTCTGTAGGAGCACATCTGATCTCTACTGTAGTAGCACCCCTGATCTCTACTGTAGGAGCACATCTGATCTCTACTGTAGGAGCACATCTGATCTCTACTGTAGGAGCACATCTGATCTCTACTGTAGGAGCACATCTGATCTCTACTGTAGGAGCACATCTGATCTCTACTGTAGGAGCACATCTGATCTCTTCTGTTGGAGCACATCTGATCTCTACTGTAGTAGCACATCTGATCTCTACTATAGGAGCACATCTGATCTCTTCTGTAGGAGCACATCTGATCTCTACTGTAGGAGCACATCTGATCTCTTCTGTAGGAGCACATCTGATCTCTACTGTAGAAACACATCTGATCTCTTCTGTAGGAGCACATCTGCACATCTGATCTCTACTGTAGGAGCACATCTGATATCTACTGTAGTAGCACATCTGATCTCTACTGTAGGAGCTTATCTGATCTCTTCTGTAGGAGCACATCTGATCTCTTCTGTAGGAGCACATCTGATCTCTACTTCAGTAGCACCCCTGATCTCTACTGTAGGAGCACATCTGATCTCTACTGTAGGAGCACATCTGATCTCTTTTGTAGGAGCACATCTGATCTCTACTGTAGTAGCACATCTGATCTCTACTGTAGGAGCACATCTGATCTCTTCTGTAGGAGCACATCTGATCTCTACTGTAGGAGCACATCTGATCTCTTCTGTAGGAGCACATCTGATCTCTACTGTAGGAGCATATCTGATCTCTACTGTAGGAGCACATCTGATCTCTACTGTAGGAGCACATCTTATCTCTACTGTAGGAGCACATCTGATCTCTACTTTAGGAGCACATCTGATCTCTACTGTAGGAGCACACCTGATCTCTTCTGTAGGAGTACACCTGATCTCTTCTGTAGGAGCACATCTGATCTCTACTGTAGGAGCACATCTGATCTCTACTGTAGGAGCACATCTGATCTCTACTGTAGGAGCACATCTGATCTCTACTGTAGGAGCACATCTGATCTCTACTGTTGGAGCACATCTGATCTCTACTGTAGTAGCACATCTGATCTCTACTATAGGAGCACATCTGATCTCTTCTGTAGGAGCACATCTGATCTCTACTGTAGGAGCACATCTGATCTCTTCTGTAGGAGCACATCTGATCTCTACTGTAGAAACACATCTGATCTCTTCTGTAGGAGCACATCTGCACATCTGATCTCTACTGTAGGAGCACATCTGATATATACTGTAGTAGCACATCTGATCTCTACTGTAGGAGCTTATCTGATCTCTTCTGTAGGAGCACATCTGATCTCTACTTCAGTAGCACCCCTGATCTCTACTGTAGGAGCACATCTGATCTCTACTGCAGGAGCACATCTGATCTCTTTTGTAGGAGCACATCTGATCTCTACTGTAGTAGCACATCTGATCTCTACTGTAGGAGCACATCTGATCTCTTCTGTAGGAGCACATCTGATCTCTACTGTAGGAGCACATCTGATCTCTTCTGTAGGAGCACATCTGATCTCTACTGTAGGAGCACATCTGATCTCTTCTGTAGGAGCACATCTGATCTCTACTGTAGAAACACATCTGATCTCTTCTGTAGGAGCACATCTGCACATCTGATCTCTACTGTAGGAGCACATCTGATCTCTACTGTAGGAGCACATCTGGTCTCTACTGTAGGAGCACATCTGGTCTCTTCTGTAGGAGCACATCTGATCTCTCCTGTAGGAGGACATCTGATCTCTACTGTAGGAACACATCTGATCTCTACTGTAGGAGCACATCTGGTCTCTACTGAAGGAGCACATCTGATCTCTTCTGTAGGAGCACATCTGATCTCTCCTGTATGAGGACATCTGATCTCTACTGTAGGAGCACATCTGATCTCTTCTGTAGGAGCACATCTGATCTCTACTTTAGTAGCACATCTGATCTCTACTGTAGGAGCACATCTGATCTCTTCTGTAGGAGCACATCTGGTCTCTACTGTAGGAGCACATCTGATCTCTTCTGTAGGAGCACATCTGCTCTCTACTGTAGGAACACATCTGATCTTTTCTGTAGGAGCACATCTGCACATCTGATCTCTACTGTAGGAGCACATCTGATCTCTACTGTAGGAGCACATCTGGTCTCTACTGTAGGAGCACATCTGATCTCTTCTGTAGGAGCACATCTGATCTCTTCTGTAGGAGCTCACCTGATCTCTACTGTAGTAGCACCCCTGATCTCTACTGTAGGAGCACATCTGATCTCTACTGTAGGAGCACATCTGATCTCTACTGTAGGGGCACATCTGATCTCTACTGTAGGAGCACATCTGATCTCTTCTGTAGGAGCACATCTGATCTCTTCTGTAGGAGCTCACCTGATCTCTACTGTAGTAGCACCCCTGATCTCTACTGTAGGAGCACATCTGATCTCTACTGTAGGAGCACATCTGATCTCTACTGTAGGAGCACATCTGATCTCTACTGTAGGAGCACATCTGATCTCTTCTGTAGGAGCACATCTGATCTCTTCTGTAGGAGCACATCTGATCTCTACTGTAGGAGCAAATCTGATCTCTACTGTAGGAGCACATCTGATCTCTATTGTAGGAGCACATCTGATCTCTACTGTAGGAGCACATCTGATCTCTACTTTAGGAGCACATCTGATCTCTACTGTAGGAGCACACCTGATCTCTTCTGTAGGAGTACACCTGATCTCTTCTGTAGGAGCACATCTGATCTCTACTGTAGGAGCACATCTGATCTCTACTGTAGGAGCACATCTGATCTCTACTGTAGGAGCACATCTGATCTCTACTGTAGGAGCACATCTGATCTCTACTGTTGGAGCACATCTGATCTCTACTGTAGTAGCACATCTGATCTCTACTATAGGAGCACATCTGATCTCTTCTGTAGGAGCACATCTGATCTCTACTGTAGGAGCACATCTGATCTCTTCTGTAGGAGCACATCTGATCTCTACTGTAGAAACACATCTGATCTCTTCTGTAGGAGCACATCTGCACATCTGATCTCTACTGTAGGAGCACATCTGATATATACTGTAGTAGCACATCTGATCTCTACTGTAGGAGCTTATCTGATCTCTTCTGTAGGAGCACATCTGATCTCTACTTCAGTAGCACCCCTGATCTCTACTGTAGGAGCACATCTGATCTCTACTGCAGGAGCACATCTGATCTCTTTTGTAGGAGCACATCTGATCTCTACTGTAGTAGCACATCTGATCTCTACTGTAGGAGCACATCTGATCTCTTCTGTAGGAGCACATCTGATCTCTACTGTAGGAGCACATCTGATCTCTTCTGTAGGAGCACATCTGATCTCTACTGTAGGAGCACATCTGATCTCTTCTGTAGGAGCACATCTGATCTCTACTGTAGAAACACATCTGATCTCTTCTGTAGGAGCACATCTGCACATCTGATCTCTACTGTAGGAGCACATCTGATCTCTACTGTAGGAGCACATCTGGTCTCTACTGTAGGAGCACATCTGGTCTCTTCTGTAGGAGCACATCTGATCTCTCCTGTAGGAGGACATCTGATCTCTACTGTAGGAACACATCTGATCTCTACTGTAGGAGCACATCTGGTCTCTACTGAAGGAGCACATCTGATCTCTTCTGTAGGAGCACATCTGATCTCTCCTGTATGAGGACATCTGATCTCTACTGTAGGAGCACATCTGATCTCTTCTGTAGGAGCACATCTGATCTCTACTTTAGTAGCACATCTGATCTCTACTGTAGGAGCACATCTGATCTCTTCTGTAGGAGCACATCTGGTCTCTACTGTAGGAGCACATCTGATCTCTTCTGTAGGAGCACATCTGCTCTCTACTGTAGGAACACATCTGATCTTTTCTGTAGGAGCACATCTGCACATCTGATCTCTACTGTAGGAGCACATCTGATCTCTACTGTAGGAGCACATCTGGTCTCTACTGTAGGAGCACATCTGATCTCTTCTGTAGGAGCACATCTGATCTCTTCTGTAGGAGCTCACCTGATCTCTACTGTAGTAGCACCCCTGATCTCTACTGTAGGAGCACATCTGATCTCTACTGTAGGAGCACATCTGATCTCTACTGTAGGGGCACATCTGATCTCTACTGTAGGAGCACATCTGATCTCTTCTGTAGGAGCACATCTGATCTCTTCTGTAGGAGCTCACCTGATCTCTACTGTAGTAGCACCCCTGATCTCTACTGTAGGAGCACATCTGATCTCTACTGTAGGAGCACATCTGATCTCTACTGTAGGAGCACATCTGATCTCTACTGTAGGAGCACATCTGATCTCTTCTGTAGGAGCACATCTGATCTCTTCTGTAGGAGCACATCTGATCTCTACTGTAGGAGCAAATCTGATCTCTACTGTAGGAGCACATCTGATCTCTATTGTAGGAGCACATCTGATCTCTACTGTAGGAGCACATCTGATCTCTTCTGTAGGAGCACATCTGATCTCTACTGTAGGAGCACATATGATCTCTACTGTAGGAGCACATCTGATCTCTACTATAGGAGCACATCTGATCTCTTCTGTAGGAGCACATCTGATCTCCACTGTAGGAGCACATCTGATCTCTACTGTTGGAGCACATCTGATCTCTACTGTAGGAGCACATCTGATCTCTTCTGTAGGAGCACATCTGATTAGGAGCACATATGATCTCTACTGTAGGAGCACATCTGATCTCTACTGTAGGAGCACATCTGATCTCTACTGTAGGAGCACATCTGATCTCTTCTGTAGGAGCACATCTGATATCTACTGTAGTAGCACATCTGATCTCTACTGTAGGAGCACATCTGATCTCTTCTGTAGGAGCACATCTGATCTCTTCTGTAGGAGCACATCTGATCTCTACTGTAGGAGCACATCTGATCTCTACTGTAGGAGCACATCTGATCTCTTCTGTAGGAGCACATCTGATCTCTACTGTAGAAACACATCTGATCTCTTCTGTAGGAGCACATCTGCACATCTGATCTCTACTGTAGGAGCACATCTGATCTCTACTGTAGGAGCACATCTGATCTCTACTGTAGGAGCACATCTGATCTCTTCTGTAGGAGCACATCTGATCTCTCCTGTAGGAGCACATCTGATCTCTTCTGTAGGAGCACATCTGCTCTCTACTGTAGGAACACATCTGATCTTTTCTGTAGGAGCACATCTGCACATCTGATCTCTACTGTAGGAGCACATCTGATCTCTACTGTAGGAGCACATCTGATCTCTACTGTAGGGGCACATCTGATCTCTACTGTAGGAGCACATCTGATCTCTACTGTAGGAGCACATCTGCTCTCTACTGTAGGAACACATCTGATCTTTTCTGTAGGAGCACATCTGCACATCTGATCTCTACTGTAGGAGCACATCTGATCTCTACTGTAGGAGCACATCTGATCTCTACTGTAGGGGCACATCTGATCTCTACTGTAGGAGCACATCTGATCTCTACTGTAGGAGCACATCTGATCTCTACTGTAGGAGCACATATGATCTCTACTGTAGGAGCACATCTGATCTCTACTATAGGAGCACATCTGATCTCTTCTGTAGGAGCACATCTTATCTCTACTGTAGGAGCACATCTGATCTCTACTGTAGGAGCACATCTGATCTCTACTGTAGGAGCACATCTGATCTCTTCTGTAGGAGCACATCTGATCTCTCCTGTAGGAGGACATCTGATCTCTACTGTAGGAACACATCTGATCTCTACTGTAGGAGCACATCTGGTCTCTACTGAAGGAGCACATCTGATCTCTTCTGTAGGAGCACATCTGATCTCTCCTGTATGAGGACATCTGATCTCTACTGTAGGAGCACATCTGATCTCTTCTGTAGGAGGACATCTGATCTCTACTGTAGGGGCACAGCTGATCTCTACTGTAGTAGCACATCTGATCTCTACTGTAGGGGCACAGCTGATCTCTACTGTAGGAGCACATCTGATCTCTTCTGTAGGAGCACATCTGATCTCTAATGTAGGAGCACATCTGATCTCTACTGTAGGAACACATCTGATCTTTTCTGTAGGAGCACATCTGCACATCTGATCTCTACTGTAGGAGCACATCTGATCTCTACTGTAGGAGCACATCTGGTCTCTACTGTAGGAGCACATCTGATCTCTACTGTAGGAGCACATCTGATCTCTACTGTAGGAGCACATCTGATCTCTTCTGTAGGAGCACATCTGATCTCTACTGTAGGAGCACATCTGATCTCTACTGTAGGAGCACATCTGGTCTCTACTGTAGGAGCACATCTGATCTCTTCTGTAGGAGCACATCTGATCTCTACTGTAGGAGCACATCTGATCTCTTCTGTAGGAGCACATCTGATCTCTTCTGTAGGAGCACATCTGATCTCTACTGTAGGAGCACATCTGATCTCTTCTGTAGGAGCACATCTGATCTCTACTGTAGGAGCACATCTGATCTCTTCTGTAGGAGCACATCTGATCTCTTCTGTAGGAGCACATCTGCACATCTGATCTCTACTGTAGGAGCACATCTGATCTCTACTGTAGGAGCACATCTGATCTCTACTGTAGGAGCACATCTGATCTCTACTGTAGGAGCACATCTGATCTCTTCTGTAGGAGCACATCTGGTCTCTACTGTAGGAGCACATCTGATCTCTTCTGTAGGAGCACATCTGCTCTCTACTGTAGGAACACATCTGATCTTTTCTGTAGGAGCACATCTGCACATCTGATCTCTACTGTAGGAGCACATCTGATCTCTACTGTAGGAGCACATCTGGTCTCTACTGTAGGAGCACATCTGATCTCTTCTGTAGGAGCACATCTGATCTCTTCTGTAGGAGCTCACCTGATCTCTACTGTAGTAGCACCCCTGATCTCTACTGTAGGAGCACATCTGATCTCTACTGTAGGAGCACATCTGATCTCTACTGTAGGGGCACATCTGATCTCTACTGTAGGAGCACATCTGATCTCTTCTGTAGGAGCACATCTGATCTCTTCTGTAGGAGCTCACCTGATCTCTACTGTAGTAGCACCCCTGATCTCTACTGTAGGAGCACATCTGATCTCTACTGTAGGAGCACATCTGATCTCTTCTGTAGGAGCACATCTGATCTCTACTGTAGGAGCACATCTGATCTCTACTGTAGGAGCACATCTGATCTCTTCTGTAGGAGCACATCTGATCTCTACTGTAGGAGCACATCTGATCTCTTCTGTAGGAGCACATCTGATCTCTACTGTAGGAGCAAATCTGATCTCTACTGTAGGAGCACATCTGATCTCTACTGTAGGAGCACATCTGATCTCTTCTGTAGGAGCACATCTGATCTCTACTGTAGGAGCACATATGATCTCTACTGTAGGAGCACATCTGATCTCTACTATAGGAGCACATCTGATCTCTTCTGTAGGAGCACATCTGATCTCCACTGTAGGAGCACATCTGATCTCTACTGTTGGAGCACATCTGATCTCTACTGTAGGAGCACATCTGATCTCTTCTGTAGGAGCACATCTGATTAGGAGCACATATGATCTCTACTGTAGGAGCACATCTGATCTCTACTGTAGGAGCACATCTGATCTCTACTGTAGGAGCACATCTGATCTCTTCTGTAGGAGCACATTTGATATCTACTGTAGTAGCACATCTGATCTCTACTGTAGGAGCACATCTGATCTCTTCTGTAGGAGCACATCTGATCTCTTCTGTAGGAGCACATCTGATCTCTACTGTAGGAGCACATCTGATCTCTACTGTAGGAGCACATCTGATCTCTTCTGTAGGAGCACATCTGATCTCTTCTGTAGGAGCACATCTGATCTCTACTGTAGAAACACATCTGATCTCTTCTGTAGGAGCACATCTGCACATCTGATCTCTACTGTAGGAGCACATCTGATCTCTACTGTAGGAGCACATCTGATCTCTACTGTAGGAGCACATCTGGTCTCTACTGTAGGAGCACATCTGATCTCTTCTGTAGGAGCACATCTGATCTCTCCTGTAGGAGGACATCTGATCTCTACTGTAGGAGCACATCTGCTCTCTACTGTAGGAACACATCTGATCTTTTCTGTAGGAGCACATCTGCACATCTGATCTCTACTGTAGGAGCACATCTGATCTCTACTGTAGGAGCACATCTGATCTCTACTGTAGGGCACATCTGATCTCTACTGTAGGAGCACATCTGATCTCTACTGTAGGAGCACATCTGCTCTCTACTGTAGGAACACATCTGATCTTTTCTGTAGGAGCACATCTGCACATCTGATCTCTACTGTAGGAGCACATCTGATCTCTACTGTAGGAGCACATCTGATCTCTACTGTAGGGGCACATCTGATCTCTACTGTAGGAGCACATCTGATCTCTACTGTAGGAGCACATCTGATCTCTACTGTAGGAGCACATATGATCTCTACTGTAGGAGCACATCTGATCTCTACTATAGGAGCACATCTGATCTCTTCTGTAGGAGCACATCTTATCTCTACTGTAGGAGCACATCTGATCTCTACTGTAGGAGCACATCTGATCTCTACTGTAGGAGCACACCTGATCTCTTCTGTAGGAGCACACCTGATCTCTTCTGTAGGAGCACATCTGATCTCTTCTGTAGGAGCACATCTGATCTCTTCTGTAGGAGCACATCTGCACATCTGATCTCTACTGTAGGAGCACATCTGATCTCTACTGTAGGAGCACATCTGGTCTCTACTGTAGGAGCACATCTGATCTCTTCTGTAGGAGCACATCTGATCTCTCCTGTAGGAGGACATCTGATCTCTACTGTAGGAACACATCTGATCTCTACTGTAGGAGCACATCTGGTCTCTACTGAAGGAGCACATCTGATCTCTTCTGTAGGAGCACATCTGATCTCTCCTGTATGAGGACATCTGATCTCTACTGTAGGAGCACATCTGATCTCTTCTGTAGGAGGACATCTGATCTCTACTGTAGGGGCACAGCTGATCTCTACTGTAGTAGCACATCTGATCTCTACTGTAGGGGCACAGCTGATCTCTACTGTAGTAGCACATCTGATCTCTACTGTAGGAGCACATCTGATCTCTTCTGTAGGAGCACATCTGATCTCTAATGTAGGAGCACATCTGATCTCTACTGTAGGAACACATCTGATCTTTTCTGTAGGAGCACATCTGCACATCTGATCTCTACTGTAGGAGCACATCTGATCTCTACTGTAGGAGCACATCTGGTCTCTACTGTAGGAGCACATCTGATCTCTACTGTAGGAGCACATCTGATCTCTACTGTAGGAGCACATCTGATCTCTTCTGTAGGAGCACATCTGATCTCTACTGTAGGAGCACATCTGATCTCTACTGTAGGAGCACATCTGGTCTCTACTGTAGGAGCACATCTGATCTCTTCTGTAGGAGCACATCTGATCTCTACTGTAGGAGCACATCTGATCTCTACTGTAGGAGCACATCTGATCTCTTCTGTAGGAGCACATCTGATCTCTACTGTAGGAGCACATCTGATCTCTACTGTAGGAGCACATCTGATCTCTTCTGTAGGAGCACATCTGATCTCTACTGTAGGAGCACATCTGATCTCTTCTGTAGGAGCACATCTGATCTCTACTGTAGGAGCACATCTGATCTCTACTGTAGGAGCACATCTGATCTCTACTGTAGGAGCAAATCTGATCTCTACTGTAGGAGCACATCTGATCTCTGCTGTAGGAGCACATCTGATCTCTACTATAGGAGCACATCTGATCTCTTCTGTAGGAGCACATCTGATCTCTACTGTAGGAGCACATCTGATCTCTGCTGTAGGAGCACATCTGATCTCTACTATAGGAGCACATCTGATCTCTTCTGTAGGAGCACATCTGATCTCTACTGTAGGAGCACATCTGATCTCTTCTGTAGGAGCACATCTGATCTCTACTGTAGGAGCACATCTGATCTCTTCTGTAGGAGCACATCTGATCTCTACTGTAGGAGCACATCTGATCTCTTCTGTAGGAGCACATCTGATCTCTACTGTAGGAGCACATCTGATCTCTACTGTAGGAGCACATCTGATCTCTACTGTAGGAGCACATCTGATCTCTACTGTAGGAGCACATCTGATCTCTTCTGTAGGAGCACATCTGATCTCTACTGTAGGAGCACATCTGATCTCTACTGTAGGAGAATATCTGATCTCTTCTGTAGGAGCACATCTGATCTCTACTGTAGGAGCACATCTGATCTCTTCTGTAGGAGCACATCTGATCTCTACTGTAGGAGCACATCTGATCTCTACTGTAGGAGCACATCTGATCTCTACTGTAGGAGCACATCTGATCTCTACTGTAGGAGCACATCTGATCTCTGCTGTAGGAGCACATCTGATCTCTACTATAGGAGCACATCTGATCTCTTCTGTAGGAGCACATCTGATCTCTTCTGTAGGAGCACATCTGATCTCTACTGTAGGAGCACATCTGATCTCTTCTGTAGGAGCACATCTGATCTCTACTGTAGGAGCACATCTGATCTCTACTGTAGGAGCACATCTGATCTCTACTGTAGGAGCACATCTGATCTCTTCTGTAGGAGCACATCTGATTAGGAGCACATCTGATCTCTACTGTAGGAGCACATCTGATCTCTACTGTAGGAGCACATCTGATCTCTTCTGTAGGAGCACATCTGATTAGGAGCACATCTGATCTCTACTGTAGTAGCACATCTGATCTCTACTGTAGGAGCACATCTGATCTCTTCTGTAGGAGCACATCTGATCTCTTCTGTAGGAGCACATCTGATCTCTACTGTAGTAGCACCCCTGATCTCTACTGTAGGAGCACATCTGATCTCTACTGTAGGAGCACATCTGATCTCTACTGTAGGAGCACATCTGATCTCTTTTGTAGGAGCACATCTGATCTCTACTGTAGTAGCACATCTGATCTCTTCTGTAGGAGCACATCTGATCTCTTCTGTAGGAGCACATCTGATCTCTACTGTAGTAGCACCCCTGATCTCTACTGTAGGAGCACATCTGATCTCTACTGTAGGAGCACATCTGATCTCTACTGTAGGAGCACATCTGATCTCTACTGTAGGAGCACATCTGATCTCTACTGTAGGAGCACATCTGATCTCTACTGTAGGAGCACATCTGATCTCTTCTGTTGGAGCACATCTGATCTCTACTGTAGTAGCACATCTGATCTCTACTATAGGAGCACATCTGATCTCTTCTGTAGGAGCACATCTGATCTCTACTGTAGGAGCACATCTGATCTCTTCTGTAGGAGCACATCTGATCTCTACTGTAGAAACACATCTGATCTCTTCTGTAGGAGCACATCTGCACATCTGATCTCTACTGTAGGAGCACATCTGATCTCTACTGTAGTAGCACATCTGATCTCTACTGTAGGAGCACATCTGATCTCTTCTGTAGGAGCACATCTGATCTCTACTGTAGGAGCACATCTTATCTCTACTGTAGGAGCACATCTGATCTCTACTTTAGGAGCACATCTGATCTCTACTGTAGGAGCACACCTGATCTCTTCTGTAGGAGTACACCTGATCTCTTCTGTAGGAGCACATCTGATCTCTACTGTAGGAGCACATCTGATCTCTACTGTAGGAGCACATCTGATCTCTACTGTAGGAGCACATCTGATCTCTACTGTAGGAGCACATCTGATCTCTACTGTTGGAGCACATCTGATCTCTACTGTAGTAGCACATCTGATCTCTACTATAGGAGCACATCTGATCTCTTCTGTAGGAGCACATCTGATCTCTACTGTAGGAGCACATCTGATCTCTTCTGTAGGAGCACATCTGATCTCTACTGTAGAAACACATCTGATCTCTTCTGTAGGAGCACATCTGCACATCTGATCTCTACTGTAGGAGCACATCTGATATATACTGTAGTAGCACATCTGATCTCTACTGTAGGAGCTTATCTGATCTCTTCTGTAGGAGCACATCTGATCTCTACTTCAGTAGCACCCCTGATCTCTACTGTAGGAGCACATCTGATCTCTACTGCAGGAGCACATCTGATCTCTTTTGTAGGAGCACATCTGATCTCTACTGTAGTAGCACATCTGATCTCTACTGTAGGAGCACATCTGATCTCTTCTGTAGGAGCACATCTGATCTCTACTGTAGGAGCACATCTGATCTCTTCTGTAGGAGCACATCTGATCTCTTCTGTAGGAGCACATCTGATCTCTACTGTAGGAGCACATCTGATCTCTTCTGTAGGAGCACATCTGATCTCTACTGTAGGAGCACATCTGATCTCTTCTGTAGGAGCACATCTGATCTCTTCTGTAGGAGCACATCTGCACATCTGATCTCTACTGTAGGAGCTTATCTGATCTCTTCTGTAGGAGCACATCTGATCTCTACTTCAGTAGCACCCCTGATCTCTACTGTAGGAGCACATCTGATCTCTACTGCAGGAGCACATCTGATCTCTTTTGTAGGAGCACATCTGATCTCTACTGTAGTAGCACATCTGATCTCTACTGTAGGAGCACATCTGATCTCTTCTGTAGGAGCACATCTGATCTCTACTGTAGGAGCACATCTGATCTCTTCTGTAGGAGCACATCTGATCTCTTCTGTAGGAGCACATCTGATCTCTACTGTAGGAGCACATCTGATCTCTTCTGTAGGAGCACATCTGATCTCTACTGTAGGAGCACATCTGATCTCTTCTGTAGGAGCACATCTGATCTCTTCTGTAGGAGCACATCTGCACATCTGATCTCTACTGTAGGAGCACATCTGATCTCTACTGTAGGAGCACATCTGATCTCTACTGTAGGAGCACATCTGATCTCTTCTGTAGGAGCACATCTGATCTCTACTGTAGGAGCACATCTGATCTCTACTGTAGGAGCACATCTGGTCTCTACTGTAGGAGCACATCTGATCTCTTCTGTAGGAGCACATCTGATCTCTACTGTAGGAGCACATCTGATCTCTACTGTAGGAGCACATCTGATCTCTTCTGTAGGAGCACATCTGATCTCTACTGTAGGAGCACATCTGATCTCTACTGTAGGAGCACATCTGATCTCTTCTGTAGGAGCACATCTGATCTCTACTGTAGGAGCACATCTGATCTCTTCTGTAGGAGCACATCTGATCTCTACTGTAGGAGCACATCTGATCTCTACTGTAGGAGCACATCTGATCTCTACTGTAGGAGCACATCTGATCTCTACTGTAGGAGCACATCTGATCTCTGCTGTAGGAGCACATCTGATCTCTACTATAGGAGCACATCTGATCTCTTCTGTAGGAGCACATCTGATCTCTACTGTAGGAGCACATCTGATCTCTGCTGTAGGAGCACATCTGATCTCTACTATAGGAGCACATCTAATCTCTTCTGTAGGAGCACATCTGATCTCTACTGTAGGAGCACATCTGATCTCTTCTGTAGGAGCACATCTGATCTCTACTGTAGGAGCACATCTGATCTCTTCTGTAGGAGCACATCTGATCTCTACTGTAGGAGCACATCTGATCTCTTCTGTAGGAGCACATCTGATCTCTACTGTAGGAGCACATCTGATCTCTACTGTAGGAGCACATCTGATCTCTACTGTAGGAGCACATCTGATCTCTACTGTAGGAGCACATCTGATCTCTTCTGTAGGAGCACATCTGATCTCTACTGTAGGAGCACATCTGATCTCTACTGTAGGAGCATATCTGATCTCTTCTGTAGGAGCACATCTGATCTCTACTGTAGGAGCACATCTGATCTCTTCTGTAGGAGCACATCTGATCTCTACTGTAGGAGCACATCTGATCTCTACTGTAGGAGCACATCTGATCTCTACTGTAGGAGCACATCTGATCTCTACTGTAGGAGCACATATTATCTCTGCTGTAGGAGCACATCTGATCTCTACTATAGGAGCACATCTGATCTCTTCTGTAGGAGCACATCTGATCTCTTCTGTAGGAGCACATCTGATCTCTACTGTAGGAGCACATCTGATCTCTTCTGTAGGAGCACATCTGATCTCTACTGTAGGAGCACATCTGATCTCTTCTGTAGGAGCACATCTGATCTCTACTGTAGGAGCACATCTGATCTCTATTGTAGGAGCACATCTGATCTCTACTATAGGAGCACATCTGATCTCTTCTGTAGGAGCACATCTGATCTCTACTGTAGGAGCACATCTGATCTCTACTGTAGGAGCACATCTGATCTCTACTGTAGGAGCACATCTGATCTCTTCTGTAGGAGCACATCTGATTAGGAGCACATCTGATCTCTACTGTAGGAGCACATCTGATCTCTACTGTAGGAGCACATCTGATCTCTTCTGTAGGAGCACATCTGATTAGGAGCACATCTGATCTCTACTGTAGTAGCACATCTGATCTCTACTGTAGGAGCACATCTGATCTCTTCTGTAGGAGCACATCTGATCTCTTCTGTAGGAGCACATCTGATCTCTACTGTAGTAGCACCCCTGATCTCTACTGTAGGAGCACATCTGATCTCTACTGTAGGAGCACATCTGATCTCTACTGTAGGAGCACATCTGATCTCTTTTGTAGGAGCACATCTGATCTCTACTGTAGTAGCACATCTGATCTCTTCTGTAGGAGCACATCTGATCTCTTCTGTAGGAGCACATCTGATCTCTACTGTAGTAGCACCCCTGATCTCTACTGTAGGAGCACATCTGATCTCTACTGTAGGAGCACATCTGATCTCTACTGTAGGAGCACATCTGATCTCTACTGTAGGAGCACATCTGATCTCTACTGTAGGAGCACATCTGATCTCTACTGTAGGAGCACATCTGATCTCTTCTGTTGGAGCACATCTGATCTCTACTGTAGTAGCACATCTGATCTCTACTATAGGAGCACATCTGATCTCTTCTGTAGGAGCACATCTGATCTCTACTGTAGGAGCACATCTGATCTCTTCTGTAGGAGCACATCTGATCTCTACTGTAGAAACACATCTGATCTCTTCTGTAGGAGCACATCTGCACATCTGATCTCTACTGTAGGAGCACATCTGATATCTACTGTAGTAGCACATCTGATCTCTACTGTAGGAGCTTATCTGATCTCTTCTGTAGGAGCACATCTGATCTCTTCTGTAGGAGCACATCTGATCTCTACTTCAGTAGCACCCCTGATCTCTACTGTAGGAGCACATCTGATCTCTACTGTAGGAGCACATCTGATCTCTTTTGTAGGAGCACATCTGATCTCTACTGTAGTAGCACATCTGATCTCTACTGTAGGAGCACATCTGATCTCTTCTGTAGGAGCACATCTGATCTCTACTGTAGGAGCACATCTGATCTCTTCTGTAGGAGCACATCTGATCTCTACTGTAGGAGCATATCTGATCTCTACTGTAGGAGCACATCTGATCTCTACTGTAGGAGCACATCTTATCTCTACTGTAGGAGCACATCTGATCTCTACTTTAGGAGCACATCTGATCTCTACTGTAGGAGCACATCTGATCTCTTCTGTAGGAGCACATCTGATCTCTACTGTAGAAACACATCTGATCTCTTCTGTAGGAGCACATCTGCACATCTGATCTCTACTGTAGGAGCACATCTGATATATACTGTAGTAGCACATCTGATCTCTACTGTAGGAGCTTATCTGATCTCTTCTGTAGGAGCACATCTGATCTCTACTTCAGTAGCACCCCTGATCTCTACTGTAGGAGCACATCTGATCTCTACTGCAGGAGCACATCTGATCTCTTTTGTAGGAGCACATCTGATCTCTACTGTAGTAGCACATCTGATCTCTACTGTAGGAGCACATCTGATCTCTTCTGTAGGAGCACATCTGATCTCTACTGTAGGAGCACATCTGATCTCTTCTGTAGGAGCACATCTGATCTCTACTGTAGGAGCACATCTTATCTCTACTGTAGGAGCACATCTGATCTCTACTTTAGGAGCACATCTGATCTCTACTGTAGGAGCACACCTGATCTCTACTTTAGGAGCACATCTGATCTCTACTGTAGGAGCACACCTGATCTCTTCTGTAGGAGCACACCTGATCTCTTCTGTAGGAGCACATCTGATCTCTTCTGTAGGAGCACATCTGATCTCTTCTGTAGGAGCACATCTGCACATCTGATCTCTACTGTAGGAGCACATCTGATCTCTACTGTAGGAGCACATCTGGTCTCTACTGTAGGAGCACATCTGGTCTCTTCTGTAGGAGCACATCTGATCTCTCCTGTAGGAGGACATCTGATCTCTACTGTAGGAACACATCTGATCTCTACTGTAGGAGCACATCTGGTCTCTACTGAAGGAGCACATCTGATCTCTTCTGTAGGAGCACATCTGATCTCTCCTGTATGAGGACATCTGATCTCTACTGTAGGAGCACATCTGATCTCTTCTGTAGGAGCACATCTGATCTCTACTTTAGTAGCACATCTGATCTCTACTGTAGGAGCACATCTGATCTCTTCTGTAGGAGCACATCTGGTCTCTACTGTAGGAGCACATCTGATCTCTTCTGTAGGAGCACATCTGCTCTCTACTGTAGGAACACATCTGATCTTTTCTGTAGGAGCACATCTGCACATCTGATCTCTACTGTAGGAGCACATCTGATCTCTACTGTAGGAGCACATCTGGTCTCTACTGTAGGAGCACATCTGATCTCTTCTGTAGGAGCACATCTGATCTCTTCTGTAGGAGCTCACCTGATCTCTACTGTAGTAGCACCCCTGATCTCTACTGTAGGAGCACATCTGATCTCTACTGTAGGAGCACATCTGATCTCTACTGTAGGGGCACATCTGATCTCTACTGTAGGAGCACATCTGATCTCTTCTGTAGGAGCACATCTGATCTCTTCTGTAGGAGCTCACCTGATCTCTACTGTAGTAGCACCCCTGATCTCTACTGTAGGAGCACATCTGATCTCTACTGTAGGAGCACATCTGATCTCTACTGTAGGAGCACATCTGATCTCTACTGTAGGAGCACATCTGATCTCTTCTGTAGGAGCACATCTGATCTCTACTGTAGGAGCACATCTGATCTCTTCTGTAGGAGCACATCTGATCTCTACTGTAGGAGCAAATCTGATCTCTACTGTAGGAGCACATCTGATCTCTACTGTAGGAGCACATCTGATCTCTACTGTAGGAGCACATCTGATCTCTTCTGTAGGAGCACATCTGATCTCTACTGTAGGAGCACATATGATCTCTACTGTAGGAGCACATCTGATCTCTACTATAGGAGCACATCTGATCTCTTCTGTAGGAGCACATCTGATCTCCACTGTAGGAGCACATCTGATCTCTACTGTTGGAGCACATCTGATCTCTACTGTAGGAGCACATCTGATCTCTTCTGTAGGAGCACATCTGATTAGGAGCACATATGATCTCTACTGTAGGAGCACATCTGATCTCTACTGTAGGAGCACATCTGATCTCTACTGTAGGAGCACATCTGATCTCTTCTGTAGGAGCACATCTGATATCTACTGTAGTAGCACATCTGATCTCTACTGTAGGAGCACATCTGATCTCTTCTGTAGGAGCACATCTGATCTCTTCTGTAGGAGCACATCTGATCTCTACTGTAGGAGCACATCTGATCTCTACTGTAGGAGCACATCTGATCTCTTCTGTAGGAGCACATCTGATCTCTACTGTAGAAACACATCTGATCTCTTCTGTAGGAGCACATCTGCACATCTGATCTCTACTGTAGGAGCACATCTGATCTCTACTGTAGGAGCACATCTGATCTCTACTGTAGGAGCACATCTGATCTCTTCTGTAGGAGCACATCTGATCTCTCCTGTAGGAGCACATCTGATCTCTTCTGTAGGAGCACATCTGCTCTCTACTGTAGGAACACATCTGATCTTTTCTGTAGGAGCACATCTGCACATCTGATCTCTACTGTAGGAGCACATCTGATCTCTACTGTAGGGGCACATCTGATCTCTACTGTAGGAGCACATCTGATCTCTACTGTAGGAGCACATCTGATCTCTACTGTAGGAGCACATATGATCTCTACTGTAGGAGCACATCTGATCTCTACTATAGGAGCACATCTGATCTCTTCTGTAGGAGCACATCTTATCTCTACTGTAGGAGCACATCTGATCTCTACTGTAGGAGCACATCTGATCTCTACTGTAGGAGCACACCTGATCTCTTCTGTAGGAGCACACCTGATCTCTTCTGTAGGAGCACATCTGATCTCTTCTGTAGGAGCACATCTGATCTCTTCTGTAGGAGCACATCTGCACATCTGATCTCTACTGTAGGAGCACATCTGATCTCTACTGTAGGAGCACATCTGGTCTCTACTGTAGGAGCACATCTGATCTCTTCTGTAGGAGCACATCTGATCTCTCCTGTAGGAGGACATCTGATCTCTACTGTAGGAACACATCTGATCTCTACTGTAGGAGCACATCTGGTCTCTACTGAAGGAGCACATCTGATCTCTTCTGTAGGAGCACATCTGATCTCTCCTGTATGAGGACATCTGATCTCTACTGTAGGAGCACATCTGATCTCTTCTGTAGGAGGACATCTGATCTCTACTGTAGGGGCACAGCTGATCTCTACTGTAGTAGCACATCTGATCTCTACTGTAGGGGCACAGCTGATCTCTACTGTAGGAGCACATCTGATCTGTTCTGTAGGAGCACATCTGATCTCTAATGTAGGAGCACATCTGATCTCTACTGTAGGAACACATCTGATCTTTTCTGTAGGAGCACATCTGCACATCTGATCTCTACTGTAGGAGCACATCTGATCTCTACTGTAGGAGCACATCTGGTCTCTACTGTAGGAGCACATCTGATCTCTACTGTAGGAGCACATCTGATCTCTACTGTAGGAGCACATCTGATCTCTTCTGTAGGAGCACATCTGATCTCTACTGTAGGAGCACATCTGATCTCTACTGTAGGAGCACATCTGGTCTCTACTGTAGGAGCACATCTGATCTCTTCTGTAGGAGCACATCTGATCTCTACTGTAGGAGCACATCTGATCTCTTCTGTAGGAGCACATCTGATCTCTTCTGTAGGAGCACATCTGATCTCTACTGTAGGAGCACATCTGATCTCTTCTGTAGGAGCACATCTGATCTCTACTGTAGGAGCACATCTGATCTCTTCTGTAGGAGCACATCTGATCTCTTCTGTAGGAGCACATCTGCACATCTGATCTCTACTGTAGGAGCACATCTGATCTCTACTGTAGGAGCACATCTGATCTCTACTGTAGGAGCACATCTGATCTCTACTGTAGGAGCACATCTGATCTCTACTGTAGGAGCACATCTGATCTCTTCTGTAGGAGCACATCTGATCTCTACTGTAGGAGCACATCTGATCTCTTCTGTAGGAGCACATCTGATCTCTACTGTAGGAGCACATCTGATCTCTACTGTAGGAGCACATCTGATCTCTACTGTAGGAGCACATCTGATCTCTACTGTAGGAGCACATCTGATCTCTTCTGTAGGAGCACATCTGATCTCTACTGTAGGAGCACATCTGATCTCTACTGTAGGAGCATATCTGATCTCTTCTGTAGGAGCACATCTGATCTCTACTGTAGGAGCACATCTGATCTCTTCTGTAGGAGCACATCTGATCTCTACTGTAGGAGCACATCTGATCTCTACTGTAGGAGCACATCTGATCTCTACTGTAGGAGCACATCTGATCTCTACTGTAGGAGCACATCTGATCTCTGCTGTAGGAGCACATCTGATCTCTACTATAGGAGCACATCTGATCTCTTCTGTAGGAGCACATCTGATCTCTTCTGTAGGAGCACATCTGATCTCTACTGTAGGAGCACATCTGATCTCTTCTGTAGGAGCACATCTGATCTCTACTGTAGGAGCACATCTGATCTCTTCTGTAGGAGCACATCTGATCTCTACTGTAGGAGCACATCTGATCTCTACTGTAGGAGCACATCTGATCTCTACTATAGGAGCACATCTGATCTCTTCTGTAGGAGCACATCTGATCTCTACTGTAGGAGCACATCTGATCTCTACTGTAGGAGCACATCTGATCTCTTCTGTAGGAGCACATCTGATTAGGAGCACATCTGATCTCTACTGTAGGAGCACATCTGATCTCTACTGTAGGAGCACATCTGATCTCTTCTGTAGGAGCACATCTGATTAGGAGCACATCTGATCTCTACTGTAGTAGCACATCTGATCTCTACTGTAGGAGCACATCTGATCTCTTCTGTAGGAGCACATCTGATCTCTTCTGTAGGAGCACATCTGATCTCTACTGTAGGAGCACATCTGATCTCTACTGTAGGAGCACATCTGATCTCTACTGTAGGAGCACATCTGATCTCTACTGTAGGAGCACATCTGATCTCTTCTGTTGGAGCACATCTGATCTCTACTGTAGTAGCACATCTGATCTCTACTATAGGAGCACATCTGATCTCTTCTGTAGGAGCACATCTGATCTCTACTGTAGGAGCACATCTGATCTCTTCTGTAGGAGCACATCTGATCTCTACTGTAGAAACACATCTGATCTCTTCTGTAGGAGCACATCTGCACATCTGATCTCTACTGTAGGAGCACATCTGATATCTACTGTAGTAGCACATCTGATCTCTACTGTAGGAGCTTATCTGATCTCTTCTGTAGGAGCACATCTGATCTCTTCTGTAGGAGCACATCTGATCTCTACTTCAGTAGCACCCCTGATCTCTACTGTAGGAGCACATCTGATCTCTACTGTAGGAGCACATCTGATCTCTTTTGTAGGAGCACATCTGATCTCTACTGTAGTAGCACATCTGATCTCTACTGTAGGAGCACATCTGATCTCTTCTGTAGGAGCACATCTGATCTCTACTGTAGGAGCACATCTGATCTCTTCTGTAGGAGCACATCTGATCTCTACTGTAGGAGCATATCTGATCTCTACTGTAGGAGCACATCTGATCTCTACTGTAGGAGCACATCTTATCTCTACTGTAGGAGCACATCTGATCTCTACTTTAGGAGCACATCTGATCTCTACTGTAGGAGCACACCTGATCTCTTCTGTAGGAGTACACCTGATCTCTTCTGTAGGAGCACATCTGATCTCTACTGTAGGAGCACATCTGATCTCTACTGTAGGAGCACATCTGATCTCTACTGTAGGAGCACATCTGATCTCTACTGTAGGAGCACATCTGATCTCTACTGTTGGAGCACATCTGATCTCTACTGTAGTAGCACATCTGATCTCTACTATAGGAGCACATCTGATCTCTTCTGTAGGAGCACATCTGATCTCTACTGTAGGAGCACATCTGATCTCTTCTGTAGGAGCACATCTGATCTCTACTGTAGAAACACATCTGATCTCTTCTGTAGGAGCACATCTGCACATCTGATCTCTACTGTAGGAGCACATCTGATATATACTGTAGTAGCACATCTGATCTCTACTGTAGGAGCTTATCTGATCTCTTCTGTAGGAGCACATCTGATCTCTACTTCAGTAGCACCCCTGATCTCTACTGTAGGAGCACATCTGATCTCTACTGCAGGAGCACATCTGATCTCTTTTGTAGGAGCACATCTGATCTCTACTGTAGTAGCACATCTGATCTCTACTGTAGGAGCACATCTGATCTCTTCTGTAGGAGCACATCTGATCTCTACTGTAGGAGCACATCTGATCTCTTCTGTAGGAGCACATCTGATCTCTACTGTAGGAGCACATCTTATCTCTACTGTAGGAGCACATCTGATCTCTACTTTAGGAGCACATCTGATCTCTACTGTAGGAGCACACCTGATCTCTACTTTAGGAGCACATCTGATCTCTACTGTAGGAGCACACCTGATCTCTTCTGTAGGAGCACACCTGATCTCTTCTGTAGGAGCACATCTGATCTCTTCTGTAGGAGCACATCTGATCTCTTCTGTAGGAGCACATCTGCACATCTGATCTCTACTGTAGGAGCACATCTGATCTCTACTGTAGGAGCACATCTGGTCTCTACTGTAGGAGCACATCTGGTCTCTTCTGTAGGAGCACATCTGATCTCTCCTGTAGGAGGACATCTGATCTCTACTGTAGGAACACATCTGATCTCTACTGTAGGAGCACATCTGGTCTCTACTGAAGGAGCACATCTGATCTCTTCTGTAGGAGCACATCTGATCTCTCCTGTATGAGGACATCTGATCTCTACTGTAGGAGCACATCTGATCTCTTCTGTAGGAGCACATCTGATCTCTACTTTAGTAGCACATCTGATCTCTACTGTAGGAGCACATCTGATCTCTTCTGTAGGAGCACATCTGGTCTCTACTGTAGGAGCACATCTGATCTCTTCTGTAGGAGCACATCTGCTCTCTACTGTAGGAACACATCTGATCTTTTCTGTAGGAGCACATCTGCACATCTGATCTCTACTGTAGGAGCACATCTGATCTCTACTGTAGGAGCACATCTGGTCTCTACTGTAGGAGCACATCTGATCTCTTCTGTAGGAGCACATTTGATCTCTTCTGTAGGAGCTCACCTGATCTCTACTGTAGTAGCACCCCTGATCTCTACTGTAGGAGCACATCTGATCTCTACTGTAGGAGCACATCTGATCTCTACTGTAGGGGCACATCTGATCTCTACTGTAGGAGCACATCTGATCTCTTCTGTAGGAGCACATCTGATCTCTTCTGTAGGAGCTCACCTGATCTCTACTGTAGTAGCACCCCTGATCTCTACTGTAGGAGCACATCTGATCTCTACTGTAGGAGCACATCTGATCTCTACTGTAGGAGCACATCTGATCTCTACTGTAGGAGCACATCTGATCTCTACTGTAGGAGCACATCTGATCTCTTCTGTAGGAGCACATCTGATCTCTACTGTAGGAGCACATCTGATCTCTTCTGTAGGAGCACATCTGATCTCTACTGTAGGAGCAAATCTGATCTCTACTGTAGGAGCACATCTGATCTCTACTGTAGGAGCACATCTGATCTCTACTGTAGGAGCACATCTGATCTCTTCTGTAGGAGCACATCTGATCTCTACTGTAGGAGCACATATGATCTCTACTGTAGGAGCACATCTGATCTCTACTATAGGAGCACATCTGATCTCTTCTGTAGGAGCACATCTGATCTCCACTGTAGGAGCACATCTGATCTCTACTGTTGGAGCACATCTGATCTCTACTGTAGGAGCACATCTGATCTCTTCTGTAGGAGCACATCTGATTAGGAGCACATATGATCTCTACTGTAGGAGCACATCTGCTCTCTACTGTAGGAACACATCTGATCTTTTCTGTAGGAGCACATCTGCACATCTGATCTCTACTGTAGGAGCACATCTGATCTCTACTGTAGGAGCACATCTGATCTCTACTGTAGGGGCACATCTGATCTCTACTGTAGGAGCACATCTGATCTCTACTGTAGGAGCACATCTGATCTCTACTGTAGGAGCACATATGATCTCTACTGTAGGAGCACATCTGATCTCTACTATAGGAGCACATCTGATCTCTTCTGTAGGAGCACATCTTATCTCTACTGTAGGAGCACATCTGATCTCTACTGTAGGAGCACATCTGATCTCTACTGTAGGAGCACACCTGATCTCTTCTGTAGGAGCACACCTGATCTCTTCTGTAGGAGCACATCTGATCTCTTCTGTAGGAGCACATCTGATCTCTTCTGTAGGAGCACATCTGCACATCTGATCTCTACTGTAGGAGCACATCTGATCTCTACTGTAGGAGCACATCTGGTCTCTACTGTAGGAGCACATCTGATCTCTTCTGTAGGAGCACATCTGATCTCTCCTGTATGAGGACATCTGATCTCTACTGTAGGAGCACATCTGATCTCTTCTGTAGGAGCACATCTGATCTCTACTTTAGTAGCACATCTGATCTCTACTGTAGGAGCACATCTGATCTCTTCTGTAGGAGCACATCTGGTCTCTACTGTAGGAGCACATCTGGTCTCTTCTGTAGGAGCACACCTGATCTCTTCTGTAGGAGCACATCTGATCTCTTCTGTAGGAGCACATCTGATCTCTTCTGTAGGAGCACATCTGCACATCTGATCTCTACTGTAGGAGCACATCTGATCTCTACTGTAGGAGCACATCTGGTCTCTACTGTAGGAGCACATCTGATCTCTTCTGTAGGAGCACATCTGATCTCTCCTGTATGAGGACATCTGATCTCTACTGTAGGAGCACATCTGATCTCTTCTGTAGGAGGACATCTGATCTCTACTGTAGGGGCACAGCTGATCTCTACTGTAGTAGCACATCTGATCTCTACTGTAGGGGCACAGCTGATCTCTACTGTAGGAGCACATCTGATCTCTTCTGTAGGAGCACATCTGATCTCTAATGTAGGAGCACATCTGATCTCTACTGTAGGAACACATCTGATCTTTTCTGTAGGAGCACATCTGCACATCTGATCTCTACTGTAGGAGCACATCTGATCTCTACTGTAGGAGCACATCTGGTCTCTACTGTAGGAGCACATCTGATCTCTACTGTAGGAGCACATCTGATCTCTACTGTAGGAGCACATCTGATCTCTTCTGTAGGAGCACATCTGATCTCTACTGTAGGAGCACATCTGATCTCTACTGTAGGAGCACATCTGGTCTCTACTGTAGGAGCACATCTGATCTCTTCTGTAGGAGCACATCTGATCTCTACTGTAGGAGCACATCTGATCTCTACTGTAGGAGCACATCTGATCTCTTCTGTAGGAGCACATCTGATCTCTACTGTAGGAGCACATCTGATCTCTACTGTAGGAGCACATCTGATCTCTTCTGTAGGAGCACATCTGATCTCTTCTGTAGGAGCACATCTGATCTCTACTGTAGGAGCACATCTGATCTCTACTGTAGGAGCACATCTGATCTCTACTGTAGGAGCACATCTGATCTCTGCTGTAGGAGCACATCTGATCTCTACTATAGGAGCACATCTGATCTCTTCTGTAGGAGCACATCTGATCTCTACTGTAGGAGCACATCTGATCTCTGCTGTAGGAGCACATCTGATCTCTACTATAGGAGCACATCTGATCTCTTCTGTAGGAGCACATCTGATCTCTACTGTAGGAGCACATCTGATCTCTTCTGTAGGAGCACATCTGATCTCTACTGTAGGAGCACATCTGATCTCTTCTGTAGGAGCACATCTGATCTCTACTGTAGGAGCACATCTGATCTCTTCTGTAGGAGCACATCTGATCTCTACTGTAGGAGCACATCTGATCTCTTCTGTAGGAGCACATCTGATCTCTTCTGTAGGAGCACATCTGCACATCTGATCTCTACTGTAGGAGCTTATCTGATCTCTTCTGTAGGAGCACATCTGATCTCTACTTCAGTAGCACCCCTGATCTCTACTGTAGGAGCACATCTGATCTCTACTGCAGGAGCACATCTGATCTCTACTGTAGGAGCACATCTGATCTCTTCTGTAGGAGCACATCTGATCTCTACTGTAGGAGCACATCTGATCTCTTCTGTAGGAGCACATCTGATCTCTTCTGTAGGAGCACATCTGATCTCTACTGTAGGAGCACATCTGATCTCTACTGTAGGAGCACATCTGATCTCTACTGTAGGAGCACATCTGGTCTCTACTGTAGGAGCACATCTGATCTCTTCTGTAGGAGCACATCTGATCTCTCCTGTATGAGGACATCTGATCTCTACTGTAGGAGCACATCTGATCTCTTCTGTAGGAGGACATCTGATCTCTACTGTAGGGGCACAGCTGATCTCTACTGTAGTAGCACATCTGATCTCTACTGTAGGGGCACAGCTGATCTCTACTGTAGGAGCACATCTGATCTCTTCTGTAGGAGCACATCTGATCTCTAATGTAGGAGCACATCTGATCTCTACTGTAGGAACACATCTGATCTTTTCTGTAGGAGCACATCTGCACATCTGATCTCTACTGTAGGAGCACATCTGATCTCTACTGTAGGAGCACATCTGGTCTCTACTGTAGGAGCACATCTGATCTCTACTGTAGGAGCACATCTGATCTCTACTGTAGGAGCACATCTGATCTCTTCTGTAGGAGCACATCTGATCTCTACTGTAGGAGCACATCTGATCTCTACTGTAGGAGCACATCTGGTCTCTACTGTAGGAGCACATCTGATCTCTTCTGTAGGAGCACATCTGATCTCTACTGTAGGAGCACATCTGATCTCTACTGTAGGAGCACATCTGATCTCTTCTGTAGGAGCACATCTGATCTCTACTGTAGGAGCACATCTGATCTCTACTGTAGGAGCACATCTGATCTCTTCTGTAGGAGCACATCTGATCTCTTCTGTAGGAGCACATCTGATCTCTACTGTAGGAGCACATCTGATCTCTACTGTAGGAGCACATCTGATCTCTACTGTAGGAGCACATCTGATCTCTGCTGTAGGAGCACATCTGATCTCTACTATAGGAGCACATCTGATCTCTTCTGTAGGAGCACATCTGATCTCTACTGTAGGAGCACATCTGATCTCTGCTGTAGGAGCACATCTGATCTCTACTATAGGAGCACATCTGATCTCTTCTGTAGGAGCACATCTGATCTCTACTGTAGGAGCACATCTGATCTCTTCTGTAGGAGCACATCTGATCTCTACTGTAGGAGCACATCTGATCTCTTCTGTAGGAGCACATCTGATCTCTACTGTAGGAGCACATCTGATCTCTTCTGTAGGAGCACATCTGATCTCTACTGTAGGAGCACATCTGATCTCTTCTGTAGGAGCACATCTGATCTCTTCTGTAGGAGCACATCTGCACATCTGATCTCTACTGTAGGAGCTTATCTGATCTCTTCTGTAGGAGCACATCTGATCTCTACTTCAGTAGCACCCCTGATCTCTACTGTAGGAGCACATCTGATCTCTACTGCAGGAGCACATCTGATCTCTACTGTAGGAGCACATCTGATCTCTTCTGTAGGAGCACATCTGATCTCTACTGTAGGAGCACATCTGATCTCTTCTGTAGGAGCACATCTGATCTCTTCTGTAGGAGCACATCTGATCTCTACTGTAGGAGCACATCTGATCTCTTCTGTAGGAGCACATCTGATCTCTACTGTAGGAGCACATCTGATCTCTTCTGTAGGAGCACATCTGATCTCTTCTGTAGGAGCACATCTGCACATCTGATCTCTACTGTAGGAGCACATCTGATCTCTACTGTAGGAGCACATCTGATCTCTACTGTAGGAGCACATCTGATCTCTTCTGTAGGAGCACATCTGATCTCTACTGTAGGAGCACATCTGATCTCTACTGTAGGAGCACATCTGGTCTCTACTGTAGGAGCACATCTGATCTCTTCTGTAGGAGCACATCTGATCTCTACTGTAGGAGCACATCTGATCTCTACTGTAGGAGCACATCTGATCTCTTCTGTAGGAGCACATCTGATCTCTACTGTAGGAGCACATCTGATCTCTACTGTAGGAGCACATCTGATCTCTTCTGTAGGAGCACATCTGATCTCTACTGTAGGAGCACATCTGATCTCTTCTGTAGGAGCACATCTGATCTCTACTGTAGGAGCACATCTGATCTCTACTGTAGGAGCACATCTGATCTCTACTGTAGGAGCACATCTGATCTCTACTGTAGGAGCACATCTGATCTCTGCTGTAGGAGCACATCTGATCTCTACTATAGGAGCACATCTGATCTCTTCTGTAGGAGCACATCTGATCTCTACTGTAGGAGCACATCTGATCTCTGCTGTAGGAGCACATCTGATCTCTACTATAGGAGCACATCTAATCTCTTCTGTAGGAGCACATCTGATCTCTACTGTAGGAGCACATCTGATCTCTTCTGTAGGAGCACATCTGATCTCTACTGTAGGAGCACATCTGATCTCTTCTGTAGGAGCACATCTGATCTCTACTGTAGGAGCACATCTGATCTCTTCTGTAGGAGCACATCTGATCTCTACTGTAGGAGCACATCTGATCTCTACTGTAGGAGCACATCTGATCTCTACTGTAGGAGCACATCTGATCTCTACTGTAGGAGCACATCTGATCTCTTCTGTAGGAGCACATCTGATCTCTACTGTAGGAGCACATCTGATCTCTACTGTAGGAGCACATCTGATCTCTTCTGTAGGAGCACATCTGATCTCTACTGTAGGAGCACATCTGATCTCTTCTGTAGGAGCACATCTGATCTCTACTGTAGGAGCACATCTGATCTCTACTGTAGGAGCACATCTGATCTCTACTGTAGGAGCACATCTGATCTCTACTGTAGGAGCACATCTGATCTCTGCTGTAGGAGCACATCTGATCTCTACTATAGGAGCACATCTGATCTCTTCTGTAGGAGCACATCTGATCTCTTCTGTAGGAGCACATCTGATCTCTACTGTAGGAGCACATCTGATCTCTTCTGTAGGAGCACATCTGATCTCTACTGTAGGAGCACATCTGATCTCTTCTGTAGGAGCACATCTGATCTCTACTGTAGGAGCACATCTGATCTCTACTGTAGGAGCACATCTGATCTCTACTATAGGAGCACATCTGATCTCTTCTGTAGGAGCACATCTGATCTCTACTGTAGGAGCACATCTGATCTCTACTGTAGGAGCACATCTGATCTCTACTGTAGGAGCACATCTGATCTCTTCTGTAGGAGCACATCTGATTAGGAGCACATCTGATCTCTACTGTAGGAGCACATCTGATCTCTACTGTAGGAGCACATCTGATCTCTTCTGTAGGAGCACATCTGATTAGGAGCACATCTGATCTCTACTGTAGTAGCACATCTGATCTCTACTGTAGGAGCACATCTGATCTCTTCTGTAGGAGCACATCTGATCTCTTCTGTAGGAGCACATCTGATCTCTACTGTAGTAGCACCCCTGATCTCTACTGTAGGAGCACATCTGATCTCTACTGTAGGAGCACATCTGATCTCTACTGTAGGAGCACATCTGATCTCTTTTGTAGGAGCACATCTGATCTCTACTGTAGTAGCACATCTGATCTCTTCTGTAGGAGCACATCTGATCTCTTCTGTAGGAGCACATCTGATCTCTACTGTAGTAGCACCCCTGATCTCTACTGTAGGAGCACATCTGATCTCTACTGTAGGAGCACATCTGATCTCTACTGTAGGAGCACATCTGATCTCTACTGTAGGAGCACATCTGATCTCTACTGTAGGAGCACATCTGATCTCTACTGTAGGAGCACATCTGATCTCTTCTGTTGGAGCACATCTGATCTCTACTGTAGTAGCACATCTGATCTCTACTATAGGAGCACATCTGATCTCTTCTGTAGGAGCACATCTGATCTCTACTGTAGGAGCACATCTGATCTCTTCTGTAGGAGCACATCTGATCTCTACTGTAGAAACACATCTGATCTCTTCTGTAGGAGCACATCTGCACATCTGATCTCTACTGTAGGAGCACATCTGATATCTACTGTAGTAGCACATCTGATCTCTACTGTAGGAGCTTATCTGATCTCTTCTGTAGGAGCACATCTGATCTCTTCTGTAGGAGCACATCTGATCTCTACTTCAGTAGCACCCCTGATCTCTACTGTAGGAGCACATCTGATCTCTACTGTAGGAGCACATCTGATCTCTTTTGTAGGAGCACATCTGATCTCTACTGTAGTAGCACATCTGATCTCTACTGTAGGAGCACATCTGATCTCTTCTGTAGGAGCACATCTGATCTCTACTGTAGGAGCACATCTGATCTCTTCTGTAGGAGCATATCTGATCTCTACTGTAGGAGCACATCTGATCTCTACTGTAGGAGCACATCTTATCTCTACTGTAGGAGCACATCTGATCTCTACTTTAGGAGCACATCTGATCTCTACTGTAGGAGCACACCTGATCTCTTCTGTAGGAGTACACCTGATCTCTTCTGTAGGAGCACATCTGATCTCTACTGTAGGAGCACATCTGATCTCTACTGTAGGAGCACATCTGATCTCTACTGTAGGAGCACATCTGATCTCTACTGTAGGAGCACATCTGATCTCTACTGTTGGAGCACATCTGATCTCTACTGTAGTAGCACATCTGATCTCTACTATAGGAGCACATCTGATCTCTTCTGTAGGAGCACATCTGATCTCTACTGTAGGAGCACATCTGATCTCTTCTGTAGGAGCACATCTGATCTCTACTGTAGAAACACATCTGATCTCTTCTGTAGGAGCACATCTGCACATCTGATCTCTACTGTAGGAGCACATCTGATATATACTGTAGTAGCACATCTGATCTCTACTGTAGGAGCTTATCTGATCTCTTCTGTAGGAGCACATCTGATCTCTACTTCAGTAGCACCCCTGATCTCTACTGTAGGAGCACATCTGATCTCTACTGCAGGAGCACATCTGATCTCTTTTGTAGGAGCACATCTGATCTCTACTGTAGTAGCACATCTGATCTCTACTGTAGGAGCACATCTGATCTCTTCTGTAGGAGCACATCTGATCTCTACTGTAGGAGCACATCTGATCTCTTCTGTAGGAGCACATCTGATCTCTACTGTAGGAGCACATCTTATCTCTACTGTAGGAGCACATCTGATCTCTACTTTAGGAGCACATCTGATCTCTACTGTAGGAGCACACCTGATCTCTACTTTAGGAGCACATCTGATCTCTACTGTAGGAGCACACCTGATCTCTTCTGTAGGAGCACACCTGATCTCTTCTGTAGGAGCACATCTGATCTCTTCTGTAGGAGCACATCTGATCTCTTCTGTAGGAGCACATCTGCACATCTGATCTCTACTGTAGGAGCACATCTGATCTCTACTGTAGGAGCACATCTGGTCTCTACTGTAGGAGCACATCTGGTCTCTTCTGTAGGAGCACATCTGATCTCTCCTGTAGGAGGACATCTGATCTCTACTGTAGGAACACATCTGATCTCTACTGTAGGAGCACATCTGGTCTCTACTGAAGGAGCACATCTGATCTCTTCTGTAGGAGCACATCTGATCTCTCCTGTATGAGGACATCTGATCTCTACTGTAGGAGCACATCTGATCTCTTCTGTAGGAGCACATCTGATCTCTACTTTAGTAGCACATCTGATCTCTACTGTAGGAGCACATCTGATCTCTTCTGTAGGAGCACATCTGGTCTCTACTGTAGGAGCACATCTGATCTCTTCTGTAGGAGCACATCTGCTCTCTACTGTAGGAACACATCTGATCTTTTCTGTAGGAGCACATCTGCACATCTGATCTCTACTGTAGGAGCACATCTGATCTCTACTGTAGGAGCACATCTGGTCTCTACTGTAGGAGCACATCTGATCTCTTCTGTAGGAGCACATCTGATCTCTTCTGTAGGAGCTCACCTGATCTCTACTGTAGTAGCACCCCTGATCTCTACTGTAGGAGCACATCTGATCTCTACTGTAGGAGCACATCTGATCTCTACTGTAGGGGCACATCTGATCTCTACTGTAGGAGCACATCTGATCTCTTCTGTAGGAGCACATCTGATCTCTTCTGTAGGAGCTCACCTGATCTCTACTGTAGTAGCACCCCTGATCTCTACTGTAGGAGCACATCTGATCTCTACTGTAGGAGCACATCTGATCTCTACTGTAGGAGCACATCTGATCTCTACTGTAGGAGCACATCTGATCTCTTCTGTAGGAGCACATCTGATCTCTTCTGTAGGAGCACATCTGATCTCTACTGTAGGAGCAAATCTGATCTCTACTGTAGGAGCACATCTGATCTCTATTGTAGGAGCACATCTGATCTCTACTGTAGGAGCACATCTGATCTCTTCTGTAGGAGCACATCTGATCTCTACTGTAGGAGCACATATGATCTCTACTGTAGGAGCACATCTGATCTCTACTATAGGAGCACATCTGATCTCTTCTGTAGGAGCACATCTGATCTCCACTGTAGGAGCACATCTGATCTCTACTGTTGGAGCACATCTGATCTCTACTGTAGGAGCACATCTGATCTCTTCTGTAGGAGCACATCTGATTAGGAGCACATATGATCTCTACTGTAGGAGCACATCTGATCTCTACTGTAGGAGCACATCTGATCTCTACTGTAGGAGCACATCTGATCTCTTCTGTAGGAGCACATCTGATATCTACTGTAGTAGCACATCTGATCTCTACTGTAGGAGCACATCTGATCTCTTCTGTAGGAGCACATCTGATCTCTTCTGTAGGAGCACATCTGATCTCTACTGTAGGAGCACATCTGATCTCTACTGTAGGAGCACATCTGATCTCTTCTGTAGGAGCACATCTGATCTCTACTGTAGAAACACATCTGATCTCTTCTGTAGGAGCACATCTGCACATCTGATCTCTACTGTAGGAGCACATCTGATCTCTACTGTAGGAGCACATCTGATCTCTACTGTAGGAGCACATCTGATCTCTTCTGTAGGAGCACATCTGATCTCTCCTGTAGGAGCACATCTGATCTCTTCTGTAGGAGCACATCTGCTCTCTACTGTAGGAACACATCTGATCTTTTCTGTAGGAGCACATCTGCACATCTGATCTCTACTGTAGGAGCACATCTGATCTCTACTGTAGGAGCACATCTGATCTCTACTGTAGGGGCACATCTGATCTCTACTGTAGGAGCACATCTGATCTCTACTGTAGGAGCACATCTGCTCTCTACTGTAGGAACACATCTGATCTTTTCTGTAGGAGCACATCTGCACATCTGATCTCTACTGTAGGAGCACATCTGATCTCTACTGTAGGAGCACATCTGATCTCTACTGTAGGGGCACATCTGATCTCTACTGTAGGAGCACATCTGATCTCTACTGTAGGAGCACATCTGATCTCTACTGTAGGAGCACATATGATCTCTACTGTAGGAGCACATCTGATCTCTACTATAGGAGCACATCTGATCTCTTCTGTAGGAGCACATCTTATCTCTACTGTAGGAGCACATCTGATCTCTACTGTAGGAGCACATCTGATCTCTACTGTAGGAGCACATCTGATCTCTTCTGTAGGAGCACATCTGATCTCTCCTGTAGGAGGACATCTGATCTCTACTGTAGGAACACATCTGATCTCTACTGTAGGAGCACATCTGGTCTCTACTGAAGGAGCACATCTGATCTCTTCTGTAGGAGCACATCTGATCTCTCCTGTATGAGGACATCTGATCTCTACTGTAGGAGCACATCTGATCTCTTCTGTAGGAGGACATCTGATCTCTACTGTAGGGGCACAGCTGATCTCTACTGTAGTAGCACATCTGATCTCTACTGTAGGGGCACAGCTGATCTCTACTGTAGGAGCACATCTGATCTCTTCTGTAGGAGCACATCTGATCTCTAATGTAGGAGCACATCTGATCTCTACTGTAGGAACACATCTGATCTTTTCTGTAGGAGCACATCTGCACATCTGATCTCTACTGTAGGAGCACATCTGATCTCTACTGTAGGAGCACATCTGGTCTCTACTGTAGGAGCACATCTGATCTCTACTGTAGGAGCACATCTGATCTCTACTGTAGGAGCACATCTGATCTCTTCTGTAGGAGCACATCTGATCTCTACTGTAGGAGCACATCTGATCTCTACTGTAGGAGCACATCTGGTCTCTACTGTAGGAGCACATCTGATCTCTTCTGTAGGAGCACATCTGATCTCTACTGTAGGAGCACATCTGATCTCTTCTGTAGGAGCACATCTGATCTCTTCTGTAGGAGCACATCTGATCTCTACTGTAGGAGCACATCTGATCTCTTCTGTAGGAGCACATCTGATCTCTACTGTAGGAGCACATCTGATCTCTTCTGTAGGAGCACATCTGATCTCTTCTGTAGGAGCACATCTGCACATCTGATCTCTACTGTAGGAGCACATCTGATCTCTACTGTAGGAGCACATCTGATCTCTACTGTAGGAGCACATCTGATCTCTACTGTAGGAGCACATCTGATCTCTTCTGTAGGAGCACATCTGGTCTCTACTGTAGGAGCACATCTGATCTCTTCTGTAGGAGCACATCTGCTCTCTACTGTAGGAACACATCTGATCTTTTCTGTAGGAGCACATCTGCACATCTGATCTCTACTGTAGGAGCACATCTGATCTCTACTGTAGGAGCACATCTGGTCTCTACTGTAGGAGCACATCTGATCTCTTCTGTAGGAGCACATCTGATCTCTTCTGTAGGAGCTCACCTGATCTCTACTGTAGTAGCACCCCTGATCTCTACTGTAGGAGCACATCTGATCTCTACTGTAGGAGCACATCTGATCTCTACTGTAGGGGCACATCTGATCTCTACTGTAGGAGCACATCTGATCTCTTCTGTAGGAGCACATCTGATCTCTTCTGTAGGAGCTCACCTGATCTCTACTGTAGTAGCACCCCTGATCTCTACTGTAGGAGCACATCTGATCTCTACTGTAGGAGCACATCTGATCTCTTCTGTAGGAGCACATCTGATCTCTACTGTAGGAGCACATCTGATCTCTACTGTAGGAGCACATCTGATCTCTTCTGTAGGAGCACATCTGATCTCTACTGTAGGAGCACATCTGATCTCTTCTGTAGGAGCACATCTGATCTCTACTGTAGGAGCAAATCTGATCTCTACTGTAGGAGCACATCTGATCTCTACTGTAGGAGCACATCTGATCTCTTCTGTAGGAGCACATCTGATCTCTACTGTAGGAGCACATATGATCTCTACTGTAGGAGCACATCTGATCTCTACTATAGGAGCACATCTGATCTCTTCTGTAGGAGCACATCTGATCTCCACTGTAGGAGCACATCTGATCTCTACTGTTGGAGCACATCTGATCTCTACTGTAGGAGCACATCTGATCTCTTCTGTAGGAGCACATCTGATTAGGAGCACATATGATCTCTACTGTAGGAGCACATCTGATCTCTACTGTAGGAGCACATCTGATCTCTACTGTAGGAGCACATCTGATCTCTTCTGTAGGAGCACATCTGATATCTACTGTAGTAGCACATCTGATCTCTACTGTAGGAGCACATCTGATCTCTTCTGTAGGAGCACATCTGATCTCTTCTGTAGGAGCACATCTGATCTCTACTGTAGGAGCACATCTGATCTCTACTGTAGGAGCACATCTGATCTCTACTGTAGGAGCACATCTGATCTCTTCTGTAGGAGCACATCTGATTAGGAGCACATCTGATCTCTACTGTAGGAGCACATCTGATCTCTACTGTAGGAGCACATCTGATCTCTTCTGTAGGAGCACATCTGATTAGGAGCACATCTGATCTCTACTGTAGTAGCACATCTGATCTCTACTGTAGGAGCACATCTGATCTCTTCTGTAGGAGCACATCTGATCTCTTCTGTAGGAGCACATCTGATCTCTACTGTAGTAGCACCCCTGATCTCTACTGTAGGAGCACATCTGATCTCTACTGTAGGAGCACATCTGATCTCTACTGTAGGAGCACATCTGATCTCTTTTGTAGGAGCACATCTGATCTCTACTGTAGTAGCACATCTGATCTCTTCTGTAGGAGCACATCTGATCTCTTCTGTAGGAGCACATCTGATCTCTACTGTAGTAGCACCCCTGATCTCTACTGTAGGAGCACATCTGATCTCTACTGTAGGAGCACATCTGATCTCTACTGTAGGAGCACATCTGATCTCTACTGTAGGAGCACATCTGATCTCTACTGTAGGAGCACATCTGATCTCTACTGTAGGAGCACATCTGATCTCTTCTGTTGGAGCACATCTGATCTCTACTGTAGTAGCACATCTGATCTCTACTATAGGAGCACATCTGATCTCTTCTGTAGGAGCACATCTGATCTCTACTGTAGGAGCACATCTGATCTCTTCTGTAGGAGCACATCTGATCTCTACTGTAGAAACACATCTGATCTCTTCTGTAGGAGCACATCTGCACATCTGATCTCTACTGTAGGAGCACATCTGATATCTACTGTAGTAGCACATCTGATCTCTACTGTAGGAGCTTATCTGATCTCTTCTGTAGGAGCACATCTGATCTCTTCTGTAGGAGCACATCTGATCTCTACTTCAGTAGCACCCCTGATCTCTACTGTAGGAGCACATCTGATCTCTACTGTAGGAGCACATCTGATCTCTTTTGTAGGAGCACATCTGATCTCTACTGTAGTAGCACATCTGATCTCTACTGTAGGAGCACATCTGGTCTCTTCTGTAGGAGCACATCTGATCTCTCCTGTAGGAGGACATCTGATCTCTACTGTAGGAACACATCTGATCTCTACTGTAGGAGCACATCTGGTCTCTACTGAAGGAGCACATCTGATCTCTTCTGTAGGAGCACATCTGATCTCTCCTGTATGAGGACATCTGATCTCTACTGTAGGAGCACATCTGATCTCTTCTGTAGGAGCACATCTGATCTCTACTTTAGTAGCACATCTGATCTCTACTGTAGGAGCACATCTGATCTCTTCTGTAGGAGCACATCTGGTCTCTACTGTAGGAGCACATCTGATCTCTTCTGTAGGAGCACATCTGCTCTCTACTGTAGGAACACATCTGATCTTTTCTGTAGGAGCACATCTGCACATCTGATCTCTACTGTAGGAGCACATCTGATCTCTACTGTAGGAGCACATCTGGTCTCTACTGTAGGAGCACATCTGATCTCTTCTGTAGGAGCACATCTGATCTCTTCTGTAGGAGCTCACCTGATCTCTACTGTAGTAGCACCCCTGATCTCTACTGTAGGAGCACATCTGATCTCTACTGTAGGAGCACATCTGATCTCTACTGTAGGGGCACATCTGATCTCTACTGTAGGAGCACATCTGATCTCTTCTGTAGGAGCACATCTGATCTCTTCTGTAGGAGCTCACCTGATCTCTACTGTAGTAGCACCCCTGATCTCTACTGTAGGAGCACATCTGATCTCTACTGTAGGAGCACATCTGATCTCTACTGTAGGAGCACATCTGATCTCTACTGTAGGAGCACATCTGATCTCTTCTGTAGGAGCACATCTGATCTCTTCTGTAGGAGCACATCTGATCTCTACTGTAGGAGCAAATCTGATCTCTACTGTAGGAGCACATCTGATCTCTATTGTAGGAGCACATCTGATCTCTACTGTAGGAGCACATCTGATCTCTTCTGTAGGAGCACATCTGATCTCTACTGTAGGAGCACATATGATCTCTACTGTAGGAGCACATCTGATCTCTACTATAGGAGCACATCTGATCTCTTCTGTAGGAGCACATCTGATCTCCACTGTAGGAGCACATCTGATCTCTACTGTTGGAGCACATCTGATCTCTACTGTAGGAGCACATCTGATCTCTTCTGTAGGAGCACATCTGATTAGGAGCACATATGATCTCTACTGTAGGAGCACATCTGATCTCTACTGTAGGAGCACATCTGATCTCTACTGTAGGAGCACATCTGATCTCTTCTGTAGGAGCACATCTGATATCTACTGTAGTAGCACATCTGATCTCTACTGTAGGAGCACATCTGATCTCTTCTGTAGGAGCACATCTGATCTCTTCTGTAGGAGCACATCTGATCTCTACTGTAGGAGCACATCTGATCTCTACTGTAGGAGCACATCTGATCTCTTCTGTAGGAGAACATCTGATCTCTACTGTAGAAACACATCTGATCTCTTCTGTAGGAGCACATCTGCACATCTGATCTCTACTGTAGGAGCACATCTGATCTCTACTGTAGGAGCACATCTGATCTCTACTGTAGGAGCACATCTGATCTCTTCTGTAGGAGCACATCTGATCTCTCCTGTAGGAGCACATCTGATCTCTTCTGTAGGAGCACATCTGCTCTCTACTGTAGGAACACATCTGATCTTTTCTGTAGGAGCACATCTGCACATCTGATCTCTACTGTAGGAGCACATCTGATCTCTACTGTAGGAGCACATCTGATCTCTACTGTAGGGGCACATCTGATCTCTACTGTAGGAGCACATCTGATCTCTACTGTAGGAGCACATCTGCTCTCTACTGTAGGAACACATCTGATCTTTTCTGTAGGAGCACATCTGCACATCTGATCTCTACTGTAGGAGCACATCTGATCTCTACTGTAGGAGCACATCTGATCTCTACTGTAGGGGCACATCTGATCTCTACTGTAGGAGCACATCTGATCTCTACTGTAGGAGCACATCTGATCTCTACTGTAGGAGCACATATGATCTCTACTGTAGGAGCACATCTGATCTCTACTATAGGAGCACATCTGATCTCTTCTGTAGGAGCACATCTTATCTCTACTGTAGGAGCACATCTGATCTCTACTGTAGGAGCACATCTGATCTCTACTGTAGGAGCACATCTGATCTCTTCTGTAGGAGCACATCTGATCTCTCCTGTAGGAGGACATCTGATCTCTACTGTAGGAACACATCTGATCTCTACTGTAGGAGCACATCTGGTCTCTACTGAAGGAGCACATCTGATCTCTTCTGTAGGAGCACATCTGATCTCTCCTGTATGAGGACATCTGATCTCTACTGTAGGAGCACATCTGATCTCTTCTGTAGGAGGACATCTGATCTCTACTGTAGGGGCACAGCTGATCTCTACTGTAGTAGCACATCTGATCTCTACTGTAGGGGCACAGCTGATCTCTACTGTAGGAGCACATCTGATCTCTTCTGTAGGAGCACATCTGATCTCTAATGTAGGAGCACATCTGATCTCTACTGTAGGAACACATCTGATCTTTTCTGTAGGAGCACATCTGCACATCTGATCTCTACTGTAGGAGCACATCTGATCTCTACTGTAGGAGCACATCTGGTCTCTACTGTAGGAGCACATCTGATCTCTACTGTAGGAGCACATCTGATCTCTACTGTAGGAGCACATCTGATCTCTTCTGTAGGAGCACATCTGATCTCTACTGTAGGAGCACATCTGATCTCTACTGTAGGAGCACATCTGGTCTCTACTGTAGGAGCACATCTGATCTCTTCTGTAGGAGCACATCTGATCTCTACTGTAGGAGCACATCTGATCTCTTTTGTAGGAGCACATCTGATCTCTTCTGTAGGAGCACATCTGATCTCTACTGTAGGAGCACATCTGATCTCTTCTGTAGGAGCACATCTGATCTCTACTGTAGGAGCACATCTGATCTCTTCTGTAGGAGCACATCTGATCTCTTCTGTAGGAGCACATCTGCACATCTGATCTCTACTGTAGGAGCACATCTGATCTCTACTGTAGGAGCACATCTGATCTCTACTGTAGGAGCACATCTGATCTCTACTGTAGGAGCACATCTGATCTCTTCTGTAGGAGCACATCTGGTCTCTACTGTAGGAGCACATCTGATCTCTTCTGTAGGAGCACATCTGCTCTCTACTGTAGGAACACATCTGATCTTTTCTGTAGGAGCACATCTGCACATCTGATCTCTACTGTAGGAGCACATCTGATCTCTACTGTAGGAGCACATCTGGTCTCTACTGTAGGAGCACATCTGATCTCTTCTGTAGGAGCACATCTGATCTCTTCTGTAGGAGCTCACCTGATCTCTACTGTAGTAGCACCCCTGATCTCTACTGTAGGAGCACATCTGATCTCTACTGTAGGAGCACATCTGATCTCTACTGTAGGGGCACATCTGATCTCTACTGTAGGAGCACATCTGATCTCTTCTGTAGGAGCACATCTGATCTCTTCTGTAGGAGCTCACCTGATCTCTACTGTAGTAGCACCCCTGATCTCTACTGTAGGAGCACATCTGATCTCTACTGTAGGAGCACATCTGATCTCTTCTGTAGGAGCACATCTGATCTCTACTGTAGGAGCACATCTGATCTCTACTGTAGGAGCACATCTGATCTCTTCTGTAGGAGCACATCTGATCTCTACTGTAGGAGCACATCTGATCTCTTCTGTAGGAGCACATCTGATCTCTACTGTAGGAGCAAATCTGATCTCTACTGTAGGAGCACATCTGATCTCTACTGTAGGAGCACATCTGATCTCTTCTGTAGGAGCACATCTGATCTCTACTGTAGGAGCACATATGATCTCTACTGTAGGAGCACATCTGATCTCTACTATAGGAGCACATCTGATCTCTTCTGTAGGAGCACATCTGATCTCCACTGTAGGAGCACATCTGATCTCTACTGTTGGAGCACATCTGATCTCTACTGTAGGAGCACATCTGATCTCTTCTGTAGGAGCACATCTGATTAGGAGCACATATGATCTCTACTGTAGGAGCACATCTGATCTCTACTGTAGGAGCACATCTGATCTCTACTGTAGGAGCACATCTGATCTCTTCTGTAGGAGCACATTTGATATCTACTGTAGTAGCACATCTGATCTCTACTGTAGGAGCACATCTGATCTCTTCTGTAGGAGCACATCTGATCTCTTCTGTAGGAGCACATCTGATCTCTACTGTAGGAGCACATCTGATCTCTACTGTAGGAGCACATCTGATCTCTTCTGTAGGAGCACATCTGATCTCTTCTGTAGGAGCACATCTGATCTCTACTGTAGAAACACATCTGATCTCTTCTGTAGGAGCACATCTGCACATCTGATCTCTACTGTAGGAGCACATCTGATCTCTACTGTAGGAGCACATCTGATCTCTACTGTAGGAGCACATCTGGTCTCTACTGTAGGAGCACATCTGATCTCTTCTGTAGGAGCACATCTGATCTCTCCTGTAGGAGGACATCTGATCTCTACTGTAGGAGCACATCTGCTCTCTACTGTAGGAACACATCTGATCTTTTCTGTAGGAGCACATCTGCACATCTGATCTCTACTGTAGGAGCACATCTGATCTCTACTGTAGGAGCACATCTGATCTCTACTGTAGGGCACATCTGATCTCTACTGTAGGAGCACATCTGATCTCTACTGTAGGAGCACATCTGCTCTCTACTGTAGGAACACATCTGATCTTTTCTGTAGGAGCACATCTGCACATCTGATCTCTACTGTAGGAGCACATCTGATCTCTACTGTAGGAGCACATCTGATCTCTACTGTAGGGGCACATCTGATCTCTACTGTAGGAGCACATCTGATCTCTACTGTAGGAGCACATCTGATCTCTACTGTAGGAGCACATATGATCTCTACTGTAGGAGCACATCTGATCTCTACTATAGGAGCACATCTGATCTCTTCTGTAGGAGCACATCTTATCTCTACTGTAGGAGCACATCTGATCTCTACTGTAGGAGCACATCTGATCTCTACTGTAGGAGCACACCTGATCTCTTCTGTAGGAGCACACCTGATCTCTTCTGTAGGAGCACATCTGATCTCTTCTGTAGGAGCACATCTGATCTCTTCTGTAGGAGCACATCTGCACATCTGATCTCTACTGTAGGAGCACATCTGATCTCTACTGTAGGAACACATCTGATCTTTTCTGTAGGAGCACATCTGCACATCTGATCTCTACTGTAGGAGCACATCTGATCTCTACTGTAGGAGCACATCTGATCTCTACTGTAGGGGCACATCTGATCTCTACTGTAGGAGCACATCTGATCTCTACTGTAGGAGCACATCTGCTCTCTACTGTAGGAACACATCTGATCTTTTCTGTAGGAGCACATCTGCACATCTGATCTCTACTGTAGGAGCACATCTGATCTCTACTGTAGGAGCACATCTGATCTCTACTGTAGGGGCACATCTGATCTCTACTGTAGGAGCACATCTGATCTCTACTGTAGGAGCACATCTGATCTCTACTGTAGGAGCACATATGATCTCTACTGTAGGAGCACATCTGATCTCTACTATAGGAGCACATCTGATCTCTTCTGTAGGAGCACATCTTATCTCTACTGTAGGAGCACATCTGATCTCTACTGTAGGAGCACATCTGATCTCTACTGTAGGAGCACATCTGATCTCTTCTGTAGGAGCACATCTGATCTCTCCTGTAGGAGGACATCTGATCTCTACTGTAGGAACACATCTGATCTCTACTGTAGGAGCACATCTGGTCTCTACTGAAGGAGCACATCTGATCTCTTCTGTAGGAGCACATCTGATCTCTCCTGTATGAGGACATCTGATCTCTACTGTAGGAGCACATCTGATCTCTTCTGTAGGAGGACATCTGATCTCTACTGTAGGGGCACAGCTGATCTCTACTGTAGTAGCACATCTGATCTCTACTGTAGGGGCACAGCTGATCTCTACTGTAGGAGCACATCTGATCTCTTCTGTAGGAGCACATCTGATCTCTAATGTAGGAGCACATCTGATCTCTACTGTAGGAACACATCTGATCTTTTCTGTAGGAGCACATCTGCACATCTGATCTCTACTGTAGGAGCACATCTGATCTCTACTGTAGGAGCACATCTGGTCTCTACTGTAGGAGCACATCTGATCTCTACTGTAGGAGCACATCTGATCTCTACTGTAGGAGCACATCTGATCTCTTCTGTAGGAGCACATCTGATCTCTACTGTAGGAGCACATCTGATCTCTACTGTAGGAGCACATCTGGTCTCTACTGTAGGAGCACATCTGATCTCTTCTGTAGGAGCACATCTGATCTCTACTGTAGGAGCACATCTGATCTCTTTTGTAGGAGCACATCTGATCTCTTCTGTAGGAGCACATCTGATCTCTACTGTAGGAGCACATCTGATCTCTTCTGTAGGAGCACATCTGATCTCTACTGTAGGAGCACATCTGATCTCTTCTGTAGGAGCACATCTGATCTCTTCTGTAGGAGCACATCTGCACATCTGATCTCTACTGTAGGAGCACATCTGATCTCTACTGTAGGAGCACATCTGATCTCTACTGTAGGAGCACATCTGATCTCTACTGTAGGAGCACATCTGATCTCTTCTGTAGGAGCACATCTGGTCTCTACTGTAGGAGCACATCTGATCTCTTCTGTAGGAGCACATCTGCTCTCTACTGTAGGAACACATCTGATCTTTTCTGTAGGAGCACATCTGCACATCTGATCTCTACTGTAGGAGCACATCTGATCTCTACTGTAGGAGCACATCTGGTCTCTACTGTAGGAGCACATCTGATCTCTTCTGTAGGAGCACATCTGATCTCTTCTGTAGGAGCTCACCTGATCTCTACTGTAGTAGCACCCCTGATCTCTACTGTAGGAGCACATCTGATCTCTACTGTAGGAGCACATCTGATCTCTACTGTAGGGGCACATCTGATCTCTACTGTAGGAGCACATCTGATCTCTTCTGTAGGAGCACATCTGATCTCTTCTGTAGGAGCTCACCTGATCTCTACTGTAGTAGCACCCCTGATCTCTACTGTAGGAGCACATCTGATCTCTACTGTAGGAGCACATCTGATCTCTTCTGTAGGAGCACATCTGATCTCTACTGTAGGAGCACATCTGATCTCTACTGTAGGAGCACATCTGATCTCTTCTGTAGGAGCACATCTGATCTCTACTGTAGGAGCACATCTGATCTCTTCTGTAGGAGCACATCTGATCTCTACTGTAGGAGCAAATCTGATCTCTACTGTAGGAGCACATCTGATCTCTACTGTAGGAGCACATCTGATCTCTTCTGTAGGAGCACATCTGATCTCTACTGTAGGAGCACATATGATCTCTACTGTAGGAGCACATCTGATCTCTACTATAGGAGCACATCTGATCTCTTCTGTAGGAGCACATCTGATCTCCACTGTAGGAGCACATCTGATCTCTACTGTTGGAGCACATCTGATCTCTACTGTAGGAGCACATCTGATCTCTTCTGTAGGAGCACATCTGATTAGGAGCACATATGATCTCTACTGTAGGAGCACATCTGATCTCTACTGTAGGAGCACATCTGATCTCTACTGTAGGAGCACATCTGATCTCTTCTGTAGGAGCACATTTGATATCTACTGTAGTAGCACATCTGATCTCTACTGTAGGAGCACATCTGATCTCTTCTGTAGGAGCACATCTGATCTCTTCTGTAGGAGCACATCTGATCTCTACTGTAGGAGCACATCTGATCTCTACTGTAGGAGCACATCTGATCTCTTCTGTAGGAGCACATCTGATCTCTTCTGTAGGAGCACATCTGATCTCTACTGTAGAAACACATCTGATCTCTTCTGTAGGAGCACATCTGCACATCTGATCTCTACTGTAGGAGCACATCTGATCTCTACTGTAGGAGCACATCTGATCTCTACTGTAGGAGCACATCTGGTCTCTACTGTAGGAGCACATCTGATCTCTTCTGTAGGAGCACATCTGATCTCTCCTGTAGGAGGACATCTGATCTCTACTGTAGGAGCACATCTGCTCTCTACTGTAGGAACACATCTGATCTTTTCTGTAGGAGCACATCTGCACATCTGATCTCTACTGTAGGAGCACATCTGATCTCTACTGTAGGAGCACATCTGATCTCTACTGTAGGGCACATCTGATCTCTACTGTAGGAGCACATCTGATCTCTACTGTAGGAGCACATCTGCTCTCTACTGTAGGAACACATCTGATCTTTTCTGTAGGAGCACATCTGCACATCTGATCTCTACTGTAGGAGCACATCTGATCTCTACTGTAGGAGCACATCTGATCTCTACTGTAGGGGCACATCTGATCTCTACTGTAGGAGCACATCTGATCTCTACTGTAGGAGCACATCTGATCTCTACTGTAGGAGCACATATGATCTCTACTGTAGGAGCACATCTGATCTCTACTATAGGAGCACATCTGATCTCTTCTGTAGGAGCACATCTTATCTCTACTGTAGGAGCACATCTGATCTCTACTGTAGGAGCACATCTGATCTCTACTGTAGGAGCACACCTGATCTCTTCTGTAGGAGCACACCTGATCTCTTCTGTAGGAGCACATCTGATCTCTTCTGTAGGAGCACATCTGATCTCTTCTGTAGGAGCACATCTGCACATCTGATCTCTACTGTAGGAGCACATCTGATCTCTACTGTAGGAGCACATCTGGTCTCTACTGTAGGAGCACATCTGATCTCTTCTGTAGGAGCACATCTGATCTCTCCTGTAGGAGGACATCTGATCTCTACTGTAGGAACACATCTGATCTCTACTGTAGGAGCACATCTGGTCTCTACTGAAGGAGCACATCTGATCTCTTCTGTAGGAGCACATCTGATCTCTCCTGTATGAGGACATCTGATCTCTACTGTAGGAGCACATCTGATCTCTTCTGTAGGAGGACATCTGATCTCTACTGTAGGGGCACAGCTGATCTCTACTCTACCTCTCTGTTTTGAACCATAAATTTACGATCATTTCTAGAGTTTATACTACTAATATAGTTTACCTAACATCTCAGACTAACCTAACATCGCTAGCTTCCGTTATTGTTAGCACAACACGCTTGTATCTCGTTAGCCTGTTAACGCTTCGCCCGTGCGCTTAGTTATTTATTTATTTTTCTCGTGCGCGCCCGCGCCTCTGAGTTCGTAAAAAGCCCAGGTGAGTAAGAATCAGTCAACAAACACGGTGAGTAATGTCTTGTCCTGTTATTGTCACCTGCACCTCATGCCACATGTTTACTATAGCCTTCCCCGTCGGCAATATAGGGTTTATATGTGATAAATGCAAGGAGACAGTCAGGCTGACGGAGAAGATTTCAGAATTAGAGACACGCATCCAAACTTTAATTGAGGATAGTAAGTGTGCTCGAGCCTTAGATACTATTTTGGATGCGCCTAGCATAGTGAATCATTTACATGATTCGGTTCCGGCTGAGTTATTGCCTGTGCAGCCAGGCAGATGGGTAACTGTGAGAGATCGCTCTAGTCGCGGATCAAAAAACCACTCTTCTGTTCCGATTACCATAACAAATCGATTTGCCCCACTCAGTGAAACACCCACTGAGAATTATGTTGATTATGCCCTGGTAATTGGCGATTCTATTACACGGAACGTGAAAATAGAGACACCAGCCACCATAGTCACATGTTTGCCGGGAGCCAGAGCGCCTGACATCAAAGCAAATTTAAAAGTGCTGGCTAATGCTAATCGTAAATTCTCTAAGATTGTTATTCACGTCGGCACAAATGATGTTCGACTTCGCCAGTCGGAGATCACCAAAATTAATATTAAAGAGGTGTTTGAACTGGCAAGTACGATGTCAGGCACTGTAATTTGCTCTGGTCCCCTTCCTGTTCGAAGGAGTGATGAGATAGTTAGTAGATTGTGTTCACTCAATGGCTGGTTGTCTAATTGGTGTCCGCAAAATAATATAGAATTCATAGACAATTGGAAAAGTTTTTGGGGCAAACCTGACCTGTTGAAAAGAGATGGTATTCATCCCTCCTGGGATGGTGCTGCTCTTCTCTCTAGTAATTTGGCTCATAGTCTTAGAGATAAAACATGACAATCTGGGGCTCAGGTCAGGAAGCAGACAGACTGGCTTAACCGACCGTCTGCTAGCGGCCTCACGTCACCAAGGTCAGATAAATCCCATCACATAGAGGCTCTTTCATCTAGATATCATCATATAGAGACTGTGTCTGTTCCCCGAATTTGGAAATCCAAAAAACTGCCAAAACTTTCTAAGGTTAAAAGTTTAATTGATGTTCAACAAATAAAAAACAGATATAATACAGATGAGCAAACGATAAAGCTTGGGTTGTTGAATATTCGATCCCTTAATTCAAAAGCGCTCATAGTTAATGATAAGATTACAGACTATAACCTAGATGTGCTGTGTTTGACAGAAACCTGGCTAAAACCAAACGATTACATTACTTTAAATGAGTCCACTCCGCAAGATTACTGTTATAAACATGAGCCTCGTCCGAAAGGCAAAGGGGGAGGTGTTGCTGTAATTTATAGTAATATTTTCAAAACCACTAAGAAATCTAGTTTTAAATATACTTCTTTTGAAGTGTTGGTGCTTAATGTAAAAATACATAGTGTAAACAATAAATCACATTTGAAAATTCTGCTGGCTACTGTATACAGGCCACCAGGGCACCATAAAGATTTTATCAAAGAATTTGCTGACTTTCTATCAAAATTAGTATTGGCTGCCGATAAAGTCCTAATTGTTGGTGATTTTAATATACATGTAGATAATGAAAAAGATGCATTGGGACTGGCATTTAAAGACATTATAAACTCAATTGGAGTGAGACAACACGTGTCAGAACCTACTCATTGTCGTAATCATACTCTAGATCTAATATTATCTCATGGAATAGATGTTGATGCCGTTGAAATTCTGCAGCAGAGCGACGACATCTCAGATCATTATCTAGTCTCGTGTAAATTACATTTAGCCAAGGCTGCAAAGCCGACTCCGTGTTATAAATATGTTAGACCTATCACTTCTGCCACTAAAGATGGCTTTATTAATAATCTTCCTAATCAGTTTCATAATCTCAGCATCCCGGATAGCTTAGAAGAACTTGATATTGCAACAGAAATGTTGAAATCTCTCTTTTCCAGCACTTTAGACATAGTTGCTCCGTTGCGCTTAAAGAAGATTAAAGAAAATAGTCCAACGCCGTGGTACAACGAGCACACCCGGGCCCTTAAGAGAGTAGCCAGAAAAATGGAACGAAACTGGAAGAAAACTAAACTAGAGGTATTTCAGGTTTTCATGGAAGGAGAGCTCGATTGCTTACAGAGAGGCATTAAAAGATGCTAGAACGGATTATTTTTCAACCTTATTAGAAGAAAATAAACATAATCCTAGGTATTTATTTGAACAAGTGGCTAAACTAACGAAAAAGAAAGCTTCAAGCCCAGAAGTTACCAAGAAACACAGCAGTAATGACTTTATGAACTTCTTCACTTATAAGATCTATAATATCAGGGACAAAATTATAACTATGCAACCGTCTACTACAGTAGCGCATCAGGGAGTGCATTGTAGTCTCCGTGAGGAACATTTTGATTCATTTGTTGCTATAGGAGAGGAAGAATTTTGCAAACTTGTTAATTCATCTAAATCCACAACTTGTATGCTAGACCCTATACCGACTAAGCTACTGAAAGAGATGCTTCCAGAGGTCATAGATCCTCTTCTAAATATCATTAATTCATCTTTGTCTCTAGGATACGTACCAAAAACCTTTAAGTTGGCTATGATTAAACCGCTTGTTAAAAAACCGCAACTTGATCCTACAGAATTAGTCAATTACAGGCCAATCTCAAATCTGCCTTTTCTGTCAAAGATACTAGAAAAAGCAGTATCATCACAACTGTGTTCCTTTTTAGAAAGAAATAATATCTGCGAGGATTTTCAGTCCGGATTTAGACCGTACCATAGTACTGAGACTGCTCTCATTAAAGTCACAAATGATTTGCTCTTATCATCCGATCGTGGTTGTATCTCTCTGTTAGTGTTACTTGATCTTAGTGCTGCATTTGATACTATCGACCACAACATTCTTTTAAATAGACTAGAAAACTATGTTGGCATTAGTGGAATTGCACTAGCATGGTTTAAATCATACTTATCTGACCGTTTTCAGTTTGTAGCAGTAAATGAAGAGATGTCTTATCGATCACAAGTTCAGTACGGCGTACCACAAGGCTCAGTACTAGGACCGCTGCTGTTCACTCTGTACATGCTGCCATTAGGAGATATCATTAGGAAATATGGAATTAGCTTCCACTGTTATGCTGATGATACTCAGCTGTATATTTCTTCAAAACCTAACGAAACTTACCAATTCTTAAAATTAACGGAATGCATAGCTGATATAAAAAATTGGATGACCAGTAATTTCCTATTACTAAATTCTGAAAAAACAGAGATTCTAATCATTGGACAAAAAACTGCCACACGTAATAACCCAGAATACTGTCTAACAATTGATGGCTGCTCTGTTAAGTCTTCGTCGTCGGTTAGGAACCTGGGTGTGCTCTTTGATACCAATCTTTCATTTGAAAGTCACGTGTCTAGTATCTGTAAAACCGCATTTTTCCATCTTAAAAATATATCTAAATTACGTCATATGCTCTCACTGACAAATGCGGAACAATTAGTTCATGCATTCATGACATCCAGGCTAGATTATTGTAATGCTCTTCTGGGTGGTTGCCCTGCACGCTTAATAAACAAACTACAGCTAGTTCAAAACGCAGCCGCTAGAGTTCTTACCAGAACCAGGAAGTATGACCATATTAGCCCGGTTCTGTCAACACTGCATTGGCTGCCTATTAAACATCGTATAAATTTTAAAATATTGCTGATTACTTACAAAGCACTAAATGGTTTAGCTCCCCAGTACTTGAGCGAGCTCTTAACGCATTATAGTCCTTCACGTCTATTGCGATCTCAAAATTCTGGCCAGTTGATAATACCTAGAATATCAAAATCGACTGCTGGCGGTAGATCCTTTTCCTATTTAGCACCAAAACTTTGGAACAATCTTCCTAACACAGTCCGGGAAGCAGATACAGTCTGTCAGTTTAAATCTAGACTAAAAACACATCTCTTTGGCTTAGCATACACATAACACATTATAGATTTCTATAATTCAATGTTAGGCTGCATAGTTTAGATCAGCCGGAACCGGGAACACTTCCCATAATTCCTGATGTACTTTGTACATCATAAGAAGGATGGCGTCTACGCTAATATTAGTCTCTGTTTATCCCGAGGTTTACCGCGAACCGCCGGATCCAGGCCATATCCAGATCTGAGGAAGGACCATCACATGGACACGATGACAACGCATCCCTGATGAGCCAGCCCATCAACACTGTGAAGGCCCATGAACACCTCAACACACTCATCTCCTCACCGGCCGGATGACCCAACCCAACCAGATGAACTGGATAAATATCATGAAAGTTCTGATCACATCTGACTCCTGACGTTATGCTGCCTAACTCATAATCATACACTGTTCGTTTGTTGGCCAAAGGAGGACTGGCCCCCTGACTGAGCCTGGGTTCTCCCAAGGTTTTTTTCTCCATTCTGTCACCTGATGGAGTTTTGGTTCCTTGCCACTGTTGCCTTTTTCGCCTCTCTTCGCCTTTGTTGCCATTGGCTTTTGGCTTGCTTAGTTGGGGACATTTAACATTTAATTTTGAATTTAACAATACTATTACAACATTGTTTTTCTGTTATCTCTGTAAAGCTGCTTTGAAACAATTTGAATTGTAAAAAGCGCTATATAAATAAAGGTGACTTGACTTGACTTGACTTGACTAGTAGCACATCTGATCTCTACTGTAGGGGCACAGCTGATCTCTACTGTAGTAGCACATCTGATCTCTACTGTAGGAGCACATCTGATCTCTTCTGTAGGAGCACATCTGATCTCTAATGTAGGAGCACATCTGATCTCTACTGTAGGAACACATCTGATCTTTTCTGTAGGAGCACATCTGCACATCTGATCTCTACTGTAGGAGCACATCTGATCTCTACTGTAGGAGCACATCTGGTCTCTACTGTAGGAGCACATCTGATCTCTACTGTAGGAGCACATCTGATCTCTACTGTAGGAGCACATCTGATCTCTTCTGTAGGAGCACATCTGATCTCTACTGTAGGAGCACATCTGATCTCTACTGTAGGAGCACATCTGGTCTCTACTGTAGGAGCACATCTGATCTCTTCTGTAGGAGCACATCTGATCTCTACTGTAGGAGCACATCTGATCTCTACTGTAGGAGCACATCTGATCTCTTCTGTAGGAGCACATCTGATCTCTACTGTAGGAGCACATCTGATCTCTACTGTAGGAGCACATCTGATCTCTTCTGTAGGAGCACATCTGATCTCTACTGTAGGAGCACATCTGATCTCTTCTGTAGGAGCACATCTGATCTCTACTGTAGGAGCACATCTGATCTCTACTGTAGGAGCACATCTGATCTCTACTGTAGGAGCACATCTGATCTCTACTGTAGGAGCACATCTGATCTCTGCTGTAGGAGCACATCTGATCTCTACTATAGGAGCACATCTGATCTCTTCTGTAGGAGCACATCTGATCTCTACTGTAGGAGCACATCTGATCTCTGCTGTAGGAGCACATCTGATCTCTACTATAGGAGCACATCTGATCTCTTCTGTAGGAGCACATCTGATCTCTACTGTAGGAGCACATCTGATCTCTTCTGTAGGAGCACATCTGATCTCTACTGTAGGAGCACATCTGATCTCTTCTGTAGGAGCACATCTGATCTCTACTGTAGGAGCACATCTGATCTCTTCTGTAGGAGCACATCTGATCTCTACTGTAGGAGCACATCTGATCTCTACTGTAGGAGCACATCTGATCTCTACTGTAGGAGCACATCTGATCTCTACTGTAGGAGCACATCTGATCTCTTCTGTAGGAGCACATCTGATCTCTACTGTAGGAGCACATCTGATCTCTACTGTAGGAGAATATCTGATCTCTTCTGTAGGAGCACATCTGATCTCTACTGTAGGAGCACATCTGATCTCTTCTGTAGGAGCACATCTGATCTCTACTGTAGGAGCACATCTGATCTCTACTGTAGGAGCACATCTGATCTCTACTGTAGGAGCACATCTGATCTCTACTGTAGGAGCACATCTGATCTCTGCTGTAGGAGCACATCTGATCTCTACTATAGGAGCACATCTGATCTCTTCTGTAGGAGCACATCTGATCTCTTCTGTAGGAGCACATCTGATCTCTACTGTAGGAGCACATCTGATCTCTTCTGTAGGAGCACATCTGATCTCTACTGTAGGAGCACATCTGATCTCTACTGTAGGAGCACATCTGATCTCTACTGTAGGAGCACATCTGATCTCTTCTGTAGGAGCACATCTGATTAGGAGCACATCTGATCTCTACTGTAGGAGCACATCTGATCTCTACTGTAGGAGCACATCTGATCTCTTCTGTAGGAGCACATCTGATTAGGAGCACATCTGATCTCTACTGTAGTAGCACATCTGATCTCTACTGTAGGAGCACATCTGATCTCTTCTGTAGGAGCACATCTGATCTCTTCTGTAGGAGCACATCTGATCTCTACTGTAGTAGCACCCCTGATCTCTACTGTAGGAGCACATCTGATCTCTACTGTAGGAGCACATCTGATCTCTACTGTAGGAGCACATCTGATCTCTTTTGTAGGAGCACATCTGATCTCTACTGTAGTAGCACATCTGATCTCTTCTGTAGGAGCACATCTGATCTCTTCTGTAGGAGCACATCTGATCTCTACTGTAGTAGCACCCCTGATCTCTACTGTAGGAGCACATCTGATCTCTACTGTAGGAGCACATCTGATCTCTACTGTAGGAGCACATCTGATCTCTACTGTAGGAGCACATCTGATCTCTACTGTAGGAGCACATCTGATCTCTACTGTAGGAGCACATCTGATCTCTTCTGTTGGAGCACATCTGATCTCTACTGTAGTAGCACATCTGATCTCTACTATAGGAGCACATCTGATCTCTTCTGTAGGAGCACATCTGATCTCTACTGTAGGAGCACATCTGATCTCTTCTGTAGGAGCACATCTGATCTCTACTGTAGAAACACATCTGATCTCTTCTGTAGGAGCACATCTGCACATCTGATCTCTACTGTAGGAGCACATCTGATATCTACTGTAGTAGCACATCTGATCTCTACTGTAGGAGCTTATCTGATCTCTTCTGTAGGAGCACATCTGATCTCTTCTGTAGGAGCACATCTGATCTCTACTTCAGTAGCACCCCTGATCTCTACTGTAGGAGCACATCTGATCTCTACTGTAGGAGCACATCTGATCTCTTTTGTAGGAGCACATCTGATCTCTACTGTAGTAGCACATCTGATCTCTACTGTAGGAGCACATCTGATCTCTTCTGTAGGAGCACATCTGATCTCTACTGTAGGAGCACATCTTATCTCTACTGTAGGAGCACATCTGATCTCTACTTTAGGAGCACATCTGATCTCTACTGTAGGAGCACACCTGATCTCTTCTGTAGGAGTACACCTGATCTCTTCTGTAGGAGCACATCTGATCTCTACTGTAGGAGCACATCTGATCTCTACTGTAGGAGCACATCTGATCTCTACTGTAGGAGCACATCTGATCTCTACTGTAGGAGCACATCTGATCTCTACTGTTGGAGCACATCTGATCTCTACTGTAGTAGCACATCTGATCTCTACTATAGGAGCACATCTGATCTCTTCTGTAGGAGCACATCTGATCTCTACTGTAGGAGCACATCTGATCTCTTCTGTAGGAGCACATCTGATCTCTACTGTAGAAACACATCTGATCTCTTCTGTAGGAGCACATCTGCACATCTGATCTCTACTGTAGGAGCACATCTGATATATACTGTAGTAGCACATCTGATCTCTACTGTAGGAGCTTATCTGATCTCTTCTGTAGGAGCACATCTGATCTCTACTTCAGTAGCACCCCTGATCTCTACTGTAGGAGCACATCTGATCTCTACTGCAGGAGCACATCTGATCTCTTTTGTAGGAGCACATCTGATCTCTACTGTAGTAGCACATCTGATCTCTACTGTAGGAGCACATCTGATCTCTTCTGTAGGAGCACATCTGATCTCTACTGTAGGAGCACATCTGATCTCTTCTGTAGGAGCACATCTGATCTCTTCTGTAGGAGCACATCTGATCTCTACTGTAGGAGCACATCTGATCTCTTCTGTAGGAGCACATCTGATCTCTACTGTAGGAGCACATCTGATCTCTTCTGTAGGAGCACATCTGATCTCTTCTGTAGGAGCACATCTGCACATCTGATCTCTACTGTAGGAGCTTATCTGATCTCTTCTGTAGGAGCACATCTGATCTCTACTTCAGTAGCACCCCTGATCTCTACTGTAGGAGCACATCTGATCTCTACTGCAGGAGCACATCTGATCTCTTTTGTAGGAGCACATCTGATCTCTACTGTAGTAGCACATCTGATCTCTACTGTAGGAGCACATCTGATCTCTTCTGTAGGAGCACATCTGATCTCTACTGTAGGAGCACATCTGATCTCTTCTGTAGGAGCACATCTGATCTCTTCTGTAGGAGCACATCTGATCTCTACTGTAGGAGCACATCTGATCTCTTCTGTAGGAGCACATCTGATCTCTACTGTAGGAGCACATCTGATCTCTTCTGTAGGAGCACATCTGATCTCTTCTGTAGGAGCACATCTGCACATCTGATCTCTACTGTAGGAGCACATCTGATCTCTACTGTAGGAGCACATCTGATCTCTACTGTAGGAGCACATCTGATCTCTTCTGTAGGAGCACATCTGATCTCTACTGTAGGAGCACATCTGATCTCTACTGTAGGAGCACATCTGGTCTCTACTGTAGGAGCACATCTGATCTCTTCTGTAGGAGCACATCTGATCTCTACTGTAGGAGCACATCTGATCTCTACTGTAGGAGCACATCTGATCTCTTCTGTAGGAGCACATCTGATCTCTACTGTAGGAGCACATCTGATCTCTACTGTAGGAGCACATCTGATCTCTTCTGTAGGAGCACATCTGATCTCTACTGTAGGAGCACATCTGATCTCTTCTGTAGGAGCACATCTGATCTCTACTGTAGGAGCACATCTGATCTCTACTGTAGGAGCACATCTGATCTCTACTGTAGGAGCACATCTGATCTCTACTGTAGGAGCACATCTGATCTCTGCTGTAGGAGCACATCTGATCTCTACTATAGGAGCACATCTGATCTCTTCTGTAGGAGCACATCTGATCTCTACTGTAGGAGCACATCTGATCTCTGCTGTAGGAGCACATCTGATCTCTACTATAGGAGCACATCTAATCTCTTCTGTAGGAGCACATCTGATCTCTACTGTAGGAGCACATCTGATCTCTTCTGTAGGAGCACATCTGATCTCTACTGTAGGAGCACATCTGATCTCTTCTGTAGGAGCACATCTGATCTCTACTGTAGGAGCACATCTGATCTCTTCTGTAGGAGCACATCTGATCTCTACTGTAGGAGCACATCTGATCTCTACTGTAGGAGCACATCTGATCTCTACTGTAGGAGCACATCTGATCTCTACTGTAGGAGCACATCTGATCTCTTCTGTAGGAGCACATCTGATCTCTACTGTAGGAGCACATCTGATCTCTACTGTAGGAGCATATCTGATCTCTTCTGTAGGAGCACATCTGATCTCTACTGTAGGAGCACATCTGATCTCTTCTGTAGGAGCACATCTGATCTCTACTGTAGGAGCACATCTGATCTCTACTGTAGGAGCACATCTGATCTCTACTGTAGGAGCACATCTGATCTCTACTGTAGGAGCACATATTATCTCTGCTGTAGGAGCACATCTGATCTCTACTATAGGAGCACATCTGATCTCTTCTGTAGGAGCACATCTGATCTCTTCTGTAGGAGCACATCTGATCTCTACTGTAGGAGCACATCTGATCTCTTCTGTAGGAGCACATCTGATCTCTACTGTAGGAGCACATCTGATCTCTTCTGTAGGAGCACATCTGATCTCTACTGTAGGAGCACATCTGATCTCTACTGTAGGAGCACATCTGATCTCTACTATAGGAGCACATCTGATCTCTTCTGTAGGAGCACATCTGATCTCTACTGTAGGAGCACATCTGATCTCTACTGTAGGAGCACATCTGATCTCTACTGTAGGAGCACATCTGATCTCTTCTGTAGGAGCACATCTGATTAGGAGCACATCTGATCTCTACTGTAGGAGCACATCTGATCTCTACTGTAGGAGCACATCTGATCTCTTCTGTAGGAGCACATCTGATTAGGAGCACATCTGATCTCTACTGTAGTAGCACATCTGATCTCTACTGTAGGAGCACATCTGATCTCTTCTGTAGGAGCACATCTGATCTCTTCTGTAGGAGCACATCTGATCTCTACTGTAGTAGCACCCCTGATCTCTACTGTAGGAGCACATCTGATCTCTACTGTAGGAGCACATCTGATCTCTACTGTAGGAGCACATCTGATCTCTTTTGTAGGAGCACATCTGATCTCTACTGTAGTAGCACATCTGATCTCTTCTGTAGGAGCACATCTGATCTCTTCTGTAGGAGCACATCTGATCTCTACTGTAGTAGCACCCCTGATCTCTACTGTAGGAGCACATCTGATCTCTACTGTAGGAGCACATCTGATCTCTACTGTAGGAGCACATCTGATCTCTACTGTAGGAGCACATCTGATCTCTACTGTAGGAGCACATCTGATCTCTACTGTAGGAGCACATCTGATCTCTTCTGTTGGAGCACATCTGATCTCTACTGTAGTAGCACATCTGATCTCTACTATAGGAGCACATCTGATCTCTTCTGTAGGAGCACATCTGATCTCTACTGTAGGAGCACATCTGATCTCTTCTGTAGGAGCACATCTGATCTCTACTGTAGAAACACATCTGATCTCTTCTGTAGGAGCACATCTGCACATCTGATCTCTACTGTAGGAGCACATCTGATATCTACTGTAGTAGCACATCTGATCTCTACTGTAGGAGCTTATCTGATCTCTTCTGTAGGAGCACATCTGATCTCTTCTGTAGGAGCACATCTGATCTCTACTTCAGTAGCACCCCTGATCTCTACTGTAGGAGCACATCTGATCTCTACTGTAGGAGCACATCTGATCTCTTTTGTAGGAGCACATCTGATCTCTACTGTAGTAGCACATCTGATCTCTACTGTAGGAGCACATCTGATCTCTTCTGTAGGAGCACATCTGATCTCTACTGTAGGAGCACATCTGATCTCTTCTGTAGGAGCACATCTGATCTCTACTGTAGGAGCATATCTGATCTCTACTGTAGGAGCACATCTGATCTCTACTGTAGGAGCACATCTTATCTCTACTGTAGGAGCACATCTGATCTCTACTTTAGGAGCACATCTGATCTCTACTGTAGGAGCACATCTGATCTCTTCTGTAGGAGCACATCTGATCTCTACTGTAGAAACACATCTGATCTCTTCTGTAGGAGCACATCTGCACATCTGATCTCTACTGTAGGAGCACATCTGATATATACTGTAGTAGCACATCTGATCTCTACTGTAGGAGCTTATCTGATCTCTTCTGTAGGAGCACATCTGATCTCTACTTCAGTAGCACCCCTGATCTCTACTGTAGGAGCACATCTGATCTCTACTGCAGGAGCACATCTGATCTCTTTTGTAGGAGCACATCTGATCTCTACTGTAGTAGCACATCTGATCTCTACTGTAGGAGCACATCTGATCTCTTCTGTAGGAGCACATCTGATCTCTACTGTAGGAGCACATCTGATCTCTTCTGTAGGAGCACATCTGATCTCTACTGTAGGAGCACATCTTATCTCTACTGTAGGAGCACATCTGATCTCTACTTTAGGAGCACATCTGATCTCTACTGTAGGAGCACACCTGATCTCTACTTTAGGAGCACATCTGATCTCTACTGTAGGAGCACACCTGATCTCTTCTGTAGGAGCACACCTGATCTCTTCTGTAGGAGCACATCTGATCTCTTCTGTAGGAGCACATCTGATCTCTTCTGTAGGAGCACATCTGCACATCTGATCTCTACTGTAGGAGCACATCTGATCTCTACTGTAGGAGCACATCTGGTCTCTACTGTAGGAGCACATCTGGTCTCTTCTGTAGGAGCACATCTGATCTCTCCTGTAGGAGGACATCTGATCTCTACTGTAGGAACACATCTGATCTCTACTGTAGGAGCACATCTGGTCTCTACTGAAGGAGCACATCTGATCTCTTCTGTAGGAGCACATCTGATCTCTCCTGTATGAGGACATCTGATCTCTACTGTAGGAGCACATCTGATCTCTTCTGTAGGAGCACATCTGATCTCTACTTTAGTAGCACATCTGATCTCTACTGTAGGAGCACATCTGATCTCTTCTGTAGGAGCACATCTGGTCTCTACTGTAGGAGCACATCTGATCTCTTCTGTAGGAGCACATCTGCTCTCTACTGTAGGAACACATCTGATCTTTTCTGTAGGAGCACATCTGCACATCTGATCTCTACTGTAGGAGCACATCTGATCTCTACTGTAGGAGCACATCTGGTCTCTACTGTAGGAGCACATCTGATCTCTTCTGTAGGAGCACATCTGATCTCTTCTGTAGGAGCTCACCTGATCTCTACTGTAGTAGCACCCCTGATCTCTACTGTAGGAGCACATCTGATCTCTACTGTAGGAGCACATCTGATCTCTACTGTAGGGGCACATCTGATCTCTACTGTAGGAGCACATCTGATCTCTTCTGTAGGAGCACATCTGATCTCTTCTGTAGGAGCTCACCTGATCTCTACTGTAGTAGCACCCCTGATCTCTACTGTAGGAGCACATCTGATCTCTACTGTAGGAGCACATCTGATCTCTACTGTAGGAGCACATCTGATCTCTACTGTAGGAGCACATCTGATCTCTTCTGTAGGAGCACATCTGATCTCTACTGTAGGAGCACATCTGATCTCTTCTGTAGGAGCACATCTGATCTCTACTGTAGGAGCAAATCTGATCTCTACTGTAGGAGCACATCTGATCTCTACTGTAGGAGCACATCTGATCTCTACTGTAGGAGCACATCTGATCTCTTCTGTAGGAGCACATCTGATCTCTACTGTAGGAGCACATATGATCTCTACTGTAGGAGCACATCTGATCTCTACTATAGGAGCACATCTGATCTCTTCTGTAGGAGCACATCTGATCTCCACTGTAGGAGCACATCTGATCTCTACTGTTGGAGCACATCTGATCTCTACTGTAGGAGCACATCTGATCTCTTCTGTAGGAGCACATCTGATTAGGAGCACATATGATCTCTACTGTAGGAGCACATCTGATCTCTACTGTAGGAGCACATCTGATCTCTACTGTAGGAGCACATCTGATCTCTTCTGTAGGAGCACATCTGATATCTACTGTAGTAGCACATCTGATCTCTACTGTAGGAGCACATCTGATCTCTTCTGTAGGAGCACATCTGATCTCTTCTGTAGGAGCACATCTGATCTCTACTGTAGGAGCACATCTGATCTCTACTGTAGGAGCACATCTGATCTCTTCTGTAGGAGCACATCTGATCTCTACTGTAGAAACACATCTGATCTCTTCTGTAGGAGCACATCTGCACATCTGATCTCTACTGTAGGAGCACATCTGATCTCTACTGTAGGAGCACATCTGATCTCTACTGTAGGAGCACATCTGATCTCTTCTGTAGGAGCACATCTGATCTCTCCTGTAGGAGCACATCTGATCTCTTCTGTAGGAGCACATCTGCTCTCTACTGTAGGAACACATCTGATCTTTTCTGTAGGAGCACATCTGCACATCTGATCTCTACTGTAGGAGCACATCTGATCTCTACTGTAGGGGCACATCTGATCTCTACTGTAGGAGCACATCTGATCTCTACTGTAGGAGCACATCTGATCTCTACTGTAGGAGCACATATGATCTCTACTGTAGGAGCACATCTGATCTCTACTATAGGAGCACATCTGATCTCTTCTGTAGGAGCACATCTTATCTCTACTGTAGGAGCACATCTGATCTCTACTGTAGGAGCACATCTGATCTCTACTGTAGGAGCACACCTGATCTCTTCTGTAGGAGCACACCTGATCTCTTCTGTAGGAGCACATCTGATCTCTTCTGTAGGAGCACATCTGATCTCTTCTGTAGGAGCACATCTGCACATCTGATCTCTACTGTAGGAGCACATCTGATCTCTACTGTAGGAGCACATCTGGTCTCTACTGTAGGAGCACATCTGATCTCTTCTGTAGGAGCACATCTGATCTCTCCTGTAGGAGGACATCTGATCTCTACTGTAGGAACACATCTGATCTCTACTGTAGGAGCACATCTGGTCTCTACTGAAGGAGCACATCTGATCTCTTCTGTAGGAGCACATCTGATCTCTCCTGTATGAGGACATCTGATCTCTACTGTAGGAGCACATCTGATCTCTTCTGTAGGAGGACATCTGATCTCTACTGTAGGGGCACAGCTGATCTCTACTGTAGTAGCACATCTGATCTCTACTGTAGGGGCACAGCTGATCTCTACTGTAGGAGCACATCTGATCTGTTCTGTAGGAGCACATCTGATCTCTAATGTAGGAGCACATCTGATCTCTACTGTAGGAACACATCTGATCTTTTCTGTAGGAGCACATCTGCACATCTGATCTCTACTGTAGGAGCACATCTGATCTCTACTGTAGGAGCACATCTGGTCTCTACTGTAGGAGCACATCTGATCTCTACTGTAGGAGCACATCTGATCTCTACTGTAGGAGCACATCTGATCTCTTCTGTAGGAGCACATCTGATCTCTACTGTAGGAGCACATCTGATCTCTACTGTAGGAGCACATCTGGTCTCTACTGTAGGAGCACATCTGATCTCTTCTGTAGGAGCACATCTGATCTCTACTGTAGGAGCACATCTGATCTCTTCTGTAGGAGCACATCTGATCTCTTCTGTAGGAGCACATCTGATCTCTACTGTAGGAGCACATCTGATCTCTTCTGTAGGAGCACATCTGATCTCTACTGTAGGAGCACATCTGATCTCTTCTGTAGGAGCACATCTGATCTCTACTGTAGGAGCACATCTGATCTCTACTGTAGGAGCACATCTGGTCTCTACTGTAGGAGCACATCTGATCTCTTCTGTAGGAGCACATCTGATCTCTACTGTAGGAGCACATCTGATCTCTTCTGTAGGAGCACATCTGATCTCTTCTGTAGGAGCACATCTGATCTCTACTGTAGGAGCACATCTGATCTCTTCTGTAGGAGCACATCTGATCTCTACTGTAGGAGCACATCTGATCTCTTCTGTAGGAGCACATCTGATCTCTTCTGTAGGAGCACATCTGCACATCTGATCTCTACTGTAGGAGCACATCTGATCTCTACTGTAGGAGCACATCTGATCTCTACTGTAGGAGCACATCTGATCTCTACTGTAGGAGCACATCTGATCTCTACTGTAGGAGCACATCTGATCTCTTCTGTAGGAGCACATCTGATCTCTACTGTAGGAGCACATCTGATCTCTTCTGTAGGAGCACATCTGATCTCTACTGTAGGAGCACATCTGATCTCTACTGTAGGAGCACATCTGATCTCTACTGTAGGAGCACATCTGATCTCTACTGTAGGAGCACATCTGATCTCTTCTGTAGGAGCACATCTGATCTCTACTGTAGGAGCACATCTGATCTCTACTGTAGGAGCATATCTGATCTCTTCTGTAGGAGCACATCTGATCTCTACTGTAGGAGCACATCTGATCTCTTCTGTAGGAGCACATCTGATCTCTACTGTAGGAGCACATCTGATCTCTACTGTAGGAGCACATCTGATCTCTACTGTAGGAGCACATCTGATCTCTACTGTAGGAGCACATCTGATCTCTGCTGTAGGAGCACATCTGATCTCTACTATAGGAGCACATCTGATCTCTTCTGTAGGAGCACATCTGATCTCTTCTGTAGGAGCACATCTGATCTCTACTGTAGGAGCACATCTGATCTCTTCTGTAGGAGCACATCTGATCTCTACTGTAGGAGCACATCTGATCTCTTCTGTAGGAGCACATCTGATCTCTACTGTAGGAGCACATCTGATCTCTACTGTAGGAGCACATCTGATCTCTACTATAGGAGCACATCTGATCTCTTCTGTAGGAGCACATCTGATCTCTACTGTAGGAGCACATCTGATCTCTACTGTAGGAGCACATCTGATCTCTTCTGTAGGAGCACATCTGATTAGGAGCACATCTGATCTCTACTGTAGGAGCACATCTGATCTCTACTGTAGGAGCACATCTGATCTCTTCTGTAGGAGCACATCTGATTAGGAGCACATCTGATCTCTACTGTAGTAGCACATCTGATCTCTACTGTAGGAGCACATCTGATCTCTTCTGTAGGAGCACATCTGATCTCTTCTGTAGGAGCACATCTGATCTCTACTGTAGGAGCACATCTGATCTCTACTGTAGGAGCACATCTGATCTCTACTGTAGGAGCACATCTGATCTCTACTGTAGGAGCACATCTGATCTCTTCTGTTGGAGCACATCTGATCTCTACTGTAGTAGCACATCTGATCTCTACTATAGGAGCACATCTGATCTCTTCTGTAGGAGCACATCTGATCTCTACTGTAGGAGCACATCTGATCTCTTCTGTAGGAGCACATCTGATCTCTACTGTAGAAACACATCTGATCTCTTCTGTAGGAGCACATCTGCACATCTGATCTCTACTGTAGGAGCACATCTGATATCTACTGTAGTAGCACATCTGATCTCTACTGTAGGAGCTTATCTGATCTCTTCTGTAGGAGCACATCTGATCTCTTCTGTAGGAGCACATCTGATCTCTACTTCAGTAGCACCCCTGATCTCTACTGTAGGAGCACATCTGATCTCTACTGTAGGAGCACATCTGATCTCTTTTGTAGGAGCACATCTGATCTCTACTGTAGTAGCACATCTGATCTCTACTGTAGGAGCACATCTGATCTCTTCTGTAGGAGCACATCTGATCTCTACTGTAGGAGCACATCTGATCTCTTCTGTAGGAGCACATCTGATCTCTACTGTAGGAGCATATCTGATCTCTACTGTAGGAGCACATCTGATCTCTACTGTAGGAGCACATCTTATCTCTACTGTAGGAGCACATCTGATCTCTACTTTAGGAGCACATCTGATCTCTACTGTAGGAGCACACCTGATCTCTTCTGTAGGAGTACACCTGATCTCTTCTGTAGGAGCACATCTGATCTCTACTGTAGGAGCACATCTGATCTCTACTGTAGGAGCACATCTGATCTCTACTGTAGGAGCACATCTGATCTCTACTGTAGGAGCACATCTGATCTCTACTGTTGGAGCACATCTGATCTCTACTGTAGTAGCACATCTGATCTCTACTATAGGAGCACATCTGATCTCTTCTGTAGGAGCACATCTGATCTCTACTGTAGGAGCACATCTGATCTCTTCTGTAGGAGCACATCTGATCTCTACTGTAGAAACACATCTGATCTCTTCTGTAGGAGCACATCTGCACATCTGATCTCTACTGTAGGAGCACATCTGATATATACTGTAGTAGCACATCTGATCTCTACTGTAGGAGCTTATCTGATCTCTTCTGTAGGAGCACATCTGATCTCTACTTCAGTAGCACCCCTGATCTCTACTGTAGGAGCACATCTGATCTCTACTGCAGGAGCACATCTGATCTCTTTTGTAGGAGCACATCTGATCTCTACTGTAGTAGCACATCTGATCTCTACTGTAGGAGCACATCTGATCTCTTCTGTAGGAGCACATCTGATCTCTACTGTAGGAGCACATCTGATCTCTTCTGTAGGAGCACATCTGATCTCTACTGTAGGAGCACATCTGATCTCTACTTTAGGAGCACATCTGATCTCTACTGTAGGAGCACACCTGATCTCTACTTTAGGAGCACATCTGATCTCTACTGTAGGAGCACACCTGATCTCTTCTGTAGGAGCACACCTGATCTCTTCTGTAGGAGCACATCTGATCTCTTCTGTAGGAGCACATCTGATCTCTTCTGTAGGAGCACATCTGCACATCTGATCTCTACTGTAGGAGCACATCTGATCTCTACTGTAGGAGCACATCTGGTCTCTACTGTAGGAGCACATCTGGTCTCTTCTGTAGGAGCACATCTGATCTCTCCTGTAGGAGGACATCTGATCTCTACTGTAGGAACACATCTGATCTCTACTGTAGGAGCACATCTGGTCTCTACTGAAGGAGCACATCTGATCTCTTCTGTAGGAGCACATCTGATCTCTCCTGTATGAGGACATCTGATCTCTACTGTAGGAGCACATCTGATCTCTTCTGTAGGAGCACATCTGATCTCTACTTTAGTAGCACATCTGATCTCTACTGTAGGAGCACATCTGATCTCTTCTGTAGGAGCACATCTGGTCTCTACTGTAGGAGCACATCTGATCTCTTCTGTAGGAGCACATCTGCTCTCTACTGTAGGAACACATCTGATCTTTTCTGTAGGAGCACATCTGCACATCTGATCTCTACTGTAGGAGCACATCTGATCTCTACTGTAGGAGCACATCTGGTCTCTACTGTAGGAGCACATCTGATCTCTTCTGTAGGAGCACATCTGATCTCTTCTGTAGGAGCTCACCTGATCTCTACTGTAGTAGCACCCCTGATCTCTACTGTAGGAGCACATCTGATCTCTACTGTAGGAGCACATCTGATCTCTACTGTAGGGGCACATCTGATCTCTACTGTAGGAGCACATCTGATCTCTTCTGTAGGAGCACATCTGATCTCTTCTGTAGGAGCTCACCTGATCTCTACTGTAGTAGCACCCCTGATCTCTACTGTAGGAGCACATCTGATCTCTACTGTAGGAGCACATCTGATCTCTACTGTAGGAGCACATCTGATCTCTACTGTAGGAGCACATCTGATCTCTACTGTAGGAGCACATCTGATCTCTTCTGTAGGAGCACATCTGATCTCTACTGTAGGAGCACATCTGATCTCTTCTGTAGGAGCACATCTGATCTCTACTGTAGGAGCAAATCTGATCTCTACTGTAGGAGCACATCTGATCTCTACTGTAGGAGCACATCTGATCTCTACTGTAGGAGCACATCTGATCTCTTCTGTAGGAGCACATCTGATCTCTACTGTAGGAGCACATATGATCTCTACTGTAGGAGCACATCTGATCTCTACTATAGGAGCACATCTGATCTCTTCTGTAGGAGCACATCTGATCTCCACTGTAGGAGCACATCTGATCTCTACTGTTGGAGCACATCTGATCTCTACTGTAGGAGCACATCTGATCTCTTCTGTAGGAGCACATCTGATTAGGAGCACATATGATCTCTACTGTAGGAGCACATCTGCTCTCTACTGTAGGAACACATCTGATCTTTTCTGTAGGAGCACATCTGCACATCTGATCTCTACTGTAGGAGCACATCTGATCTCTACTGTAGGAGCACATCTGATCTCTACTGTAGGGGCACATCTGATCTCTACTGTAGGAGCACATCTGATCTCTACTGTAGGAGCACATCTGATCTCTACTGTAGGAGCACATATGATCTCTACTGTAGGAGCACATCTGATCTCTACTATAGGAGCACATCTGATCTCTTCTGTAGGAGCACATCTTATCTCTACTGTAGGAGCACATCTGATCTCTACTGTAGGAGCACATCTGATCTCTACTGTAGGAGCACACCTGATCTCTTCTGTAGGAGCACACCTGATCTCTTCTGTAGGAGCACATCTGATCTCTTCTGTAGGAGCACATCTGATCTCTTCTGTAGGAGCACATCTGCACATCTGATCTCTACTGTAGGAGCACATCTGATCTCTACTGTAGGAGCACATCTGGTCTCTACTGTAGGAGCACATCTGATCTCTTCTGTAGGAGCACATCTGATCTCTCCTGTATGAGGACATCTGATCTCTACTGTAGGAGCACATCTGATCTCTTCTGTAGGAGCACATCTGATCTCTACTTTAGTAGCACATCTGATCTCTACTGTAGGAGCACATCTGATCTCTTCTGTAGGAGCACATCTGGTCTCTACTGTAGGAGCACATCTGGTCTCTTCTGTAGGAGCACACCTGATCTCTTCTGTAGGAGCACATCTGATCTCTTCTGTAGGAGCACATCTGATCTCTTCTGTAGGAGCACATCTGCACATCTGATCTCTACTGTAGGAGCACATCTGATCTCTACTGTAGGAGCACATCTGGTCTCTACTGTAGGAGCACATCTGATCTCTTCTGTAGGAGCACATCTGATCTCTCCTGTATGAGGACATCTGATCTCTACTGTAGGAGCACATCTGATCTCTTCTGTAGGAGGACATCTGATCTCTACTGTAGGGGCACAGCTGATCTCTACTGTAGTAGCACATCTGATCTCTACTGTAGGGGCACAGCTGATCTCTACTGTAGGAGCACATCTGATCTCTTCTGTAGGAGCACATCTGATCTCTAATGTAGGAGCACATCTGATCTCTACTGTAGGAACACATCTGATCTTTTCTGTAGGAGCACATCTGCACATCTGATCTCTACTGTAGGAGCACATCTGATCTCTACTGTAGGAGCACATCTGGTCTCTACTGTAGGAGCACATCTGATCTCTACTGTAGGAGCACATCTGATCTCTACTGTAGGAGCACATCTGATCTCTTCTGTAGGAGCACATCTGATCTCTACTGTAGGAGCACATCTGATCTCTACTGTAGGAGCACATCTGGTCTCTACTGTAGGAGCACATCTGATCTCTTCTGTAGGAGCACATCTGATCTCTACTGTAGGAGCACATCTGATCTCTACTGTAGGAGCACATCTGATCTCTTCTGTAGGAGCACATCTGATCTCTACTGTAGGAGCACATCTGATCTCTACTGTAGGAGCACATCTGATCTCTTCTGTAGGAGCACATCTGATCTCTTCTGTAGGAGCACATCTGATCTCTACTGTAGGAGCACATCTGATCTCTACTGTAGGAGCACATCTGATCTCTACTGTAGGAGCACATCTGATCTCTGCTGTAGGAGCACATCTGATCTCTACTATAGGAGCACATCTGATCTCTTCTGTAGGAGCACATCTGATCTCTACTGTAGGAGCACATCTGATCTCTGCTGTAGGAGCACATCTGATCTCTACTATAGGAGCACATCTGATCTCTTCTGTAGGAGCACATCTGATCTCTACTGTAGGAGCACATCTGATCTCTTCTGTAGGAGCACATCTGATCTCTACTGTAGGAGCACATCTGATCTCTTCTGTAGGAGCACATCTGATCTCTACTGTAGGAGCACATCTGATCTCTTCTGTAGGAGCACATCTGATCTCTACTGTAGGAGCACATCTGATCTCTTCTGTAGGAGCACATCTGATCTCTTCTGTAGGAGCACATCTGCACATCTGATCTCTACTGTAGGAGCTTATCTGATCTCTTCTGTAGGAGCACATCTGATCTCTACTTCAGTAGCACCCCTGATCTCTACTGTAGGAGCACATCTGATCTCTACTGCAGGAGCACATCTGATCTCTACTGTAGGAGCACATCTGATCTCTTCTGTAGGAGCACATCTGATCTCTACTGTAGGAGCACATCTGATCTCTTCTGTAGGAGCACATCTGATCTCTTCTGTAGGAGCACATCTGATCTCTACTGTAGGAGCACATCTGATCTCTTCTGTAGGAGCACATCTGATCTCTACTGTAGGAGCACATCTGATCTCTTCTGTAGGAGCACATCTGATCTCTTCTGTAGGAGCACATCTGCACATCTGATCTCTACTGTAGGAGCACATCTGATCTCTACTGTAGGAGCACATCTGATCTCTACTGTAGGAGCACATCTGATCTCTTCTGTAGGAGCACATCTGATCTCTACTGTAGGAGCACATCTGATCTCTACTGTAGGAGCACATCTGGTCTCTACTGTAGGAGCACATCTGATCTCTTCTGTAGGAGCACATCTGATCTCTACTGTAGGAGCACATCTGATCTCTACTGTAGGAGCACATCTGATCTCTTCTGTAGGAGCACATCTGATCTCTACTGTAGGAGCACATCTGATCTCTACTGTAGGAGCACATCTGATCTCTTCTGTAGGAGCACATCTGATCTCTACTGTAGGAGCACATCTGATCTCTTCTGTAGGAGCACATCTGATCTCTACTGTAGGAGCACATCTGATCTCTACTGTAGGAGCACATCTGATCTCTACTGTAGGAGCACATCTGATCTCTACTGTAGGAGCACATCTGATCTCTGCTGTAGGAGCACATCTGATCTCTACTATAGGAGCACATCTGATCTCTTCTGTAGGAGCACATCTGATCTCTACTGTAGGAGCACATCTGATCTCTGCTGTAGGAGCACATCTGATCTCTACTATAGGAGCACATCTAATCTCTTCTGTAGGAGCACATCTGATCTCTACTGTAGGAGCACATCTGATCTCTTCTGTAGGAGCACATCTGATCTCTACTGTAGGAGCACATCTGATCTCTTCTGTAGGAGCACATCTGATCTCTACTGTAGGAGCACATCTGATCTCTTCTGTAGGAGCACATCTGATCTCTACTGTAGGAGCACATCTGATCTCTACTGTAGGAGCACATCTGATCTCTACTGTAGGAGCACATCTGATCTCTACTGTAGGAGCACATCTGATCTCTTCTGTAGGAGCACATCTGATCTCTACTGTAGGAGCACATCTGATCTCTACTGTAGGAGCACATCTGATCTCTTCTGTAGGAGCACATCTGATCTCTACTGTAGGAGCACATCTGATCTCTTCTGTAGGAGCACATCTGATCTCTACTGTAGGAGCACATCTGATCTCTACTGTAGGAGCACATCTGATCTCTACTGTAGGAGCACATCTGATCTCTACTGTAGGAGCACATCTGATCTCTGCTGTAGGAGCACATCTGATCTCTACTATAGGAGCACATCTGATCTCTTCTGTAGGAGCACATCTGATCTCTTCTGTAGGAGCACATCTGATCTCTACTGTAGGAGCACATCTGATCTCTTCTGTAGGAGCACATCTGATCTCTACTGTAGGAGCACATCTGATCTCTTCTGTAGGAGCACATCTGATCTCTACTGTAGGAGCACATCTGATCTCTACTGTAGGAGCACATCTGATCTCTACTATAGGAGCACATCTGATCTCTTCTGTAGGAGCACATCTGATCTCTACTGTAGGAGCACATCTGATCTCTACTGTAGGAGCACATCTGATCTCTACTGTAGGAGCACATCTGATCTCTTCTGTAGGAGCACATCTGATTAGGAGCACATCTGATCTCTACTGTAGGAGCACATCTGATCTCTACTGTAGGAGCACATCTGATCTCTTCTGTAGGAGCACATCTGATTAGGAGCACATCTGATCTCTACTGTAGTAGCACATCTGATCTCTACTGTAGGAGCACATCTGATCTCTTCTGTAGGAGCACATCTGATCTCTTCTGTAGGAGCACATCTGATCTCTACTGTAGTAGCACCCCTGATCTCTACTGTAGGAGCACATCTGATCTCTACTGTAGGAGCACATCTGATCTCTACTGTAGGAGCACATCTGATCTCTTTTGTAGGAGCACATCTGATCTCTACTGTAGTAGCACATCTGATCTCTTCTGTAGGAGCACATCTGATCTCTTCTGTAGGAGCACATCTGATCTCTACTGTAGTAGCACCCCTGATCTCTACTGTAGGAGCACATCTGATCTCTACTGTAGGAGCACATCTGATCTCTACTGTAGGAGCACATCTGATCTCTACTGTAGGAGCACATCTGATCTCTACTGTAGGAGCACATCTGATCTCTACTGTAGGAGCACATCTGATCTCTTCTGTTGGAGCACATCTGATCTCTACTGTAGTAGCACATCTGATCTCTACTATAGGAGCACATCTGATCTCTTCTGTAGGAGCACATCTGATCTCTACTGTAGGAGCACATCTGATCTCTTCTGTAGGAGCACATCTGATCTCTACTGTAGAAACACATCTGATCTCTTCTGTAGGAGCACATCTGCACATCTGATCTCTACTGTAGGAGCACATCTGATATCTACTGTAGTAGCACATCTGATCTCTACTGTAGGAGCACATCTGATCTCTTCTGTAGGAGCACATCTGATCTCTACTGTAGGAGCACATCTGATCTCTTCTGTAGGAGCACATCTGATCTCTACTGTAGAAACACATCTGATCTCTTCTGTAGGAGCACATCTGCACATCTGATCTCTACTGTAGGAGCACATCTGATATCTACTGTAGTAGCACATCTGATCTCTACTGTAGGAGCTTATCTGATCTCTTCTGTAGGAGCACATCTGATCTCTTCTGTAGGAGCACATCTGATCTCTACTTCAGTAGCACCCCTGATCTCTACTGTAGGAGCACATCTGATCTCTACTGTAGGAGCACATCTGATCTCTTTTGTAGGAGCACATCTGATCTCTACTGTAGTAGCACATCTGATCTCTACTGTAGGAGCACATCTGATCTCTTCTGTAGGAGCACATCTGATCTCTACTGTAGGAGCACATCTGATCTCTTCTGTAGGAGCACATCTGATCTCTACTGTAGGAGCATATCTGATCTCTACTGTAGGAGCACATCTGATCTCTACTGTAGGAGCACATCTTATCTCTACTGTAGGAGCACATCTGATCTCTACTTTAGGAGCACATCTGATCTCTACTGTAGGAGCACACCTGATCTCTTCTGTAGGAGTACACCTGATCTCTTCTGTAGGAGCACATCTGATCTCTACTGTAGGAGCACATCTGATCTCTACTGTAGGAGCACATCTGATCTCTACTGTAGGAGCACATCTGATCTCTACTGTAGGAGCACATCTGATCTCTACTGTTGGAGCACATCTGATCTCTACTGTAGTAGCACATCTGATCTCTACTATAGGAGCACATCTGATCTCTTCTGTAGGAGCACATCTGATCTCTACTGTAGGAGCACATCTGATCTCTTCTGTAGGAGCACATCTGATCTCTACTGTAGAAACACATCTGATCTCTTCTGTAGGAGCACATCTGCACATCTGATCTCTACTGTAGGAGCACATCTGATATATACTGTAGTAGCACATCTGATCTCTACTGTAGGAGCTTATCTGATCTCTTCTGTAGGAGCACATCTGATCTCTACTTCAGTAGCACCCCTGATCTCTACTGTAGGAGCACATCTGATCTCTACTGCAGGAGCACATCTGATCTCTTTTGTAGGAGCACATCTGATCTCTACTGTAGTAGCACATCTGATCTCTACTGTAGGAGCACATCTGATCTCTTCTGTAGGAGCACATCTGATCTCTACTGTAGGAGCACATCTGATCTCTTCTGTAGGAGCACATCTGATCTCTACTGTAGGAGCACATCTGATCTCTACTTTAGGAGCACATCTGATCTCTACTGTAGGAGCACACCTGATCTCTACTTTAGGAGCACATCTGATCTCTACTGTAGGAGCACACCTGATCTCTTCTGTAGGAGCACACCTGATCTCTTCTGTAGGAGCACATCTGATCTCTTCTGTAGGAGCACATCTGATCTCTTCTGTAGGAGCACATCTGCACATCTGATCTCTACTGTAGGAGCACATCTGATCTCTACTGTAGGAGCACATCTGGTCTCTACTGTAGGAGCACATCTGGTCTCTTCTGTAGGAGCACATCTGATCTCTCCTGTAGGAGGACATCTGATCTCTACTGTAGGAACACATCTGATCTCTACTGTAGGAGCACATCTGGTCTCTACTGAAGGAGCACATCTGATCTCTTCTGTAGGAGCACATCTGATCTCTCCTGTATGAGGACATCTGATCTCTACTGTAGGAGCACATCTGATCTCTTCTGTAGGAGCACATCTGATCTCTACTTTAGTAGCACATCTGATCTCTACTGTAGGAGCACATCTGATCTCTTCTGTAGGAGCACATCTGGTCTCTACTGTAGGAGCACATCTGATCTCTTCTGTAGGAGCACATCTGCTCTCTACTGTAGGAACACATCTGATCTTTTCTGTAGGAGCACATCTGCACATCTGATCTCTACTGTAGGAGCACATCTGATCTCTACTGTAGGAGCACATCTGGTCTCTACTGTAGGAGCACATCTGATCTCTTCTGTAGGAGCACATCTGATCTCTTCTGTAGGAGCTCACCTGATCTCTACTGTAGTAGCACCCCTGATCTCTACTGTAGGAGCACATCTGATCTCTACTGTAGGAGCACATCTGATCTCTACTGTAGGGGCACATCTGATCTCTACTGTAGGAGCACATCTGATCTCTTCTGTAGGAGCACATCTGATCTCTTCTGTAGGAGCTCACCTGATCTCTACTGTAGTAGCACCCCTGATCTCTACTGTAGGAGCACATCTGATCTCTACTGTAGGAGCACATCTGATCTCTACTGTAGGAGCACATCTGATCTCTACTGTAGGAGCACATCTGATCTCTACTGTAGGAGCACATCTGATCTCTTCTGTAGGAGCACATCTGATCTCTACTGTAGGAGCACATCTGATCTCTTCTGTAGGAGCACATCTGATCTCTACTGTAGGAGCAAATCTGATCTCTACTGTAGGAGCACATCTGATCTCTACTGTAGGAGCACATCTGATCTCTACTGTAGGAGCACATCTGATCTCTTCTGTAGGAGCACATCTGATCTCTACTGTAGGAGCACATATGATCTCTACTGTAGGAGCACATCTGATCTCTACTATAGGAGCACATCTGATCTCTTCTGTAGGAGCACATCTGATCTCCACTGTAGGAGCACATCTGATCTCTACTGTTGGAGCACATCTGATCTCTACTGTAGGAGCACATCTGATCTCTTCTGTAGGAGCACATCTGATTAGGAGCACATATGATCTCTACTGTAGGAGCACATCTGCTCTCTACTGTAGGAACACATCTGATCTTTTCTGTAGGAGCACATCTGCACATCTGATCTCTACTGTAGGAGCACATCTGATCTCTACTGTAGGAGCACATCTGATCTCTACTGTAGGGGCACATCTGATCTCTACTGTAGGAGCACATCTGATCTCTACTGTAGGAGCACATCTGATCTCTACTGTAGGAGCACATATGATCTCTACTGTAGGAGCACATCTGATCTCTACTATAGGAGCACATCTGATCTCTTCTGTAGGAGCACATCTTATCTCTACTGTAGGAGCACATCTGATCTCTACTGTAGGAGCACATCTGATCTCTACTGTAGGAGCACACCTGATCTCTTCTGTAGGAGCACACCTGATCTCTTCTGTAGGAGCACATCTGATCTCTTCTGTAGGAGCACATCTGATCTCTTCTGTAGGAGCACATCTGCACATCTGATCTCTACTGTAGGAGCACATCTGATCTCTACTGTAGGAGCACATCTGGTCTCTACTGTAGGAGCACATCTGATCTCTTCTGTAGGAGCACATCTGATCTCTCCTGTATGAGGACATCTGATCTCTACTGTAGGAGCACATCTGATCTCTTCTGTAGGAGCACATCTGATCTCTACTTTAGTAGCACATCTGATCTCTACTGTAGGAGCACATCTGATCTCTTCTGTAGGAGCACATCTGGTCTCTACTGTAGGAGCACATCTGGTCTCTTCTGTAGGAGCACACCTGATCTCTTCTGTAGGAGCACATCTGATCTCTTCTGTAGGAGCACATCTGATCTCTTCTGTAGGAGCACATCTGCACATCTGATCTCTACTGTAGGAGCACATCTGATCTCTACTGTAGGAGCACATCTGGTCTCTACTGTAGGAGCACATCTGATCTCTTCTGTAGGAGCACATCTGATCTCTCCTGTATGAGGACATCTGATCTCTACTGTAGGAGCACATCTGATCTCTTCTGTAGGAGGACATCTGATCTCTACTGTAGGGGCACAGCTGATCTCTACTGTAGTAGCACATCTGATCTCTACTGTAGGGGCACAGCTGATCTCTACTGTAGGAGCACATCTGATCTCTTCTGTAGGAGCACATCTGATCTCTAATGTAGGAGCACATCTGATCTCTACTGTAGGAACACATCTGATCTTTTCTGTAGGAGCACATCTGCACATCTGATCTCTACTGTAGGAGCACATCTGATCTCTACTGTAGGAGCACATCTGGTCTCTACTGTAGGAGCACATCTGATCTCTACTGTAGGAGCACATCTGATCTCTACTGTAGGAGCACATCTGATCTCTTCTGTAGGAGCACATCTGATCTCTACTGTAGGAGCACATCTGATCTCTACTGTAGGAGCACATCTGGTCTCTACTGTAGGAGCACATCTGATCTCTTCTGTAGGAGCACATCTGATCTCTACTGTAGGAGCACATCTGATCTCTACTGTAGGAGCACATCTGATCTCTTCTGTAGGAGCACATCTGATCTCTACTGTAGGAGCACATCTGATCTCTACTGTAGGAGCACATCTGATCTCTTCTGTAGGAGCACATCTGATCTCTTCTGTAGGAGCACATCTGATCTCTACTGTAGGAGCACATCTGATCTCTACTGTAGGAGCACATCTGATCTCTACTGTAGGAGCACATCTGATCTCTGCTGTAGGAGCACATCTGATCTCTACTATAGGAGCACATCTGATCTCTTCTGTAGGAGCACATCTGATCTCTACTGTAGGAGCACATCTGATCTCTGCTGTAGGAGCACATCTGATCTCTACTATAGGAGCACATCTGATCTCTTCTGTAGGAGCACATCTGATCTCTACTGTAGGAGCACATCTGATCTCTTCTGTAGGAGCACATCTGATCTCTACTGTAGGAGCACATCTGATCTCTTCTGTAGGAGCACATCTGATCTCTACTGTAGGAGCACATCTGATCTCTTCTGTAGGAGCACATCTGATCTCTACTGTAGGAGCACATCTGATCTCTTCTGTAGGAGCACATCTGATCTCTTCTGTAGGAGCACATCTGCACATCTGATCTCTACTGTAGGAGCTTATCTGATCTCTTCTGTAGGAGCACATCTGATCTCTACTTCAGTAGCACCCCTGATCTCTACTGTAGGAGCACATCTGATCTCTACTGCAGGAGCACATCTGATCTCTACTGTAGGAGCACATCTGATCTCTTCTGTAGGAGCACATCTGATCTCTACTGTAGGAGCACATCTGATCTCTTCTGTAGGAGCACATCTGATCTCTTCTGTAGGAGCACATCTGATCTCTACTGTAGGAGCACATCTGATCTCTTCTGTAGGAGCACATCTGATCTCTACTGTAGGAGCACATCTGATCTCTTCTGTAGGAGCACATCTGATCTCTTCTGTAGGAGCACATCTGCACATCTGATCTCTACTGTAGGAGCACATCTGATCTCTACTGTAGGAGCACATCTGATCTCTACTGTAGGAGCACATCTGATCTCTTCTGTAGGAGCACATCTGATCTCTACTGTAGGAGCACATCTGATCTCTACTGTAGGAGCACATCTGGTCTCTACTGTAGGAGCACATCTGATCTCTTCTGTAGGAGCACATCTGATCTCTACTGTAGGAGCACATCTGATCTCTACTGTAGGAGCACATCTGATCTCTTCTGTAGGAGCACATCTGATCTCTACTGTAGGAGCACATCTGATCTCTACTGTAGGAGCACATCTGATCTCTTCTGTAGGAGCACATCTGATCTCTACTGTAGGAGCACATCTGATCTCTTCTGTAGGAGCACATCTGATCTCTACTGTAGGAGCACATCTGATCTCTACTGTAGGAGCACATCTGATCTCTACTGTAGGAGCACATCTGATCTCTACTGTAGGAGCACATCTGATCTCTGCTGTAGGAGCACATCTGATCTCTACTATAGGAGCACATCTGATCTCTTCTGTAGGAGCACATCTGATCTCTACTGTAGGAGCACATCTGATCTCTGCTGTAGGAGCACATCTGATCTCTACTATAGGAGCACATCTAATCTCTTCTGTAGGAGCACATCTGATCTCTACTGTAGGAGCACATCTGATCTCTTCTGTAGGAGCACATCTGATCTCTACTGTAGGAGCACATCTGATCTCTTCTGTAGGAGCACATCTGATCTCTACTGTAGGAGCACATCTGATCTCTTCTGTAGGAGCACATCTGATCTCTACTGTAGGAGCACATCTGATCTCTACTGTAGGAGCACATCTGATCTCTACTGTAGGAGCACATCTGATCTCTACTGTAGGAGCACATCTGATCTCTTCTGTAGGAGCACATCTGATCTCTACTGTAGGAGCACATCTGATCTCTACTGTAGGAGCACATCTGATCTCTTCTGTAGGAGCACATCTGATCTCTACTGTAGGAGCACATCTGATCTCTTCTGTAGGAGCACATCTGATCTCTACTGTAGGAGCACATCTGATCTCTACTGTAGGAGCACATCTGATCTCTACTGTAGGAGCACATCTGATCTCTACTGTAGGAGCACATCTGATCTCTGCTGTAGGAGCACATCTGATCTCTACTATAGGAGCACATCTGATCTCTTCTGTAGGAGCACATCTGATCTCTTCTGTAGGAGCACATCTGATCTCTACTGTAGGAGCACATCTGATCTCTTCTGTAGGAGCACATCTGATCTCTACTGTAGGAGCACATCTGATCTCTTCTGTAGGAGCACATCTGATCTCTACTGTAGGAGCACATCTGATCTCTACTGTAGGAGCACATCTGATCTCTACTATAGGAGCACATCTGATCTCTTCTGTAGGAGCACATCTGATCTCTACTGTAGGAGCACATCTGATCTCTACTGTAGGAGCACATCTGATCTCTACTGTAGGAGCACATCTGATCTCTTCTGTAGGAGCACATCTGATTAGGAGCACATCTGATCTCTACTGTAGGAGCACATCTGATCTCTACTGTAGGAGCACATCTGATCTCTTCTGTAGGAGCACATCTGATTAGGAGCACATCTGATCTCTACTGTAGTAGCACATCTGATCTCTACTGTAGGAGCACATCTGATCTCTTCTGTAGGAGCACATCTGATCTCTTCTGTAGGAGCACATCTGATCTCTACTGTAGTAGCACCCCTGATCTCTACTGTAGGAGCACATCTGATCTCTACTGTAGGAGCACATCTGATCTCTACTGTAGGAGCACATCTGATCTCTTTTGTAGGAGCACATCTGATCTCTACTGTAGTAGCACATCTGATCTCTTCTGTAGGAGCACATCTGATCTCTTCTGTAGGAGCACATCTGATCTCTACTGTAGTAGCACCCCTGATCTCTACTGTAGGAGCACATCTGATCTCTACTGTAGGAGCACATCTGATCTCTACTGTAGGAGCACATCTGATCTCTACTGTAGGAGCACATCTGATCTCTACTGTAGGAGCACATCTGATCTCTACTGTAGGAGCACATCTGATCTCTTCTGTTGGAGCACATCTGATCTCTACTGTAGTAGCACATCTGATCTCTACTATAGGAGCACATCTGATCTCTTCTGTAGGAGCACATCTGATCTCTACTGTAGGAGCACATCTGATCTCTTCTGTAGGAGCACATCTGATCTCTACTGTAGAAACACATCTGATCTCTTCTGTAGGAGCACATCTGCACATCTGATCTCTACTGTAGGAGCACATCTGATATCTACTGTAGTAGCACATCTGATCTCTACTGTAGGAGCTTATCTGATCTCTTCTGTAGGAGCACATCTGATCTCTTCTGTAGGAGCACATCTGATCTCTACTTCAGTAGCACCCCTGATCTCTACTGTAGGAGCACATCTGATCTCTACTGTAGGAGCACATCTGATCTCTTTTGTAGGAGCACATCTGATCTCTACTGTAGTAGCACATCTGATCTCTACTGTAGGAGCACATCTGATCTCTTCTGTAGGAGCACATCTGATCTCTACTGTAGGAGCACATCTGATCTCTTCTGTAGGAGCATATCTGATCTCTACTGTAGGAGCACATCTGATCTCTACTGTAGGAGCACATCTTATCTCTACTGTAGGAGCACATCTGATCTCTACTTTAGGAGCACATCTGATCTCTACTGTAGGAGCACACCTGATCTCTTCTGTAGGAGTACACCTGATCTCTTCTGTAGGAGCACATCTGATCTCTACTGTAGGAGCACATCTGATCTCTACTGTAGGAGCACATCTGATCTCTACTGTAGGAGCACATCTGATCTCTACTGTAGGAGCACATCTGATCTCTACTGTTGGAGCACATCTGATCTCTACTGTAGTAGCACATCTGATCTCTACTATAGGAGCACATCTGATCTCTTCTGTAGGAGCACATCTGATCTCTACTGTAGGAGCACATCTGATCTCTTCTGTAGGAGCACATCTGATCTCTACTGTAGAAACACATCTGATCTCTTCTGTAGGAGCACATCTGCACATCTGATCTCTACTGTAGGAGCACATCTGATATATACTGTAGTAGCACATCTGATCTCTACTGTAGGAGCTTATCTGATCTCTTCTGTAGGAGCACATCTGATCTCTACTTCAGTAGCACCCCTGATCTCTACTGTAGGAGCACATCTGATCTCTACTGCAGGAGCACATCTGATCTCTTTTGTAGGAGCACATCTGATCTCTACTGTAGTAGCACATCTGATCTCTACTGTAGGAGCACATCTGATCTCTTCTGTAGGAGCACATCTGATCTCTACTGTAGGAGCACATCTGATCTCTTCTGTAGGAGCACATCTGATCTCTACTGTAGGAGCACATCTTATCTCTACTGTAGGAGCACATCTGATCTCTACTTTAGGAGCACATCTGATCTCTACTGTAGGAGCACACCTGATCTCTACTTTAGGAGCACATCTGATCTCTACTGTAGGAGCACACCTGATCTCTTCTGTAGGAGCACACCTGATCTCTTCTGTAGGAGCACATCTGATCTCTTCTGTAGGAGCACATCTGATCTCTTCTGTAGGAGCACATCTGCACATCTGATCTCTACTGTAGGAGCACATCTGATCTCTACTGTAGGAGCACATCTGGTCTCTACTGTAGGAGCACATCTGGTCTCTTCTGTAGGAGCACATCTGATCTCTCCTGTAGGAGGACATCTGATCTCTACTGTAGGAACACATCTGATCTCTACTGTAGGAGCACATCTGGTCTCTACTGAAGGAGCACATCTGATCTCTTCTGTAGGAGCACATCTGATCTCTCCTGTATGAGGACATCTGATCTCTACTGTAGGAGCACATCTGATCTCTTCTGTAGGAGCACATCTGATCTCTACTTTAGTAGCACATCTGATCTCTACTGTAGGAGCACATCTGATCTCTTCTGTAGGAGCACATCTGGTCTCTACTGTAGGAGCACATCTGATCTCTTCTGTAGGAGCACATCTGCTCTCTACTGTAGGAACACATCTGATCTTTTCTGTAGGAGCACATCTGCACATCTGATCTCTACTGTAGGAGCACATCTGATCTCTACTGTAGGAGCACATCTGGTCTCTACTGTAGGAGCACATCTGATCTCTTCTGTAGGAGCACATCTGATCTCTTCTGTAGGAGCTCACCTGATCTCTACTGTAGTAGCACCCCTGATCTCTACTGTAGGAGCACATCTGATCTCTACTGTAGGAGCACATCTGATCTCTACTGTAGGGGCACATCTGATCTCTACTGTAGGAGCACATCTGATCTCTTCTGTAGGAGCACATCTGATCTCTTCTGTAGGAGCTCACCTGATCTCTACTGTAGTAGCACCCCTGATCTCTACTGTAGGAGCACATCTGATCTCTACTGTAGGAGCACATCTGATCTCTACTGTAGGAGCACATCTGATCTCTACTGTAGGAGCACATCTGATCTCTTCTGTAGGAGCACATCTGATCTCTTCTGTAGGAGCACATCTGATCTCTACTGTAGGAGCAAATCTGATCTCTACTGTAGGAGCACATCTGATCTCTATTGTAGGAGCACATCTGATCTCTACTGTAGGAGCACATCTGATCTCTTCTGTAGGAGCACATCTGATCTCTACTGTAGGAGCACATATGATCTCTACTGTAGGAGCACATCTGATCTCTACTATAGGAGCACATCTGATCTCTTCTGTAGGAGCACATCTGATCTCCACTGTAGGAGCACATCTGATCTCTACTGTTGGAGCACATCTGATCTCTACTGTAGGAGCACATCTGATCTCTTCTGTAGGAGCACATCTGATTAGGAGCACATATGATCTCTACTGTAGGAGCACATCTGATCTCTACTGTAGGAGCACATCTGATCTCTACTGTAGGAGCACATCTGATCTCTTCTGTAGGAGCACATCTGATATCTACTGTAGTAGCACATCTGATCTCTACTGTAGGAGCACATCTGATCTCTTCTGTAGGAGCACATCTGATCTCTTCTGTAGGAGCACATCTGATCTCTACTGTAGGAGCACATCTGATCTCTACTGTAGGAGCACATCTGATCTCTTCTGTAGGAGCACATCTGATCTCTACTGTAGAAACACATCTGATCTCTTCTGTAGGAGCACATCTGCACATCTGATCTCTACTGTAGGAGCACATCTGATCTCTACTGTAGGAGCACATCTGATCTCTACTGTAGGAGCACATCTGATCTCTTCTGTAGGAGCACATCTGATCTCTCCTGTAGGAGCACATCTGATCTCTTCTGTAGGAGCACATCTGCTCTCTACTGTAGGAACACATCTGATCTTTTCTGTAGGAGCACATCTGCACATCTGATCTCTACTGTAGGAGCACATCTGATCTCTACTGTAGGAGCACATCTGATCTCTACTGTAGGGGCACATCTGATCTCTACTGTAGGAGCACATCTGATCTCTACTGTAGGAGCACATCTGCTCTCTACTGTAGGAACACATCTGATCTTTTCTGTAGGAGCACATCTGCACATCTGATCTCTACTGTAGGAGCACATCTGATCTCTACTGTAGGAGCACATCTGATCTCTACTGTAGGGGCACATCTGATCTCTACTGTAGGAGCACATCTGATCTCTACTGTAGGAGCACATCTGATCTCTACTGTAGGAGCACATATGATCTCTACTGTAGGAGCACATCTGATCTCTACTATAGGAGCACATCTGATCTCTTCTGTAGGAGCACATCTTATCTCTACTGTAGGAGCACATCTGATCTCTACTGTAGGAGCACATCTGATCTCTACTGTAGGAGCACATCTGATCTCTTCTGTAGGAGCACATCTGATCTCTCCTGTAGGAGGACATCTGATCTCTACTGTAGGAACACATCTGATCTCTACTGTAGGAGCACATCTGGTCTCTACTGAAGGAGCACATCTGATCTCTTCTGTAGGAGCACATCTGATCTCTCCTGTATGAGGACATCTGATCTCTACTGTAGGAGCACATCTGATCTCTTCTGTAGGAGGACATCTGATCTCTACTGTAGGGGCACAGCTGATCTCTACTGTAGTAGCACATCTGATCTCTACTGTAGGGGCACAGCTGATCTCTACTGTAGGAGCACATCTGATCTCTTCTGTAGGAGCACATCTGATCTCTAATGTAGGAGCACATCTGATCTCTACTGTAGGAACACATCTGATCTTTTCTGTAGGAGCACATCTGCACATCTGATCTCTACTGTAGGAGCACATCTGATCTCTACTGTAGGAGCACATCTGGTCTCTACTGTAGGAGCACATCTGATCTCTACTGTAGGAGCACATCTGATCTCTACTGTAGGAGCACATCTGATCTCTTCTGTAGGAGCACATCTGATCTCTACTGTAGGAGCACATCTGATCTCTACTGTAGGAGCACATCTGGTCTCTACTGTAGGAGCACATCTGATCTCTTCTGTAGGAGCACATCTGATCTCTACTGTAGGAGCACATCTGATCTCTTCTGTAGGAGCACATCTGATCTCTTCTGTAGGAGCACATCTGATCTCTACTGTAGGAGCACATCTGATCTCTTCTGTAGGAGCACATCTGATCTCTACTGTAGGAGCACATCTGATCTCTTCTGTAGGAGCACATCTGATCTCTTCTGTAGGAGCACATCTGCACATCTGATCTCTACTGTAGGAGCACATCTGATCTCTACTGTAGGAGCACATCTGATCTCTACTGTAGGAGCACATCTGATCTCTACTGTAGGAGCACATCTGATCTCTTCTGTAGGAGCACATCTGGTCTCTACTGTAGGAGCACATCTGATCTCTTCTGTAGGAGCACATCTGCTCTCTACTGTAGGAACACATCTGATCTTTTCTGTAGGAGCACATCTGCACATCTGATCTCTACTGTAGGAGCACATCTGATCTCTACTGTAGGAGCACATCTGGTCTCTACTGTAGGAGCACATCTGATCTCTTCTGTAGGAGCACATCTGATCTCTTCTGTAGGAGCTCACCTGATCTCTACTGTAGTAGCACCCCTGATCTCTACTGTAGGAGCACATCTGATCTCTACTGTAGGAGCACATCTGATCTCTACTGTAGGGGCACATCTGATCTCTACTGTAGGAGCACATCTGATCTCTTCTGTAGGAGCACATCTGATCTCTTCTGTAGGAGCTCACCTGATCTCTACTGTAGTAGCACCCCTGATCTCTACTGTAGGAGCACATCTGATCTCTACTGTAGGAGCACATCTGATCTCTTCTGTAGGAGCACATCTGATCTCTACTGTAGGAGCACATCTGATCTCTACTGTAGGAGCACATCTGATCTCTTCTGTAGGAGCACATCTGATCTCTACTGTAGGAGCACATCTGATCTCTTCTGTAGGAGCACATCTGATCTCTACTGTAGGAGCAAATCTGATCTCTACTGTAGGAGCACATCTGATCTCTACTGTAGGAGCACATCTGATCTCTTCTGTAGGAGCACATCTGATCTCTACTGTAGGAGCACATATGATCTCTACTGTAGGAGCACATCTGATCTCTACTATAGGAGCACATCTGATCTCTTCTGTAGGAGCACATCTGATCTCCACTGTAGGAGCACATCTGATCTCTACTGTTGGAGCACATCTGATCTCTACTGTAGGAGCACATCTGATCTCTTCTGTAGGAGCACATCTGATTAGGAGCACATATGATCTCTACTGTAGGAGCACATCTGATCTCTACTGTAGGAGCACATCTGATCTCTACTGTAGGAGCACATCTGATCTCTTCTGTAGGAGCACATCTGATATCTACTGTAGTAGCACATCTGATCTCTACTGTAGGAGCACATCTGATCTCTTCTGTAGGAGCACATCTGATCTCTTCTGTAGGAGCACATCTGATCTCTACTGTAGGAGCACATCTGATCTCTACTGTAGGAGCACATCTGATCTCTACTGTAGGAGCACATCTGATCTCTTCTGTAGGAGCACATCTGATTAGGAGCACATCTGATCTCTACTGTAGGAGCACATCTGATCTCTACTGTAGGAGCACATCTGATCTCTTCTGTAGGAGCACATCTGATTAGGAGCACATCTGATCTCTACTGTAGTAGCACATCTGATCTCTACTGTAGGAGCACATCTGATCTCTTCTGTAGGAGCACATCTGATCTCTTCTGTAGGAGCACATCTGATCTCTACTGTAGTAGCACCCCTGATCTCTACTGTAGGAGCACATCTGATCTCTACTGTAGGAGCACATCTGATCTCTACTGTAGGAGCACATCTGATCTCTTTTGTAGGAGCACATCTGATCTCTACTGTAGTAGCACATCTGATCTCTTCTGTAGGAGCACATCTGATCTCTTCTGTAGGAGCACATCTGATCTCTACTGTAGTAGCACCCCTGATCTCTACTGTAGGAGCACATCTGATCTCTACTGTAGGAGCACATCTGATCTCTACTGTAGGAGCACATCTGATCTCTACTGTAGGAGCACATCTGATCTCTACTGTAGGAGCACATCTGATCTCTACTGTAGGAGCACATCTGATCTCTTCTGTTGGAGCACATCTGATCTCTACTGTAGTAGCACATCTGATCTCTACTATAGGAGCACATCTGATCTCTTCTGTAGGAGCACATCTGATCTCTACTGTAGGAGCACATCTGATCTCTTCTGTAGGAGCACATCTGATCTCTACTGTAGAAACACATCTGATCTCTTCTGTAGGAGCACATCTGCACATCTGATCTCTACTGTAGGAGCACATCTGATATCTACTGTAGTAGCACATCTGATCTCTACTGTAGGAGCTTATCTGATCTCTTCTGTAGGAGCACATCTGATCTCTTCTGTAGGAGCACATCTGATCTCTACTTCAGTAGCACCCCTGATCTCTACTGTAGGAGCACATCTGATCTCTACTGTAGGAGCACATCTGATCTCTTTTGTAGGAGCACATCTGATCTCTACTGTAGTAGCACATCTGATCTCTACTGTAGGAGCACATCTGGTCTCTTCTGTAGGAGCACATCTGATCTCTCCTGTAGGAGGACATCTGATCTCTACTGTAGGAACACATCTGATCTCTACTGTAGGAGCACATCTGGTCTCTACTGAAGGAGCACATCTGATCTCTTCTGTAGGAGCACATCTGATCTCTCCTGTATGAGGACATCTGATCTCTACTGTAGGAGCACATCTGATCTCTTCTGTAGGAGCACATCTGATCTCTACTTTAGTAGCACATCTGATCTCTACTGTAGGAGCACATCTGATCTCTTCTGTAGGAGCACATCTGGTCTCTACTGTAGGAGCACATCTGATCTCTTCTGTAGGAGCACATCTGCTCTCTACTGTAGGAACACATCTGATCTTTTCTGTAGGAGCACATCTGCACATCTGATCTCTACTGTAGGAGCACATCTGATCTCTACTGTAGGAGCACATCTGGTCTCTACTGTAGGAGCACATCTGATCTCTTCTGTAGGAGCACATCTGATCTCTTCTGTAGGAGCTCACCTGATCTCTACTGTAGTAGCACCCCTGATCTCTACTGTAGGAGCACATCTGATCTCTACTGTAGGAGCACATCTGATCTCTACTGTAGGGGCACATCTGATCTCTACTGTAGGAGCACATCTGATCTCTTCTGTAGGAGCACATCTGATCTCTTCTGTAGGAGCTCACCTGATCTCTACTGTAGTAGCACCCCTGATCTCTACTGTAGGAGCACATCTGATCTCTACTGTAGGAGCACATCTGATCTCTACTGTAGGAGCACATCTGATCTCTACTGTAGGAGCACATCTGATCTCTTCTGTAGGAGCACATCTGATCTCTTCTGTAGGAGCACATCTGATCTCTACTGTAGGAGCAAATCTGATCTCTACTGTAGGAGCACATCTGATCTCTATTGTAGGAGCACATCTGATCTCTACTGTAGGAGCACATCTGATCTCTTCTGTAGGAGCACATCTGATCTCTACTGTAGGAGCACATATGATCTCTACTGTAGGAGCACATCTGATCTCTACTATAGGAGCACATCTGATCTCTTCTGTAGGAGCACATCTGATCTCCACTGTAGGAGCACATCTGATCTCTACTGTTGGAGCACATCTGATCTCTACTGTAGGAGCACATCTGATCTCTTCTGTAGGAGCACATCTGATTAGGAGCACATATGATCTCTACTGTAGGAGCACATCTGATCTCTACTGTAGGAGCACATCTGATCTCTACTGTAGGAGCACATCTGATCTCTTCTGTAGGAGCACATCTGATATCTACTGTAGTAGCACATCTGATCTCTACTGTAGGAGCACATCTGATCTCTTCTGTAGGAGCACATCTGATCTCTTCTGTAGGAGCACATCTGATCTCTACTGTAGGAGCACATCTGATCTCTACTGTAGGAGCACATCTGATCTCTTCTGTAGGAGAACATCTGATCTCTACTGTAGAAACACATCTGATCTCTTCTGTAGGAGCACATCTGCACATCTGATCTCTACTGTAGGAGCACATCTGATCTCTACTGTAGGAGCACATCTGATCTCTACTGTAGGAGCACATCTGATCTCTTCTGTAGGAGCACATCTGATCTCTCCTGTAGGAGCACATCTGATCTCTTCTGTAGGAGCACATCTGCTCTCTACTGTAGGAACACATCTGATCTTTTCTGTAGGAGCACATCTGCACATCTGATCTCTACTGTAGGAGCACATCTGATCTCTACTGTAGGAGCACATCTGATCTCTACTGTAGGGGCACATCTGATCTCTACTGTAGGAGCACATCTGATCTCTACTGTAGGAGCACATCTGCTCTCTACTGTAGGAACACATCTGATCTTTTCTGTAGGAGCACATCTGCACATCTGATCTCTACTGTAGGAGCACATCTGATCTCTACTGTAGGAGCACATCTGATCTCTACTGTAGGGGCACATCTGATCTCTACTGTAGGAGCACATCTGATCTCTACTGTAGGAGCACATCTGATCTCTACTGTAGGAGCACATATGATCTCTACTGTAGGAGCACATCTGATCTCTACTATAGGAGCACATCTGATCTCTTCTGTAGGAGCACATCTTATCTCTACTGTAGGAGCACATCTGATCTCTACTGTAGGAGCACATCTGATCTCTACTGTAGGAGCACATCTGATCTCTTCTGTAGGAGCACATCTGATCTCTCCTGTAGGAGGACATCTGATCTCTACTGTAGGAACACATCTGATCTCTACTGTAGGAGCACATCTGGTCTCTACTGAAGGAGCACATCTGATCTCTTCTGTAGGAGCACATCTGATCTCTCCTGTATGAGGACATCTGATCTCTACTGTAGGAGCACATCTGATCTCTTCTGTAGGAGGACATCTGATCTCTACTGTAGGGGCACAGCTGATCTCTACTGTAGTAGCACATCTGATCTCTACTGTAGGGGCACAGCTGATCTCTACTGTAGGAGCACATCTGATCTCTTCTGTAGGAGCACATCTGATCTCTAATGTAGGAGCACATCTGATCTCTACTGTAGGAACACATCTGATCTTTTCTGTAGGAGCACATCTGCACATCTGATCTCTACTGTAGGAGCACATCTGATCTCTACTGTAGGAGCACATCTGGTCTCTACTGTAGGAGCACATCTGATCTCTACTGTAGGAGCACATCTGATCTCTACTGTAGGAGCACATCTGATCTCTTCTGTAGGAGCACATCTGATCTCTACTGTAGGAGCACATCTGATCTCTACTGTAGGAGCACATCTGGTCTCTACTGTAGGAGCACATCTGATCTCTTCTGTAGGAGCACATCTGATCTCTACTGTAGGAGCACATCTGATCTCTTTTGTAGGAGCACATCTGATCTCTTCTGTAGGAGCACATCTGATCTCTACTGTAGGAGCACATCTGATCTCTTCTGTAGGAGCACATCTGATCTCTACTGTAGGAGCACATCTGATCTCTTCTGTAGGAGCACATCTGATCTCTTCTGTAGGAGCACATCTGCACATCTGATCTCTACTGTAGGAGCACATCTGATCTCTACTGTAGGAGCACATCTGATCTCTACTGTAGGAGCACATCTGATCTCTACTGTAGGAGCACATCTGATCTCTTCTGTAGGAGCACATCTGGTCTCTACTGTAGGAGCACATCTGATCTCTTCTGTAGGAGCACATCTGCTCTCTACTGTAGGAACACATCTGATCTTTTCTGTAGGAGCACATCTGCACATCTGATCTCTACTGTAGGAGCACATCTGATCTCTACTGTAGGAGCACATCTGGTCTCTACTGTAGGAGCACATCTGATCTCTTCTGTAGGAGCACATCTGATCTCTTCTGTAGGAGCTCACCTGATCTCTACTGTAGTAGCACCCCTGATCTCTACTGTAGGAGCACATCTGATCTCTACTGTAGGAGCACATCTGATCTCTACTGTAGGGGCACATCTGATCTCTACTGTAGGAGCACATCTGATCTCTTCTGTAGGAGCACATCTGATCTCTTCTGTAGGAGCTCACCTGATCTCTACTGTAGTAGCACCCCTGATCTCTACTGTAGGAGCACATCTGATCTCTACTGTAGGAGCACATCTGATCTCTTCTGTAGGAGCACATCTGATCTCTACTGTAGGAGCACATCTGATCTCTACTGTAGGAGCACATCTGATCTCTTCTGTAGGAGCACATCTGATCTCTACTGTAGGAGCACATCTGATCTCTTCTGTAGGAGCACATCTGATCTCTACTGTAGGAGCAAATCTGATCTCTACTGTAGGAGCACATCTGATCTCTACTGTAGGAGCACATCTGATCTCTTCTGTAGGAGCACATCTGATCTCTACTGTAGGAGCACATATGATCTCTACTGTAGGAGCACATCTGATCTCTACTATAGGAGCACATCTGATCTCTTCTGTAGGAGCACATCTGATCTCCACTGTAGGAGCACATCTGATCTCTACTGTTGGAGCACATCTGATCTCTACTGTAGGAGCACATCTGATCTCTTCTGTAGGAGCACATCTGATTAGGAGCACATATGATCTCTACTGTAGGAGCACATCTGATCTCTACTGTAGGAGCACATCTGATCTCTACTGTAGGAGCACATCTGATCTCTTCTGTAGGAGCACATTTGATATCTACTGTAGTAGCACATCTGATCTCTACTGTAGGAGCACATCTGATCTCTTCTGTAGGAGCACATCTGATCTCTTCTGTAGGAGCACATCTGATCTCTACTGTAGGAGCACATCTGATCTCTACTGTAGGAGCACATCTGATCTCTTCTGTAGGAGCACATCTGATCTCTTCTGTAGGAGCACATCTGATCTCTACTGTAGAAACACATCTGATCTCTTCTGTAGGAGCACATCTGCACATCTGATCTCTACTGTAGGAGCACATCTGATCTCTACTGTAGGAGCACATCTGATCTCTACTGTAGGAGCACATCTGGTCTCTACTGTAGGAGCACATCTGATCTCTTCTGTAGGAGCACATCTGATCTCTCCTGTAGGAGGACATCTGATCTCTACTGTAGGAGCACATCTGCTCTCTACTGTAGGAACACATCTGATCTTTTCTGTAGGAGCACATCTGCACATCTGATCTCTACTGTAGGAGCACATCTGATCTCTACTGTAGGAGCACATCTGATCTCTACTGTAGGGCACATCTGATCTCTACTGTAGGAGCACATCTGATCTCTACTGTAGGAGCACATCTGCTCTCTACTGTAGGAACACATCTGATCTTTTCTGTAGGAGCACATCTGCACATCTGATCTCTACTGTAGGAGCACATCTGATCTCTACTGTAGGAGCACATCTGATCTCTACTGTAGGGGCACATCTGATCTCTACTGTAGGAGCACATCTGATCTCTACTGTAGGAGCACATCTGATCTCTACTGTAGGAGCACATATGATCTCTACTGTAGGAGCACATCTGATCTCTACTATAGGAGCACATCTGATCTCTTCTGTAGGAGCACATCTTATCTCTACTGTAGGAGCACATCTGATCTCTACTGTAGGAGCACATCTGATCTCTACTGTAGGAGCACACCTGATCTCTTCTGTAGGAGCACACCTGATCTCTTCTGTAGGAGCACATCTGATCTCTTCTGTAGGAGCACATCTGATCTCTTCTGTAGGAGCACATCTGCACATCTGATCTCTACTGTAGGAGCACATCTGATCTCTACTGTAGGAACACATCTGATCTTTTCTGTAGGAGCACATCTGCACATCTGATCTCTACTGTAGGAGCACATCTGATCTCTACTGTAGGAGCACATCTGATCTCTACTGTAGGGGCACATCTGATCTCTACTGTAGGAGCACATCTGATCTCTACTGTAGGAGCACATCTGCTCTCTACTGTAGGAACACATCTGATCTTTTCTGTAGGAGCACATCTGCACATCTGATCTCTACTGTAGGAGCACATCTGATCTCTACTGTAGGAGCACATCTGATCTCTACTGTAGGGGCACATCTGATCTCTACTGTAGGAGCACATCTGATCTCTACTGTAGGAGCACATCTGATCTCTACTGTAGGAGCACATATGATCTCTACTGTAGGAGCACATCTGATCTCTACTATAGGAGCACATCTGATCTCTTCTGTAGGAGCACATCTTATCTCTACTGTAGGAGCACATCTGATCTCTACTGTAGGAGCACATCTGATCTCTACTGTAGGAGCACATCTGATCTCTTCTGTAGGAGCACATCTGATCTCTCCTGTAGGAGGACATCTGATCTCTACTGTAGGAACACATCTGATCTCTACTGTAGGAGCACATCTGGTCTCTACTGAAGGAGCACATCTGATCTCTTCTGTAGGAGCACATCTGATCTCTCCTGTATGAGGACATCTGATCTCTACTGTAGGAGCACATCTGATCTCTTCTGTAGGAGGACATCTGATCTCTACTGTAGGGGCACAGCTGATCTCTACTGTAGTAGCACATCTGATCTCTACTGTAGGGGCACAGCTGATCTCTACTGTAGGAGCACATCTGATCTCTTCTGTAGGAGCACATCTGATCTCTAATGTAGGAGCACATCTGATCTCTACTGTAGGAACACATCTGATCTTTTCTGTAGGAGCACATCTGCACATCTGATCTCTACTGTAGGAGCACATCTGATCTCTACTGTAGGAGCACATCTGGTCTCTACTGTAGGAGCACATCTGATCTCTACTGTAGGAGCACATCTGATCTCTACTGTAGGAGCACATCTGATCTCTTCTGTAGGAGCACATCTGATCTCTACTGTAGGAGCACATCTGATCTCTACTGTAGGAGCACATCTGGTCTCTACTGTAGGAGCACATCTGATCTCTTCTGTAGGAGCACATCTGATCTCTACTGTAGGAGCACATCTGATCTCTTTTGTAGGAGCACATCTGATCTCTTCTGTAGGAGCACATCTGATCTCTACTGTAGGAGCACATCTGATCTCTTCTGTAGGAGCACATCTGATCTCTACTGTAGGAGCACATCTGATCTCTTCTGTAGGAGCACATCTGATCTCTTCTGTAGGAGCACATCTGCACATCTGATCTCTACTGTAGGAGCACATCTGATCTCTACTGTAGGAGCACATCTGATCTCTACTGTAGGAGCACATCTGATCTCTACTGTAGGAGCACATCTGATCTCTTCTGTAGGAGCACATCTGGTCTCTACTGTAGGAGCACATCTGATCTCTTCTGTAGGAGCACATCTGCTCTCTACTGTAGGAACACATCTGATCTTTTCTGTAGGAGCACATCTGCACATCTGATCTCTACTGTAGGAGCACATCTGATCTCTACTGTAGGAGCACATCTGGTCTCTACTGTAGGAGCACATCTGATCTCTTCTGTAGGAGCACATCTGATCTCTTCTGTAGGAGCTCACCTGATCTCTACTGTAGTAGCACCCCTGATCTCTACTGTAGGAGCACATCTGATCTCTACTGTAGGAGCACATCTGATCTCTACTGTAGGGGCACATCTGATCTCTACTGTAGGAGCACATCTGATCTCTTCTGTAGGAGCACATCTGATCTCTTCTGTAGGAGCTCACCTGATCTCTACTGTAGTAGCACCCCTGATCTCTACTGTAGGAGCACATCTGATCTCTACTGTAGGAGCACATCTGATCTCTTCTGTAGGAGCACATCTGATCTCTACTGTAGGAGCACATCTGATCTCTACTGTAGGAGCACATCTGATCTCTTCTGTAGGAGCACATCTGATCTCTACTGTAGGAGCACATCTGATCTCTTCTGTAGGAGCACATCTGATCTCTACTGTAGGAGCAAATCTGATCTCTACTGTAGGAGCACATCTGATCTCTACTGTAGGAGCACATCTGATCTCTTCTGTAGGAGCACATCTGATCTCTACTGTAGGAGCACATATGATCTCTACTGTAGGAGCACATCTGATCTCTACTATAGGAGCACATCTGATCTCTTCTGTAGGAGCACATCTGATCTCCACTGTAGGAGCACATCTGATCTCTACTGTTGGAGCACATCTGATCTCTACTGTAGGAGCACATCTGATCTCTTCTGTAGGAGCACATCTGATTAGGAGCACATATGATCTCTACTGTAGGAGCACATCTGATCTCTACTGTAGGAGCACATCTGATCTCTACTGTAGGAGCACATCTGATCTCTTCTGTAGGAGCACATTTGATATCTACTGTAGTAGCACATCTGATCTCTACTGTAGGAGCACATCTGATCTCTTCTGTAGGAGCACATCTGATCTCTTCTGTAGGAGCACATCTGATCTCTACTGTAGGAGCACATCTGATCTCTACTGTAGGAGCACATCTGATCTCTTCTGTAGGAGCACATCTGATCTCTTCTGTAGGAGCACATCTGATCTCTACTGTAGAAACACATCTGATCTCTTCTGTAGGAGCACATCTGCACATCTGATCTCTACTGTAGGAGCACATCTGATCTCTACTGTAGGAGCACATCTGATCTCTACTGTAGGAGCACATCTGGTCTCTACTGTAGGAGCACATCTGATCTCTTCTGTAGGAGCACATCTGATCTCTCCTGTAGGAGGACATCTGATCTCTACTGTAGGAGCACATCTGCTCTCTACTGTAGGAACACATCTGATCTTTTCTGTAGGAGCACATCTGCACATCTGATCTCTACTGTAGGAGCACATCTGATCTCTACTGTAGGAGCACATCTGATCTCTACTGTAGGGCACATCTGATCTCTACTGTAGGAGCACATCTGATCTCTACTGTAGGAGCACATCTGCTCTCTACTGTAGGAACACATCTGATCTTTTCTGTAGGAGCACATCTGCACATCTGATCTCTACTGTAGGAGCACATCTGATCTCTACTGTAGGAGCACATCTGATCTCTACTGTAGGGGCACATCTGATCTCTACTGTAGGAGCACATCTGATCTCTACTGTAGGAGCACATCTGATCTCTACTGTAGGAGCACATATGATCTCTACTGTAGGAGCACATCTGATCTCTACTATAGGAGCACATCTGATCTCTTCTGTAGGAGCACATCTTATCTCTACTGTAGGAGCACATCTGATCTCTACTGTAGGAGCACATCTGATCTCTACTGTAGGAGCACACCTGATCTCTTCTGTAGGAGCACACCTGATCTCTTCTGTAGGAGCACATCTGATCTCTTCTGTAGGAGCACATCTGATCTCTTCTGTAGGAGCACATCTGCACATCTGATCTCTACTGTAGGAGCACATCTGATCTCTACTGTAGGAGCACATCTGGTCTCTACTGTAGGAGCACATCTGATCTCTTCTGTAGGAGCACATCTGATCTCTCCTGTAGGAGGACATCTGATCTCTACTGTAGGAACACATCTGATCTCTACTGTAGGAGCACATCTGGTCTCTACTGAAGGAGCACATCTGATCTCTTCTGTAGGAGCACATCTGATCTCTCCTGTATGAGGACATCTGATCTCTACTGTAGGAGCACATCTGATCTCTTCTGTAGGAGGACATCTGATCTCTACTGTAGGGGCACAGCTGATCTCTACTGTAGTAGCACATCTGATCTCTACTGTAGGGGCACAGCTGATCTCTACTGTAGTAGCACATCTGATCTCTACTGTAGGAGCACATCTGATCTCTTCTGTAGGAGCACATCTGATCTCTAATGTAGGAGCACATCTGATCTCTACTGTAGGAACACATCTGATCTTTTCTGTAGGAGCACATCTGCACATCTGATCTCTACTGTAGGAGCACATCTGATCTCTACTGTAGGAGCACATCTGGTCTCTACTGTAGGAGCACATCTGATCTCTACTGTAGGAGCACATCTGATCTCTACTGTAGGAGCACATCTGATCTCTTCTGTAGGAGCACATCTGATCTCTACTGTAGGAGCACATCTGATCTCTACTGTAGGAGCACATCTGGTCTCTACTGTAGGAGCACATCTGATCTCTTCTGTAGGAGCACATCTGATCTCTACTGTAGGAGCACATCTGATCTCTACTGTAGGAGCACATCTGATCTCTTCTGTAGGAGCACATCTGATCTCTACTGTAGGAGCACATCTGATCTCTACTGTAGGAGCACATCTGATCTCTTCTGTAGGAGCACATCTGATCTCTACTGTAGGAGCACATCTGATCTCTTCTGTAGGAGCACATCTGATCTCTACTGTAGGAGCACATCTGATCTCTACTGTAGGAGCACATCTGATCTCTACTGTAGGAGCACATCTGATCTCTACTGTAGGAGCACATCTGATCTCTGCTGTAGGAGCACATCTGATCTCTACTATAGGAGCACATCTGATCTCTTCTGTAGGAGCACATCTGATCTCTACTGTAGGAGCACATCTGATCTCTGCTGTAGGAGCACATCTGATCTCTACTATAGGAGCACATCTGATCTCTTCTGTAGGAGCACATCTGATCTCTACTGTAGGAGCACATCTGATCTCTTCTGTAGGAGCACATCTGATCTCTACTGTAGGAGCACATCTGATCTCTTCTGTAGGAGCACATCTGATCTCTACTGTAGGAGCACATCTGATCTCTTCTGTAGGAGCACATCTGATCTCTACTGTAGGAGCACATCTGATCTCTACTGTAGGAGCACATCTGATCTCTACTGTAGGAGCACATCTGATCTCTACTGTAGGAGCACATCTGATCTCTTCTGTAGGAGCACATCTGATCTCTACTGTAGGAGCACATCTGATCTCTACTGTAGGAGAATATCTGATCTCTTCTGTAGGAGCACATCTGATCTCTACTGTAGGAGCACATCTGATCTCTTCTGTAGGAGCACATCTGATCTCTACTGTAGGAGCACATCTGATCTCTACTGTAGGAGCACATCTGATCTCTACTGTAGGAGCACATCTGATCTCTACTGTAGGAGCACATCTGATCTCTGCTGTAGGAGCACATCTGATCTCTACTATAGGAGCACATCTGATCTCTTCTGTAGGAGCACATCTGATCTCTTCTGTAGGAGCACATCTGATCTCTACTGTAGGAGCACATCTGATCTCTTCTGTAGGAGCACATCTGATCTCTACTGTAGGAGCACATCTGATCTCTACTGTAGGAGCACATCTGATCTCTACTGTAGGAGCACATCTGATCTCTTCTGTAGGAGCACATCTGATTAGGAGCACATCTGATCTCTACTGTAGGAGCACATCTGATCTCTACTGTAGGAGCACATCTGATCTCTTCTGTAGGAGCACATCTGATTAGGAGCACATCTGATCTCTACTGTAGTAGCACATCTGATCTCTACTGTAGGAGCACATCTGATCTCTTCTGTAGGAGCACATCTGATCTCTTCTGTAGGAGCACATCTGATCTCTACTGTAGTAGCACCCCTGATCTCTACTGTAGGAGCACATCTGATCTCTACTGTAGGAGCACATCTGATCTCTACTGTAGGAGCACATCTGATCTCTTTTGTAGGAGCACATCTGATCTCTACTGTAGTAGCACATCTGATCTCTTCTGTAGGAGCACATCTGATCTCTTCTGTAGGAGCACATCTGATCTCTACTGTAGTAGCACCCCTGATCTCTACTGTAGGAGCACATCTGATCTCTACTGTAGGAGCACATCTGATCTCTACTGTAGGAGCACATCTGATCTCTACTGTAGGAGCACATCTGATCTCTACTGTAGGAGCACATCTGATCTCTACTGTAGGAGCACATCTGATCTCTTCTGTTGGAGCACATCTGATCTCTACTGTAGTAGCACATCTGATCTCTACTATAGGAGCACATCTGATCTCTTCTGTAGGAGCACATCTGATCTCTACTGTAGGAGCACATCTGATCTCTTCTGTAGGAGCACATCTGATCTCTACTGTAGAAACACATCTGATCTCTTCTGTAGGAGCACATCTGCACATCTGATCTCTACTGTAGGAGCACATCTGATATCTACTGTAGTAGCACATCTGATCTCTACTGTAGGAGCTTATCTGATCTCTTCTGTAGGAGCACATCTGATCTCTTCTGTAGGAGCACATCTGATCTCTACTTCAGTAGCACCCCTGATCTCTACTGTAGGAGCACATCTGATCTCTACTGTAGGAGCACATCTGATCTCTTTTGTAGGAGCACATCTGATCTCTACTGTAGTAGCACATCTGATCTCTACTGTAGGAGCACATCTGATCTCTTCTGTAGGAGCACATCTGATCTCTACTGTAGGAGCACATCTTATCTCTACTGTAGGAGCACATCTGATCTCTACTTTAGGAGCACATCTGATCTCTACTGTAGGAGCACACCTGATCTCTTCTGTAGGAGTACACCTGATCTCTTCTGTAGGAGCACATCTGATCTCTACTGTAGGAGCACATCTGATCTCTACTGTAGGAGCACATCTGATCTCTACTGTAGGAGCACATCTGATCTCTACTGTAGGAGCACATCTGATCTCTACTGTTGGAGCACATCTGATCTCTACTGTAGTAGCACATCTGATCTCTACTATAGGAGCACATCTGATCTCTTCTGTAGGAGCACATCTGATCTCTACTGTAGGAGCACATCTGATCTCTTCTGTAGGAGCACATCTGATCTCTACTGTAGAAACACATCTGATCTCTTCTGTAGGAGCACATCTGCACATCTGATCTCTACTGTAGGAGCACATCTGATATATACTGTAGTAGCACATCTGATCTCTACTGTAGGAGCTTATCTGATCTCTTCTGTAGGAGCACATCTGATCTCTACTTCAGTAGCACCCCTGATCTCTACTGTAGGAGCACATCTGATCTCTACTGCAGGAGCACATCTGATCTCTTTTGTAGGAGCACATCTGATCTCTACTGTAGTAGCACATCTGATCTCTACTGTAGGAGCACATCTGATCTCTTCTGTAGGAGCACATCTGATCTCTACTGTAGGAGCACATCTGATCTCTTCTGTAGGAGCACATCTGATCTCTTCTGTAGGAGCACATCTGATCTCTACTGTAGGAGCACATCTGATCTCTTCTGTAGGAGCACATCTGATCTCTACTGTAGGAGCACATCTGATCTCTTCTGTAGGAGCACATCTGATCTCTTCTGTAGGAGCACATCTGCACATCTGATCTCTACTGTAGGAGCTTATCTGATCTCTTCTGTAGGAGCACATCTGATCTCTACTTCAGTAGCACCCCTGATCTCTACTGTAGGAGCACATCTGATCTCTACTGCAGGAGCACATCTGATCTCTTTTGTAGGAGCACATCTGATCTCTACTGTAGTAGCACATCTGATCTCTACTGTAGGAGCACATCTGATCTCTTCTGTAGGAGCACATCTGATCTCTACTGTAGGAGCACATCTGATCTCTTCTGTAGGAGCACATCTGATCTCTTCTGTAGGAGCACATCTGATCTCTACTGTAGGAGCACATCTGATCTCTTCTGTAGGAGCACATCTGATCTCTACTGTAGGAGCACATCTGATCTCTTCTGTAGGAGCACATCTGATCTCTTCTGTAGGAGCACATCTGCACATCTGATCTCTACTGTAGGAGCACATCTGATCTCTACTGTAGGAGCACATCTGATCTCTACTGTAGGAGCACATCTGATCTCTTCTGTAGGAGCACATCTGATCTCTACTGTAGGAGCACATCTGATCTCTACTGTAGGAGCACATCTGGTCTCTACTGTAGGAGCACATCTGATCTCTTCTGTAGGAGCACATCTGATCTCTACTGTAGGAGCACATCTGATCTCTACTGTAGGAGCACATCTGATCTCTTCTGTAGGAGCACATCTGATCTCTACTGTAGGAGCACATCTGATCTCTACTGTAGGAGCACATCTGATCTCTTCTGTAGGAGCACATCTGATCTCTACTGTAGGAGCACATCTGATCTCTTCTGTAGGAGCACATCTGATCTCTACTGTAGGAGCACATCTGATCTCTACTGTAGGAGCACATCTGATCTCTACTGTAGGAGCACATCTGATCTCTACTGTAGGAGCACATCTGATCTCTGCTGTAGGAGCACATCTGATCTCTACTATAGGAGCACATCTGATCTCTTCTGTAGGAGCACATCTGATCTCTACTGTAGGAGCACATCTGATCTCTGCTGTAGGAGCACATCTGATCTCTACTATAGGAGCACATCTAATCTCTTCTGTAGGAGCACATCTGATCTCTACTGTAGGAGCACATCTGATCTCTTCTGTAGGAGCACATCTGATCTCTACTGTAGGAGCACATCTGATCTCTTCTGTAGGAGCACATCTGATCTCTACTGTAGGAGCACATCTGATCTCTTCTGTAGGAGCACATCTGATCTCTACTGTAGGAGCACATCTGATCTCTACTGTAGGAGCACATCTGATCTCTACTGTAGGAGCACATCTGATCTCTACTGTAGGAGCACATCTGATCTCTTCTGTAGGAGCACATCTGATCTCTACTGTAGGAGCACATCTGATCTCTACTGTAGGAGCATATCTGATCTCTTCTGTAGGAGCACATCTGATCTCTACTGTAGGAGCACATCTGATCTCTTCTGTAGGAGCACATCTGATCTCTACTGTAGGAGCACATCTGATCTCTACTGTAGGAGCACATCTGATCTCTACTGTAGGAGCACATCTGATCTCTACTGTAGGAGCACATATTATCTCTGCTGTAGGAGCACATCTGATCTCTACTATAGGAGCACATCTGATCTCTTCTGTAGGAGCACATCTGATCTCTTCTGTAGGAGCACATCTGATCTCTACTGTAGGAGCACATCTGATCTCTTCTGTAGGAGCACATCTGATCTCTACTGTAGGAGCACATCTGATCTCTTCTGTAGGAGCACATCTGATCTCTACTGTAGGAGCACATCTGATCTCTACTGTAGGAGCACATCTGATCTCTACTATAGGAGCACATCTGATCTCTTCTGTAGGAGCACATCTGATCTCTACTGTAGGAGCACATCTGATCTCTACTGTAGGAGCACATCTGATCTCTACTGTAGGAGCACATCTGATCTCTTCTGTAGGAGCACATCTGATTAGGAGCACATCTGATCTCTACTGTAGGAGCACATCTGATCTCTACTGTAGGAGCACATCTGATCTCTTCTGTAGGAGCACATCTGATTAGGAGCACATCTGATCTCTACTGTAGTAGCACATCTGATCTCTACTGTAGGAGCACATCTGATCTCTTCTGTAGGAGCACATCTGATCTCTTCTGTAGGAGCACATCTGATCTCTACTGTAGTAGCACCCCTGATCTCTACTGTAGGAGCACATCTGATCTCTACTGTAGGAGCACATCTGATCTCTACTGTAGGAGCACATCTGATCTCTTTTGTAGGAGCACATCTGATCTCTACTGTAGTAGCACATCTGATCTCTTCTGTAGGAGCACATCTGATCTCTTCTGTAGGAGCACATCTGATCTCTACTGTAGTAGCACCCCTGATCTCTACTGTAGGAGCACATCTGATCTCTACTGTAGGAGCACATCTGATCTCTACTGTAGGAGCACATCTGATCTCTACTGTAGGAGCACATCTGATCTCTACTGTAGGAGCACATCTGATCTCTACTGTAGGAGCACATCTGATCTCTTCTGTTGGAGCACATCTGATCTCTACTGTAGTAGCACATCTGATCTCTACTATAGGAGCACATCTGATCTCTTCTGTAGGAGCACATCTGATCTCTACTGTAGGAGCACATCTGATCTCTTCTGTAGGAGCACATCTGATCTCTACTGTAGAAACACATCTGATCTCTTCTGTAGGAGCACATCTGCACATCTGATCTCTACTGTAGGAGCACATCTGATATCTACTGTAGTAGCACATCTGATCTCTACTGTAGGAGCTTATCTGATCTCTTCTGTAGGAGCACATCTGATCTCTTCTGTAGGAGCACATCTGATCTCTACTTCAGTAGCACCCCTGATCTCTACTGTAGGAGCACATCTGATCTCTACTGTAGGAGCACATCTGATCTCTTTTGTAGGAGCACATCTGATCTCTACTGTAGTAGCACATCTGATCTCTACTGTAGGAGCACATCTGATCTCTTCTGTAGGAGCACATCTGATCTCTACTGTAGGAGCACATCTGATCTCTTCTGTAGGAGCACATCTGATCTCTACTGTAGGAGCATATCTGATCTCTACTGTAGGAGCACATCTGATCTCTACTGTAGGAGCACATCTTATCTCTACTGTAGGAGCACATCTGATCTCTACTTTAGGAGCACATCTGATCTCTACTGTAGGAGCACATCTGATCTCTTCTGTAGGAGCACATCTGATCTCTACTGTAGAAACACATCTGATCTCTTCTGTAGGAGCACATCTGCACATCTGATCTCTACTGTAGGAGCACATCTGATATATACTGTAGTAGCACATCTGATCTCTACTGTAGGAGCTTATCTGATCTCTTCTGTAGGAGCACATCTGATCTCTACTTCAGTAGCACCCCTGATCTCTACTGTAGGAGCACATCTGATCTCTACTGCAGGAGCACATCTGATCTCTTTTGTAGGAGCACATCTGATCTCTACTGTAGTAGCACATCTGATCTCTACTGTAGGAGCACATCTGATCTCTTCTGTAGGAGCACATCTGATCTCTACTGTAGGAGCACATCTGATCTCTTCTGTAGGAGCACATCTGATCTCTACTGTAGGAGCACATCTTATCTCTACTGTAGGAGCACATCTGATCTCTACTTTAGGAGCACATCTGATCTCTACTGTAGGAGCACACCTGATCTCTACTTTAGGAGCACATCTGATCTCTACTGTAGGAGCACACCTGATCTCTTCTGTAGGAGCACACCTGATCTCTTCTGTAGGAGCACATCTGATCTCTTCTGTAGGAGCACATCTGATCTCTTCTGTAGGAGCACATCTGCACATCTGATCTCTACTGTAGGAGCACATCTGATCTCTACTGTAGGAGCACATCTGGTCTCTACTGTAGGAGCACATCTGGTCTCTTCTGTAGGAGCACATCTGATCTCTCCTGTAGGAGGACATCTGATCTCTACTGTAGGAACACATCTGATCTCTACTGTAGGAGCACATCTGGTCTCTACTGAAGGAGCACATCTGATCTCTTCTGTAGGAGCACATCTGATCTCTCCTGTATGAGGACATCTGATCTCTACTGTAGGAGCACATCTGATCTCTTCTGTAGGAGCACATCTGATCTCTACTTTAGTAGCACATCTGATCTCTACTGTAGGAGCACATCTGATCTCTTCTGTAGGAGCACATCTGGTCTCTACTGTAGGAGCACATCTGATCTCTTCTGTAGGAGCACATCTGCTCTCTACTGTAGGAACACATCTGATCTTTTCTGTAGGAGCACATCTGCACATCTGATCTCTACTGTAGGAGCACATCTGATCTCTACTGTAGGAGCACATCTGGTCTCTACTGTAGGAGCACATCTGATCTCTTCTGTAGGAGCACATCTGATCTCTTCTGTAGGAGCTCACCTGATCTCTACTGTAGTAGCACCCCTGATCTCTACTGTAGGAGCACATCTGATCTCTACTGTAGGAGCACATCTGATCTCTACTGTAGGGGCACATCTGATCTCTACTGTAGGAGCACATCTGATCTCTTCTGTAGGAGCACATCTGATCTCTTCTGTAGGAGCTCACCTGATCTCTACTGTAGTAGCACCCCTGATCTCTACTGTAGGAGCACATCTGATCTCTACTGTAGGAGCACATCTGATCTCTACTGTAGGAGCACATCTGATCTCTACTGTAGGAGCACATCTGATCTCTTCTGTAGGAGCACATCTGATCTCTACTGTAGGAGCACATCTGATCTCTTCTGTAGGAGCACATCTGATCTCTACTGTAGGAGCAAATCTGATCTCTACTGTAGGAGCACATCTGATCTCTACTGTAGGAGCACATCTGATCTCTACTGTAGGAGCACATCTGATCTCTTCTGTAGGAGCACATCTGATCTCTACTGTAGGAGCACATATGATCTCTACTGTAGGAGCACATCTGATCTCTACTATAGGAGCACATCTGATCTCTTCTGTAGGAGCACATCTGATCTCCACTGTAGGAGCACATCTGATCTCTACTGTTGGAGCACATCTGATCTCTACTGTAGGAGCACATCTGATCTCTTCTGTAGGAGCACATCTGATTAGGAGCACATATGATCTCTACTGTAGGAGCACATCTGATCTCTACTGTAGGAGCACATCTGATCTCTACTGTAGGAGCACATCTGATCTCTTCTGTAGGAGCACATCTGATATCTACTGTAGTAGCACATCTGATCTCTACTGTAGGAGCACATCTGATCTCTTCTGTAGGAGCACATCTGATCTCTTCTGTAGGAGCACATCTGATCTCTACTGTAGGAGCACATCTGATCTCTACTGTAGGAGCACATCTGATCTCTTCTGTAGGAGCACATCTGATCTCTACTGTAGAAACACATCTGATCTCTTCTGTAGGAGCACATCTGCACATCTGATCTCTACTGTAGGAGCACATCTGATCTCTACTGTAGGAGCACATCTGATCTCTACTGTAGGAGCACATCTGATCTCTTCTGTAGGAGCACATCTGATCTCTCCTGTAGGAGCACATCTGATCTCTTCTGTAGGAGCACATCTGCTCTCTACTGTAGGAACACATCTGATCTTTTCTGTAGGAGCACATCTGCACATCTGATCTCTACTGTAGGAGCACATCTGATCTCTACTGTAGGGGCACATCTGATCTCTACTGTAGGAGCACATCTGATCTCTACTGTAGGAGCACATCTGATCTCTACTGTAGGAGCACATATGATCTCTACTGTAGGAGCACATCTGATCTCTACTATAGGAGCACATCTGATCTCTTCTGTAGGAGCACATCTTATCTCTACTGTAGGAGCACATCTGATCTCTACTGTAGGAGCACATCTGATCTCTACTGTAGGAGCACACCTGATCTCTTCTGTAGGAGCACACCTGATCTCTTCTGTAGGAGCACATCTGATCTCTTCTGTAGGAGCACATCTGATCTCTTCTGTAGGAGCACATCTGCACATCTGATCTCTACTGTAGGAGCACATCTGATCTCTACTGTAGGAGCACATCTGGTCTCTACTGTAGGAGCACATCTGATCTCTTCTGTAGGAGCACATCTGATCTCTCCTGTAGGAGGACATCTGATCTCTACTGTAGGAACACATCTGATCTCTACTGTAGGAGCACATCTGGTCTCTACTGAAGGAGCACATCTGATCTCTTCTGTAGGAGCACATCTGATCTCTCCTGTATGAGGACATCTGATCTCTACTGTAGGAGCACATCTGATCTCTTCTGTAGGAGGACATCTGATCTCTACTGTAGGGGCACAGCTGATCTCTACTGTAGTAGCACATCTGATCTCTACTGTAGGGGCACAGCTGATCTCTACTGTAGGAGCACATCTGATCTGTTCTGTAGGAGCACATCTGATCTCTAATGTAGGAGCACATCTGATCTCTACTGTAGGAACACATCTGATCTTTTCTGTAGGAGCACATCTGCACATCTGATCTCTACTGTAGGAGCACATCTGATCTCTACTGTAGGAGCACATCTGGTCTCTACTGTAGGAGCACATCTGATCTCTACTGTAGGAGCACATCTGATCTCTACTGTAGGAGCACATCTGATCTCTTCTGTAGGAGCACATCTGATCTCTACTGTAGGAGCACATCTGATCTCTACTGTAGGAGCACATCTGGTCTCTACTGTAGGAGCACATCTGATCTCTTCTGTAGGAGCACATCTGATCTCTACTGTAGGAGCACATCTGATCTCTTCTGTAGGAGCACATCTGATCTCTTCTGTAGGAGCACATCTGATCTCTACTGTAGGAGCACATCTGATCTCTTCTGTAGGAGCACATCTGATCTCTACTGTAGGAGCACATCTGATCTCTTCTGTAGGAGCACATCTGATCTCTTCTGTAGGAGCACATCTGCACATCTGATCTCTACTGTAGGAGCACATCTGATCTCTACTGTAGGAGCACATCTGATCTCTACTGTAGGAGCACATCTGATCTCTACTGTAGGAGCACATCTGATCTCTACTGTAGGAGCACATCTGATCTCTTCTGTAGGAGCACATCTGATCTCTACTGTAGGAGCACATCTGATCTCTTCTGTAGGAGCACATCTGATCTCTACTGTAGGAGCACATCTGATCTCTACTGTAGGAGCACATCTGATCTCTACTGTAGGAGCACATCTGATCTCTACTGTAGGAGCACATCTGATCTCTTCTGTAGGAGCACATCTGATCTCTACTGTAGGAGCACATCTGATCTCTACTGTAGGAGCATATCTGATCTCTTCTGTAGGAGCACATCTGATCTCTACTGTAGGAGCACATCTGATCTCTTCTGTAGGAGCACATCTGATCTCTACTGTAGGAGCACATCTGATCTCTACTGTAGGAGCACATCTGATCTCTACTGTAGGAGCACATCTGATCTCTACTGTAGGAGCACATCTGATCTCTGCTGTAGGAGCACATCTGATCTCTACTATAGGAGCACATCTGATCTCTTCTGTAGGAGCACATCTGATCTCTTCTGTAGGAGCACATCTGATCTCTACTGTAGGAGCACATCTGATCTCTTCTGTAGGAGCACATCTGATCTCTACTGTAGGAGCACATCTGATCTCTTCTGTAGGAGCACATCTGATCTCTACTGTAGGAGCACATCTGATCTCTACTGTAGGAGCACATCTGATCTCTACTATAGGAGCACATCTGATCTCTTCTGTAGGAGCACATCTGATCTCTACTGTAGGAGCACATCTGATCTCTACTGTAGGAGCACATCTGATCTCTTCTGTAGGAGCACATCTGATTAGGAGCACATCTGATCTCTACTGTAGGAGCACATCTGATCTCTACTGTAGGAGCACATCTGATCTCTTCTGTAGGAGCACATCTGATTAGGAGCACATCTGATCTCTACTGTAGTAGCACATCTGATCTCTACTGTAGGAGCACATCTGATCTCTTCTGTAGGAGCACATCTGATCTCTTCTGTAGGAGCACATCTGATCTCTACTGTAGGAGCACATCTGATCTCTACTGTAGGAGCACATCTGATCTCTACTGTAGGAGCACATCTGATCTCTACTGTAGGAGCACATCTGATCTCTTCTGTTGGAGCACATCTGATCTCTACTGTAGTAGCACATCTGATCTCTACTATAGGAGCACATCTGATCTCTTCTGTAGGAGCACATCTGATCTCTACTGTAGGAGCACATCTGATCTCTTCTGTAGGAGCACATCTGATCTCTACTGTAGAAACACATCTGATCTCTTCTGTAGGAGCACATCTGCACATCTGATCTCTACTGTAGGAGCACATCTGATATCTACTGTAGTAGCACATCTGATCTCTACTGTAGGAGCTTATCTGATCTCTTCTGTAGGAGCACATCTGATCTCTTCTGTAGGAGCACATCTGATCTCTACTTCAGTAGCACCCCTGATCTCTACTGTAGGAGCACATCTGATCTCTACTGTAGGAGCACATCTGATCTCTTTTGTAGGAGCACATCTGATCTCTACTGTAGTAGCACATCTGATCTCTACTGTAGGAGCACATCTGATCTCTTCTGTAGGAGCACATCTGATCTCTACTGTAGGAGCACATCTGATCTCTTCTGTAGGAGCACATCTGATCTCTACTGTAGGAGCATATCTGATCTCTACTGTAGGAGCACATCTGATCTCTACTGTAGGAGCACATCTTATCTCTACTGTAGGAGCACATCTGATCTCTACTTTAGGAGCACATCTGATCTCTACTGTAGGAGCACACCTGATCTCTTCTGTAGGAGTACACCTGATCTCTTCTGTAGGAGCACATCTGATCTCTACTGTAGGAGCACATCTGATCTCTACTGTAGGAGCACATCTGATCTCTACTGTAGGAGCACATCTGATCTCTACTGTAGGAGCACATCTGATCTCTACTGTTGGAGCACATCTGATCTCTACTGTAGTAGCACATCTGATCTCTACTATAGGAGCACATCTGATCTCTTCTGTAGGAGCACATCTGATCTCTACTGTAGGAGCACATCTGATCTCTTCTGTAGGAGCACATCTGATCTCTACTGTAGAAACACATCTGATCTCTTCTGTAGGAGCACATCTGCACATCTGATCTCTACTGTAGGAGCACATCTGATATATACTGTAGTAGCACATCTGATCTCTACTGTAGGAGCTTATCTGATCTCTTCTGTAGGAGCACATCTGATCTCTACTTCAGTAGCACCCCTGATCTCTACTGTAGGAGCACATCTGATCTCTACTGCAGGAGCACATCTGATCTCTTTTGTAGGAGCACATCTGATCTCTTCTGTAGGAGCACATCTGATCTCTACTGTAGGAGCACATCTGATCTCTTCTGTAGGAGCACATCTGATCTCTACTGTAGGAGCACATCTTATCTCTACTGTAGGAGCACATCTGATCTCTACTTTAGGAGCACATCTGATCTCTACTGTAGGAGCACACCTGATCTCTACTTTAGGAGCACATCTGATCTCTACTGTAGGAGCACACCTGATCTCTTCTGTAGGAGCACACCTGATCTCTTCTGTAGGAGCACATCTGATCTCTTCTGTAGGAGCACATCTGATCTCTTCTGTAGGAGCACATCTGCACATCTGATCTCTACTGTAGGAGCACATCTGATCTCTACTGTAGGAGCACATCTGGTCTCTACTGTAGGAGCACATCTGGTCTCTTCTGTAGGAGCACATCTGATCTCTCCTGTAGGAGGACATCTGATCTCTACTGTAGGAACACATCTGATCTCTACTGTAGGAGCACATCTGGTCTCTACTGAAGGAGCACATCTGATCTCTTCTGTAGGAGCACATCTGATCTCTCCTGTATGAGGACATCTGATCTCTACTGTAGGAGCACATCTGATCTCTTCTGTAGGAGCACATCTGATCTCTACTTTAGTAGCACATCTGATCTCTACTGTAGGAGCACATCTGATCTCTTCTGTAGGAGCACATCTGGTCTCTACTGTAGGAGCACATCTGATCTCTTCTGTAGGAGCACATCTGCTCTCTACTGTAGGAACACATCTGATCTTTTCTGTAGGAGCACATCTGCACATCTGATCTCTACTGTAGGAGCACATCTGATCTCTACTGTAGGAGCACATCTGGTCTCTACTGTAGGAGCACATCTGATCTCTTCTGTAGGAGCACATCTGATCTCTTCTGTAGGAGCTCACCTGATCTCTACTGTAGTAGCACCCCTGATCTCTACTGTAGGAGCACATCTGATCTCTACTGTAGGAGCACATCTGATCTCTACTGTAGGGGCACATCTGATCTCTACTGTAGGAGCACATCTGATCTCTTCTGTAGGAGCACATCTGATCTCTTCTGTAGGAGCTCACCTGATCTCTACTGTAGTAGCACCCCTGATCTCTACTGTAGGAGCACATCTGATCTCTACTGTAGGAGCACATCTGATCTCTACTGTAGGAGCACATCTGATCTCTACTGTAGGAGCACATCTGATCTCTACTGTAGGAGCACATCTGATCTCTTCTGTAGGAGCACATCTGATCTCTACTGTAGGAGCACATCTGATCTCTTCTGTAGGAGCACATCTGATCTCTACTGTAGGAGCAAATCTGATCTCTACTGTAGGAGCACATCTGATCTCTACTGTAGGAGCACATCTGATCTCTACTGTAGGAGCACATCTGATCTCTTCTGTAGGAGCACATCTGATCTCTACTGTAGGAGCACATATGATCTCTACTGTAGGAGCACATCTGATCTCTACTATAGGAGCACATCTGATCTCTTCTGTAGGAGCACATCTGATCTCCACTGTAGGAGCACATCTGATCTCTACTGTTGGAGCACATCTGATCTCTACTGTAGGAGCACATCTGATCTCTTCTGTAGGAGCACATCTGATTAGGAGCACATATGATCTCTACTGTAGGAGCACATCTGCTCTCTACTGTAGGAACACATCTGATCTTTTCTGTAGGAGCACATCTGCACATCTGATCTCTACTGTAGGAGCACATCTGATCTCTACTGTAGGAGCACATCTGATCTCTACTGTAGGGGCACATCTGATCTCTACTGTAGGAGCACATCTGATCTCTACTGTAGGAGCACATCTGATCTCTACTGTAGGAGCACATATGATCTCTACTGTAGGAGCACATCTGATCTCTACTATAGGAGCACATCTGATCTCTTCTGTAGGAGCACATCTTATCTCTACTGTAGGAGCACATCTGATCTCTACTGTAGGAGCACATCTGATCTCTACTGTAGGAGCACACCTGATCTCTTCTGTAGGAGCACACCTGATCTCTTCTGTAGGAGCACATCTGATCTCTTCTGTAGGAGCACATCTGATCTCTTCTGTAGGAGCACATCTGCACATCTGATCTCTACTGTAGGAGCACATCTGATCTCTACTGTAGGAGCACATCTGGTCTCTACTGTAGGAGCACATCTGATCTCTTCTGTAGGAGCACATCTGATCTCTCCTGTATGAGGACATCTGATCTCTACTGTAGGAGCACATCTGATCTCTTCTGTAGGAGCACATCTGATCTCTACTTTAGTAGCACATCTGATCTCTACTGTAGGAGCACATCTGATCTCTTCTGTAGGAGCACATCTGGTCTCTACTGTAGGAGCACATCTGGTCTCTTCTGTAGGAGCACACCTGATCTCTTCTGTAGGAGCACATCTGATCTCTTCTGTAGGAGCACATCTGATCTCTTCTGTAGGAGCACATCTGCACATCTGATCTCTACTGTAGGAGCACATCTGATCTCTACTGTAGGAGCACATCTGGTCTCTACTGTAGGAGCACATCTGATCTCTTCTGTAGGAGCACATCTGATCTCTCCTGTATGAGGACATCTGATCTCTACTGTAGGAGCACATCTGATCTCTTCTGTAGGAGGACATCTGATCTCTACTGTAGGGGCACAGCTGATCTCTACTGTAGTAGCACATCTGATCTCTACTGTAGGGGCACAGCTGATCTCTACTGTAGGAGCACATCTGATCTCTTCTGTAGGAGCACATCTGATCTCTAATGTAGGAGCACATCTGATCTCTACTGTAGGAACACATCTGATCTTTTCTGTAGGAGCACATCTGCACATCTGATCTCTACTGTAGGAGCACATCTGATCTCTACTGTAGGAGCACATCTGGTCTCTACTGTAGGAGCACATCTGATCTCTACTGTAGGAGCACATCTGATCTCTACTGTAGGAGCACATCTGATCTCTTCTGTAGGAGCACATCTGATCTCTACTGTAGGAGCACATCTGATCTCTACTGTAGGAGCACATCTGGTCTCTACTGTAGGAGCACATCTGATCTCTTCTGTAGGAGCACATCTGATCTCTACTGTAGGAGCACATCTGATCTCTACTGTAGGAGCACATCTGATCTCTTCTGTAGGAGCACATCTGATCTCTACTGTAGGAGCACATCTGATCTCTACTGTAGGAGCACATCTGATCTCTTCTGTAGGAGCACATCTGATCTCTTCTGTAGGAGCACATCTGATCTCTACTGTAGGAGCACATCTGATCTCTACTGTAGGAGCACATCTGATCTCTACTGTAGGAGCACATCTGATCTCTGCTGTAGGAGCACATCTGATCTCTACTATAGGAGCACATCTGATCTCTTCTGTAGGAGCACATCTGATCTCTACTGTAGGAGCACATCTGATCTCTGCTGTAGGAGCACATCTGATCTCTACTATAGGAGCACATCTGATCTCTTCTGTAGGAGCACATCTGATCTCTACTGTAGGAGCACATCTGATCTCTTCTGTAGGAGCACATCTGATCTCTACTGTAGGAGCACATCTGATCTCTTCTGTAGGAGCACATCTGATCTCTACTGTAGGAGCACATCTGATCTCTTCTGTAGGAGCACATCTGATCTCTACTGTAGGAGCACATCTGATCTCTACTGTAGGAGCACATCTGATCTCTACTGTAGGAGCACATCTGATCTCTACTGTAGGAGCACATCTGATCTCTTCTGTAGGAGCACATCTGATCTCTACTGTAGGAGCACATCTGATCTCTACTGTAGGAGCATATCTGATCTCTTCTGTAGGAGCACATCTGATCTCTACTGTAGGAGCACATCTGATCTCTTCTGTAGGAGCACATCTGATCTCTACTGTAGGAGCACATCTGATCTCTACTGTAGGAGCACATCTGATCTCTACTGTAGGAGCACATCTGATCTCTACTGTAGGAGCACATCTGATCTCTGCTGTAGGAGCACATCTGATCTCTACTATAGGAGCACATCTGATCTCTTCTGTAGGAGCACATCTGATCTCTTCTGTAGGAGCACATCTGATCTCTACTGTAGGAGCACATCTGATCTCTTCTGTAGGAGCACATCTGATCTCTACTGTAGGAGCACATCTGATCTCTTCTGTAGGAGCACATCTGATCTCTTCTGTAGGAGCACATCTGATCTCTACTGTAGGAGCACATCTGATCTCTACTGTAGGAGCACATCTGATCTCTACTATAGGAGCACATCTGATCTCTTCTGTAGGAGCACATCTGATCTCTACTGTAGGAGCACATCTGATCTCTACTGTAGGAGCACATCTGATCTCTACTGTAGGAGCTTATCTGATCTCTTCTGTAGGAGCACATCTGATCTCTACTTCAGTAGCACCCCTGATCTCTACTGTAGGAGCACATCTGATCTCTACTGCAGGAGCACATCTGATCTCTTTTGTAGGAGCACATCTGATCTCTACTGTAGTAGCACATCTGATCTCTACTGTAGGAGCACATCTGATCTCTTCTGTAGGAGCACATCTGATCTCTACTGTAGGAGCACATCTGATCTCTTCTGTAGGAGCACATCTGATCTCTACTGTAGGAGCACATCTTATCTCTACTGTAGGAGCACATCTGATCTCTACTTTAGGAGCACATCTGATCTCTACTGTAGGAGCACACCTGATCTCTACTTTAGGAGCACATCTGATCTCTACTGTAGGAGCACACCTGATCTCTTCTGTAGGAGCACACCTGATCTCTTCTGTAGGAGCACATCTGATCTCTTCTGTAGGAGCACATCTGATCTCTTCTGTAGGAGCACATCTGCACATCTGATCTCTACTGTAGGAGCACATCTGATCTCTACTGTAGGAGCACATCTGGTCTCTACTGTAGGAGCACATCTGGTCTCTTCTGTAGGAGCACATCTGATCTCTCCTGTAGGAGGACATCTGATCTCTACTGTAGGAACACATCTGATCTCTACTGTAGGAGCACATCTGGTCTCTACTGAAGGAGCACATCTGATCTCTTCTGTAGGAGCACATCTGATCTCTCCTGTATGAGGACATCTGATCTCTACTGTAGGAGCACATCTGATCTCTTCTGTAGGAGCACATCTGATCTCTACTGTAGGGGCACAGCTGATCTCTACTGTAGTAGCACATCTGATCTCTACTGTAGGAGCACATCTGATCTCTTCTGTAGGAGCACATCTGATCTCTAATGTAGGAGCACATCTGATCTCTACTGTAGGAACACATCTGATCTCTTCTGTAGGAGCACATCTGCACATCTGATCTCTACTGTAGTAGCACTCCTGATCTCTACTGTAGGAGCACATCTGATCTCTTCTGTAGGAGCACATCTGATCTCTACTGTAGGAGCACATCTGATCTCTACTGTAGGAGCACATCTGATCTCTACTGTAGGAGCACATCTGATCTCTACTGTAGGAGCACATCTGATCTCTGCTGTAGGAGCACATCTGATCTCTACTATAGGAGCACATCTGATCTCTTCTGTAGGAGCACATCTGATCTCTTCTGTAGGAGCACATCTGATCTCTTCTGTAGAAGCACATCTGATCTCTACTGTAGGAGCACATCTGATCTCTTCTGTAGGAGCACATCTGATCTCTACTGTAGGAGCACATCTGATCTCTTCTGTAGGAGCACATCTGATCTCTACTGTAGGAGCACATCTGATCTCTACTGTAGGAGCACATCTGATCTCTACTGTAGGAGCACATCTGATCTCTACTATAGGAGCACATCTGATCTCTTCTGTAGGAGCACATCTGATCTCTACTGTAGGAGCACATCTGATCTCTACTGTAGGAGCACATCTGATCTCTACTGTAGGAGCACATCTGATCTCTTCTGTAGGAGCACATCTGATTAGGAGCACATCTGATCTCTACTGTAGTAGCACATCTGATCTCTACTGTAGGAGCACATCTGATCTCTTCTGTAGGAGCACATCTGATCTCTTCTGTAGGAGCACATCTGATCTCTACTGTAGTAGCACCCCTGATCTCTACTGTAGGAGCACATCTGATCTCTACTGTAGGAGCACATCTGATCTCTACTGTAGGAGCACATCTGATCTCTTTTGTAGGAGCACATCTGATCCCTACTGTAGTAGCACATCTGATCTCTTCTGTAGGAGCACATCTGATCTCTTCTGTAGGAGCACATCTGATCTCTACTGTAGTAGCACCCCTGATCTCTACTGTAGGAGCACATCTGATCTCTACTGTAGGAGCACATCTGATCTCTACTGTAGGAGCACATCTGATCTCTACTGTAGGAGCACATCTGATCTCTACTGTAGGAGCACATCTGATCTCTACTGTAGGAGCACATCTGATCTCTACTGTAGGAGCACATCTGATCTCTTCTGTTGGAGCACATCTGATCTCTACTGTAGTAGCACATCTGATCTCTACTATAGGAGCACATCTGATCTCTTCTGTAGGAGCACATCTGATCTCTACTGTAGGAGCACATCTGATCTCTTCTGTAGGAGCACATCTGATCTCTACTGTAGAAACACATCTGATCTCTTCTGTAGGAGCACATGTGCACATCTGATCTCTACTGTAGGAGCACATCTGATATCTACTGTAGTAGCACATCTGATCTCTACTGTAGGAGCTTATCTGATCTCTTCTGTAGGAGCACATCTGATCTCTTCTGTAGGAGCACATCTGATCTCTACTTCAGTAGCACCCCTGATCTCTACTGTAGGAGCACATCTGATCTCTACTGTAGGAGCACATCTGATCTCTTTTGTAGGAGCACATCTGATCTCTACTGTAGTAGCACATCTGATCTCTACTGTAGGAGCACATCTGATCTACTGTAGGAGCACATCTGATCTCTACTGTAGGAGCACATCTGATCTCTTCTGTAGGAGCACATCTGATCTCTACTGTAGGAGCACATCTGATCTCTACTGTAGGAGCACATCTGATCTCTACTGTAGGAGCACATCTTATCTCTACTGTAGGAGCACATCTGATCTCTACTGTAGGAGCACATCTGATCTCTACTGTAGGAGCACACCTGATCTCTTCTGTAGGAGCACACCTGATCTCTTCTGTAGGAGCACATCTGATCTCTTCTGTAGGAGCACATCTGATCTCTTCTGTAGGAGCACATCTGCACATCTGATCTCTACTGTAGGAGCACATCTGGTCTCTACTGTAGGAGCACATCTGATCTCTTCTGTAGGAGCACATCTGATCTCTCCTGTAGGAGGACATCTGATCTCTACTGTAGGAACACATCTGATCTCTACTGTAGGAGCACATCTGGTCTCTACTGAAGGAGCACATCTGATCTCTTCTTTAGGAGCACATCTGATCTCTCCTGTATGAGGACATCTGATCTCTACTGTAGGAGCACATCTGATCTCTTCTGTAGGAGCACATCTGATCTCTACTGTAGGGGCACAGCTGATCTCTACTGTAGTAGCACATCTGATCTCTACTGTAGGAGCACATCTGATCTCTTCTGTAGGAGCACATCTGATCTCTAATGTAGGAGCACATCTGATCTCTACTGTAGGAACACATCTGATCTCTTCTGTAGGAGCACATCTGCACATCTGATCTCTACTGTAGTAGCACTCCTGATCTCTACTGTAGGAGCACATCTGATCTCTACTGTAGGAGCACATCTGATCTGTTTTGTAGGAGCACATCTGATCTCTACTGTAGTAGCACATCTGATCTCTTGTCAGATGTGGGGACAAACTTGACCTTTGACCCTTATTCGGAAGTTACTGTATTCTGCCTTTGCATTATCTGCAAAACAATAATAGGTCATACAAAGGCAAAATACCTTAACTTCTAATTTATTGACCATTTTGACTTTTTTCACTCTATACAAACATTTCTATTATAACAATGATAGCCTTAAAATAACATTTAGTGAGTTCTGTCTAGTAAGACTTAATATTACATTAATAGAATATTAAAAAAAAAATAATAATGAGAAGGCTATTATCTGTACTGGATCATTTTAAAACTTTATCGTTGTACTTAATTTAAGTAAAATAACACTTTAAGAGGTACCGTTAAAGTGACCTTCCACAAATATTTCTTACATTTGAAAGGTTTGATTAGGCTATGCCAGTAATATGTAGACGCCCTTTCTCAAATACCATTCACCCTTTCCTGACAAAACATATAGGAATATGCTTATATCTGATGACATTGTGTGTATGTTTTCCAGAATAAATGAAAAAACTCTGTAATAATACATTTTCCTGGACAGAAAGGAAAATGTATTTAGTATTCTAACAATACAGCATTTATTAATCTCAGTTAATATTAATTTCAACATTTACTAATACATTATTAAACTCAAAGGTTGTATTTGTTAGTTAATGCACTGAACTAACATGAACAATGAACAGCTGTATTTTTATTAACTAATTAACAAAGATTAATAAATACTGTAACAAATGTTTTGTTCATTGTTAGTTCATGTTAGTTAATACATTAACTAATGTTAACTAATGAACCTTATTGTAAAGTGTTACCAGTGTAGGCTTAATAACTCATATGAAACAATTTGTACCCCCTGTTCTTATTTTTTGTAACATTTAATAGCCTACTGGTGCAATTTGTAGCCTACATTAAATGTTAGTTTGACTTATAAAACATAAATTATTCAAAATAATTTATATTGAATAATTCTCACAATTTTTTTGAAAGCTTTATATGTTAAACGACAAAAACAGATGAGATAGGGTTATTTTACATTAACTATGAATGCACCACGAGTTTGATCAGTTTTAAGAAAACGCAACCTTTATTCACGTCTGTGTTGTTTTTCACGACAGTGCTAGCTAGTTTGTTTTAGCTCATAGCTTTAACGGCAGACTTGTATGTCGCGCTGTTGAAATCCTCTACAATACAGTCACACTTTTACACCGTTTAGCTGTCAGCATTTTAACTGTTTAACCGGGACAATTTCATAGTGGTTGGTGTAAACCGGACGTCAGCAACACTTAAAATTGATTGTCAACCTCCGGACAACTTTGCACTTTGATAGAATTAGGCTAGCCAGCCGGCACATGATGGATTTAAACAATGGATGTCTTCTCATTGGATGTTGTTTTCCATGGATTTTGACCATGTTTAAAAAAATAGAAAAGGTAAGCTGCGATCTAAGTTATATCTGCTGGGTTGGTTTGTGTGCGTGGTAATGTTTTCTCCTCGCCAGGGGAGGTCTATTTAAATTAATGCGTATGGCAAAAGTGCTTAAATTACACATATGCATAACACCGTAACTTCAGCGCAGCAAACAAGTTGCTGGTAACGTTAGGTAAAACAAAGGCAGAGTACTTAACTCCACCGTAACTTAATAACAGCGTTCTAAAGTGGAGCGGAACAAAGCTAAAAGACCGTAACTGATGTTAAGGGCTTCTGCCTTTGCTTTCCCTATGCTTTTGGAAGTTATGGCAAAAACAACATCTTATTTTTAGCAGAAAAGAACAAAATTGACGCAAGATATTTCTCCACATGATAAAACTGATGTCCATTGTTCCAAATATGGCAATAACTCATTTTTGACAAAATTGAAGTTAAGGTCTTTTGCCTTTGCACGGCAGTACTGTAGGAGCACATATTGATCTCTACTGTAGGAGCACATCTGATCTCTACTATAGGAGCACATCTGATCTCGTCTGTAGGAGCACATCTTATCTCTACTGTAGGAGCACATCTGATCTCTACTGTAGGAGCACATCTGATCTCTACTGTAGGAGCACACCTGATCTCTTCTGTAGGAGCACACCTGATCTCTTCTGTAGGAGCACATCTGATCTCTTCTGTAGGAGCACATCTGATCTCTTCTGTAGGAGCACATCTGATCTCTTCTGTAGGAGCACATCTGCACATCTGATCTCTACTGTAGGAGCACATCTGATCTCTACTGTAGGAGCACATCTGGTCTCTACTGTAGGAGCACATCTGATCTCTTCTGTAGGAGCACATCTGATCTCTCCTGTAGGAGGACATCTGATCTCTACTGTAGGAACACATCTGGTCTCTACTGTAGGAGCACATCTGGTCTCTACTGAAGGAGCACATCTGATCTCTTCTGTAGGAGCACATCTGATCTCTCCTGTATGAGGACATCTGATCTCTACTGTAGGAGCACATCTGATCTCTTCTGTAGGAGCACATCTGATCTCTACTGTAGTAGCACATCTGATCTCTACTGTAGGAGCACATCTGATCTCTTCTGTAGGAGCACATCTTATCTCTACTGTAGGAGCACATCTGATCTCTTCTGTAGGAGCACATCTGATCTCTTCTGTAGGGGCACAGCTGATCTCTACTGTAGTAGCACATCTGATCTCTACTGTAGGAGCACATCTGATCTCTTCTGTAGGAGCACATCTGATCTCTAATGTAGGAGCACATCTGATCTCTACTGTAGGAGCACATCTGATCTATTCTATAGGAGCACATCTTATCTCTACTGTAGGAGCACATCTGATCTCTACTGTAGGAGCACATCTGATCTCTACTGTAGGAGCACACCTGATCTCTTCTGTAGGAGCACACCTGATCTCTTCTGTAGGAGCACATCTGATCTCTTCTGTAGGAGCACATCTGATCTCTTCTGTAGGAGCACATCTGATCTCTTCTGTAGGAGCACATCTTATCTCTACTGTAGGAGCACATCTGATCTCTACTGTAGGAGCACATCTGATCTCTACTGTAGGAGCACACCTGATCTCTTCTGTAGGAGCACACCTGATCTCTTCTGTAGGAGCACATCTGATCTCTACTGTAGGAGCACATCTGATCTCTACTATAGGAGCACATCTGATCTCTTCTGTAGGAGCACATCTTATCTCTACTGTAGGAGCACATCTGATCTCTACTGTAGGAGCACATCTGATCTCTACTGTAGGAGCACACCTGATCTCTTCTGTAGGAGCACACCTGATCTCTTCTGTAGGAGCACATCTGATCTCTTCTGTAGGAGCACATCTGATCTCTTCTGTAGGAGCACATCTGATCTCTTCTGTAGGAGCACATCTGCACATCTGATCTCTACTGTAGGAGCACATCTGATCTCTACTGTAGGAGCACATCTGGTCTCTACTGTAGGAGCACATCTGATCTCTTCTGTAGGAGCACATCTGATCTCTCCTGTAGGAGGACATCTGATCTCTACTGTAGGAACACATCTGGTCTCTACTGTAGGAGCACATCTGGTCTCTACTGAAGGAGCACATCTGATCTCTTCTGTAGGAGCACATCTGATCTCTCCTGTATGAGGACATCTGATCTCTACTGTAGGAGCACATCTGATCTCTTCTGTAGGAGCACATCTGATCTCTACTGTAGTAGCACATCTGATCTCTACTGTAGGAGCACATCTGATCTCTAATGTAGTAGCACATCTGATCTCTACTGTAGGAGCACATCTGATCTCTTCTGTAGGAGCACATCTGATCTCTAATGTAGGAGCACATCTGATCTCTACTGTAGGAGCACATCTGATCTCTTCTGTAGGAGCACATCTTATCTCTACTGTAGGAGCACATCTGATCTCTTCTGTAGGAGCACATCTGATCTCTTCTGTAGGGGCACAGCTGATCTCTACTGTAGTAGCACATCTGATCTCTACTGTAGGAGCACATCTGATCTCTTCTGTAGGAGCACATCTGATCTCTAATGTAGGAGCACATCTGATCTCTACTGTAGGAGCACATCTGATCTCTTCTATAGGAGCACATCTTATCTCTACTGTAGGAGCACATCTGATCTCTACTGTAGGAGCACATCTGATCTCTACTGTAGGAGCACACCTGATCTCTTCTGTAGGAGCACACCTGATCTCTTCTGTAGGAGCACATCTGATCTCTTCTGTAGGAGCACATCTGATCTCTTCTGTAGGAGCACATCTGATCTCTTCTGTAGGAGCACATCTGCACATCTGATCTCTACTGTAGGAGCACATCTGATCTCTACTGTAGGAGCACATCTGATCTATTCTGTAGGAGCACATCTGATCTCTACTGTAGGAGCACATTTGATCTCTTCTGTAGGAGCACATCTGATCTCTCCTGTAGGAGGACATCTGATCTCTACTGTAGGAGCACATCTGATCTCTTCTGTAGGAGCACATCTGATCTCTTCTGTAGGAGGACATCTGATCTCTACTGTAGGAACACATCTGATCTCTACTGTAGGAGCACATCTGGTCTCTACTGAAGGAGCACATCTGATCTCTTCTGTAGGAGCACATCTGATCTCTCCTGTATGAGGACATCTGATCTCTACTGTAGGAGCACATCTGATCTCTTCTGTAGGAGCACATCTGATCTCTACTGTAGGGGTACAGCTGATCTCTACTGTAGTAGCACATCTGATCTCTACTGTAGGAGCACATCTGATCTCTTCTGTAGGAGCACATCTGATCTCTAATGTAGGAGCACATCTGATCTCTACTGTAGGAGCACATCTGATCTCTACTGTAGGAGCACATCTGATCTCTACTGTAGGAGCACATCTGATCTCTACTGTAGGAGCACACCTGATCTCTTCTGTAGGAGCACACCTGATCTCTTCTGTAGGAGCACATCTGATCTCTTCTGTAGGAGCACATCTGATCTCTTCTGTAGGAGCACATCTGCACATCTGATCTCTACTGTAGGAGCACATCTGATCTCTACTGTAGGAGCACATCTGATCTCTACTGTAGGAGCACATCTGATCTCTACTGTAGGAGCACATTTGATCTCTTCTGTAGGAGCACATCTGATCTCTCCTGTAGGAGGACATCTGATCTCTACTGTAGGAGCACATCTGATCTCTTCTGTAGGAGCACATCTGATCTCTACTGTAGGAGCACATCTGATCTCTTCTGTAGGAGCACATCTGATCTCTACTGTAGTAGCACATCTGATCTCTACTGTAGGAGCACATCTGATCTCTACTGTAGGAGCACATCTGATCTCTACTGTAGGAGCACATCTGATCTCTACTGTAGGAGCACACCTGATCTCTTCTGTAGGAGCACACCTGATCTCTTCTGTAGGAGCACATCTGATCTCTTCTGTAGGAGAACATCTGATCTCTTCTGTAGGAGCACATCTGATCTCTTCTGTAGGAGCACATCTGCACATCTGATCTCTACTGTAGGAGCACATCTGATCTCTACTGTAGGAGCACATCTGATCTATTCTGTAGGAGCACATCTGATCTCTACTGTAGGAGCACATTTGATCTCTTCTGTAGGAGCACATCTGATCTCTCCTGTAGGAGGACATCTGATCTCTACTGTAGGAGCACATCTGATCTCTTCTGTAGGAGCACATCTGATCTCTTCTGTAGGAGGACATCTGATCTCTACTGTAGGAACACATCTGATCTCTACTGTAGGAGCACATCTGGTCTCTACTGAAGGAGCACATCTGATCTCTTCTGTAGGAGCACATCTGATCTCTCCTGTATGAGGACATCTGATCTCTACTGTAGGAGCACATCTGATCTCTTCTGTAGGAGCACATCTGATCTCTACTGTAGGGGTACAGCTGATCTCTACTGTAGTAGCACATCTGATCTCTACTGTAGGAGCACATCTGATCTCTTCTGTAGGAGCACATCTGATCTCTAATGTAGGAGCACATCTGATCTCTACTGTAGGAGCACATCTGATCTCTACTGTAGGAGCACATCTGATCTCTACTGTAGGAGCACATCTGATCTCTACTGTAGGAGCACACCTGATCTCTTCTGTAGGAGCACACCTGATCTCTTCTGTAGGAGCACATCTGATCTCTTCTGTAGGAGCACATCTGATCTCTTCTGTAGGAGCACATCTGCACATCTGATCTCTACTGTAGGAGCACATCTGATCTCTACTGTAGGAGCACATCTGATCTCTACTGTAGGAGCACATCTGATCTCTACTGTAGGAGCACATTTGATCTCTTCTGTAGGAGCACATCTGATCTCTCCTGTAGGAGGACATCTGATCTCTACTGTAGGAGCACATCTGATCTCTTCTGTAGGAGCACATCTGATCTCTACTGTAGGAGCACATCTGATCTCTTCTGTAGGAGCACATCTGATCTCTACTGTAGTAGCACATCTGATCTCTACTGTAGGAGCACATCTGATCTCTACTGTAGGAGCACATCTGATCTCTACTGTAGGAGCACATCTGATCTCTACTGTAGGAGCACACCTGATCTCTTCTGTAGGAGCACACCTGATCTCTTCTGTAGGAGCACATCTGATCTCTTCTGTAGGAGCACATCTGATCTCTTCTGTAGGAGCACATCTGCATATCTGATCTCTACTGTAGGAGCACATCTGATCTCTACTGTAGGAGCACATCTGATCTCTACTGTAGGAGCACATCTGATCTCTACTGTAGGAGCACATTTGATCTCTTCTGTAGGAGCACATCTGATCTCTCCTGTAGGAGGACATCTGATCTCTACTGTAGGAGCACATCTGATCTCTTCTGTAGGAGCACATCTGATCTCTACTGTAGTAGCACATCTGATCTCTACTATAGGAGCACATCTGATCTCTTCTGTAGGAGAACATCTGATCTCTTCTGTAGGAGCACATCTGATCTCTACCGTAGTAGCACATCTGATCTCTACTGTAGGAGCACATCTGATCTCTTCTGTTGGAGCACATCTGATCTCTACTGTAGGAGCACAAAAAGTTGTTTTCATACAGTTAAAACCCTTTCTGGAAAACAACTCTGTCCTTGAAAAATTTCAGTCCGGATTTAGGTCTCACCACAGCACTGAGTCTGCATTATTAAAGGTACACAATGATATTGCTTTCTTTGTAGATAACAAGTGTCCTGTTGCCTTAGTGCTACTGGACCTCACAGCAGCCTTTGACACGGTAGACCGTACAATCCTCCTGTCACGCCTGGAGCAGTATGTTGGCAATTTTTTTAATTGTATAGGTTAAATCGAACATTTGAGAGTAAAAATAATTTTAAACAAATTAGAAATAAATGTAATATGGAACTGCGTAAGGCTAAGGCAATATATTTTCAACAGCAAATTATCCAATCCGCTAACAACCCAAAGACACTATGGCAGACCCTTAAGGTCATCACCGGTGATAATAAAAATGAGAAGAAAAATACTGTTAATATTCAAATTTCCATACGGGGTACTCTTATCTCTGATTCAGAAAAAATTGCAAGTGCTTTTAATGATTATTTTCTTTCATCTGTTAAAGACTTGGCTAAGCATTTTGCTACTCCTTTCTTGTCCTCATCTGATCTCCCCCCAACATCTGATCAGTTCTCATTTACTGAGATTTCACAGAATGAGATGATACATACATTACATCTGTTAAAAAATGCTTATGCTCATGATGCTTATGGTTTAAGTACCTTACTTTTAAAGACCCATGCTGATAGCCTCATACCTCTTTTTCTGCATTTAACTAATCGCTGTATCAGGTTTTCTATTTTTCCTACTGACTGGAAAACAGCACAGATTACTCCAATTTTTAAATCTGATGACTGTACTCTACTTTCAAATTACAGACCCATCTCAATACTTCCAGCAATGTCTAAATTACTGGAAAAAGTCCTGTATAATCAATTAAGCTCTTATCTTGAAACAAATAACTGGCTCAGGGATAATCAACACGGTTTTCGTGCTAAGAGATCAACAATGCCGGCACTATTACTCTTCACTGAGCATATACGTAACTCTCTTAACATAGGTCACATCACTGGAGCTATTTTTATTGATTTCCGTAAAGCTTTCGATACAGTGAACCACCAGATCTTACTAAATAAACTTAATTCATTTAAACTGTCTCCTTCCGTGATAGAAATGCTTTCTTCTTATTTGACAAACAGGTATCAGACGGTAAAAATTAATCATGTCATATCGCAACCCTTAGTTTGTGACATGGGTGTTCCTCAAGGCAGCATTCTTGGACCCTTACTTTTTCTTTTATACATTAATGATTTCCCACAAGTGTGTAAACACTGTTTACTGTACGCTGATGACACTGTGATATTTATCTCTGATTCAAATCCTAATGTCATAAATTCCAAACTACAAACTGATCTTCATCTGATACATGACTGGCTGAAAAAGAACCATCTGACCATCAATGTAAAGAAAACGGAATGCATGTATTTTCATTCATCCAGAATTTTTTTTTATTTTACTGATTCTATTACTTTGGCAAACCAAGATCTTGTTGTCACTAAGACCTATAACTACCTGGGTGTATTACTTGATTTACATCTTACATACCGGGAACACATCTCGAAATTAACAAAAAAGCTGAATCAGAAACTTTATGTATATAACAAGATTAGACCACATCTCTCTTTCTCAGTTTCTGAAACGTATTTACATGCTATTGTGTTCTCAACATTGTCATACTGTCTGCCAATCTGGTCTCTTACCACTAAGGACATCACGGAACCTATAGCACGACTGTATTACAGAGCACTTAAGATCCACAGTAATCTCCCAAAATGGTCTCATCATTGCAGTGCACTCACACGCACAAATGCTTTGACTTATCAGAACTTTGTAAACAGCCATGCTCTTGCTTTTTATTTTCATATTCAAAATAGCTCTTCACCTGCACTTACAGGTCTTCTCCCGACACAAACTTCGAGATCACTACGCCTTACTCGGTCAGTCTCGCAGGCACTTATTCCAGTTCCACAGTACAAAAATAACTATGGTCAGAAATCGTTTTTCTATACTTACACTAAAATTTGGAATGACACTCCTTATCATATTCGAACATTATCGTCCTTCACATATTTCAAAAAGTCATATAAACAGTTTCTTCTTACTAGTCAAACTTGTACACATTGATTGCTCATGTACTGTTTTTAGTCTTGTTTTTCCGTATTTTATGTTTTATTTATATCTACCTAGTTAATAACAATGTCTTGTATACATGTTCTGAAATTCTGTGTATTGTTTTATGTTGCTGCAGAACAGGAACCTGCTGTTTTTAAACTGAGCCAGGCCCGTTTTACTGTAACTATACTGTTGCTGTTGAATTTTCCTGTATAATAAATGAAATGAATTCATGGCACTGCACTTAAGTGGTTTATGTCATACTTATCAAATAGAACTTTCTCTGTGATGATGGGGGATTTGTCTTCTTCTTGTGCTTCTCTTTCCTGTGGAGTCCCGCAAGGCTCCATTCTTGGCCCTATTTTGTTTTCATTATATATGCTACCGCTAGGGTCAATTATAGCCAGACACAACCTATCTTTTCACTGTTATGCAGATGATCTGCAAACCTATCTGCCATTGAAGCCTGGTGATGTACAAGGTACCTTAGTTGACTGCATCACGGACATTAACCCCCTGGGGTCCGCGGTCGCGCCGGCGATACCAGCTCGCTTTTTTTCTTATCAGTGCAAAAGAGACTCTAAATACTCTGTTGATTTTAATCTTACATATTACATATTATACATCATTAGATCCTGTTAAGTCTCTATTTTTTTTGTGTATACTCACAATAAAAACAAAGTGTTCTGCTTTTCGCCAAATAAAGATTTTCTGCCTTCTCTCTGTCAGTGAAGTCTATTCTGAAACGCGTCTGGAAATTAACTGTAACTCCGCGAATACTTGTCATAGAGGCACGAGAGACATGTCTGTATAACGCTTGAATTATCTTCTTTTAAATGAAGTAATTTATATAAAAAACTAATATTCTCAGTTTATGTAATCCGTTTGAAACCAAGGAGAGGTACAGTTTTTTCGTTCTCCCCTCATTATTTTTAATGAGCTGAGGCCGCCACGCCCCCGGCGCTATTCAGATGTAAATAGGTGATATGCATCGCACACGCGGACACGCCCCCCGATCAATGCCATAAAAACACAAGTTTCTTCATGAGATTCACTGATAGTTCATCGCATTTTGAGGATGGCACGCTACTCCGGTAAAGAGGCACTTCAGATGATTCTGGACAGCGAGGAAGAATTCACCTTTTCGTCTGAGGAAGATTGCAACTCGGACGACGAACGGCTGCATTTTCAAGAGAGAATTGATCCATCCGAGGATACAAGTTCGGAGTAAGTTGTTTCGTGTTATATAATTCTTTTTCTGATAATATAGAACTCATATGAATTTTCAGACTAAATTTGCCTAGTTTTGGCTAGCTTTTGACATCTTACAGCAGTGGTCACCAATCCTGGTCCTGGAGGGCCGCTGTCCTGCAGAGTTTAGCTCCAACCCCAATTAAACACACCTGAACCAGCTAATCAAGGTCTCACTAGGCATACTAGAAACTTCCAGGCAGAGGTGTTAGACCTGGTTGGAGCTAAACTCTGCAGGACAGCGGCCCTCCAGGACCAGGATTGGTGATCCCTGTCTTACAGGATAGATTGCCTTACAATCCCTTACATTTGTATGCTCAAGTGTAAACTTTTTTTAATGTGACATTAGGCTACTCTCTAAACATATTTGTATAATAAATGTAGGCATATTTCACTCAGTTTTGATTAGCTTTTGACACTGATTATCATGCTAAAATACTGCCTTATGCGTAATGTAGCTTATTTGCGAATATCTGCTTCGGTGTAAATAGGCTATGTGATTTAGTTCATTTCAGACTCCAGTATAATATGTGATAGGCTACTGTCTAAATACCGGACATATTTTTTTATAAATGTTAGCTTTTGGTAAGTCTATGACACTGCTTATCTTGCTAAAATACAGCCTTATGCACAGATGATTGTGAATACAGGTGTAAATGTTTGAAATGCACTAAATGCGCGCGGTCTATGGCCCATCAACAGATACTCGCGGTGATGCGGTGTATGGCCAATCAATAGATATTTCTTCGTCCTATGGCCCATAAACAGATATATACATAAATTGTGTGTCAATACCCATTAATTGCCCATCAGTTTACTTTGGATTATGTATGCTAACAGTTTTTTTTGTTGTTGTTGTTTTATAGGTTTGTGTCTGCATCACGCTCTCCATCTCCAGCACCTCGCAGAGGAGCACGCAGGTGTCGTTCAGTTCTCAGTGCGATCAAGAATCATACTAAGTGCATAGACATAATATTTATAGATGAAATGTAATTGTTTACATCGTTATAATATAAAAGTACATATTATTGTGTGAAATTACAAAAACGATTGTCTTTTATTTATTTATTCATAGCCATCAGTGATTGATAATGATAATAATACAGTTTATTTGATTGTGTTATCAATAGATGTGACAATGAACATGTCCAAGCACCTGTCCCGAAGAGAGCCAAGGCAAACAAGCCGGCAAGCAACAGGCAGTCCACTCTGTCATGGAAAACAGAGACTGATGTTGACATGGTTCCACAGACACTGCGATTCTTGCCCGCACGGGAAGCTGGACCGCAACTGAGCTCTGTAGACTCGCATTCGCCCGTGAGTCTATTCAAACATTTTTTTTCAGAAAGTGCTGTGTCAAATTTGTGCCACAACACCAATGCTCAGGCTGCCAAGGCAACTGCAAAGGGGCGCAAATATAAATGGACAGATGTCAGCATCAGTGAGATGTACCGCTACATTGGGCTGCTGTTTTACATGGCCATGGTGTAGGTCAGCTCCATCAGGGACTACTGGCGGCAAAGCAGTGTTTTTTCCGTACCCTTTCCAGCCACAGTTATGTCCAGGGACAGATACCGCACCATTTCATGGAATGTGCACATGAGTCACCCAGATGCAGATAAGGAGAATGACAGAAAGAGGGGCACAGCTGAACATGACCGTCTTTTCAGGGTCAAACCTCTCATGGACACTATCCGTCATGCTTGTAAAGCCATCTATCATCCTAAAAGAAACTTAGCTGTGGATGAAAGAATGGTGGCATGCAAAGCACACACAGGTATGACACAGTACATGAAAGCCAAGCCAACCAGGTGGGGATTCAAGCTGTTTGTTCTTGCAGACTCATCAAATGGATACACTGTGAACTTTTCTGTGTACACCGGAAAGAACAACTTTCCCACAGGACATGGACTGTCATATGATGCTGTAACATCTCTTTTGGACCACACATTTTTGGGTTCTGGGTACCATGTGTACATGGACAATTTTTATACAAGTCCAAAGCTCCTAAAAGACTTGTTTGCAATGAGGTTTGGTGCATGTGGGACTTACAGGGACAACAGGAAGGACTGTCCTCGGAATGCAGCTAATTCACTCTCTAAAAAATCTGCCAGGGGGTCCATCATGTGGATTCGGGATGGACCTCTTGTATTTGTGAAGTGGATGGACACACGAGAGGTATCTGTCTGGTCTACCATCCATCCTGCTTATACGGGAGACACTGCACAGAGGAGGGTGAAAACGCAAGATACATGGAGGACAAAGACATTTCCATGTCCTGCACCTGTGACTGAATACAACAAACACATGGGTGGTGTTGACCTGTCTGATCAGCTGTTACAGTACTACACTGCACAGCACAAAACCATGAAGTGGTACAGAAAGAATTTTCTACATTTCTTGGCCATTGCTTCCACCAACTCTTTCATTGTGCACAATGAGCTACATGGTAACTTGTCCCACAAAGAGTTTATGGAGCAACTTATCACAGAGCTCTGTGGTGTGTCTCAGAAAATGGCACCAAAACGGACCAATAGTGACCATGTACCGGTTCCAGGAGCTGAGCTGACATCAGAAGGCAGGGATGTTGCCACAGTTGGTCGCCGCTCATGTGTTCATTGCAAAGCAGTACGTGGTAAAAAGCAATTGACACCATGGAAATGCCAGGCATGCAATGTTCACTTATGTCTTCAGTTGAACATGAACTGTTTTCAAGAGTGGCATAAAGATGTTTGACTGTGTTCAAATATGTGTGCTCTGCTGACCACCTTCCACTAACCATCAGGCTGCATAGCTATCATAGTTATTACAATCCTGTGTATTGTATTTTGCGTGAATGAGGATTTGTGTTGGACGGATATTGTTGTGTGTTGCAGTAGGTAGAATGCCATACGGAACCGTTGCCACTGAACCTGCTTTAACGACAACAGTGGGGCTTCGACTGCCTTAGTCAACGGGTTGCGTATGGTCGGGTTGTGGTGAGATTGTGGCGTTAGAGATTGTGGTTGAAAATCAGCATGAAGTTTTAACATCTACTCTCATGTAATGGAAATCTCCATTTCTCTCCATATGTACACAGGCTTCTTTACCACCACATGTTGTTTCTTGAGTAAATTCAAGTATATGTCTTAAGTTTTATGTAAAGTATAAGTCAGTTGACTTGTATATGTAGCACTGTGGACTTGTGAGGCACAACATTTAGTTCCTCCACATAGAGGAATTACAATAAAACAGATTGAAAAACCAAACCTTAGCATCTCCTCTCATTCTTTGTTCAGGTTGCCTCACAGCACATTGATGGGGCATTAGCCTTTGGGGGAGTGTCTTTTGTCTCCCCTGGTGTGAATCTCATTAATATTCATGGCCATTGACACTCCCACGCATACAGCAGTGCTGACACAAAAACTGACTTACAAAATTTAAATTGTTATATTGTTGTTTGTGAAAGAGTGGTCAGAATGATTTTCACATCATTTTGTAGTAAAAATTCTAGCCTACAAGAATGGTAACTCAAAAGTCTTGTGGACAACTGTTCAGTATGTGTTATATGGCCTTATTGCGGTGACAATTTTTTCCCCAAAACGTACTAACCACGCATAATATTTTTTTTCTATAAAATGCAAACATGTACATCTATTTTGCTCACATATTATTGTAGCAGAGTTTGGTGCTGAATACAGCCAAATGACATGTTGGCCAATGGTATGTTGTAAGTAGCTGAAATAAGCACAAATGTCAGAGCATGTCAAAACACCTCAAAGGCCCCAAAAACACCTCAGACCCCAGAGGGTTAAGCAGTGGTTTGCCAAAAATTTTATGCACTTAAATGAGGTTAAAACTGAATATATTGTGTTTGGAGAATCTGTGTCTAACGGGTTTGGTCCCTGGTTTCCAACTGCCAGACAGACGGTAAGGAACTTAGGAGTGATTTTTGATAGTTCCTTTAAATTCAACAAACAGATTGATAATGTTGTTAGATTGAGCTTTATTCAACTGCGCCTTCTGGCAAAGGTAAAATCGTTTTTAAACCGTCATGACCTTGAGAAGGCTATTCACGCTTTAATAAGCTCTAGACTGGACTACTGCAATGTCCTGTACATTGGTGTTTCCCAGTCCTCTGTTGACCGTCTCCAACTTGTCCAAAATGCAGCTGCCCGCCTGTTAACGAGCACTAAAAAACGAGACCACATAACTCAGATTCTTTATTCTCTCCATTGGCTCCCGGTACATTTTAGAATTCAGTATAAAATTTTATTGTTTGTTTTTAAAGCTCTTAATGGCCTTGCCCCATCTTACATTTTAGACATGCTGACCATTCATAATTATGGTAGGACGTTGAGGTCGTCCAATCAACTTATGTTGGAAGTGCCCAGGTCAAAACTGAAACACTGGGGTGACCGCGCTTTTTCGGTTTCTGGACCTAAGCTCTGGAATAAGCTACCCAGTGAGATGCGTATCGTTACTGACCTGGGCCTTTTTAAATCAAGACTTAAAACGCATCTTTTTAAAGTGGCGTTTTGTACCTAGTAATCTGATGGCACATTTATATTGATTTTATTTATTTATTTATCCTTTTCTTACTTTTTTCTCATTCATTATTGTATCTTTGTTATTGGGGTTGTTGTTTTAAATTTGATGTTTAATCTGTTGTGAAGCACTTTGGTTCACCTATCGGTCGATGTAAGGTGCTATATAAATAAAATACATTTACATTTACATTTACATCTGATCTCTACTGTAGTAGCACACCTGATCTCTACTGTAGGAGCATATCTGATCTCTACTGTAGGAGCACATCTGATCTCTACTGTAGGAGCACATCTGATCTCTACTGTAGGAGCACATCTGATCTATTCTGTAGGAGCACATCTGATCTCTACTGTAGGAGCACATCTGATCTCGACTGTAGGAGCACATCTGATCTCTTCTGTAGGAGCACATCTTATCTCTACTGTAGGAGCACATCTGATCTCTACTGTAGGAGCACATCTGATCTCTTCTGTAGGAGCACATCTGATCTCTACTGTAGGAGCACATCTGATCTCTTCTGTAGGAGCACATCTGATCTCTACTGTAGGAGCACAGCTGATCTCTACTGTAGGAGCACATATGATCTCTTCTGTAGGAGCACATCTGATCTCTACTGTAGTAGCACATCTGATCTCTACTGTAGGAGCACATCTGATCTCTTCTGTAGGAGCACATCTGATCTCTACTGTAGGAGCACATCTGATCTCTTCTCTAGGAGCACATCTGATCTCTACTGTAGGAGCACATCTGATCTCTACTGTATGAGCACATCTGATCTCTACTGTAGGAGCACATCTGATCTCTTCTGCAGGAGCACATCTGATCTATACTGTAGGAGCACATCTGATCTCTACTGTAGTAGCACATCTGATCTCTACTGTAGGAGCACAGCTGATCTCTACTGTAGGAGCACATATGATCTCTACTGTAGGAGCACATCTGATCTCTACTGTAGGAGCACATGTGATCTCTACTGTAGGAGCACATCTGATCTCTACTGTAGGAGCACATCTGATCTCTTCTGTAGGAGCACATCTGATCTCTACTGTAGGAGCACATCTGATCTCTACTGTAGGAGAACATCTGATCTCTACTGTAGGAGCACACCTGATTTCTTCTGTAGGAGCACATCTGATCTCTTCTGTAGGAGCACACCTGATCTCTTCTGTAGGAGCACATCTGATCTCTACTGTAGGAGCACATCTGATCTCTTCTGTAGGAGCACATCTGATCTCTACTGTAGGAGCACATCTGATCTCTTCTGTAGGAGCACATCTGATCTCTTCTGTAGGACCACATCTGATCGCTATTGTAGGAGCACATCTGATCTCTTCTGTAGGAGCACATCTGATCTCTTCTGTAGGATCACATCTGATCGGTTCATGGATTCACTGTCTCGCCCTTGCGCTGTGAGTATGGTTGTGTGTGTTATTGGTAGGCGGGGCTCTTGATTGCGATTGATGAGCGGATCAGCGTCAGCTGTTTCTCATCACGGCACCCTATTTATTGTATGTGAGTTTATCCTGTCTTTGTCAGATCGTTGTCGAGGCTCTCTGGATTCACCCTTGTCTTCTGTCCAGTTCTCCTGTCTGATCGTTTGCCCGGATCACCTGTTTCCCTGCCTGATCACCTGCAGTCTGCCTATCAACGTCCCTGCGCTGCCAGTGTCCTGCCATAGACTGAGACTTCCTTCTGAACCAACTACTTCTTATTCTTTTGTGAATAAACTGTTGTTCACTGCACTTGAATCCTATCGTTCTTTCTGGCCCTGACTGACAGAATGATCTGACCAGTATGGATTCAGCAAGTACAACGGAGTTACAGAATTTCCTCACGAGCAGTGCTGCACGGATGGATCATCAGGAGGAACAAGCGACGGCGACTGGTCGTGCCATACAAGCACTGGTAACGCAGGTGTCCGAGCTCACCACTCAGATCCAACAAATGAGAGCGTCCCCTGCGCCACCCCCGCCGACCGTTCCCCAGGACCCTCCGAACTTCCATCTGCACAAGCCACGCAACCCCACCCCTGAGAGATATGCGGGTGAGCCCAATCTGTGTAGAGCTTTTTTGACGAAATGTTCCATTTTTTTCTCTCTTCAGCCACTTTCCTTCGCCACTGAACAATCTAAAGTGGCCTTGGTGATGACACTGTTGTCCGGACGCACGGCTCAATGGGGGACAGCGGTGTGGGAGAATCAACATCACTGCTGTTCCTCGTTCCAGGCACTCGGGGACGAGATGAGACGGGTGTTTGACCGTGCAATCGTGGGCCGCGAGGCGGCGCGTAGACTCACTGAGTTACGTCAAGACAACAACACCGTTTCGGACTATTCCATCGAATTCCGCACCCTGGCACTGGAACGAGGAGGCGCAGTGGGACGTCTTCCTGCATGGGTTGGCTGACCGTGTTCAAAGAGAGATTTACACCCTGGAGTTACCGAAGAGTCTCGATGAACTTATCAGCTTGGCGTTACGCGTGGACGCTCGTCTTCAACAAGGAGGGAGTCGTTCACGTCAGGGTTTGGTTCCGGATTTTCCGGAATTCGCCAGCGCCAGAGAAGAGAACACGGTCAGCCCTCATTCGATCAGGAACCCATGCAGGTTGGTCGAGCTCTGCTTTCCCGGGAGGAGAAGGAACGTCGGAGAGCTAGAGGTTTATGCATCTACTGTGGCAAGGCTGGACACTTTCTCGTCAACTGTCCGGTAAAAGACCCAGCCCGACAGTAGAACGGAGGTTACTGTTGGGTGGGCTTTCAGGTATTAAATCCTCGTCAGCGACTCTCCTCCCGGTAAGACTGCGATGGGCACCTGTCAGGCCCTGGTGGATTCTGGAGCGGAGGGCAATCTTATGGACGGGACATCTGGCTAGATGTCTCCAGATTCCTATCATCGCACTCCAGCACCGCATCACCGTTAACGCCCTGAACGGACAGATATAGACAGTGCTATAGAGTGAATGCCAGGTACGTCTCCCCTAAGGGCAAGTTAAACTCGCTCTCCGTACCTGAGAGGGAGGTCATGGAGAAATATATTTCTGATTCACTGACAGCCGGGATCATCCGTCCTTCTTCATCACCCGCGGGCGCAGGTTTTTTTTTCGTGGGTAAGAAGGATGGCTCTCTGCAACTGTGTATTGACTATCGGGGGCTGAACAACATCACGGTAAAGAATACTTATCCTTTGCCGTTGATGTCTTCAGCTTTCAAACGGTTGCAGCGAGAGTCTCTTTTCACGAAATTGGATCTGCGCAACGCTTACCATTTGGTCCGGATAAGAAGGGGGGATGAGTGGAAGACGGCATTTAACCCTCTGGGGTCTGAGGTGTTTTCTGGGTCCTGGAGGTGTTCTGACATGCTCTGACATTTGTGCTTATTTCTGATACTTGTGACAATTTCATGGCTAAAGTCTGATTACACTGTATTCAGCACAAACTCTGCTACAGTAATATGTCAGCAGCATGTATGTATAAGTTTTTAGTTTTGAGATAATGACGTTTATGCGTGGTTTGTGAAAAAACAAAAAAACATTGTCACTGAAATAAGGTCATAAAACCCATACTAAATATTTCTTCACAAGACTTTTGAAAATTGTATCATGTGGCCTAGAATATTTGCTTCAAAACTATGTGAAAATCATCCTGACTACTTATTCAGATAAGACAATATATTGACTTAAAATTTGTAAGACGTGGTTTGTGTAAGAAAGCTTTATGCGGAGGGGCGTTAACAACCCATCAATATAGTGTTTTCACACCTGAGAAAGACAAAGGCCCTCCCCTAATGGCCCTATATGGTGCTATCAGGTCCTGTCATTGTGAGAAGCCTTGCACAAAAAAGGAGGAGAGACTTAAAAAATAATGGCTTTTAGATTATTTGGATTTATTTACAACACAACCAAGTTATTTACAACACAACCAAAAAGATACACAACCAAAGACAAAAAAGCACATTAGTAAAACACACTGATCTAAAGACAGAGACTTGGACAGTCACACACCTTTGTGCCATTACTAAAACATATAGGTTACATACCTGTCATCTCCAAGGTGTTTGATTTTTCACCATGTTCATGTACAGAGACTCACATGAATGTCAGCTGGACTCATCAGTGCTGGTCCCTGTAAAAACATTTTTTAGAAAACAAAAAAACAGCTGTGAACATGCTGATATCAGGAGAAACTATTTTAGATTTTTCTGGTTCAAATTATGCAATTTACTAAATACATACATATACTATATATATGAACTCCCAAGTGTGTTGTGCCTTGTGGGCATATGTAGGGCTGCATGAAATAATAACAATAGCATGTAGCAGGCAGCCTATAAATCACTAAAAAGTTCAGTAACACTACATTAGAGAAAACTATATGGATTATCATGCTACTTAAAACGTTTCCATTCGTTACGACGTTATGAAATGAGATTGCTGGAGTAAAACCATGAAGCCTAATGATTGGTTTGTTTTGCTTTTCAAACCCACAGCGCGCGTGACTCAAACTCAGCGCGTGCAAACATTTACTGAATGCGATCGAGCCGGACCAAACTATGAAACGTTACATTCTTACATAATTATACATATCTTCGTGTGAGCAGATATCCACAAACACAATAAACACAAGTCTAAACATTATAATATTCACAATCATACAAGCCTTCTGTAGGCCTATCGTGCTGTTTAATTATCGAACATAAAAACATTGTTTTTATGTATATACATTTAACATTAGGCTTCATGTTTTACTCCAATCACATTTCATAACGTACATTTTAGTCTGGCACCAGTTTAACTAGTAGCTACAAGTTTATGCAACAATAACATGCGGTTAACATGCTACTAACAATGACATGTCTTACCTTATTAAAAATCGTTCTCATAATCAAATCGTGTTCTTCTAACTCTTCTGAGGTAAATCCAAGATAAACAGCACAGCACACTCGTGAAAAGCAGAGCAGGACTGAAGACTGAAGTCGCGGATTATCTGTTTTGAGAGTGTAACAGTTTGCGTTCCTCCACGTGGCTCATTAGTATGTGAGCAGCTGTTGCGCGTGGGCGTGGTCACATTAGCGTTAATGAGTTCAGGCTGGAGAAACTGTACATGTCCTTGCTTTCATACGAATTACTTAAACAGAGAATATTTGTTTTTGATATGATTTACATCATTTAAAAATAGAGACTCAAAGCGTTGTAAAGACATACGTTTCAGGTCTGTGTGACAAACATTTACTGAGTTACAGATAATGTTCTGTCGCGTTTCAGAATGAGCTTCACATTGAGAGAGACGGCAGAACGCGCATCATGTTCATTTTCTTTATTTTACGAAAAACACAACATTTTGTTTTTATTATGGGTGTACACAAATAAATGAAGACATTTAACAGTTTTGAATGATGTATAACACTTACATGTAAGATCAAAATCAACAGAGTATTTTGAGTCTCTTTTGCACTGATGAGAAAAAAAGTGAGCTGGTATCGCCGGCGAGACCCCAGGGGGTTAACCTAATCATCTGAATCAACTAATTAACTCTAAACACCTGCAAAAGATTCCTGAGGCTTTTAAAAACTCCCAGCCTGTTTCATTATTTAAAACCGCAATCATGGGTAAGACTGCCGACCTGACTGCTGTCCAGAAGGCCATCATTGACACCCTCAAGCAAGAGGGTAAGACACAGAAAGAAATGTCTGAACAAATAGGCTGTTCCCAGAGTGCTGTATCAAGGCACCTCAGTGGGAAGTCTGTGGGAAGGAAAAAGTGTGGCAAAAAATGCTGTACAACGAGAAGAGGTGGCCGGACCCTGAGGAAGATTGTGGAGAAGGACCGATTCCAGACCTTGGGGGACCTGCGGAAACAGTGGACTGAGTCTGGAGTAGAAACATCCAGAGCCACCGTGCACAGGCGTGTGCAGGGAATGGGCTACAGGTGCCGCATTCCCCAGGTCAAGCCACTTTTGAACCAGAAACAGCGGCAGAAGCGCCTGACCTGGGCTACAGAGAAGCAGCACTGGACTGTTGCTCAGTGGTCCAAAGTACTTTTTTCGGATGAAAGCAAATTTTGCATGTCATTCGGAAATCAAGGTGCCAGAGTCTGGAGGAAGACTGGGGAGAAGGAAATGCCAAAATGCCTGAAGTCCAGTGTCAAGTACCCATAGTCAGTGATGGTCTGGGGTGCCATGTGTAGTAAACTTATTTCTTCTAAAGTATAGAAGATTCAGAAGCGAAAACCAGGAGACTTGGTTGTATCTTTTGCAGGTTCTTTATTGCAGATGAGCTGGATTTGCTGTAGTCTTCCAAGCTTCATAACAAGTCTAACTAAAACATGATACATTTTTAGCTTATATTCATTTCAAGGGGGTGGAATTTCCTTGAGGGGGATACATCAAAACAAAGCATGTAAATTAGCTGAACCAGGAGAACAGGATGGAGCAGACCTTCCCGCACTGACAAAAGGCAAGGGGAGGAGACCCCTCTCAGCAGGTCACTTCACATGCTGAGACACTAGAACACTAATAAACTTCCTCAGTTTATATTCTACAGTATTGGAAATCTAAATTAAACATTTGATAAATTTGTAACACTTCACATGTCAGCTGCTGGTGTTGGTCCACTGTGTTTTATCAAGGGCAGGGTCAATGCAGCTAGCTATCATGCTATCACTTCATGCTTCCATCTGCTGGAAAGCTTTATGGAGATGAAGACTTCATTTTTCAGCACGACCTGGCACCTGCTCACAGTGCTAAAACCACTGGTAAATGGTTTACTGTGCTCAATTGGCCTGCCAACTCTCCTGACCTGAACCCCATAGAGAATCTGTGGGATATTGTGAAGAGAAAGTTGAGAGACGCAAGACCCAACACTCTGGATGAGCTTAAGGCCGCCATCGAAGCATCCTGGGCCTCCATAACACCTCAGCAGTGCCACAGGCTGATTGCCTCCATGCCACACCGCATTGAAGCAGTCATTTTTGCAAAAGGATTCCCGACCAAGTATTGAGTGCAGAACTGAATATAATTATTTGAAGGTTGACTTTTTTTGGATTAAAAACACTTCTTTTATTTGTTCGGATGAAATATGCAAATTTTTTGAGATAGGAATTTTGGGGTTTCATGAGCTGTATGCCAAAATCATCAGTATTAAACCAATAAAAGACCTGAAATATTTCAGTTGGTGTGCAATGAATCTAAAATATATGAAAGTTTAATTTTTATCAATACATTATGGAAAATAATTAACTTTATCACAATATGTGATATTGTATCTCACACAGTATCTTAATATACAGTTCTCCTGTTGCTCTGTTTACTATTTGTCAAGTAGGTAGGGCTATTTTCGATTCTTTGCTTATTTTTTATGTTTACCTTGACTAAATATCTGTATTTGAATTAAACGCGATCCTATTTTGAATAACTGCCGTGCGTCTTAAGGGTTATAATCTGTATTTTATTGAAGCACTTAAGTAAGCGCTGTTCAACAGCTAGTTTCGATTCCGCCCATTCTCGGGATATTTGCTTTTGCTGTGCTAATTGCAAGGGCTGTTATAGCAGATATAAAACTAGAGTAGATTCAGAAGGAAGCCAGGACAAGCGGTCACTCTGTGAGAACGACAAGAGCACGTGAGTGGTTTTTTTCTTAATATACAGTTCTCCTGTTGCTCTGTTTACTATTTGTCAAGTAGGTAGGGCTATTTTCGATTCTTTGCTTATTTTTTATGTTTACCTTGACTAAATATCTGTATTTGAATTAAACGCGATCCTATTTTGAATAACTGCCGTGCGTCTTAAGGGTTATAATCTGTATTTTATTGAAGCACTTAAGTAAGCGCTGTTCAACAGCTAGTTTCGATTCCGCCCATTCTCGGGATATTTGCTTTTGCTGTGCTAATTGCAAGGGCTGTTATAGCAGATATAAAACTAGAGTAGATTCAGAAGGAAGCCAGGACAAGCGGTCACTCTGTGAGAACGACAAGAGCACGTGAGTGGTTTTTTTCTTAATATACAGTTCTCCTGTTGCTCTGTTTACTATTTGTCAAGTAGGTAGGGCTATTTTCGATTCTTTGCTTATTTTTTATGTTTACCTTGACTAAATATCTGTATTTGAATTAAACGCGATCCTATTTTGAATAACTGCCGTGCGTCTTAAGGGTTATAATCTGTATTTTATTGAAGCACTTAAGTAAGCGCTGTTCAACAGCTAGTTTCGATTCCGCCCATTCTCGGGATATTTGCTTTTGCTGTGCTAATTGCAAGGGCGGCCACAGCTGTCCTCACTCAGGGCGATTGGAAGCATTATATCTATGTAGTGTCAGCGGAAGCATTCAGCTCTCGGTTTCAGCCTCCTCGTGTGAAGACCGACTCGGGTAAAGACCTGCGACTCTTCCTGCGCGACTCCACCGAGCAAGGACACCTGCAAGGCACTTAAGTATCTTCTTCACCCTTTCCTTTCCTACCTTATCTTATTTCCCATTATCATTATGTGCTTTCAATACATTCCTGTTGTCTATCGACAACGCTCTCTCACCACGCACAGAAGGCAACGCAATACTGCTAATCTGCGCCCTTTTCTCTCATCCTCACACTCACCTCTCTCTCTTTCTATGGGTCTATGGAATTGTCAATCAGCAGTCAATAAAGCTGACTTCATTCCAGCCTTTGCATCTCACTCTACTATTAATATCTTGGGCTTGACTGAGACCTGGATCCGTCCAGAAGACTCAGCAACCCCTGCTGCTCTCTCTAACAACTTCTCTTTCTCTCACACCCCTCGCCAGTCGGGGAGGGGTGGGGGTACTGGTCTTCTCATTTCTAACAATTGGAAATATTCAACTCTCTCTTCTCTATGCAATAACAACTCATTTGAATATCATGCTATTACACTTACAACTCCCATTAAGATCCATATTGTAGTTATTTATCGCCCCCCAGGTCCACTGGGAAGCTTTGTAGAGGAGCTGGATGTGCTGCTGTCCTCTTTCCCTGAGGATGGCACCCCACTCGTAGTCTTTGGTGATTTCAACATTCATCTAGCAAAGCCGTATGCAACAGACTTCATCTCTCTCCTAGCCGCCTTCGATCTCAAACGACTCATCACCACCGGTACTCACAAGTCAGGCAACCAACTGGACCTGGTTTACACACGCAACTGTATCACAGACAACATTTTGGTGAAACCTCTCCAAGTTTCAGATCATTTTCTCATTACTTTCAATCTACAACTCACTACCCATGCTCCACCAACCTCCCCACCATTTACTTTCAGACGAAACCTGCGCTCACTTTCTCCATCCCATCTTTCCTCTGCTGTGTCATCTTCTCTTCCCTCACCCTCGCATTTCTCATCTCTGGAGGTGAATACTGCAACAGATACTTTATGCTCCATCCTAACCTCTTCTTTAGACAATATCTGTCCTCTCTCCTCTAGGCCAGCACGTGCCACTCCCTCTAACCCCTGGCTATCTGAGGTTCTTCGTGAACACCGGACCAAGCTCAGGGCAGCAGAGAGGAAATCTACACACAAATCCCTTAATATTTCATTGCCTACACCATGTAGTCATTTAGAAAGCACTAGCATTCAATATTGGAGGTGGTGGTGGTGGAGGTGGAGGTGGTGGTGGTGGTGGAGGTGGTGGTGGGTGAGGAGGAGGAGGAGGAAGGGCAAGGAGACAAGCAGTCTCTGATGAAATTAGAAACGAGTGGAATATGTTCAGGTATGAATTTTGATATCGCATGAAGTTTTGTGTACCATCAGAGTATAGCAGTTTATGCTGCCATTTGTGCCCTCTTGAACTGTGCTTGAGCATAGTGATTTACTCTACTGTGTTTCATGTGTTTTGCAGAGAATCTTTGAGATTGAAGGCTGGCCTGTTCCCCATGAAATTATCTTTGTGGATGAGGCTGGTTTCAACCTGACCAAAAGAAGGAGAAGGGGGAGGAACATAATTGGCCATAGGGCTATTGTAAATGTCCCTGGTCAGCGCGGAGGGAATGTCACTATGTGCGCAGCCATCAGCCAACGAGGGGTACTCCACCGCCATGCCATTTTAGGACCCTATAACACTATCCTCCTCCTTGCTTTCCTTGACAGTCTAAGAGAGCATATGTTCCAGTTGGACCACAGGGAACCAGCACAACCAGACCACCCTCACTACGTTGTTGTTTGGGATAACGTCAGCTTCCATCGCGCTGCTCTGGTTCGAGACTGGTTTACCAATAACCCGAGATTTTAAAACATCTTTCTGCCTGCATACTGTAGTGAACTTTTTCCTTGTAGAAAAGTTAGAAGCTCAAGACCAGGAGACGGAGGAAGATTTCCAAGCAGAAGTTGTTTTATTGCTCGTCGCTGCAGTCATACCAAACTCGTCTAACTAAGATAATTTTACATTCTTAGTTTATACTTTCCAAAGAGGGTGGGATTACCTAAAGGAGGAGTCATTCTGAACAATGCATGTAAATGATTCATGAGTCAGCTGTTTACCTGAGTTCATCAGGATGACAGTGTCAGGCCTGATGATGGTGATCCAATCAGCCTGATCAGATCACTCAAACATTAACACTATCATAGAGACAAAGGGCCCAGCTGTACTCAGAGAAGTGACCACAGGTTATAGTCATAGTGTGCACTTTCTCAGTTAAAAATACTGTTAAACCTTTATGTAACATTTAATAAATTTGTTTTCCTTCAGTCCCCTCTTTGGGAGTTCTAAATAACTCCCACACTATATACAAATTTAAACACTTAAAAGTTCATTCTTGTAACTTGTGTAGGTTACAGGCACATAGCTTGCTCTGTGTTGATGTTTCTTCAATTGCATGCTGACACAGAAACAAAACATGCAATTAGGGTCCGTGAAATTCTTACGGAAGAATTAACTTCAGTCATCTGGGGTCTTGCTGAAAGATCAAGACTGTCTTTGTGCACAAGTGAGTCATGGAATGCAGTCATCTTCGGGTGTGGCCTGCAACGTTCTTTCCAGCAAACAAGGCGTTTTTGACATATTCATCAGCTCTAAGAATATGTTGTTTCTGGAGTCCGGACTTTGTGCAATCTTCATGATGTGTAGTAGTATGACAATCTTGATCATGTCGATGGATGACTGAAGGTTTCGTAGTCTCTGCGTTGTGTATTTTTTCTTTTCTTTATCCTTTTGGGATAGTTGGCTTTGCAGTGGTTCTCGTTGTTTTCTAGAGGGGCGGTGAGGAGGTCGGTGCATATTGTCTTGGGTCAGCCATCAAGAGGTATCTGCACAAATGAAGACAGAAAACAAAAGACAGGAGCAGTATTTGTTCAACACTATAGGGTTGTAAACTTTTCCGAGTCTATTGCTATTGTTGTTCCTTCTTTCCCTATTTCTTAATTATTTTGACACCTAAAGAAACAGTGAAGTGAGGATTGACTAAATGAATGGGGAAGGCCTATGAGGGAGTCTTCGCCCAGGGTTTTGCCCCCGATTGCCTATTGCATTTCCGGTTCTTCCCTGGGTTCTTCACTGATTCGTGTGTCCTACCCTATCCCTGTTGGTGTGTACGTAAGCGGAACACAATCGTGATTCATTTCTCCTTCATCCTCCAACAAAACTTCAGTCATTTGCAGACATCATACATGAGGATGGAACAATGTTCGGCATTAGTGTGGACACTGCATGAGGGCATTTTACGTTCACAGTCTGACCTAACACTATTACTGATGAAAGGCCGGGGCTGTAAAATAACATTTAAGGCTGTGAGTTTACTTAACCAGTGTCCCCCAAAGGAAAAGTGAGACAGTCACTTTCCTTTTGTTCTATTAAACAAAAACAAGTCTTTCATCTTTGTTGTAAGTTACTGGGGAAATTAAGCACTCACAGTCTGAATGATTAACACCTAAAACAGCTGCCTAACGTGGTTACTGATGATGGGAGGGGCTGCTTCAGAGCATCAAGCAGATTGAGCAGAAGCTGAGTAATATTGTTCACTTCTCTAACATTCTTTTTGTTTTTTCTACATTCTTTTCTCCAATGTCCAGGCTTACCACAGTAATAACAACTGCCCTCTCACTTAGAACATTTACGTTTCTGTTGTTTCTCTGCTGATTGGAGAGCTATATCTGTTTCAAAGAAAGCTTGAAAATCAGGATAAGTTTTATCTGACTGTTGGTCTTCTGAGTCACATTTGGTTGAGGCCTTGTTACTGCCCACCTTTGTCTTGAGACAGGACACTTGAGTCTGCAACTGTTTGTTCTGTTCTTTTAACTTCGCAATACACTGAGCTTGTTCTTGTGCAATGGATAAGCTAAATTCTCTCTGACAACAAATAATGGCTGTCACATTGTTCTTGCGAATACTTGCTCCTAGTACCTTTTTACAATCTTCAATTGACCATACTTTGTCTGGATGAATACCAAATTTCTTTATCAAATTCAATCTGACTGACTCAGTCACTATGGAGTCCATGTGCTCTCCTAATAATGACTTAAACTCACTGTCTGTCCATAAAGGGGTAGCTAGTCCACCTTTCTCAGTTGATGGAATCAGTCTAGCGTTTTTTTCACACATTTTGTGATGTTCTTTACCACACAAACAAAAACACTAAAAAAACTTCTCTGATCAAACAGAGGCTACACTTATTAACCCAGTTAAACTGTTGTTAAATCTTCCTTGTTACCAACACATCACAATCAACTGTGGTCAACCTTCTTTGGCAAAGCAAAGGATATCAAAAATATTAGCATGTTACGCTAACTCTTCTCTGACAAGAAATGCAAAGGATCTTGCACCTTTTATAACTTTTAGAGGATAAACAAAACAAAATAACTAGCACGTAATGCTAAAATCTTCTCTAAGTTTAGAGGATAACCCTTCTCTAGCAACGTAGAGGCTATACTTTCCTCTTTAAAAGAACACTTTTAAAGGATAACTTTAGTTAACCAAACACTACAGCTGTCTGATAACTCTTTTCTCTGGCGGCACAGAGATTTATACTGGTCATTCAGCGGTTCTTTGAATTGAGTGAAACTCACCAAATCGTTGTTTGTACGGAAAAGATTCCGTCTGGAACTTCAGTCAGAAATGTTCATTCTTTGTTAAGATCTTTGTTGAGGTCGAAGTTTCTGGAACTCAGTCAGAACTCACTCAGCTTTGTTGAGGTCGAAGTTGCTGGAACTCAGTCAGAACTCACTCAGCTTTGTTGAGGTCGAAGTTGCTGGAACTCAGTCAGAACTCACTCAGCTTTGTTGATCTTTGTTGAAATTCAGTTCTTGATTCAGGTGAAGTTAATTCCATCCGGGTCACGGCACCATCTGTAGTGAACTTTTTCCTTGTAGAAAAGTTAGAAGCTCAAGACCAGGAGACGGAAGAAGTTTTCCAAGCAGAAGTTGTTTTATTGCTCGTCGCTGCAGTCATACCAAACTCGTCTGACTAAGATAATTTTACATTCTTAGTTTATACTTTCCAAAGAGGGTGGGATTACCTAAAGGAGGAGTCATTCTGAACAATGCATGTAAATGATTCATGAGTCAGCTGTTTACCTGAGTTCATCAGGATGACAGTGTCAGGCCTGATGATGGTGATCCAATCAGCCTGATCAGATCACTCAAACATTAACACTATCATAGAGACAAAGGGCCCAGCTGTACTCAGAGAAGTGACCAAAGGTTATAGTCATAGTGTGCACTTTCTCAGTTAAAAATACTGTTAAACCTTTATGTAACATTTAATAAATTTGTTTTCCTTCAATACTCTCCCTTTCTAAACCCAATAGAGGAGTTTTTTTCGGCATGGCGTTGGAAAGTGTATGATCGAGAACCTTATATGCGTGTTCACCTCCTCCAGGCCATAGAAGAAGCCTGCCTAGATGTATCAGTAGATGCGTGCCAGGGTTGGATCAGGCATGCAAGAGGATTTTACCCCCGCTGCCTGGCTAGGGCTAATATAGCCTGTGATGTGGATGAGATTCTCTGGCCTGACCCAGACCAGAGACGGGAGGCTGAGGCGGAATAATCTTTTTTTTGTTGTTGTTGTACTGTGTAGTACATGAATGAATAAAAATGTGCCAATGTATCCATTGGTTGTGTCTTTTGTTCATCATGTGAAAAGGTTTGTGAGGAGGGGATCCACAAGTAACATAACTTACCAGTTTCGGAAATGTTGGTTTGAATTTATTGCACCAGTGTGTTAGACTATGTTGTAGTGTGTGTTATTTTGAGGGCTTGTGTGTCCTGTCTGAGGGCTTGTGTGTCCTGTCTGAGGGCAAAGTTTGGTTTTTCAGCAAGAGTGAATGGTTTTGAGTGTAGAGCTTAATTTTGACCTGAAAATAGGTTGTTTGGGAAACTGGGTGAGACGTTATGGATTTGTGTTTACTGTTTTGAGAATACGGGGCATAGTTTCAAGAAACGTGTTTAAGCAATCGAGAAAAACTGTAACATCAGATGGGATTACAGAAACTGCATTACTGTATTGTATATGTGTCAGGTATGCCCTTATACAACAGACAGTATATTGTATAGATTGTGTTTTGCACTGCAGTTTCTTTTGAAGCCTCTCTACATTTTTGTTTTGTTGGGTTTAGGTCTTTTTCTGCAGAAATTCAATAAAAAAGACCCATCTCAGAGTGCTTTATAATGTACGGTTACAGTATACCATATGGGCATGTGACTGAAAGAACCTCAACACCTGAGTGCGTTTCTTAGATGGGAATTAGCTGTGATTTATATATTTTTTATATATTCTCAGTAATAATAGAATAAAATACAGGGGATATATTTGTGTTTCAATTCCCAATATAAACAGCTGTTTACCTTGACTTTAGCCTGTACGGTTAGGTTATGAACATGGTGTTATCTGTTCTGACAGACAGTGTTAAAGCATTGGTAAATTTGTCAGTAAAAATACATTGTTTTGGTCTTGTTTGAGCTTGTGTGTAAAAGAAGTTCAAGCATTTTAAATTTGTGTTAATTGTATGCATTTTTTGTTAAAGCAACAAGAAATGTGTTAATAGTATAGCTTACACAGGCGGATGTAGTGCTAACTGTGTTAAGAGTTTTGCAAAATTGTTAAAAGCATTGAAAAATCTGTCATAGCAATCGTTAAAAACTGTAAGCCCAAGCAACCGTGAAAACCTGTTTGTTCCTCTTGCTGGGAGTGGTCCGCTGATGAATGTTTGAACTTTCAGTCTTTTAAGTGTTTCAAAAAGTTCATTGAAATCCTTCTTAAGGAGTTCTGACTGCTCTTTATGAATATCATTCTTCCCCACATGAATGATGAGTCGATTTGCAGTCTTATGTTTCATCAGAATGTTCTCAAGTTCCCTGTTTACATCAGAAGTTGTTGCTTGTGGAAGGCAGCATGTTGTTGTATCCCTGCTGCTAATGTTTCTGATTATGGAGTCTCCCACTATCAGAGTCCTGGGCTCAGCTGCGCTCTGAGCTGAGAGCCGCTGTCTGCTCGACCTTGATCGCCGGTTAGCATCAGTGTTAGCTACTGGCTGATTCAGTCTGTGTTCGATCACATTCATCAAGTTCGGGGATTCCTCATTTACATTCATTAATACTTCAAATCTGTTCTCAAGATGTATAGGTGGTGGTAGGAGATCAGTGTTTGCAATCCTTGTCATAGCCGTATCTGGGATAGAGGATGCTATTGCGGCAATATGTGATACTCGTGACAATCTGATGTCTCGAGTGCCTTTGGGTCTCGCTCCCTGTTTGTGCCACCGATGTGTAAGTCGATCGGTTTGTTTCTCTACACACAGTATGGCCTGTCGAGGACCACTAGATTCAGGGGACTCACCGGCTGTATGCTGAGGTCCATGATGAAGCTCTGTTGTGTGCTCCGTCTGGCTTGGTGGTCCCACAAATAACTTTGTTTCAAGAACTACAATCCTTTGTAAAAGTCTGTGGCAGTTAGTGCAGCAAGTAGATTCCAGAAGAGGCATTTTCTCTTATCCTATTGAATGCAGGCTGTTGTGTTTTCCCTTCCCCGGAATGTAAGCTTTCAGTGGGAGGCTGGTCGGATAAAATAATTCAGCTTTTTTGTTGTAATCCAAGTGAGCACTGTGCTGATTTGCTGAAGTTAAAATTAGGTTATAAAAGGAGATAAAATATAAAAATATAAAAGCGATAGAGCAAAAATTATAAAAGCGATAGAGCAAAGCGCGGAGCGGTAAGCAAGGTATATTATACCCATATATATGGGTAGTATAAAGGATGACAGAGAACGGATGCTGCGTTAATTGCGTTACGTTAAAGCTGGACAAAAATGGTTAACGTTGACAGCACTACTTGTCATACATTGCTGACAGAAAATTGACACAAACGGGATTTAGAAAAGTGTCTGTCCAGGAAATTACGCCCGTGGGTAGGACATCATTCCCAAGCTTCATGAACTTCCGCTCCACGCTTTCACCGACGACGATAACGTGACATATGGATCTCAATCAGTCACACTAGGCTTGTTCGACTTGAACCGGCGCTGCACAGACCGATTGGTTTATGACATCAAAATACAGAGAGAGCAATTCAAACGCATAAGGAGCGTCTGCTCTCTAATCACTCTCGCGGTACTTTGATGACCCGCCCTGCTCTGCTTTTGATAGGCTTGTAACGTTAGTTAGCGCTGCGTTCCTCTCATATGATTGGTAGGTGAAATCATTTGACTCACCGCATGCAATATTAAACCGCATGCAAGTTCCCAATTTTTTTTCTTCTCACGGCTGCACGCCGGAGATCCGGCATGGTGCCGGAATACTTTAAGCCTTGGGGGGGGCATGCCTGAAGCGCGTGCAATTGCGTCCTCTTCATAAAAGCGCTGAGATATGGCGACCGGCGGTGCTGCTGATGTGGTGGTGGCTGTACATCCACTTGTTGATAAGAAAGAAGGAAAGAGCCACATATGGAAATATTTTTGATATTAGCTCATAATAGCGACGCGGCGCGCTCGTTTTTACAGGCGCGCCTAAGTTCATTGTTGCATAGCAACGACAGACGTCATGGGAGAGCAAGCGCTTGTGGAAAGGAGAAAGCGGTGCGAACTGCGCTCACCATGATGACGAGGAAGTATTAGCAAAGAATTAATTGATTTCTAGCCCTTGCATTAGCTTTACTACTAGATATATTTATGGAGATGAGAAATAAAAAGCCGGCTGAAATGCGTCACTGTCGGCATCGGTGAACAGATAATGGGGCAGATCCGAGTCTATTTTCGCTGCGCTGCTCATGCTTAATTAAAAGTGAAAGCACACTTTTGATGGACAAAAAATAAATATGATTTCACACAAAAAGTGCCCAAAATGCACAGATTTTGCATGTCTTGTGTGTTTAACCCTCTGGGGTCTAAGGTGTTTTGGGGGTTCTTGAGATGTTTTGACATGCCCTGACATTTGTGCTTTTTTCAGTTGCTTATAAACATATTAATGACACAGGTGAAATTACACTCTATTTAGCACAAATATGGCTACTATAATGTATGAGCAACATGTATGTACATGTTTGTATTTTTGAGAGAATATTGTTTATGCATGGTTATTGAAATAACAAAAAAATAAAGTTTCTGAAATAAGGCCACAAAACGCATACTAAATATCGGCCCACAAGACTTTTGACTAATGGATGTTGTCGCCTAGAGTTTTTTTTTTCAAAATGATCTGAAAATCATCCTGCCTAATCACTCACATAAAACAATAAATTGTTTTAAATTGTGAAAAACATTTTTTTTGTGTGGAAGTGAATATGCGGATGGGCGTGAACGGCCCAACCCTCTCATGAATAATTAAGTGGTTCTCACCTGACTAGATAATGACCCTGCATAATAATGAGCCTTTCATTCAGGTGTGTCACACAAGAAAGAATGCAAGGACAATATATATATATATACATACACACAATCCAAATATAAATGAAAGTAAAAAGCACATTTTTAGTCATACCTAGAAACAAATCCTGGTCAAATAGGCTATATGGGCCATTCTACAGAATTGGTTCAAAGTTAGAATTGGAAACATCTTGAAAAGAAAATTTTCTTTCCATAAATGTCTTATAAAGTATTATTTTTTTAAAGTAGGCCAATACATTTTATCATACATATTTCAAAGTTAAGAATTCATTATTTTGATATAGCTTGCATTGGAACAAACACTATAACAGTTGATTAGTTTATTTGTGACAAAAGAAGCTATACACACACACACACACACACACACACACACACACATGTTGGTGCAACAGCATTATGAGGACTCTCCATAGGCGTAATGGTTTTTATACTGTACAAACTATATATTCTATCCCCTTACACTGCCCCTGTCCCTAAACCTACCCATCACAGGAGACATGCTGCATTTTAAAATGTTTAATAAAACATTGTTTTTTATGTTTTTTAAGCCTTTTGATTTATGAGGACTTTTGAAGTGTCCTCATAAACCACCCATAAGTTGTAATACCAGTGTAATACACATGTCATTATACAAATTTGTGTCCTCATAAATCACATAAACCAACCCACACATATATACACATATATATATATATATATATATATATATATATATTTGTCCTCACACTTTCTTGTGGTACCCAGTGGGAAAAGACAAATGTTTTTCAATATGTTTCCACTAACTTTGAACCAGTTCTGAAGAATCTTGTCTAAATATTCATATTTAGTCTGTAACATATCGTGTTTATGCGAGTGTGAGATGCGCGCTGTAGCTGCTACAGCTGTAAACAACAGCGCGCGCGTCTGTGCCTTTCATTCATCATTCACACTATCAATATCGCGATTATAACAAAGCTCTTAAGAATAAATACCTTACTACATTAGCTTGATTCGTTGCTCCTCGGAATGATACTACCAGGACTTCTGAGGTAAATTGTTCCAGGATTAGGACGATAGTATTATTCCTCAGAGCGCAGCAAGAGGTAAAGTCCACGATTCTTGTTCAACTTGATGTGTTTTCTGAGTTAAATTGTTCCAGGATTAGGACGACAGTATTATTCCTCAGAGCGCAGCAAGAGGTAAAGTCCACGATTCTTGTTCAACTTGATGTGTTTTGTCCAGCTGATATGTGGGCGTTAACAGTTTGCATGACTTGCCTCAGATTATTTGCGTTTGAATAGTGCACCTCTCTGTGGGCGTGGTCACATTAAAAGATAATTAGCTAAAATGAGAACGACTGACATCTCTCTCTTTTTATATAATTACATAAACAGAGAATATTTGTTTTAGTTTTGAATTAGATAATTTAAAAGTACACACTTAAATGATCATAAAGATATATTGCTCATGCATGTGTGACTAGTATTCGCTGAGTTTTGTTTACGTTTAGAGACGTGCTCCACAAAAAAAGTTCACGGAGAAGGAGAGGCAGAAAGCACACCCTGTTTATTTTATTTATTTTACAAAAGTACAATGTTTTATTTCGATTGGAAGTGGACCCATAAAAAAGTAGACATTTAACAGTTAATTTTTTCATATTTCTTAAGAGTGTATGACAAAAAATGACTGAGTATTTTAAGTCTATTTTGCTGCTATGTGAAAAAAATCGTGCAAATCGCGCCGGCGCGATTTCAGACCCCAGAGGGTTAACAAGAACTGCAGTAGGCTATGTCAGAAAAGAAAATGAAGACATTTATAGAAAATGTACCCATTTAAACGTGTTTTTATTATTCAGTTTGGGTAAAAGTATATGGTGTTTTATAAAAATAAAACAATGGAAGTCTGCTGTAAAGTGGTTAGAAAAACGGAATCGGCTAAAATCAGAATTGGCCTAGAAAATTGTAATTGGTGGAGGGGAACAGGAGAGGAAGAGCAAGGGAAAAGGAGAGATCTGGGCGTGGGGGGCCCATCTAAGATTATCTTGTCCTGGGCCCAGGCAACACTGTCAGCTGGCCTGATTCTAAGCTACGTGATCAAATTTTCAAAAGTCTTGTGAAGAAATAATTAGTATGGGTTTTATGACCTTATTTCAGTGACAATGTTTTTTGTTTTTTCACAAACCACACATAAACGTCATTATCTCAAAACTAAAAACTTTTACATGCATGCTGCTGACATATTACTGTAGCAGAGTTTGTGCTGAATACAGTGTAATCAGACTTTAGTCATGAAAATGTCACAAGTATCAGAAATAAGCACAAATGTCAGAGCATGTCAGAACACCTCCAGGACCCAGAAAACACCTCAGACCCCAGAGGGTTAACAAAGGTCGTTCCCATTCACCTGCTATTACGCCACTCCTAAGGCGTCTCACCTGGATTTCAGCTCGTGACCAATTCATCATAATTGCTAAACACGTCCCTGGGTCAGAAAACCAAATTCCTGACTCAGTCTCGTTTTCCGTTTCAGAAATTCAGGATCCTGGCGCCAGAAGCGGATCAATCCCCAGCTACAGTACCTCGCTATTCGAACTAATATTCCCGTAACCCACTCATTAAAACCCCCTCCTCGACGCATCGCTCGAAACTATCCTCCAAGCAGTATCTACCAGGACCCTTCAATCCTATGTGACTGCTTGGAGAAGTTCCAAAGCATTCCATGTCTCCTATAACATGCTGTTCCCTGATGTTTCTCTTCTTTCAGTCACCTCATTAAGTGGTTGAGAGCACATTCTTTTTTTCAGCTAGGTTGCCACCCCCATGGTAAACTTTAGCCTTGCAATTTTTAGTTTTTTGTTTTTTTGGTTAACTTATTTTCTTTGTCTTATTTTGTGGTGTGGTGGCAATTTTATGATATTCATTGATCTTTAGTAAAATATAGATGATTCAAAGAATGTCACATGTGTGTCTCTCACTTGTAGTGAGAGAAGATTCTGTTTATGTACCTGGGGAGGCAGAAGGGGGAGACACTCCAGAGAACAGACGAACAAGGACCTCTGACCTAGATGTCAGAAGGCCATTTGGTGCAGGGGGAGGCTTAGTGGGCCAACTAGTGACGTCTATGGAAAACTACTGGGAGGAAGGCTCTAAGAGGAAGAAGGCCTTGAAACTAAGATAAAAGCTCGTTCAGTCTGTCTGGGGGTGTGTCACTCTTCTGCACAGGGTAACAACTGTGTATTAGACTGCTCCTATTCTTGCAAGAATAAAACTTCTATTTCTATAATTTGACTATGAGTGTCCCTTACGCAGTGATGTTTGTTTAATGAATTTTCGCCACAACAGTTTTGGTGTCAGAGTGGGATTCCTTGGGAGTGCCTTCTGGACCTGAGAGCGGACGGTGTTTGGCCACCTGGACTGAGCAGTTCCAGCTCTACCTCGTAAGTTTCAGAGAGAGGGGCCGACCGCTATCAGGGCCAGGAGAAACTCCACTGGAATCAATTGAAAGAACCCGGTGGCAACAGAAGCATCTCTGGTAAGAGACAGTTAAATTTATTTTCTTTTGGGTAAGGTAATTAAAGCCAGGTTTAATTGGGGGGAAGAGTGAAATTGAACCATATTGGCTGAGGGCTGTTTCTGTGGTACGTAATCTGGATTGATTAAGATCTACGGACAGATCAAGAGATTTCAAACAGATGCGGGAGAGAATTATCTAAGATTGATTAAGATCTACGGACAGATCGAGAGATTTCAAACAGATAAGAGAACCTGAAAATTAGTTGTTCCATCACGGAGCAAATTGTTTTTAGGTACCGAGGCTAATTAAGGGCAACCAGAAAATAATTTTTGGTAAACCATAATTAGGAGGGCACTAACAGTGCAACCCGACCGATTTGGGTTAAAAGAAAAGAATCGGATTTGCTGGGGACGCCCAACAGATTAAAGAAAACGCGCGTTGAAGAGAAATCCACAGAGAACAGAAAAGCAGCCAGTATGGGGAAAACTCAGAGCAAGATTATGAAATATGATACACCGGTGTACTACCAAATGAGAAAACATTATGGTCAGAAATGTATGATATTGAGCGCCACAAGATTAAAGGTGGTGCGGGAATCAGTTGAACAGGGCAGTGAGAAACAAAAGTTGTATCTGTGTTCAACATGTGGGTAGAGATGTGAACAGATAATGAATTGTTGGCTTGAAGATAAAAAAAGTCGAACTGCCAGGAGAAATAATGTTTTTACTTCTTCATCCAGTAAATGGATGCATGACATTAGATGTCTATAGAACTTAAATTTATATGATAAGGATTGAAGTAGCAAGCAGCAATAAGGCTGGCTGTGTGAAATAGAGGGAACTGTAAGTGAGAGACTTAATGGAAGAGGGAAGTGAAAACAAAAGGTTGAGACATGTGTGTGGGGATTGTAAGCAAACAATCATGTACTGGTTAGATAATGAAGGAACTGGCATGTAGGGAAAAGAAAGGAGAGGATACAGAAGGAACTGGCATGTAGGGAAAGATTGAGAAGAAATATAGTAGAAAACTATATGTGATGAAAAGAAAATTTCTGACAGAATTTATGGAAGTCAAATTAACTGTTTAAATTGTATGAAAAGTGAGTTTCAGAATAAAAATAAGGCATTGTATGATTGACAGGGATTAACATGATATGAAGAATGTTTTAAGCAAAATGGGGAACAATTCTATATTTTGATAAAATAATGATTGAAATGATGACATATCTGCTTTATTTTATTAATGTTAAGAAAATAAGGGTATTGAAGCAAGTAGCTATAATGGTTGTCTGTGTAATCTACGGACTGAGTAATATAATCTGTTTTGGAGAAACAGTAGAGATAAGACTGAGACAATAATGATAATATTAAGTTGAATCTGCAGACTAACCATGTGATGGAAGGAAAAAGGCTTCAAACCAGTTGAGGCTGAAACAAACCCACCAGGTGACAAAGTGCTTTAATTGTGGTCAGCAGGGCATTTAACACGTAACTGTAAATGCCCACCGAGAAGGTGTTTAAAAATGTGATAAAGTGACAAAAATTTCGGGTATTAATGTGGGTCTGAAAGTAGATCAGTGTTTAAATGACGATATTAAAGTTTTCGTCTGAGAAAGAACAGGAGATAAAAATAAGGTCATAAGATTGAAGACTTAAGGAATTCCTTTTAAAGGAAAGATCTAAAGTACCGGTTGATGTAAAATTACAGATAATGACTAAAAAGAAATTTGAGTTGCAAAATATGGAAGTAACTAAAAGGATGATTGTGTTTTAATGAAACACTTTAAAGAGTTGTACGAAAGTTAGTGTGGATCCTAATAGCAGATTGGTAAACTCCTAGAGAAAACATTGAAGTCAGGTGTTAAAACTATGGTAATTGAGAACCTAACAACTAAAATTGAGATGAAATTTGAAACGTTACTAAGAACTAGAATAATTATTATTCTTTCTTTAAGATAAAATAAGCAGAATCAGTGTTATAGGATTAATAGTTGCTAAATGTAAAATGTGTAGAAAGGCATTTGATTAAACAAAAAAAGCCTGTTAGTGTTGACCATGAAAAGAACAGAGCTGATGTTTTGGTTTTTAAAAGATAAGCTTGTGATTTGGCTGAAACAGTTCGCTTATCTGGATCTGGTGTGTGTGTGTGACTGAAAGTGCCAGTGCGACAGAGACTCAATTTGAGTGGAAATTTGTAATGTCTAAACTCCCTGATATATGGGCACAAGACAATAAAAATTATGTTTATTTGAACACGCATGTAATTTCTGGCAAAGATGCCTTAAGCTGGGCTAGAGTTAAAGAATGGTAGGTAAAGTATGATGTTTGATGTTTATAGAAGTGCAGTGTACCAGTTCTGAATGCCTCAGAGTCTCTCTCTCATTCAATATAAAAGCTGTTATCTGAGCCTGTGTCATAAGTGATAATAAGCTACTGATAGTAAAGCACAGTGTTTCAGTTGAAAATCATAGACACAGAGTTAAAAGAAATCATTGCCATGCAGAGGGCAATTTGTATTTGTAAATGTTTTAAAAGTAAAACTGAATGACTTTAAAGAAGTCTTTAAAATAGTAATACAGACCTTAACCGATAGTGACATTTTGATTAGCTTATTTTAGGACCAGTGACTTCTTTGTCTCATTTAGTCTCCACCATTCAGGGCCGATGGCTCCGGCTACAGATGAAGTACACTGAATGTACGGTTGTGATCTAAATTCACTGAGCATAATCTAAGCAGCTAGGTTTCTGCTTTTAAGAATGGATTTAAGTGATTAAATACGGTTGTTATTAACCTGTCTCCCTGTGTGAACACTATTAGGCAATAGGAATGGCTCTGGTGACTCTTGAATGTGCCTTTCCTAAGCTCCAGAAAACAGCTGAGTTCTGTTGAAATAACTGATTGTGTGATGGGAAAGAGCGGTCACCAGTGTGTACGAGTGGCTACTCAATGACGGGATGATCTTCCTGGCCAGGGGACAGCCCAACGCAGGGGGTCACGAACACTGGGCATCTCCGGATGGAGGTGTTATATGTGAGAAAGGTATGAGAGTTGAGCGCTGATTACTGGAGGCCACCGGGGTCAGCAGAGCATTGAGAGGTGAGATGCGCTGTGAGGAGTTACGGCAGTCTGACCCAAAAAATGTGAGTTTCCTCTATACCACTCATGAGAAAACCGCATTCACTGCATGGCTTGTTTTCAATTGTGACAAGTGTCTGCAACTATGCCAGGGGACAGCACCCTGATGGAAATTATAGATAAAGAGCTAATGGGAAATGTGCTTTCAAGAGGTGATTGTCATTATGTGTTGGGGAGACAGTAACAAAACTTATTAGTTTATATCAGGAACATGATGTTGGTTGCCTTATGGGCAAGGAAAATTATAGAAGTGTTGATTTTGAACTAATATGCGCATGCGTTAACCCTAACACAAGCTTACTGAGACAACTCCGTCGAATTGATTCCTAATCCTTGATTTTCTTCTTTCACATTTAGTTATAAACCTAAATTTTCCAATTTTACAAACGTGTGAACATATCGCGGATACTATTCCTTATAAAAAACAATCAGATTGCTTTGATATCGCTACTTATAACCAACTTTCCGAACTTCTACTACTAGCCTTAGCCCGCTAGCACTGCACGCGTGGTCTCTCGCCTGTCGATCGTCTTATTTACACCCGTATAACTGAAAGCTATAATTCGCCACTATAGCACATCTGCTATAATGGCGAATATATCGGATGTGTGTCTAACGTTACCTCTGAGTGCAGGTGAAGACACCTTTGAGCTGCATTCGGTGCAGTTGGAGCTCGAATCGGTCGAGAGACGGATCCGCGAGCTGTTGGAGAGACAGGCTGAGCTGCGAGATCGACGGTCCGCGCTTGAAACATCACGCGCAGATGCTCACAGGTCAGTGGTTAATAATTTTTTGACTCCGACCTCGTCTACTCCGTGTGTTTCTCTGCACAGGTCCCGAGCAACCAGGACGCGATCATCCCTGGCTTCATTCACTCCGGCACCGACACAGCACCACGGATCCTGGGTGATTCCACGGCGGAAGACGCGAGCCAGGACCAGACCAAGGACCTCCCCACCCCTCCCGGCCTTCGAGATCTCCACCCGGAACCGCTTCTCCCCTCTTCGCGAGTCGGAACGCGACGACGCCGTGATCATCGGCAGTTCCATCGTCCGTCATGTCCGCGCTACCTCGGCTAAAGGTAAGGTGCGCACTCACTGCTTTCCTGGTGCTCGTGTTCTCGATGTCGCTGCGCAGGTTCCCGAGATCCTGAACGGTGACGAGCGCGTCGGAGCTGTTGTGCTGCATGTGGGGACGAACGACATCAGGCTGCGGCAGACGGAGGTTCTGAAGGAGGACTACAGGAGCCTGATCGCGACGGTACGCAGCACATCGCCTGAAGCAACGATCGTCGTGTCTGGACCGCTTCCCACGTACCGACTAGGACAAGAAAGGTTCAGTAGATTATTTGCTCTAAATGAATGGTTAATGTCATGGTGTAATGAACAGAGACTGCTCTTTGTAAATAATTGGAATCTGTTCTGGGAGCGACCTAGGCTCTTCCGTGCTGATGGCCTTCACCCCAGCAGAGTTGGAGCGGCTGTGCTGTCGGACAACATCTCCAAGACGCTACACACCATATGACTAGTAAGTCAAAGTCCAAATCACAGTCTTTGCTGTCCCAACTTAATTGATATAAGCACCAATGTAGAACATTATATAGAAACTGTGTCTATTCCTCGTTTAGTAAGGCCAAATAATATATATAATGTAGGATCTAGGAAAAATTTAATTGTAATTAAACCAGAAAATCTCAATATCAGTGATAAACAATTTCTAAAGCTAGGTCTTCTAAACATTAGATCGCTCACACCTAAGGCGGTTATTGTAAATGAAATGGTCACAGATAATAGTTTCGATGTACTGTGCCTTACTGAAACCTGGCTTAAACCAAATGATTATTTCGGTCTAAATGAGTCTACTCCGCCAGGATACTGTTATAAGCATGAGCCCCGTCCGATTGGTCGTGGCGGCGGTGTTGCAACAATCTATAGAGATATTCTTAATGTTACTCAGAAAACAGGTCACAGGTTTAATTCGTTTGAGGTACTTGTGCTAAATGTTACACTATTAGATTTAAGAAAGAAATCCCTATTATCTCTAGCCTTGGCTACTGTACATAGACCTCCAGGGCCTTACGCCGATTTCCTAAAAGAGTTTGCAGACTTTCTATCAAATCTATTGGTCAATGTCGATAAAGCAATAATTGTTGGAGATTTTAACATACACGTAGATAACACAAATGATGCGTTAGGGACTGCGTTTACAGATTTATTAAACTCCTTCGGGGTCACGCTAAACGTCAGTGGTCCCACTCATCGCCTAAATCATACACTAGATTTAATCATATCATATGGAACCAATCCAACCGATATAGATATTGTACCGCAAAGCGATGATGTAACTGATCATTACATGGTAACTTGCATGTTACGTACTGCTGAAATTTGTCATGTTGCGCCACGTTATCGACCAGGCAGAACAATCCTTCCAAACACTATAGATAGATTCTCAAATAACTTACCTGATCTATCTCAGCTGCTCAGTGAACCCAAACAAACAGATGAACTAGAGGAAATGACTAGCAGTTTGAGCACCATTTTCTCTAGTACATTAGAAATTGTTGCACCAATTAGATTAAAAAAGGTTAGAGAGAAAACTAGAGCACCATGGTACAACAATGCTACGCATGCTATCAAGAGAGAAACTCGTAACTTAGAGCGTAAATGGAAACAAACAAATTTAGAGGTCTTTAGAATCGCGTGGAAAGACAGTATGTCACGTTACAAAAAGGCTCTTAAATCAGCCAGGGCTGAGCATCTCCGCAGACTAATAGAAAATAACCAAAATAATCCAAGGTTCTTATTTAACACCGTGGCCAGACTAACAAATAAACAGGCATCACCTGAGCAAAATATTCCGTTACAATGTAGTAGTAATGACTTTATGAATTTCTTCACTGAGAAAATAGAAAACATCAGAAACACAATTGTAAATATACAATCTATTATGGTGTCTTATGATTCAGCCTCAATTATAGCCCCTCAAGAACAACTACACCGCTTTACAACTATAGGACAGGAAGAGCTAAATAAACTTATTATTGCATCTAAACCAACAACTTGTTTATTAGATCCAATACCCACTAAATTACTTAAAGAAGTGTTACCTGTAGTGGAAGAGCCTCTTCTCAATATTATTAATTCATCTTTATTTTTAGGTCACGTTCCAAGAATATTCAAGCTGGCAGTAATAAAACCTCTTATTAAGAAACCACAATTAGATCCAAATAACCTAGCAAATTACAGACCCATTTCAAATCTTCCATTTATGTCTAAAATACTAGAAAAAGTTGTGTCCGCTCAATTGTGCTCTTTCTTGCAAGAAAATGATATCTATGAAAAATTTCAGTCAGGATTCAGACAGTATCATAGCACAGAAACTGCGCTAGTTAAAATTACAAATGATTTACTTTTAGCTTCTGACCAAGGCTGCATCTCAATACTAGTTCTACTCGATCTAAGCGCTGCATTTGATACTATAGATCATAAAATACTCCTGGATCGACTACAAAACTACACTGGTGTTCAGGGACAGGCATTAAGCTGGTTTAGATCGTACTTATCAGACCGTTACCACTTTGTCTGCTTAAATGGGGAAAAATCAAAGATAACGTCAGTAAACTATGGAGTACCGCAAGGATCTGTGTTAGGCCCTCTACTATTCTCAATATATATGCTGCCACTTGGTAATATTATAAGAAAACATGGAATTAATTTTCACTGTTACGCTGATGACACTCAATTATATATTTCATCACGGCCAGATGAAACCACTAACTTATCTAACTTGACAGAATGTCTTAAAGATATAAAATACTGGATGACGTGTAATTTCCTGCTATTAAATTCAGATAAAACAGAGGTATTACTTATTGGTCCGAAAAACTACCCACAAAATCCCTTACAATACAATTTTAATTTAGAAGGATGCCCTGTTACTTTATCCACTACAGTAAAAGACCTGGGTGTCATACTTGACCGCAACTTGACTTTCGAAAATCATATTTCATATGTTACAAGAACAGCCTTTTTCCACCTTAGAAACATTGCTAAGCTACGTAACATGCTATCCGTTTCTGATGCAGAAAAGTTAGTTCATGCATTCATGACCTCGAGACTAGATTATTGTAATGCTTTACTAGCTGGTTGTCCTGTATCCTCAATAAACAAGCTACAGTTAGTCCAAAATGCAGCCGCTAGAGTTCTTACTAGATCAAGAAAATATGATCATATAACACCAATTTTATCATCTCTACATTGGTTACCTATTAAGTTCCGTATCAATTACAAGGTATTGCTACTGACCTATAAAGCCCTAAATGGTTTAGCTCCAGTCTATTTAACGGACCTTCTATCGCCCTACAATCCGTCGCGCTCTTTAAGATCACTAAATTCGAGGCTTCTGGTCATTCCAAGGATATCTAAGTCCACTAAAGGAGGGAGGGCGTTCTCACATTTAGCTCCTAAACTCTGGAATAGCCTTCCTGATATTGTTCGAGGCTCAGACTTGCTGTCCCAGTTTAAAACCAGATTAAAGACGCATCTCTTTAACCAAGCATTCACATAATGCTTACCTTTTATACTACTGCCGAATCAGATCGAATGCATTAATATTATGAACATCAGCTACGCTAATTATTTCTCATCTGCCTTTCTGCTGTTATCTCGGGACGCAAGTCCCGAGGTAAATAGCGTTCGTCAGCTCCAGTTTGTATCCAGCCTCTCACGGAGACATCGGATGATCCAACACCTGTGATGAGACGACTAAACGCCTGTGGAGAGACGACTCGACGCCTGTGAAGAGACGACTCAACGCCGGCGATATGTTATGCCCTAAATTAATACATGATGAACTAACTGTATTTTCTATGTACATTTTTAATGCACTTTCTGTAAAGCTGCTTTGAAACAATGTGTATTGTGAAAAGCGCTATACAAATAAATTTGAATTGAATTGAATTGAATTAATATGTTTATAAGATGGTTTTAACTCCTGAAGGTCATTAGACATGGTGGTGACTAAAGATTAAGACAGTTTTTGTAGAGTTTGGTGAACTATTAAGGGTTCTAGACTATGATTAATTAAGTTTCAGTCTTAGGAGGCTGTTGAAGAGATTATTTGTATAGTGAGAGAGACTGCTGGAGGAAGGGGTTGATACTCTGTCTGTCTTTCTGTTATCAGGCCTGGTAAGGCAAGCTTAAACAAAATAATGATAATGAACCAAAACAACCCAGCTGACTTTTCTAGAGAAATTTTTTTTAAATGAATAATGAACAGACATGCTTTGAAACTGGTTAAGAGTAAAGTTTAAGTAAAGTTAGGTAAAAGCTACAGGAAAAATGTAAAATTTAAAATCTTATTTAAAATTTAAATCCTTTTAACGATGATATAAGGAAAGGCGAACATTGAGAATGAGCAGTTAAGATATGTGTGTCCACTATGAGTGTGTGTGATGGTGACTGCACTTTATGTATTGTATGCGTTCGTTTGTGGTACTTCCTGATTTCGTGGATATTGTGTCATTAACCTCTGGAATGAGTGTTTTATCATTACAGATGGGTTAAGGCAAATGACAAATATTAAAGAAGCCGATAATTCTAAGTGGATCCGATGAAAAGATGATACAGAAAATAGGACGAACTTTAAGTTGATTGGTCATCAAGCTCTGTCTGGTAATAATTACTTTTGTCTTTTATGATGGGGATTTGAATTACTTTCTGGATCAGTTTAAGTATTTGGGTAAATTGGAATTGTGGAGTTGTAGATCACAATCTGGCATGGGCTGAGATAAATGAAAATGTTGTAGATTTGATGGAGACACAAAGTGACCTATTGGCTAAGTCAACATGAAATTATCAAGAGAGCCCCTCACATTCATGATTATTGTAAGCAAAGGAGGAGAATGTTATTTGACTGACATTGACCAAGTCTGTACACCACGACCTGACTTGATAGAAACAATTGATGACTTTGAAAATGTTTGTAGATGACTGAATTAAGAGACCAAACAACAGGCCTGAAAAGCAGGATCCGCGGTGAGACTGAGGGCCGTTGCCCTTTAAATACTTCGATAAGAAGATGAGATTGAGATTGAGGCTTTAAGTAAAGAATGTAATATTTTTGTTTCAGAGGCAGAGAAAGATGTCTGGAGGAAATTTGTCTGAAGGACAACGTTTGGGTTAGTGTTGATGGGGAAACTTTATAAAAAACACTATGTTAAATGTTATGTTAAATTGATGCTCGAGTTGTGTCGTGCATCAAGAGGGAGATGGTATAACAATTGCCAAATATGGTTTATTAAGGGGTTCACATTTGCTGAATAAATGTTGGGAGAACACTAGGGGTAATTGGATAAAAGCTCTGAAAGAAGCCATTTTTCTGCCTAACAAAATTGATGTCTGTGAGTGTGCCGCACACACCAATAACAAAGATTGTTTCAACAGGAAACGCCAGGGCATCGAAGGCCACGGGAGAACAGTAGACAAAAGAAACTGTACTTTACGGACAATAACCTCAACATTTGCTTTCCTTTACAGAGAATTGAGATTTTTGATACAGGGCAATATGTGCCGAGTAAAATAATGGCTATGGATGAAATTGGCTAACTATCCTGGCCTGGGTTATTATTATGACTGAAAGAAAAGGTGCCACACCTGCGCAGCACATAACTTAAAGTTTTCCTTTTGCAGAATGTCAGGATGGCTGGAATCAAAGAGGTTAAAATAAATCATTGCCATTTTGAGGGCAACTTGATCTGATTATGTTCCAAATGTATAAATATTGTATTGTTGATATGAACACAGGGGGGAGTGTTTTTCAGGGGAAAAGGACCCTGAGTGCTATTATGGCAGCAAGTGCTAATATGTTAGTGATAATATGTTTCAGTAAAATGGTAAGAAACAGAGTTGAATTGGCTAAATGTAAACAAGGTGAACGTTCCACAGGTCACACCAAAAGGGACGGCCGGCTAGACAAGCGGTCAGTAACAAAAAAATACTTAGGTTTTTCATTCACAGGTGAAAATAGCCAGGAAATGGCTCTCTCCTCAAACAAGGTTGTGAGGTTGGAGATGTGACACCTAAGTCAAAGCATCTTAAGCTTCACCAATCAACCTCAGATACCCCAAAACGCCGACGCCAACGTGAAGCATAAAGTGGGGGAAAAAGGACGTGCTAGTAACGTAACCTCCCCCACCAACGTGGGAAGCCCAGGGCTACGGCTCGCAAAGAGCTACACCTAGCGAAGACGGAACGTCGATGGGGCAACGGTCAACACACCTGGAGGAGGATGTGGTAAAACTAACGGTTTAAGTTTAGCAGAGGAGTATTGGTATAGATCTAATGATTTGATTGATTAGTGCAAATGTTTTCAGGAAAAGTAGAAAATCCATTAATTATGGTGAAGTAATGGAAATGTGTGTTAATTTTGAACAACTACATTGATTAGGAGAATTGATAAAATTATAAAACTTTTCTGGAAAGATTTTTTTGAATAAGGCATAAAATAGAGCATACTAAGTAAAGTTTTAAGATTTAAAAGTTAACAGAATATGGCTAGAAAATATTTTGGTGGATTAATGGTATGTGTTATTCTGATAATTTTGTTATTCATGGGAATATGAGAAAAATGGAGTGTCTGTTCAATTGGTGAAAATGACAGTCTATCCGAATGATGATGATGATGAACAAAATTATGCAGACAATTCAAATAGCGATTACAATGAAATGTATTAATTGTTGGGGTATGTTTTTCCTACCTTTTTCTTCTTATGAATGCTTTGAATTTGGAATGAAGGATTTTTTATACTTTGTATTTTATAACCAGTGAATTGATGGTTTTGGTTTTCTTAACTAATCTGTACACTATTTCTTATTTAACTGAGATGACTGAGGGTTCGATCTAGGTCGAGAGTGCAATAGCAGTGTTTATTCATTCAGCCCGGTTTCAGATAAATTCTTTACTTGCTTGCTAATATTCGAGGGACTATCCTTACAAAAAAACAGCCTAAGCTTTTTCCCTTTTCTAAATAATGCTTCACAAATGTTTAAGAAGAGTGATGATACGACTTAAAATTTTCTTTTTGTTTATTATTGAGATTATGAGTAATCTGAATGATAAAAAAGTGAGGAGTTGTGGTGGCAATTTTATGATATTCATTGATCTTTAGTAAAATATAGATGATTCAAAGAATGTCACATGTGTGTCTCTCACTTGTAGTGAGAGAAGATTCTGTTTATGTACCTGGGGAGGCAGAAGGGGGAGACACTCCAGAGAACAGACGAACAAGGACCTCTGACCTAGATGTCAGAAGGCCATTTGGTGCAGGGGGAGGCTTAGTGGGCCAACTAGTGACGTCTATGGAAAACTACTGGGAGGAAGGCTCTAAGAGGAAGAAGGCCTTGAAACTAAGATAAAAGCTCGTTCAGTCTGTCTGGGGTTGTGTCACTCTTCTGCACAGGGTAACAACTGTGTATTAGACTGCTCCTATTCTTGCAAGAATAAATACTTCTATTTCTATAATTTGACTATGAGTGTCCCTTACGCAGTGATGTTTGTTTAATGAATTTTCGCCACAACAGTGGGAATGGTATATTTCTTTTTTTGTGAGGTTTGATGTGATTCTGTGTTTGAATCAAGTGTGTCAGGAGGAATGTTCTTTTTAACATGATGCTATTATTATTGTTTTAATAAACATGTCAGTATTTATACCATGATTAAATGATGCCAGCAGAATGGTTTTCTTAAAGTAACACCAAGTATATTTTCCTCTGCGGTCGCCCTACTGGTTGGAAGCGGAATTGTCCATTAGCGCTGTCGTAAATCATTTAGCCTACCGCAGCCGACTGTCGCACGCGCACGCGCACGCTCGCTGTTGATCTCCAGCTCCGGCTTTGGAATCAACAATGGCCACAGACAAGGTAGAGTATGATGCATGATTTTATGAAAGACATCACGAACTACGAAAAACTAATTAATGGCATTGTTTGTTTTTTATATATGTGGCAGTTTGGAATTTTAAGTTAAGTCCAACTACGCCACCCGGAACGGTCCGGGAACCCACCAGTAATTCAGATATAAAGCACACAGATACGTTGTGGCTGCGTCAGATAACAGACAATGAGAATGGTATAAAACAGTTTATTCAGAAGCACCATTTAATAAAATACAACACAATCTCTGATAATAAATCCTAAAATCGTATACATCGGACTCCACATACACGCGCGCTCACACATACACACACACACACACAGAGACACCCCTACCACTTCAGAACCTGGGGAATTTGTCTTGCTCATCAGATGGACACAGTAATCACTCGTGCTCTCTCACAACACTCCACCCGCTGTGAACACTGCAAGCTGTCAGTCAAACCACCACCACACCCAGAAGACTTCAGGAACCACGGATCCCCCAGATTCTGAAGGGAAAAGACAAGAACGATCAATACCACAACAATAAACAAAAGACACGTATATACTTTCCACATGAACTCGGTCTATGAAGTGGGTGGGTCACATACGGCCAAAAAGGGCCGTCTTCCGAATATCAATATTATACCCTTGCACAATGAGAGACCAGCGCATCAGTCGTTGATTAGAATTGGACATTCTCAAAAGAAACACCAAAGGGTTATGATCGGTATACACTGTAATAGGGCTATTATTTCCACCCAAATACACCTCAAAATGTTGAAGTGCTAATAGTAAAGCCAATGCCTCCTTCTCAATTGTACTGTAATTCAGTTGACTCTTAGAAAACTTCTTAGAGAAAAAAGATACAGGATGTTCAATGCCCACTGAGTCCTCCTGCATCAACACGGCTCCAGCTCCTGTAGCACTGGCGTCCACCTGCAACTGGAAGGGAACTGTAAAATTGGGAGCAGAGAACACAGGAGCAGTACAAAGAAGGTCTTTAGCAGCACTAAAAGCACGGGTACACTCTAAGGTCCATACAAACGCCCTGGATGTACTTAAGAGGTTAGTAAGGGGTGAAACAATGGCAGAAAAGTTTCTGCAGAAGCCACGATAGTATCCAGCCATTCCTAAAAAATGTCTCAACTCACGCTTATTAGTCGGGGTGGGAAACTCAATAATTGCAGAGACTTTAGCCTCTACTGGTCGCACCTGACCCTGCCCCACACATTTACCCAGATATACAACCACAGCTTTCACAAATTCACATTTTGCTAAATTTAAGGTTAGTGAAGCATCAGATAACCGTTCAAACACCTCCTCCAACCTGATCAAGTGATCCTCCCACGAGTCAGAGTACACCACCACATCATCTAAATAAACTTCAGTGTTCTGCAGTCCTGCCAATACTCTGTTCATTAGTCTTTGGAAGGTGGAAGGTGCATTTCTCATGCCAAATGCCATGACCGAATATTGCAGGAAGTTATCGGGTGTAACAAATGCGGAAACTTCTGAAGCACGAGGTGTTAGGGGGACTTGCCAATATGCTTTTAGCAAGTCCAATTTTGTGACGTAGCGTGCACTACCAACTCAGTCAACACAATCCTCCATTTCGTGGGTTCACTCTATAAGGGTGTTGCTTAATTGGTGGACTATGACCAACATCGATGTCGTGACATAATACAGTAGTTTGAGATGGAACATCAGCGTAAAGGCTGGGATATTTACCAATCAAACTGCTAATGACGTCAAACTCACTTGGAGACAAATGGGAGAGGCAAGATTTCAAATTAGCCAAAACAACAGAATTCTGTAGGTGAACACATGAAGTTTGAGTATCCTTTTCCATTAACCCATCCTCCTCAGGGCAGTACACTAGGGGCACCCCTAGGACAGCAACAGACACTGGTTTTAAGGGATTCACTTTACTGGCATCCCGTACGATATAAGCTTTTAACATGTTCACATGGCATACTCTGCTTTTGCACCTCCGATCAGGAGTACAGATCACATAGTTAGTATCACTTAGCTTCCTCTCTACTGTGTAAGGCCCAGAAAACCTAGCCTGCAATGCGGATCCAGGCACAGGAAGCAGGACGAGCACAGCATCACCAGGCTGAAAAGTACGTGCCACACTCTTACAATCATACTGCACTTTCATCTTCGTCTGGGAGTTAGCAAGGTGAGCCTTAGCAATCTCACAGGCTTTGTGGAGTCGTTCCCGAAAAGAATTGACATAGTCGAGGACAGACATAGGTGAAGAACTCTGTGACAGCAACTGCTCACTGATTAACTTGAGAGGACCTCTTATGGTGTGTCCAAACACCAGCTCTGCTGGACTAAAACCCAATGACTCCTGGACACTCTCCCTTGCAGCAAACATAATCAATGGTAAACCCTCAACCCATTCCCTACCGGTCTCAATACAACATTTTCGGAGCATCGACTTAAGAGTTTGATGGAATCGCTCCAAGGCACCTTGTGATTCCGGGTGGTAAGCACTAGACAATTGGTGCTTAATCCCAAGCTCATTCAACATCTGTGAAAATACTTTAGACGTGAAATTAGTGCCTCGATCTGACTGGATCACCCTCGGTAACCCGAAAGTAGAGCAAAACTTAATGAGCTCTCGAACAACTGTTCTAGCTTTAAGAGTGCGGAGAGGCACTGCCTCAGGATAACGGGTCACAGCACACATAATAGTCAACACATATTGGTGAACCGACTTTGACTTCGGCAAGGGCCCTACACAGTCAATAATTAACCGCTCGAACGGTTCCCCAAGAACTGGTATCGGATTCAATGGAGCAGGCGGAATGGTTTGATTTGGATTACCGGCCAATTGACACGTAGGACAGGAACGCACAAATTTGGACACAGAGGACTTTAAACCTGGCCAAAAGAAATATTTGGAAATTGTAGGAGCTATTTTGAGTTTAGTTTAATCTAAATTGTTGTGCTATTGGAGCACTGGTATGTTTTGTTGGATTTAGGATCCTTTATTTTGTAGGGACTTTTATTTTGACAGTTGGTGAGAATGTTTGAATATAAAGATGGCCGCCTCTCACCTCTTAAAAAGAAAAAGAAAAAGAACAAGGAAGCTGTTGGAACGTATAAGCATACAGTTCTTTACTTCGCTATAAAAACGCGATTGAATCGCTATTGAACACTACTTGGACATTAGTTTTGACATTAAGTTGTGCCTTTAAACCAACATTCTTCAATCAATCGTTTGTTGGATTACTGGAGTCCATGCTTTGTCTGCTACTATTAACCTACTTACCTGCCCGCTGCCTGCCTTGCCCTGCTTACCAACCTATTTACCTACCTGCTGAAATTCCGTCTCATCCACCGCAAAAAGGTACAATTCAAGTTTCTCTGCGTTGGATAGCTTGTCAAAGAAGTTAAGCAATACGTCCCAGCTAAGAGTGGTCCGCCAACACATTGGTAAAGAACTTTGCAATCGTTTACGCTGCTTCACAATCGAATTGTTTGGAACCTATGGAAGCATTTGTTTGACTATTATTGAAGCGTAAAGGTTTTGGATCTTTTGAGAATTTACCTTTTCAAGTTCACTATTGGAGTGCATTGTTTGTTTAATACTGGATTTGCTACTGGAGCAGACCATGATTTTTGTTCATGCACATTTAAGCTTAAATTAAGCCAGATGAGAATGAACTGAGTTGAAGATAACTGTGCTGTTTAATTTTTTGAAAAGAAAAAAGAAAAGAGATTAATTAAAGGAATTATTAAAAGGTGGAGATATTGAAGCCGTTGATACAGGCATTGAACAGCTCCATGTGGCATTGGACGAATTTAAAGATGTGCATCAATCTGTGCAAGTGCTGCATGAGGAAGAGGAAAAGAAAAGTGACAATGATGATTGGTACCAACCAAAGATGCAAACTTTTGAAACATTTTTGAATGAGGTAGAAATGTGGAAGAGTGCTCAAAGCTTTGAACCCCAAACTGTGGTGTCTCCTCTGGACAGTATATCCATTGTGGCAGCACGTGCCAGTAAGGTAAAATCTTCACGTTCTGGTGGCAGTGTTTCCTCAAAATCTTCGTCAGTGTCTTCCGCACGTTTAAAAGCCGAAGCTGAAAAGGCAGCTCTATTGCAACGTGCTGAAGGACTGAAGAAAAAACAAGCCTTGGAAATGGAAAGAATTAAAGTGCAAAATGCAATGGAAAGAGTTGAACTTGAAACCGAGTTGGCTGCAGCTAATGCAAAGGTGCAAGTGTTACAGAGCATTGATGCTGAATCTAGGAACTCTAGACTCAAATCAACAGAAGTTTCAGAATTGCCAGGAGATGGCATGAATGCGTATTTGGAGAGCAAATATGACAGAATTAAGGAGCATGTTTATCCAGAAGCCTCACCAGTGGAATATACCAGAATCTCTGCTGTTCCCAAAACACCATTGCAAAAGGTTTTTATACAGGATACAAGACCGCGGAGGTCACAAAGGCCTGTCCAGACCTTACATCTGAATCCGACCAGTCAAGCAGCTGCAGGTACTTCCTTTCCACATGCGTCTTTAAGCTCAGATACCAGCAACCTGGCTGCTGTTGCTGATCTTATTGCACAGCAACAGAAAATGACTTTACTTCCAACTAAGCACCTACCCATGTTTAAGGGTGAACCTCTGAACTTCAGACCATTTATGCAGGCATTCGAACACTGTATTGAGAAAAACACCAGCAATAGTCAAGACAGACTGTATTACCTTGAACAATACACCTCTGGACAACCTAAGGAGCTAGTCAGAAGTTGTCTTCATGTGGATGCAGATAGAGGGTATGCGGAGGCAAAACGCCTATTGGAAATTCATTTTGGAGATGAATTTAAAATTACTAATGCTTATATGGATAAAGCCTTAAATTGGAATAATATCCCATCAGACAATGGAGAAGCTCTGTACAGTTATGCTCTTTTCCTCCGTGGATGCTGTAATGTAATGCGTACCTTAAGGTACATGGATGAGCTGAACCTTCCATTAAACCTGAGGCTTCTAATCTCCAAGGTGCCGTACAAAGTGAAAGAAAAATGGAGATCACATGCTTTTGACATCAGGGAACGAACAGGAGCAAGAGCCGGGTTTGCCGATCTTGTCGCCTTCCTGGAAAGGCAGGCCAGGATTTTACAAGACCCAGTTTTTGGTAACCTCCAAGACGGCTCCTCGAACAGAAGGTCACCAAAAACAGCTGCTAACAGTAGCAAGCCAATGAGTTCCATGCAGAAGAGCAGAGGGAGCAGTTTCGCCACAACAGTAGCAGTTGCACCAAAGAACAACACAGAGAGCACAATGCAAGTATCCAATGTGCCTAAAAACAGCTCATCAAAACTCTGTCCTGCCTGTAATGGTGAGCATGAGATTGTGTCATGTCAAGAGCTAATGCAGAAGTCTCACAACGCACGAGTTGAGCTGCTAAAGACTAAAGGTGTCTGCTTTGGTTGTCTTGCTAAAGGACACATGAGTAAGACCTGCAAAAGAAGACAAACCTGTTCAATTTGTTCAAAATTACATCCCAGTATCTTGCATATACCTCAAAATGTAACGGGAGAACAGAGCAATGCAGGTCCTTCAGACAAAAGGGCAGTAAGCAGCGGGTTGGTTTCACTGAAACCAGAGGCACTTGATTGTAGTGATAAACATTGTACACTTGCAATAATACCAGTTCAAGTCAAACTGAGTAATTCAAATCATGTAGTTCAGACATACGCTTTCCTTGACCCAGGGAGTTCTGCAACATTTTGCACAGAACAACTTAGGAGGAACTTGAATGCTAATGGGAAACCTCAACAAATACTTCTGCACACTATGGGGCAAAAGAAATATGTTAACAGCCTGGTAGTCAAGGGCCTGGAAGTGTGAAGCCTGGAAGGAAAGGAATTCATGAAGTTACCTGAAGTGTACACTCAGCAGGAAATTCCAGTCAACAGAGAACATATCCCCAGATGAGAAGATATTCGAAAATGGCCTTATCTTCAAGATGTTGATATTCCCAACATTAATGCTGGGATTGACCTTCTGATTGGGATTAATGCACCCAAATTGATGGAACCTTGGAGAATTATCAATAGCCAGGGTAATGGACCCTTTGCTGTTAAAACACTGCTAGGTTGGGTGGTGAATGGACTTCTCCATACTGAGAATGCATGCATCAACAAGCAAGGTCAGAAATATGTTCATGCACATCGGATTTCTGTTGACAGTCTGAGTGAACTTTTGATTCAGCAATACAACCATGAATTCCCAGAAAAGAGTTTTGAGGAAAAGAAACAAATGTCGGTGGAAGACCACAAATTCATGCAGATAATGGACAGCTCTGTTGAAATAGTGGCTGGACATTATCAATTGCCTTTGCCATTCAAGAAGGATAAACCTATGATGCCAAACAACCGTCACATGGCAGAGCAACGAGCATTGTCTTTAAAAAGAAAGTTTCAAAGGAATAGTGACTTTCATAATGAGTATAGTGCATTTATGAAAACGGTCCTATCATGCGGACATGCTGAACTTGTACCCCAAGACCAGTTGATGCAGGCAAATGGAAAAGTGTGGTATATTCCACACCATGGTGTGTTTCACCCAAAGAAGGGGAGCTTGCGTGTGGTATTTGACTGCTCTGCAGCTTATCAGGGTGCCTCACTGAACACTGAACTCATTCAAGGTCCCAATCTTACAAACAGCTTAATTGGGGTCTTAGTCCGTTTTCGTATTGACAACATCGCAATCATGGCTGATGTGGAGAAAATTTACTATCAAGTAAAGGTCCCATCTCATCATGTGAACTTCTTGCGCTTCCTTTGGTGGCAGAATGGGGACGTTAGTCAGCCACTGAAAGAGTACAGGATGATCGTACATCTTTTTGGCGCAACATCATCAGCTAGCTGTGCAAGTTACGCTTTAAGGAGGACAGCTGAGGATAACAAGGGGTGCTTCTCAGCTGATGCAACTAGCACAGTCAAGAACAACTTCTATGTGGATGATTTGTTGAAAGCAGTGGACACAGAGGGTCATGCCATTAGACTTTGTAAAGAGCTGAAATTACTCTGTGCAACTGGAGGCTTTAAGTTGACCAAATGGATTAGTAACAATAGAGCTGTCTTGGTCTCCATTCCAGAGCCTGAGAGGGCCAAGGACGTAAAGAATCTCGACCTTGACATAGAAGATTTGCCAGTTGAAAGAGCGCTTGGGGTGCAATGGGATGTCAAGGAAGACACTTTCACATTCCAGGTGACCATAAAGGAGCGTCCATGCACCAGACGTGGGATTCTGTCCATGGTCAGTTCTATATATGACCCACTTGGATTCCTTGCACCTCTCACCTTTCCGGCAAAACACATCTTGCAAGAGTTATGCAAGCAGAACATTGGATGGGATGAAGAATTGCCAGAGGTACACGCACAAGCCTGGAAGCAATGGTGGCAAGATCTTCCAAGAGTAAGGGAGTTCAAGGTCAACTGATGTCTTGTACCAAACAACTTTGGAGATGTCAAAACAGCACAGATGCACCACTTCTGTGATGCGAGTGACCTTGGGTATGGAACAGTTACCTATCTTAGACTGACTAGCAGCAACAAGGTCCACGTCACCTTTATAATGGGAAAGGCCCGAGTTGCTCCCTTAAAACTGATGACCACACCACGAATGGAGCTCACTGTTGCAGTTTTGGCCGTACGAATAGATAAGATGCTATCTGAGGAGTTGCATATGAAATTGGAAAGGTCTCTGTTTTGGACAGATAGCATGACTGTTCTAAGGTACATCCGGAATGAAAGCAGAAGATTCCTAACCTTCGTGGCAAACCGTGTTAATGTCATCAGAAGTGCGACAGATGTCTCCCAATGGAAATATATAGGCACAAAACTCAATCCCGCTGATTACGCCTCCCGGGGACTACATGTCAACACATTCTTAAAAAGAACAACATGGATCAATGGCCCAGATTTTCTGAAGGAACCATCTCATTGCTGGCCAGAGCATCCATCTGAACCCATTCTCTTTCAAGATGACCCTGAATTAAGAAAAGGAGTTGTCACTGTCAATGTTGCTGTGAAGGAAAGCTGTGACGCCACTACTTACCTCATGAATTATTTCTCAACTTGGATGAAGCTCAAGAAAGCTGTGGCATGGTTCCTGAGGTTCAAGTCTGTTCTGTTGAAATTACTTAAGAATGGCAAGAAAGATCTGAACAGACATATCATGACCACAAGAAAAGGAAAACATAAAAGGACAGGTCCATATGTTCTATCAATAAGTGATCTAGAGGATGCTGAAGTCGCAATCTTACAGTTTTGCCAAAGACAGGGATTCCCACAAGAAATAGCCTGTTTGCAGAAAGGCATGCAAAATGTAAACAGAAACAGCTCCATCTACAGGTTAGATCCTCATCTGGCCAATGGCATCTTAAGGGTTGGTGGGCGTCTGAGTAAAATGGCAATGCCCACTGAGCAGAAACACCCTGCTTCTCTCCCTAAGGACCATCAGGTTTCCAAACTCTTACTTCAGCACATCCATCAAGAAGTTGGACACAGTGGAAGAAATTTCATGCTCTCCAGACTCAGACAAAGATATTGGATTCCTTGCGCCAACACCCTGGCCAGAAAGGTAGTTTATGAATGCACCAGGTGTAGAAGAGTTAAGTTAAGTGCAGGTGAACAGAAAATGGCAGACTTGCCAGTTGACAGGTTGACCCCTGACCTTTCGCCCTTCACGCATGTAGGGGTTGATTACTTTGGGCCATTAGAGGTAAAACGAGGCTGTAGCATTGTAAAACGGTACGGCGTGATCTTCACATGTCTTACCACTCGTGCTATACACTTGGAGGTTGCACATTCACTTGACACTGACTCTTGCATTCATGCATTCAGACGTTTCATTGCCAGAAGAGGACCAGTGTCTGAGTTATGGTCAGATAATGGAACAAACTTTGTTGCAACTGAAAAGTAACTAAAAGAGTCCTTGAAATCTTGGAACATGCAACAAATTGAAAAAAGTCTGCTCCAAAAGGGGGTAAAATGGACATTTAACCCTCCCCATGGTGCCCATTATGGAGGGATATGGGAGAGGTTGATTCGCATGGTCAAAATGACATTACGGTCAGTCACCAGCCAGCAGTATCTGGATGATGAAGGCCTTCAGACAGTAATGTGTGAGGTTGAAGCCATTCTCAATAGCCGTCCACTCACGACTGTTTCTGATAACTCAAATGACTTGGAGCCATTAACGCCTAATCATATTCTGCAACTTAAGGTGCAGCCTGTTCTACCTCCAGGTTTGTTCGTGAAAGAAGATCTTTACACCAGGCATCGTTGGAGACAGGTCCAGTACATTGCCGACTTATTTTGGAAACGCTGGGTCCGAGGATACCTCCCTCTCCTGCAAACACGGCAAAAAATCGTCTGTCAGACGCAACTTCTGTCCAGGAGACGTCGTGCTAGTAGCCGATAGCACAGCGCCAAGAGGATCATGGATGCTGGCTAGAATCACTGAAGCCTTCCCTGACTCCAAAGGCTTGGTCCGCAGCGTACGGCTTCAAACTAAAACAAGCCAGCTTGAAAGACCTATCAGTAAGATCTGCTTGCTAGTAGAAGGCCAACACTCTAAAGCTGAGTGAGACTTGAACGAACTTGCGCACGTGCACACACTATCATACAGTTGCATACACTGAATCTTTGCACACATTTATTCTTGTAAATAATGCCTAATGAGTTTAAGTAAATAATATATAGCTCCTTGGAAAATTACATTTAGTTAGTTATAGCTTGCCTTCTGCAATAGCTATAAGGGGCCGGCTATGTAGGAGCTATTTTGAGTTTAGTTTAATCTAAATTGTTGTGCTATTGGAGCACTGGTATGTTTTGTTGGATTTAGGATCCTTTATTTTGTAGGGACTTTTATTTTGACAGTTGGTGAGAATGTTTGAATATAAAGATTGCCGCCTCTCACCTCTTAAAAAGAAAAAGAAAAAGAACAAGGAAGCTGTTGGAACGTATAAGCATACAGTTCTTTACTTCGCTATAAAAACGCGATTGAATCGCTATTGAACACTACTTGGACATTAGTTTTGACATTAAGTTGTGCCTTTAAACCAACATTCTTCAATCAATCGTTTGTTGGATTACTGGAGTCCATGCTTTGTCTGCTACTATTAACCTACTTACCTGCCCACTGCCTGCCTTGCCCTGCTTACCAACCTATTTACCTACCTGCTGGAATTCCGTCTCATCCACCGCAAAAAGGTACAATTCAAGTTTCTCTGCGTTGGATAGCTTGTCAAAGAAGTTAAGCAATACGTCCCAGCTAAGAGTGGTCCGCCAACACAAGCGACACCAGCAACCTGGTGCTAATGGACCGTAATCAGCACAATAGGGGGTGATGGTGGGTCATTCCCCTCCTCTTTTGACAACAAAATGAACAAAAATCACAACCAAGAAAATAAACAAAACAAAAGAACAAACAATACAAAACCCAAATTAAACCAACCACTCACAATAACATACGAGTATCAACACACATAGACCTTTGTCCCGCAAGATTACCCCCCCCCCCCACGTTCCTCAGTCCATCAGTCGAGGCCCACACACTGTCACTGACCAATTTAGAGATATCCTGGCAGGCTGCACGCTAACGCGTGTTCTGATCCACTTGAGCGTCGTCCTCTTCCAGATAGAGACCCGCGCTGTCGAATTAGAATGCACATACAAGCTCACAAGAAAATCCAGTTCGGACAAAAGGCGGACGGCGACCGATAAGTGAGACACCCTCCAGTCCGTACGGAGTTGTCGGTGTCACACGCAGACGAAAGCTACAACAAGTAGCGCGAGCCGTCAGCGTCCTCCTAGCCTCCAGAAGGGTGCCAAGCCTGCTGCAACACCTCCACGCCCTGTGCCACTGCGTTGGGTAACTTAAACTGCGCACTCGATGGCGTGTTAAATAACAGGCTTGCTATGATGAACATTCATTCCACGTATCCTCATCCTCCTCAGCCACACTCCTGAACCTAAACCGGCGCCCCGAGAATGACGTCACTTCCCGAACCCGTGAATAGAACGCTTGGCTAGATGTCCGTCGCAGCGGTTTTATATATTCGCGGCACACCATATTTGGGAATTAACCCTATAGTGGCTGATGACATCACCACAATCTACCCCCCCATTGGTCATCGTAGTCCCGACGATGAAAAATACTACTGGTCCCATGGTCTGAAGCATGCCGGGCCCAAACTAGAACTGGCAGTAACCTGATGGATTTCACTTCCTAACGCTCGCGGCAAGTGGTACCGATTGGAGTGTTGACCTGCCCCGACACGGCCCGTTCGTCTTGGGACACCCTCCAACATAGTGGGCGGTCCTGAAGCTACGGGTTCTAGCTCTAGCCGAGAGCTAACGCCACCTCCATGGATTCCCACTACAGGCTGGCTAGTAGATTCCTCTGCTCTCGGGGCTGGACTACCCTGGCCTCTAATAGAGCCCTACTCACCTCTACACCCCCTGGAGTAGTCGACGGAGCCTCTACCACCAGACGAGCTAAATCCCCATTCTCCAGCTCATCCTCTATTTCTGGGGGTGACGATGGCTCGACATGCCCTACCAAGGGCTCAGTGCAAACTGGGTTATTCTGATTACGAGGTTTCAAGGACACCCGATGAACGTGATGAACCTTCTCGAGGTCCTGCACCGGTGCCACGGTGTACACAGACCCACCGTCTCGTGGAGTCTGGACTACCTGATATACCGTCGAGCTCCAAAGATCCTGGATCTTATGACGTCCCACAAACCCATGCTCGCGCAGATAGACTAGTTGACCCTTAACTAGTGGCTGTTCCCTTACTTGCCGGTCATGCTTGGCCTTCCGATGTTGGGCGGCTACTTGCAGCCGCTCACGGGCACCATCAAAAGCCACTTGAAGCCGGGACTGATACTCTTCCACCCAATGATGGACCCTACCAGCCACTGGCTGCACCCGACCCAGCAGGAAATCAGATAGTAGGGGGCTTCTCCCGTGGCCTGGTGGGGGGTGGTGTTATAACAGAACAGCACCTGGGGCAAACAGGATGCCCAGTCCCTCTTTCTCCCGGTGGGCAAAGTCCGCAACAAATTGTGCAGAGTACGGTTGAACCGCTCACACTGCCCATTGCCCGCTGGATGGTATGGTGTAGTGCGAGACTTGCCCACCTGGTAGAGGTTACACAGCTGCTGAATAAGACGGGACTCGAAATTTCGGCCCTGATCCGAATGGATTCGGCCTGGAACGCCAAACTTATAAAACCACTCACCCACCAGGACACGAGCCACGGTCTCCGCCTGTTGATCTCGAGTAGGGATTGCCACCGTAAATTTACTAAAAACATCTGTCATCACGAGCACATTCTCTTGCCCAGACTGAGAAGGTTCCAAGACGGTGAAGTCAAGGGCAACTATTTCATTCGGGCGGGAGGCCAATAAGTGTGCCATATAACTCCGAGCAACGGGTGCAGCCCCCTTGGCCTGTTGACACCGTTCGCACTGCTGCACCCACTGAGCCGCATCGGCCGACATCCCTGGCCAGTAGCATCGTTGTCGCACTAACTCCAGGGTGCGCTCGATGCCTTGATGCCCATGGCCCTGATGTAATTGGGTCAGTACCTCAGGTTGCAACACAGCAGGCAGCACTAGCTGGAGCACCTCTTCACCACCATCGGGACGACAGACCCTTCGATATACCACACCTTCCCGTTCCTCTAGACGGTCCCACTGTCAAAGTAATATTAACACCAGATTAGGTAAGGATCGTCTCTCTTGAGGCCCTGGGCCTCCCCTTGACGCCAATACCCAAGGGCTGCACCAATAACAGGGTCCTCCTCCTGCAAAGCCCCCAATTCTGGCCCGGATCGACCTGGTATAGCCTGCACAGCCCTCACAGCGGTGGGTCCCATTGGACCTACAACCGCCGCACGCCTCAGCAACTCGGGAATTACCATACCCGACTGACTATTGTCCCCTGCGGGCTGTTCCCCAGAAGGTAACCGCGATAACGCGTCCGTATTCTGGTTAGACTTGCCTGATCGATACTGCACTACAAAATCGAAAGCCGCTAATTCGGCTGCCCATCGCTGTTCTGTAGCGCCCAATTTTGCAGTGGCCAGGTGACTCAGTGGATTATTATCAGTACGGACAATACATCGATGACCCAACAGGTATTCGCGAAATTTTTCTGCCATAGACCATTTTAAGGCCAGAAACTCAAGCCGCATAGAACTGTATGTGGCAGTATTACGCTCCGCTGGCCGAAGACTTCGGCTAGCGTAAACCACTGGCCTCACCTTGCCATCGACCTCTTGGGAAAGCACGGCCCCTAACCCTACATAGCTGGCGTCAATGTCTAAAATAAACGGAAGTTTAAAATCCGCGTAGGCAAGGACCGGCGCGGTAGTGAGTTTCTGCTTCAACGTCTGAAACGCTCGCTCGCACTGTTCCGACCACCCTGGCGCCAATTCCTGCCTCCGTCTACTCACTTTCCCTTTGGTTGCCTCAGTCACTAGCCGATGTAACGGAGCTGCTACCTGAGCAAACCCCCCTACGAATCGCCTGTAATAACTAACGAAACCCAGAAAGGTCCGCAGCTCCGACACCGTCTTAGGGCAGGGCCACTGCGCTACGGCCTCGACCTTTCCTGGGTCTGTAGCCACCCCCTGGGACGATATTACATGTCCCAAGTACTGCACCGTTTCCCTGAAAAACGCACACTTTTCCAGCTTAACTTTGAGGCCAGCGGCTCTCAGGCGACCCAGCACCATCCTCAATCTCGGCAGATGGTGTTGCACGGATGAGGAGTACACTATAATGTCGTCAAGGTACAATAAGACAGACTGGTGTCGCTGATCGCCAAAGAGCCGCTCCATCAAACGCTGGAAGGTTCCGGGTGCGTTGCACAGGCCAAAGGGCATACGATTCCATTCATATAGCCCAAAGGGTGTGCAGAAGGCTGTTTTATAACGATCAGACTCAGCAACGGGGACCTGATTATACCCGCTGGCCAGATCTAATGTAGTGAACCAGCGGGCCCCCGTTAAAGAATCCAATGTTTCCTCAATTCGAGGCAACGGAAACGAGTCTCTTCGAGTCTTAGAATTGAGTTGGCGGTAGTCTACGCATAAGCGTAGGCTACCGTCTTTTTTCTTTACCAATACCACCGGGGCATATGGACTGCAACTCTCCTGGATCACCTGAGCATCTAAAAGCTGACTAATGTGAGTCTTGACCAACTCATATTCAGATGGAGGGATACGTCTATAGTGTTGTCGGACTGGAGTTTCATCTAATAGAGGAATTTCATGAGACAACAGGTTAGTGCAACCCATATCTCTCTCACCAGTGGAAAACACATCCTGCAACTCCCAAAGGAGAGCCCTCTCCTGTTCCTGCTCTTCGTCCGACAACCCCTGCAATTCTACCTTTTCGACGCCCTCTGCCCCCGACACCACAATCTCATCACAGGTTGCTGTCCTAGAAGTCGCTGTCGGAACCTCAGTCAGCCCCACAGGGGGATCCACAAAATAAACCTCTTGCAGCTTCCCTAGGATTGTTGTAGGATATAAAACAGCATCTAGTAGACCAACGTTAACCACGGGGACTAAAACTGTACCACCGCTTACGCGCACTAAAGCCGGAGACGCCAACAAGCCCCCAGGTAACCCGGTCTCGAGGGGCTCAAATAATACTGTCTTACCACTAAACATGGACGAACATGTAGCCGTTACAAATCTCAGTGCCGCCTGGAACACGACACACTCGACGCCCACGGATTTTGGTATTACCTCCACATGTAAGAACGCCATCCACTTTTTGACAGGCTTGGAAAGCCTGGGATAATTCTGCATCCCGCGTCACTAAGGGTAAATCAAATAAAGCTGCTCCGTGTTGTTCGAAGAGCTCGCTCTGAAGAACATTCATTCCTAGAATGCCCGGAGTACTTGGATTAGCGCCTGGGGGGTCGCGCACCACCAATATTCCGCACCCAGATACAAGACGACCACACAATCCAATGTCTAAGTCCATGTAGCCAATGTAAGGAATTTCTAATCCATTGGCGGCTCTGAGCCGCAACCATTGACATGACTGCAATCAATCCTGGCCCCACGGTTCAAACCAAGACCTAAAACAGCTCTCTGTAATGGTCGATACCATGAAACCAGTATCTATCAGGCAAGGCACTGAGACACCCCCGATTGTAACGACAAGGTGTGGGCAAGAGGAGACTAGATGAGACGTGGAAGCGCCATCAAAGAACACGCGGGAGCCATTCGTAACCCCAACCGGACTGTGGCTCTGCAGCCCGGTGGGGACTAGTTTTCCGACTGGTTGGAGAAGCCAGACCTAACGTTGCTGGATAACGAGTCAACATGGGGATGAGCTGGAAGGCCAGGAGCGTGCTGTTGCCGATTACACTCTCGAGCAAAATGCCCGGGCTGCTGGCACCGCCGGCAAATCACGGACGCAAGACGTGGCGGACGACCGCGAAACTGGGGACTTTGGCTACGGGTTAGAATCTGAGTAAGTTGATCAATTTGCTTTTGCTGCTGATGCAGTATTTCCCGTAATTCACCTAGTTCTGATGAACGCCTCCGATGTTCGGAGTTAATCCCCATATCGCCTTGAACCCCACATTGATTCCCGTGCACTAAAGGTGCAGATTTTCTACGGCCCCTGGCACCGCCTGGCATCCCCTCCCGCTCCCAGCGAATAGCTTCACCTCGCACCTCCAAAAGTGTTGCAGCAGGCTGACGCCGTACTAGCTGTTTTAATTCTCGGCGTAACGCATTATCCAGCACACATTCAATAAATTGGTCCCTTACTATGACGTTTGCATTCAAAATAGCATGCGGTGACTGTTGTTTAAGTTTATCAAACAGACCCAACAGTACCAGGGAGAATTCTTGTGACGTTTCTCCCTCAAATTGTCGGCGTGAGTAAAAAGCCTCTTGAAGTGCAACATAAGGTACTGCACAACCATATAGCTCACATAGTGCTGAAATAATTTTTGTTGGGTCATCTTTATCCATACTTGGTCGGTATCTAATTTCATCTCGAGCCTCTCCTTCGAGATGATCGAACAAAAAGAAAGCCCTTTCAGCAACAGTCATAGTCCGCATGCGCATACACGCCTCTGTTTCTTCGACCCATTCTTCAATGCCTATACCGGATCTACCATTGAATTTTGGACAACGCCGTTCCCGCGGAACAAACACGAAGCGTTCGACAGTACCAGTATTTGAGTCGACGGAACTGGGCGTTACAGGTCGCGACGCACTACCAGAGGCTGCGCCAGGATCAAGCAACTCAACTGGTGCCCGCTCCTGTCGCAGTCTCTCATTGTCAGCCTTTAATTGAATCACAAGATCTCTCATTTCCTGTAACTCAGCCTCCATTCCTAAATACTGTAGGGGGGGCACTTACCAGACGAATATCCACCGTATTGTCACCACTCAAACATACACAAACAAAAAAACAATCACCGTGTCTGAATCTGTACGACAGCCACAAGACCCTGCCGATCATACGCCAAATGTGGCAGTTTGGAATTTTAAGTTAAGTCCGACTACGCCACCCGGAACGGTCCGGGAACCCACCAGTAATTCAGATATAAAGCACACAGATACGTTGTGGCTGCGTCAGATAACAGACAATGAGAATGGTATAAAACAGTTTATTCAGAAGCACCATTTAATAAAATACAACACAATCTCTAATAATAAATCCTAAAATCGTATAAATCGGACTCCACATACACGCGCGCTCACACATACACACACACACACACACAGAGACACCCCTACCACTTCAGAACCTGGGGAATTTGTCTTGCTCATCAGATGGACACAGCAATCACTCGTGCTCTCTCACAACACTCCACCCGCTGTGAACACCGCAAGCTGTCAGTCAAACCACCACCACACCCAGAAGACTTCAGGAACCACAGATCCCCCAGATTCTGAAGGGAAAAGACAAGAACGATCAATACAACAACAATAAACAAAAGACACGTATATACTTTCCACATGAACTCGGTCTATGAAGTGGGTGGGTCACATACGGCCAAAAAGGGCCGTCTTTCAATAGCGACACCAGCAACCTGGTGCTAATGGACCGTAATCAGCACAATAGGGGGTGATGGTGGGTCATTCCCCTCCTCTTTTGACAACAAAATGAACAAAAATCACAACCAAGAAAATAAACAAAACAAAAGAACAAACAATACAAAACCCAAATTAAACCAACCACTCACAATAACATACGAGTATCAACACACATAGACCTTCGTCCCGCAAGATTACCCCCCCCCACGTTCCTCAGTCCGTCAGTCGAGGCCCACACACTGTCACTGACCAATTTAGAGATATCCTGGCAGGCTGCACGCTAACGCGTGTTCTGATCCACTTGAGCGTCGTCCTCTTCCAGATAGAGACCCCCGCTGTCGAATTAGAATGCACATACAAGCTCACAAGAAAATCCAGTTCGGACAAAAGGCGGACGGCGACCGATAAGTGAGACACCCTCCAGTCCGTCCGGAGTTGTCGGTGTCACACGCAGACGAAAGCTACAATAAGTAGCGCGAGCCGTCAGTGTCCTCCTAGCCTCCAGAAGGGTGCCAAGCCTGCTGGAACACCTCCACGCCCTGTGCCACTGCGTTGGGTAACTTAAACTGCGCACTCGATGGCGTGTTAAATAACAGGCTCGCTATGATGAACATTCATTCCACGTATCCTCATCCTCCTCAGCCACACTCCTGAACCTAAACCGGCGCCCCGAGAATGACGTCACTTCCCGAACCCGTGAATAGAACGCTTGGCTAGATGTCCGTCGCAGCTGTTTTATATATTCGCGGCACACCATATTTGGGAATTAACCCTATAGTGGCTGATGACATCACCACATATATATATATATATATTTATATATTTTTATTTTGTGTAACAGTAAACTTGAAACACTATAACAGCAAGATAGTTTTACACAAGGATAAAAAGTAAAAACTTATTGCAGAACAGTTTAGCATGTAGTAGTCAATTGAATTTTCTGTGAAAATCTTGATAATTTTATTTGAAAAATATTGCAGAGAAAGGTGACACCGTTTTAGTGGCTGCTTTGCTACATTATTTATATAGTTACCAAAAATCTCCTTACTGCTCTCTTAGCTAATATGTTGATAATTCTTTCTTTTTTGCAACTACAGTTCTAATTACAATTCATTCCTTTTAAGTGTTTGACCTTCATACAGTTACCATAATAAGGTTGTTCTCATTTATTTCAGGATTCATCAGCCTCATCTGACTTTACACCTTCAACCAGTGCAGATACAAGACCTAAAAGCAGAGGTGGGAAGAGAAGCAGAAGAGGAAGAAGGGAGGATATTGACCTTGACAGACAGAGAAGACTCCAGGATCTGCAGGACAGGAGAAATACAGAAATACAGACCCAGATCCACTCTCTGGAACCGCAAGAGAAGGACCGCATCCTCCAAAAGGTCATGTTGAGGCTCCCAGGACTGATGTTCGATGTGCTGACCTTGCATGAAGGCACAGAGAGGCCAAGAGTACCTGATGGTGGTGGACTACACTGGTGTATCTGTACAAACTGCCGTGAAATGGACACTGATCTGGAGAGGCTATGCTGCCGCCAGGCCCCACAGAACTGCATTAGTACTATGGCATACATGGAGTACTACATCCTGGATGAGGGTGTTCCGAGGCTAGCGAGGGCTGCTTGGAATGATATCTTTGCAGTTGATGATGCACAGGAGCCCGGTGTTGAACAAAGACAATACAGACACACAGCCTACCGGCAATTTGTGCTATGGCAGTATGGTCGCCTTGGAGTTGGAAAGAGTGGTGATTCCCAGCTGTTGTGTCTGGAGGATCAGGGAGACTTTTCCTGACCCAAGGGGTCAGTATACTGGTTTCAGGGTGCGTCGGCTCTTGTGAATGTTTATTGTAAAAAGTTTTTTTTTATGGTGTGATGGTTATTTGTTATAGTTCAAGTTTGGTTATTTTATGAAGAAAAAAAAATAGGTTTCAGGGTGCGACAGCTCTTGTGAATGTTTTTTGTACAAAGTGTTTTTTGATGGTGTTATATTTATTTGTTATAGTTCAAGTTTAGTTATTTTATGGAAAAAAACAAATAGGTTTCAGGGTGCGACGGCTCTTGTGAATGTTTTTTGTACAAAGTGTTTTTTGATGGTGTGATATTTATTTGTTATAGTTCAAGTGTGGTTATTTTTGGAAAAAATAAAAACATTACGGAAATTTTTATTTTATTTACATAGATAACTATTTACATAGAGATACACCACCACCCACGAACGCACTCAGCGATCACTTTGGGGGACACCCTCCCCACGCATAACATGGGTCTGAACCAGTTCGGAGGTGGATGGTGGCGATGTAGCAGCCAGCACACCCAAGCGCCTGGGGTCATCGAGCCGGAGAGTCTGTCTCCTTGGAAGACCAGCTCCACTTCTCAGTCGGTGTCGAACAATGGCCCTCTGCAGGTCTGGAATGTACCCATAGTCCTTTTTCTCCTTCAGGGCGTACACACTCCAACATTTGGATTTCTTATTGTAGTAACGCCGGTACCTAGAAAGATAAAACAGTTTGCAGTATTGTCTTTGCAAATATCACTATAAATGTTTTTATACTGGAAATTGTACAAGCATTATAATAAACACTTACATCTTATGACCATCTCTGTTGCGCACGGGAAGGCGACGATTATGACTGTTGTAGTCAATCGCTGCCAGCAAGGTCCGTGTGCGATACACTGCTGGGCTGTAGGCAAACCGTTTTCCAGCGTACATCAGGATGTGATTCTGGAAATTCTCCAAATCTGACGTCGTCCTGTATGATGTGAGAAACAAACAAACTTACTTTCACTTACTAAAACTGGTTAACATCATTGGACTCTAAGGGACCCTGTTTCATTTAGATTGTTTCTTTGTGTCAAGCTGACAGGCCAGCAAAGCAACAGTAAAGACATCGATATTGACATGTGTAAGAGAATGCTTTGCATACACATTATAATTTCAAGAATTTTTGTATTGTAATAGGGATTGACTTAAATATGTTTTGTACTGAAAACCGATAATTGAAATAATAGCTTACCGGAAGGTAATGAACTTCCCCACGTCCTTCAACCACCGCTTGTCCAATACAATAGCGGTGAGAGCCTGGTGAGCTGCCGAACCTGTACAAATTCATACTCTGAATAGGCTACATAGTCAGGCACATGGCATGAAAATCACATTACAATTACCTTGTTTTATCCAAGGCTTCTCCTGGATTCTGTCCCCTAGAGGTTCGTGCTCACAGCATCCCGTTGACCATGTGTGCTGATTGCGGACATGATGTGGGAGCGCATGCCACTTCATCTTTAAAAACAAAACAAAAAACACACATGTCATTTCTCTCACCTTTTTCACAAACCCAAAACATTATTTGAGTTTACCACTTTAAAAAATTCACATAAACCTACCTTGAACTGTTCTTCAGAAGAGGCTTGTTTGGCACAATACCAGAAGTGGTTCACAATATCCTTTATCCAAGGCAGGAGGTCTGACTGGTCCCTCACTGTACCAGCCTGAAAGAAAGATGTAGATGTTACACAGCCACAGCATTAACAGATTAAACTATCCAATGAGTGTGTGAAATAAGATGGCATACCCGTCGTATCTTCTTCCCAAAATTTTTGGCTGCATGCCAAATATCTAGGGAATGCTTCAAACCCTGTGCCTTGTATTTGCCACGTTCAGGATCCAGGATCTAATTAATAGTAGTGATTACAATCAGACAAACCAACATGAAAAACATTTTTTTAAATACCACATTTTGTGAAAAAACACATTCTCCTTACTGAGCAATGCTGAGATTTGAGGATGTGCGTCAGTGACCACCTCAGTCACATGGATCTCTGGAAGAAGTGCATCCATTGTCCTAATGAAGCACTCCTTCTCCATGATTACCGAATTTCTGTTCGTCTCCCGCTTGTCGACAGAGACAATATGTACAATGTCACGAGTGTCTTGCTCTATAGTCGTGTATGTGCAGTATTGTGCACAGTGGCCTGTAGAATGAGGATAAAGTTAGTAAGGGTGTTAATGTATGCACCATAACCAACTATGTAACAAGTATGCTCTATCCACCTCACTCACACACACACACTCTCTATATACCTGGAGAATCCATTCTGCCATCACCTAAGGAGTAAACAAAACAAAAAACAATTATAAATGGAAAAAAGTGTTGTTGACTTTCACACCAAGTCAGAGGCATGTCGCTGTAAAAAAAACAACAACAGAATAAGACTCACCTAGGACAACAACTTCATCCTTTTCCTTCAAGCTGTTTATGACATCGGCTCTTATCTTTTGCCAGAACTGTTCGACTGGTTCAATGCAGTATGCGTCTTGAATCTTGAAAAAGGTAGACTCATTCACCATCCCCATTTGCATGTACTAGAACAGCAAGGCAATCTTCCTGTAATTATTCCCGGAGAGCAGTATGTTGATGGCCAGCATGAAATCACCTCCCTGCATGCCGTATTTCAAAAGGGCTGCGAATTCCACCGCCACAAAGTGTGTCCAAAGGGACATATCTAAAAATGGAGGGGGGTAAATAAACAAAATCCAAGATTGAGCGCACACCATAAATACAGGCATGATGTCAAATCTTGGATACACTAACTATGACACGCTGTTTAACCACCTGACAAATTCTCTGAATCAGCATTCCATAAAAATAATCTCAGCCACATTTACCAACACCATTGTGCATATAATGAGAGATTACTGACAAAGTAAAAAAAAAGAAAAAAAAGTCTAATTTCAGTTTGAAAAATCATTAAACACTTTACACAGTAGTCCAACATAAGAAATGGAGCTGGGGGATGTGCATTACAGATTATAGTGTAGCACCAGAATTTACAAAACGTACCCATTCCAAGATGACTCCAGTTGCCCTAGTTTTCAAGTTCACTTCAAATGGCGGTCCAGCAGAGCATGCTCTTCCTGTAGCCTTATTGATTTTGCTGCACCTTTCTATAGGCAATTTGAGGTAGGTGGCCAGCGTCTTTAGATTTTCGTGATACACGATACTAGCATTCTTGCCAACTATGTCATCTTCAGAAACAACCTTGTTTGACTCTGGAATATCGCTCACATCATCTTCTGGGAAAGTAGGCATTGCAACATCAATCACGGCTTCATCCATGCTGATCTCGTGCAGCTGTTCAATGACATCTTGACCTCCAGGACTGCAGTTGGGTCAACAGATAGATCAAAAACAAACATGGACTAGTTAACTACCATTACTGTAAATTCTGTTCTAGCTCTAGTTTCATTACACAACCGTACCGTATTTGAAGAAAAGGGACATAATCTTCATCAGAACTGTCTCCATCTTCAAAGAAGCTTTGTTTAGTCCACCATTCATCCATGTCAATGCTGCTAGTTCACTTTTTTTACTAGTTCACACTACCAGATTGATAATTCTCTCCTCTACTAGCATTACTTGATTCATGAAGATAAATGGAGGACCAGATAGTTTCCGTAACATAGCCAGGCAGACAACATTAGAGAAACTAGAGATAGTAGGCTCTGCAAGCAATATACTTACCAGTCCAACAGCATGACGGCCAAGTCAGCATCGGTCGGGCACCCCTCCTCCTCCTTAAGCTCACGCCAGCGAGCAAACACTGGCCCAATATTGATCCTTGTCCGGCCTCTTGCTTTATCACTCAGCCTTTTTCTTTTCCGAGTCTCTTCCAACAAAACCTTTGCCTTCTTAGTTTTTTTCATCGCTTCGGCCATGACAACAGCGTCCGAATTTTAGGAAGTGGTGGGGGAAGTGACGTATGCCGTAAAGCAGTTGAATATTGTAGTTCTTTTTGTGCACGGGTTCCTACCCGAAACCCGAAGTAACATAGTGCCAGTAAAAGCGATACAGACCACGTCAGGCTACGGCAGACGTGTCATTTAACTTTTTTTAAGTCGATGTACCATCACAAGGGTCTTGGAAATATATTATGAAGGTTGAAAAAGTACTTATTGTTACTTTAAACAAATACAATTAATTTATTCATTGTATGAAGCGACTCTGTCTTCTCACTGCACCACCGAACCTGAGTTCCTTTCTTATTTCCTCGGGTGCAATTCCCGAGGTGGCGTAGTCAGTGCTATCTAGATTAAACTATCTTAAAATACTAAGCCAGTCACACTTACATACAATTAGAGTGGTTTAATGCGTATTTGGCGTGCTGTCCAGGGGGAGGGCTCCGAGCTCTGAGTTTGGCCCGAACCCAGAGTACTCCCCCCAAAAGGCTAAAGAGCAGAGGACAGCCGCCGGACTAAAGACCCCCCCAAATGAGTGCCGAGTTGGCGGGCTGGCATCTCAAGAAGGGGCCTGGATGCTCAACCAGGAGGGCAGCTCGTGGCCGTCGGGCCTTACCCGCCGACGGTTGAGTGACAATGCGATCTATGCTCACTGGAAGGTTCTTGTTGTGTCCGCTGTGAGACCAGTGTTTGCGGGAAGTTCTTGCTGCATCCGCTGTGAGACCAATGCTCGCTGGACAGAAAGATAAACCAGAAAAAGAGGAAAATGAGTACTCATCCGGGAGATTTTCTCACGCTGCGTCCGCTGTGAGACCAATGCTCGCTGGACAGAAAGAGAGGAAAATGAGTACTCAACCGGGAGATTTTCTCACACTGCGTCGCTGGACGAAAGAGAAAACGTAAGTGCCCTACCGGGAAAGTTCTCACTGTGTCCGCTGTGAGACCAATGCTCGCTGGACAGAAAGAGGAAACAGGAAAAGAGAAAAAATGAGTACTCAACCGGGAGATTTTCTCACACTGCGTCGCTGGACGAAAGAGAAAACGTAAGTGCCCTACCGGGAAAGTTCTCACTGTGTCCGCTGTGAGACCAATGCTTGCTGGACAGAAAGAGGAAACAGGAAAAGAGAAAAAATGAGTACTCAACCGGGAGATTTTCTCACACTGAGTCACTGGACGAAAGAGAAAACGTAAGTGCTCTACCGGGAAAGTTCTCACTGTGTCCGCTGTGAGACCGATGCTTGCTGGACAGAAAGAGGGAACAGGAAAAGAGAAAAAATGAGTACTCAACCGGGATATTTTCTCACACTGCGTCGCTGGACGAAAGAGAAAACGTAAGTGCTCTACCGGGAAAGTTCTCGCTGCGTCCGCTGTGGGACCAAAGCTTGCTGGACAGAAAGAGGGAACAGGAAAAGAGAAAAATGAGTACTCAACCGGGAGATTTTCTCACACTGCGTCGCTGGACGAAAGAGAAAACGTAAGTGCTCTATCGGAAAGTTTTTTTTTTTTTTTTTTGTCAGACTTACTTGATCGAATGTGAGATTGTTTCACCATCTAGTACTGACAAATCTGAGATGGTGGGGTGGATTTTTTGGGTCAAACTTGGAGGTGATAGCGAGTTCCGAGCATCTAAGAAAACAAAAACTAGGGTGAACATGGCGTCGAGTATGCGGGCGGTATTGAGGGGCTGGTAGCTTGTGCGGAGAGTGTGAATACATTTGGTGGAAATCTCTAGCATTATAGGTTGTCTGGCATCGGGCTGGGATCTTTGAATCCCTTGATCAGCAGGGAGGTTTGTGATTTGTTTATCTTGGGGGACGGAGCGCCGTACATCAAATGAAAAACTGGATGCCGCTCAAGTAACCTTTGATGGACCCGACTTGTAGGCCCTTAATGCTATAAAGGTAAGAAATTAACCCTCTGGGGTCTGAAATCATGCCGGCGTGATTTGCTTGCTTTTTTTCTTATCAGTGCAAAAGAGACTCAAAATACTCGGCTGATTTTGATCTTACATATAAGTGTTGTACATCATAAGATTCTGTTAAGTGTCTATTATTTTTCTGTATACTCACAATAAAAACAAAGTGTTGTGTTTTTTGTCAAATAAAGAAAAATAAACATGATGCAAGTTTTGCCTTCTCTCTGTCAGTGCAGTCCATTCTGAAACGCGTCCGAAACTGAACTCATAACTCAGAAAATACTTGTCATACAAGCACGAGATATTTTTCTTTATGAAGCTTAAATTCTCTTCTTTTCAATAAGTAATTTATATAAAAAACTAATATTCTCAGTTTATGTAATCTGTATGAAAAGAGAGTGATGTCAGTATTTTTTCACTCAGCTCATTACGCGTTAATGTGACATGCCCACGGAGAGCGCGCGCTATTCAAACGCAAATGTTGAGGCAAGCCATGACAATGCCCACATCAGGTGCATAAAACATCCAGTTCAATAAGAATCTTGTACTTACCTCGTCTTGCTGCGCTGTGAGGAATAATACTATCGTAATAATCCTGGAAAAGTTACCTAAGAAGTGCTGGTAGATTCATTACTCATTTCAGGAGCACGGATTTCAGCTGATGAAGTAAGTTATTAAGTGCTTTGTTCTAATCGCGTTATTGAATAGTGTCTGGAAACTGCACAAAGACTGTTTATGAATTGCGTGTCTGTGTTTGAATGAATGAATGAATGGCACAGACGCGCGCGCGATGTTACTACAGCTGTCCATCGCATCTGTGTCATTCATTCACTCTCGCTCCTACATTAGTAAACGTTATTTTTACATGACCACATCTAGGGCTGGGCGATATGGCCAAAAATTCATATCTCTGTATTTTTTGGTTAAATGGCGATATACGATATCTCTGTACTTTCTAAGTTTTTCTATTTGGATGAAGAAAATCTGTATTTTTTTTTATATTTTTTTTGTATATTTCACATCCTGCCCAATGATATCCTACAAACAATGTTGATATTGAGGGATATGGAAAGAAATATAGTGAATGTAATTTAGGCTATGCAATATATTATCCACAAAAATGTTGTTAATATCATATTACATTCTAACAGTGTAACATTACAATTTAAAAACAAACATAATTGTTTTTAAACTGACTAAAGGCTAAACTAAAAATGAACATAAAAACAAAAGCACCAACCCAGATAGCACAAGTCTATTTGATGTGATGTTTACATCTGGAAGACGTATTTTTAAGAGTGTTTGCTCATCTGACAGGAAACGTCCTACTGACGTATTGCAGATGATCAAACACTCTCAAAAATACGTCTTCCAGATGTAAACATCACATCAAACAGACTTGTGCTATCTGGGAACTAATTATATTAGCCTGCATTTGCCATTATAATGGTCACTTTCATAAAAATACTTGTAGGTTTAAAATTCCACATATAGCAGATTTATTGTCTCCAACAACAAATATTTTAGCAATAGGCCTATATATATTTTAGTCAGAATTATTGCGCTACTATTCTGAGCTCTGTCTGTTTGGCGCGCGGTTCACGGAAGCTGGAGTATCAGCGGAGATTCACTTGCAGAAGCTCGTCCTCTCCTGACAGTGAAATGGACATATTTGTTTGACTTTCTAACATTTACAGATGGAGAATATACCTGTGAAATATAAGTTAAGCACTAAGGAAAGCACCGCATCTCAAACCCATTAAACAGCGCTAGTGTTTATCTGTTAGTCAGCAACAGTATCTGTCAGAGCATGACAGGGCAACCTGCTTTAAACTTGTTAACTGTATCTTACCAGTTATTTTGAAGTCCTTAATATGTTGGGACAAATGTTTAGGACAAATTGTACTATGTAGCCTGACGTTACTCTGCAGGAGCTGACAGTGCGTCCTCCGCTATTTTTCAGATGTGCTCATCGTATCAAACTACTGTATCGATATTAACGGTATTGCCTCATTCCGTATCGTTGCAAAAAAAAATCAATATATTGTACAAACTCGATATACCGCCCAGCCCTAACCACATCCAAACGATATGCTATAGCTTACTGAGATTTGTTCTAATCGCGATATAGAACAGTGTCTGTAATGACAACATTTCGTTGACTATAGTTTTGGATAGATTATAACGTTTTTACTATAAAATAGACATCAAATATGATTTTGTTCATTTGTTCAACAGTTTCTGCTCATATGTTAAATATATAGTATGTTTTGTCACAAATAAACTACCGTAATTCCTCAAATAAAAGCCGGGGCCTTTATTTACCTGAACTGCAGAAGGTAACAGGCTTTTATTTGAGGCAGGCTTTTATTAGAGGCAGGCCTTTATTTAAAAAAAAATTTAAATCAAATTTCCGTCTGGGTTCCATTCTCCTCAAGACAAGTTCGTTTTTAATAAAGTTGTTGAAAAGTCTGTTACACTAGCAGCACTAAATGATACCCGTGTTACATCCATTAGCTACTGCCATCTATTGGCTGTACATTACGATGAACTTGAATGCACATTAGGGGCTGTTTACAGCTGGTCACTTCATGCGTTTTCTCAGATCGGAAAGCTATCTGATTTATCTAAACAATTCCATTTAAACCTGGTCACAAATGTTTTCGCAAAACGGATATAAGTCTTCAATTCCCGCGCTATATGCAGATTTATGGAGTTCACGTCACCGAAAGCAACATAGCTGCATTTGATTGATCAGCTAATTTCAAAATCAAAGACCGCAATAAGAGAGATGCAACAGCCCTGGTAAGATCATTTCATTTCTTTACTTTTAATGATGAGGATTGTGTTTTCTGCGAGATGCTCAGCTGCCGTGATGCGTGTTGCAGTCGCGTCATCACATCTTGCTATAACATATTATAACACGCTCTCACACGTTTATTTTTTTGCGTTTTTGGAGGAGTAAAATTTATATGTGGTTTCAACAACCAAATGCATTTACACTTGTCCAGTTTCATCTTGAACGCGTCTATCTCCTCCTGAAGAAGTGGTTTGAGCGATCGGATTTAAATCGTCTTGAATGTGCTTCGGATGGCATTTATACCTGGTCTTTTCACGATCAGATAGCTATCTGATCACAGAAAACGCATGAAGTGGGCAGGTCTAACATCTCTTCAATGAAAGGCACTTAGGAAATTAAACACATAATTTTCCCCCGGCCTTAATTTGAGACCGGCCTTTATTTGTCCGCGTTGACCACGCACCGGCCACTATCAGAGGCCCGGCGTTTATTTGAATACCGGTTTTTATTTGAGGAATTACGGTAATCAACTTTTATAGTGTTTGTTCCAATGCAATTTATATCAAAATAATGAATCCTTAACTTTGAAACATGTATGATAAAATGTATTGGCCTACTATAAAAAAGTAATATTTTATAAGACATATATGGAAAAAGACAATTTTCTTTTCAAGATGTTTCCAACTCTAACTTTGAACCAATTCTGTAGAATGGCCCATATAGCCTATTTGACCAGGATTTGTTTCTAGGTATGACTAAAAATGTGCTTTTGACTTTCATTTATATTTTGATTGTATATATATATACACTCACCGGCCACTTTATTAGGTACCCCATGCTAGTAACGGGTTGGACCCCCTTTTGCCTTCAGAACTGCCTCAATTCTTCGTGGCATAGATTCAACAAGGTGCTGGAAGCATTCCTCAGGGAGTTTGGTCCATATTGACATGATGGCATCACACAGTTGCCGCAGATTTGTCGGCTGCACATCCATGATGCGAATCTCCCGTTCCACCACATCCCAAAGATGCTCTATTGGATTGAGATCTGGTGACTGTGGAGGCCATTTGAGTACAGCGAACTCATTGTCATGTTCAAGAAACCAGTCTGAGATGATTCCAGCTTTATGACATGGCGCATTATCCTGCTGAAAGTAGCCATCAGAAGTTGGGTACATTGTGGTCATAAAGGGATGGACATGGTCAGCAACAATACTCAGGTAGGCTGTGGCGTTGCAACGATGCTCAATTGGTACCAAGGGGCCCAAAGAGTGCCAAGAAAATATTCCCCACACCATGACACCACCACCACCAGCCTGAACCGTTGATACAAGGCAGGATGGATCCATGCTTTCATGTTGTAGACGCCAAATTCTGACCCTACCATCCGAATGTCGCAGCAGAAATCGAGACTCATCAGACCAGGCAACGTTTTTCCAATCTTCTATTGTCCAATTTCGATGAGCTTGTGCAAATTGTAGCCTCAGTTTCCTGTTCTTAGCTGAAAGGAGTGGCACCCGGTGTGGTCTTCTGCTGCTGTAGCCCATCTGCCTCAAAGTTCGACGTACTGTGCGTTCAGAGATGCTCTTCTGCCCACCTTGGTTGTAACGGGTGGTTATTTGAGTCACTGTTGCCCTTCTATCAGCTCGAACCAGTCTGGCCATTCTCCTCTGACCTCTGGCATCAACAAGGCATTTCCGCCCACAGAACTGCCGCTCACTGGATGTTTTTTTCTTTTTCGGACCATTCTCTGTAAACCCTAGAGATGGTTGTGCGTGAAAATCCCAGTAGATTAGCAGTTTCTGAAATACTCAGACCAGCCCTTCTGGCACCAACAATCATGCCACGTTCAAAGTCACTCAAATCACCTTTCTTCCCCATACTGATGCTCGGTTTGAACTGCAGGAGATTGTCTTGACCATGTCTACATGCCTAAATGCACTGAGTTGCCGACATGTGATTGGCTGCTTAGAAATTAAGTGTTAAGGAGCAGTTGGACAGGTGTACCTAATAAAGTGGCCGGTGAGTGTATATATATATATATATACATATATTGTCCTTGCATTCTTTCTTGTGTGACACACCTGAATGAAAGGCTCATTATTATGCAGGATCATTGTCTAGTCAGGTGAGAACTACCTAATTATTCATGAGTGGGTTGGGCCGTTCACGCCCAGCCGCATATTCACTTTCCACACAACATTTTTTTTTTTCACAATTTAAAACAATCTATTGTTTTATGTGAATGATTAGGCAGGATGATTTTCAGATCTTTTTGAAGAAAAAACTCTAGGCGACAACATCCATTAGTCAAAAGTCTTGTGGACAGATATTTAGTATGTGTTTTGTGGCCTTATTTCAGAAACTTTAGTTTTTAGTTTTTTCAATAACCATGCATAAACAATATTCTCTCAAAAATACAAACATGTACATACATGTTGCTCACATATTATGGTAGCCCTATTTGTGCTAAATAGAGTGTAATTTCACCTGTGCCATTAATATGTTTATAAGCAACTGAAAAAAGCACAAATGTCAGGGCATGTCGAAACATCTCAAGAACCCCAAAAACACGTTAGACCCCAGAGGGTTAACCCTCTGGAGTCGGCAAACGTGCCGGCGCGTTTTGCACGATTTTTTTCATAAAGCAGCAAAATAGACTTAAAATACTCCGTCATTTTTGGTCATACACACTTAAGAAATATGAAAAAATAAACTGTTAAATGTCTACTTTTTTATGGGTCCACTTACAATCGAAATAAAACTGTCGCGGTGTGGTTCAGGCAGAGGAACGAGGAGTCCGGAATATCGATAAAGATAACTTTTAATATATATACAACACAGGCAGAAAGACAGGAACACGGGCACCACACGGGCTAACAACAAACAATGACCGACAAAGACTGAATGAACCAAGGGAACTAAATACACGGAGGAATCAGACATAACAAGGTGAAAACAGGTGACACTGATGATGATAACGAGGGACAGGCTGGTAAGTGAGGGAGTGAGTTCAGGTGTGGAGACAAGGAGGATTCTGGGGAGTGTAGTGAAGACGAAGACAGACAGGTGCAGACGAAGACTGTGACAGAACGCCCCCCTCAACAAGGCGCGACCTCGCGCCGTAGAACATCAAAGGGGTGGGGGGGCGGGCGCCCTGAAGGCTGGCCAGGGCGTGACCAAACTAGGAGGGGAAGCCTCCAGGGCGGAGCAGAACGTGCAGGCGGCCAGGGCGGAGCAGGACGTGCCGGCGGCCAGGGCGGAGCAGGACGTGCCGGCGGCCAGGGCGGAGCAGGACGTGCAGGCGGCCAGGGCGGAGCAGGACGTGCAGGCGGCCAGGGCGGAGCAGGACGTGCAGGCGGCCAGGGCGGAGCAGGACGTGAAGGCGGCCGGGGCGGAGAGACCCCCTCGGGCGGCCACGGCGGAGAGGACCCTTCGGGCGGCCACGGCGGTGAGGACCCTTCGGGCGGCCACGGCGGTGAGGACCCTTCGGGTGGCCATGGCGGAGAGACCCCCTCGGCTGGCCATGGCGGTGAAGACCCTTCGGGTGGCCATGGCGGAGAGACCCCCTCGGGTGGCCATGGCGGAGAGACCCCCTCGGGTGGCCATGGCGATGACCTATGGCCCCCCCCCAAAAGATTCTTGGGGAGAGTGACTGGATGAGGGACAGGCTCTGGGACCGGCTGGGCAGACGGGACGTGAACAGTCTCTGGCTGGGCAGACGGGACGTGAACAGTCTCTGGCTGGGCAGACGGGACGTGAACAGTCTCTGGCTGGGCTAGCGGTGAAGGCCCGGCTAAGCTGGACGGAACCAGCGGTGAAGGCTCTGGAGGGCTGGACGGGACCAGCGAAGAAGGCTCTGAAGGGCTGGACGGGACCAGCGGGGAAGGCTCTGGCTCGGCAGGCGTGACGCGAAGCACTGCAGGCATGCAGGGAAGCTCAGGCTCGGCAGGGCTGCAGGGAAGCTCAGGCTCGGCAGGGCTGCAGGGAAGCTCAGGCTCGGCAGGGCTGCAGGGAAGCTCAGGCTCGGCAGGGCTGCAGGGAAGCTCAGGCTCGGCAGGGCTGCAGGGAAGCTCAGGCTCGGCAGGGCTGCAGGGAAGCTCAGGCTCGGCAGGGCTGCAGGGAAGCTCAGGCTCGGCAGGGCTGCAGGGAAGCTCAGGCTCGGCAGGGCTGCAAGGAAGCTCAGGCTCGGCAGGGCTGCAAGGAACGTGAAGCTCAGGCTCGGCAGGGCTGCAAGGAACGTGAAGCTCAGGCTCGGCAGGGCTGCAAGGAACGTGAAGCTCTGGCTGGACGTGGCTGACGTGAAGCTCTGGCAGGACGTGGTTGACGTGAAGCTCTGGCTGGACGTGGCTGACGTGAAGCTCTGGCTGGACGTGGCTGACGTGAAGCTCTGGCTGGACGTGGCTGACGTGAAGCTCTGGCTGGACGGTCTCTGGCTGGACGGTCTCTGGCTGGACGGTCTCCGGCTGGACGGTCTCCGGCTGGACGGTCTCCGGCTGGACGGTCTCCGGCTGGACGGTCTCCGGCTGGACGGTTTCTGGCGGAGAAGGCTCTGTGCTGGACGGATCTGTGCTGGGCGGGACCAGCGGTGGAGGCTTTGTGCTGGACGGGACCAGCGGTGAAGGCTTTGTGCTGGACGGGACCAGCGGTGAAGGCTTTGTGCTGGACAGGACCAGCGGTGATGGCTCTGTGCTGGACGGGACCAGCGGTGAAGGCTCTGTGCTGGACGGGACCAGCGGTGAGGGCTCTGTGCTGGACGGATCTGTGCTGGGCGGGACCAGCGGTGAAGGCTTTGTGCTGGACGGGACCAGCGGTGAAGGCTTTGTGCTGGACGGGACCAGCGGTGATGGCTCTGTGCTGGACGGGACCAGCGGTGAAGGCTCTGTGCTGGACGGGACCAGCGGTGAGGGCTCTGTGCTGGGCGGGACCAGCGGTGAAGGCTTTGTGCTGGACGGGACCAGCGGTGAAGGCTTTGTGCTGGACGGGACCAGCGGTGATGGCTCTGTGCTGGACGGGACCAGCGATGAGGAAGGCTCGGGTGGTGGAGTGGGGCTGGTGCCGTCATCGATGGTGAAGGGAGATCCGCAGGACACCAGCACCCACTCCACATAAGCTGCGAAGCTCCCCTGGGGAGCCTCCTCAGACAACAGCTCTCTGGTGGCGGTGTTGAGCCCAGCATAGAGGAAGCTGCAGAGGCTGTCGTCCGGGAAGGTCGTGGCGGGAACGAGGCGGAGGAAATCCGCCAGATGATCCTCCAAGGGACGATCTTCTTGCTCTAAGCAGAGCAATTGGACTGCAACGAAGGAATCCATACCTTGGGGTCGGTCAATCTGTCACGGTGTGGTTCAGGCAGAGGAACGAGGAGTCCGGAATATCGATAAAGATAACTTTTAATATATATACAACACAGGCAGAAAGACAGGAACACGGGCACCACACGGGCTAACAACAAACAATGACCGACAAAGACTGAATGAACCAAGGGAACTAAATACACGGAGGAATCAGACATAACAAGGTGAAAACAGGTGACACTGATGATGATAACGAGGGACAGGCTGGTAAGTGAGGGAGTGAGTTCAGGTGTGGAGACAAGGAGGATTCTGGGGAGTGTAGTGAAGACGAAGACAGACAGGTGCAGACGAAGACTGTGACAAAAACATTGTGCTTTTGTAAAATAAAGAAAATAAACAGGGTGTGCTTTCTGCCTCTCCGTCTCCGTGAACTTTTTTTCTGGAGCACGTCTCTAAACTTAAACAAAACTCAGTGAATATTATTCACTCAGGCATGAGCAATATATCTTTATAATCATTTAAGTGTGTACTTTTAAATGATCTAATTCAAAACTAAAACAAATATTCTCTGTTTATGTAATCTATATGTTACATGACCCACCATTACATAGACAAAGCACGACTCAGGTTCATTAAATAGAAGAAAATCATCAAGATTTATTGTGGCTTACACAGAAGTAGGTCACACACGAGGACGCTTTCATCACAAATTACCTGAACAGAAGGAGCCTTTTAAACCACAAAGCAAATAAAAAAAAAATAAAAAAAAACAACCACAGTCAAACCACACATAAGTTAAATTCATTACACAAAACCTTGTGAATCACTCAATTAATCCAAAGTAAATACATGCACAAGTAGCTCCACTGTTCAACCACTGAGCCTGTAGCGTTCTCGTGCTGCAGTAATAAATAGTGGGGGAACAAACAATATACAACAAACAAACAAAAAGAGAAAAAAAAACTAGTCCGCCCCAAAGGCCTTTCCCATTTCTTTTTTGGCCCAATTACCAGCTCAAGTGCCCGGGCGGACTAGACAATGTAACTATTACCCAAAAAAAATACCTAACAAACAAAATCAAGTACAACAAAAATGGGCTCCGTAGAGCTGAAAATACAAACATTAAAACACTTTTATTATTCGTATTACAGTTTTTCTCGATTGCTTAAACACATTTCTTGAAACTATACCTCGTATTCTCAAAACAGTAAACACAAATCCATAACGTCTCACCCAATTCCCCAAACATCCTATTTTCGGGTCAAAATGAAGCTCTACACTCAAAACCATTCACTCTTGCTGAAAAACCAAACTTTGCCCTCAGATAGGTAACACAAGCCCTCAAAATCACACACACTACAACATAGTCTAACACACTGGTGCAATGAATTCAAAACAACATTTCCAAAACTGGTAAGTTATGTTGCCTGTGGTTCCCCCCCTTCACAAACCTTTTCACATGATGAACACAAAAGACATAACCAATGGATTTGTCCTCTTTTTCTTTTTTTTACTCTCTCCTCTAAACATTTTTTTATATTAACTTGCGTAAGATGTGTGTGACCATCATATGACAGTAAAAGAGCACACACAAACCTTATTCTAATATGGAGTTGTATTGGAATGGTAAAGAGTGTTGGTACGTGACAGGAGGGCCTCCACTCAAGGATGCAATATGATGTACAAGTCTAAGAATGTTCCACATATGGTTGAAATACCATCATTGGTCTAGAAAGATAACATTCTGGGACTCAAGACTGTAGTAGTTCCACTGAGGTAGAAAGGATGCCCTCCTTCACTGTCACACTCTGCAGCCACTCTGTGTGACTGTACGACTGCTGGCCTTTTCCTGCAAGAAAATAAACCTCATCAAAGACAACTGGAAATGTTTGTCTCTTATTCAGTGAGAGAATTTTCTTTGCCACCACACCTCCCGGGAGGTTCTGATGATGAGGCGACGGTGAAGCACTCAAATCTGGCCTTACTTGTAGCCCGGCCTTCCTCATAGTCATACCATTGACAAAGACATGGTCAACTAAAGTGGCTTGAATTTCATCCGAGACGGCTTGTCTTCTTGCCCTTGCCCTTCCTCCTCCTCCTCCTCCTCCTCCTCCTCCTTCTCCTCCTCCTCCTCCTTCTCCTCCTCCTCCTCCTTCTCCTCCTCCTCCTCCTCCTCCTCCTCCTCCATGTCTTTCTGGATCCATTGTTCCAAAACTCAAACTGATTCGGGTGTCCCAAAACTGATCCATTGTCCCAAAACTCAAACTCAAACCTTTTTTCTATTGAAAGATCTGATTGATGTGTGTTAAATTTTGACTCTTAGTGTTTTCACCTGGGTAATTGTGTGCTAACTGAGCTGAAGCTGTGCTGACTTGAGAGAACAATATTGAATACTAGTGCTTTCTAAATTACCACATGGTCTAGGCAATGAGAAATGAAGGGATTTGTGTGTAGAGTTTTGCAGTGACAGGTCAACAATTCTGACTCATGTGTCAAACCAGGGAATAGTGTTTATAGTTTAGTGAAATGGGTGTGCTTTTTGATAAATCGCATTATGGTTTTGAAATTTTAGTTCAAAAGCCTGGTTATAGTGTTAAAGCAATTGAGAAAAACTGTAATGTTTCTTTTTTTTTTTTTTACAGACAGACATACAGACCAAAATAGTACAGTAACGAACAATTGAGTAATTCCATAATTCCAGAAGTGAAATAAAAGTGTGTAAATGTATAGGTGTGTGTGTGTGTGAGTGTGTGTGTGTGTATGTGTGTATGCATAAGCAAAGTAACCATTTATATTTATTTTTACCATCACCGCCACCACTCCTCACCACCATCATACTGCCAACATTGTATTACTGTAGTAAATTTTTCTTTTTTATTCTTATTTCTATCTTTTCTCCTATGTAACAATTACCATTGTCAGCATGATGTTAGTGTTTCTATGACATATGATTGACTAAATCTTCCTGTTGGACAAGAACATATGTTAGTGTTTTGAAAAATTATTTGATTTTGAGACATGTTTGCAGTGTTTTGGTAGACATAGTGTATTGTTGCTAGTGTATTATTGTATTTTGAAAATTAGTGTTGGGAGTTTAGTTTACAATGTGTGATTTTGAGCATGAAATTAACTGTTATGCCAATTGTGTGTTGTAGGTGTGTTGGTGCGTTAAGAGTTTAGGAAATTTGTTAAAAGTATTGAAAAAATTGTCATAGCGATTGTAAAAAACTGTAATACATGGCTCCAAAAAACCTGCAATATAAAAGGAGTGAACTTCATTGACAACTTTAATCTTTTCTGGAGTCAGAGGCAACTGTTTCTACAGGATGGCCACCACCCAAACAAACTTGGTTCAAGAGTGCTAAAGGACAATATCCACTTCTCCCTAAATCATCCTTCTGCAGTGTGTGCCAATCCACTCAACCTGAATGGCACACACACACCTGGACAGAGTATGAATGACCACAGGACTTCACTTCAGCACCTGGATGGACATGCGGTTGACACATCACACAAGGACAATGATAACACCACTCAGCCACAACAACTTCTGCTCACGGACACAATCTCAGCTGAGCCCTGCCCACAGAGATCACCACAGATAGACTGTGACATACTAGAACTGCTCAAAGATTCAACACCCAAGGACGACTTTCTGGAAAACCAGGACAGCACATTACAGCCTCTGATAACACCAGAGAAACAGCCCCTCTCCCCAGACACGCTTTCCCTATCTCCAGCATCTCCACAACATCTTCTGTGCTTCTCAGAGAAAATGGAAAAACTAGTGTTTGCTGGAACCAAACTATCTGCAAGCCCGCAGATATCAACCAAAAAACGTCAGGCCCCAAAACCACCAAAGCCTGCGGGCCCAGCTCGCCCTCCTCCTGTGAGAGCTCTTCGGGCTCTGCCACAACGCCAGGGCCCTCACCCTCCTCCATCGGCTCGAGGTGAACCCAAAACAACTGATACCAGCTCTCAGTGATATGTGTCGGGTCCCCGCTATGATAACAGTAACTTTCTCAAATGTTTACAGAACAAGCGGGAACTCAGTGTGCCTGTATCTTTCTCCATTGCTGTTCGATTACATGATAGAAAGTCTAAGGCCTTCAAAAGCCGTACAGCAAACCCATCTAATCTGGTGCCTATTACACGCCAAACTAAGACTGCTGTGGGGACAAAAAATAAGACCGTTAAGTTAGCACTTTTAAACATCCGCTCACTTAAAAACAAATCACTTCTAGTCAACGACTTAATAACCACATACAACCTGGATTTTATGTTTCTAAATGAAACTTGGCTAGAAGACAACTGCAGTGCAACAATCCTTAATGAAACATCCCCTCCTAACTTTACTTTTATGAGTGTCTGCAGAGCGGGTAGGAAAGGAGGGGGTGTAGCTGCTCTCTTTAAAGATGTCTATCAATGTAAGCAAATATCATTTGGGAATTACCCGTCTTTCGAATATCTGGGTATTGTGTTAAAAGGTGCTCCACGCATTTTACTTATCATTGTTTACAGGCCTCCAAAATACTCTTCAGCCTTTGCTGAGGACTTTACAGAACTGCTATCAACAATTTCCTCAGAGTTTGACTATTTTGCTATTGCTGGAGATTTTAACATTCACATAGATAATGCAGAAAATAATATGGCAAAAGAAATCAAAACTGTTTTAAAAACTTTTGATCTGTTTCAGCATGTGGTAGACAAAACTTGTAGTCCATTATAACATCTACAAAGACAGCATTCATGCCTTCAACATGGAACATGGAGCTAGACAGACTTTCTTCTCAAATATTATAAACAGCAACTTAAACAACACACATACTCTTTTTGCTACCGTAGAGAGACTGACAAACCCCAGAAGCCAGATTCCCAGTGAAATGCTCTCAGACAGCAAGTGCAGGGAGTTTGCTTGTTTCTTCTCTGAGAAAATTAAGAAATCAGAAAGGTGATCAGCAAATCCTTGAGTTGCGCTGGGGTCAGACAGATCAGACCACAACCTGAGAAAGTAGTTACTATGTCTGATTTTAAAGAAATTGATTGCAAAATTTTGGAAGAAACCGTACAGCACCTTAAAACATCAACCTGCGCCCTTGACGCACTTCCCACATCTTTCTTCAAAAGTGTGTTAAACAGCTTAAAAGCAGATCTTCTAGAAGTGGTAAATGCCTCACTTCTCTCTGGGAGTTTTCCAAACTCACTGAAAACTGCAGTTGTCAAACCCCTCCTAAAAAAAAGAGTAATCTGGATAAGACTATATTAACCAACTATAGGCCGATCTCAAATCTTCCTTTCATAGGCAAGATCATTGAAAAAGTTGTCTTCAATCAGCTGAACAAATTCTTAAGCTCGAATGGATACTTTGACAATTTTCACTCTGGTTTCCGATCACATCACAGCACAGAGACAGCGCTCATAAAGATAATAAATTATATTCGCTTAAATACTGATAAAGGCAAATTATCAGTGCTGGTACTACTCGACCTCAGCGCTGCATTTGACACTGTCGATCACAACATACTTCTCGACAGGCTGGAAAACTCCGTGGGGCTTTCTGGGATAGTCCTAAAATGGTTCAGGTCATACTTAGAAGGGAGAGGTTATTATGTGAGTATAGGAGACCATAAGTCTGAGTGGACGTCCATGACATGCGGAGTCCCTCAAGGCTCAATTCTTGCACCACTCCTATTCAACCTGTACATGCTCCCAATGAGCCAAATAATGAGAAAGAACCAAATCTCTTACCACAGCTATGCAGACGACACACAGATCTACTTAGCCATATCGCCTAACGACTACAGCCCCATTGAATCCCTGTGCCAAATGAAGTAATGAAGTAAACAATTGAAGTAAACAATGTAAACACATTGATCAAGTAAACAATTGGATGTGCCAAAACTTTCTTCAGTTAAACAAAGACAAAACTGAAGTCATTGCGTTTGGAAACAAAGATGAAGTTCTCAAGGTGAATGCATACCTTGACGCTAGGGGTCTAACAACTAAAAATCATGTCAGGAATCTTGGTGTGTCTCTGGAGTCAGACCTTAGTTTCAGTAGTCATGTCAAAGCAATAACTTAATCAGCATACTATCATCTGAAAAATATTGCAAGAATTAGATGCTTTGTTTCCAGTCAAGATTTAGAGAAACTTGTGCTAGGATCACGTCAGCTAGAAATACCAAGGGTTCACTCTAAACAAGGAGAGTCTGCTTTTAGCTACTATGCCAGCCGCAGCTGGAACCAGCTTCCAGAAGAGATCAGATGTGCTCCTACAGTAGTCACATTCAAATCCAGACTGAAAACACATTTGTCTAGCTTTGCATTTACTGAATGAGCACTGTGCCACTGTTCGTCCGACTGTTTGTACTGTATTTTATTTTAAAAAAATTATTCTAAACTGTTTTAATTATTCTTATTTCTGTTGATTATTTTAATTTCTTTATTCTAAACTGTTTTAATTATTCGTATTTCTTTTGATTATTTTAACTTCTTCTATGTAAAGCACTTTGAATTACCATTGTGTACGAAATGTACTATATAAATAAACTTGCCTTGCCTTTAGCTAGAATTATATGATCACGCTCTTATTCACGCAAATACTTTTAAACCATTCATGCACGACAAGACAAAAGAGAATGCGCTGTCAGTGAATGTCCTCCTGACACACACACACACACGAGAGAGACTATATGGGGCGGCATCCATCAAACTGACAGTTTTATTGCCCCCCTATGATTGGTTCCCGCCCTAAGCCCCGCCCCTTTTTACCCCTCCCACCCACTTCCGGTCCGACCATCTGGAGCGTGGGAATTTTCCCACGCTAGCCCCACCCCTTCCCACCCCCACAACCCCCACTTCCGGAGAGATCATGTGACCGTGGGATTTCTCCCACGCTAGCTCCGCCCCTTCCCACCCCCCACCACCCCCACTTCCGGAGAGATCATGTGACCGCGGGAATTCTCCAACGGTACGGAACCCCAGCCATCCGACCCGGTACGGAACCCCTCCCATCCGACCGGTACCGGACTATGCACCTGTTACGGGCACCTGTCTTGTTCAATGTAAAACTGTTCAAAACAATACATTTGAATCTTTTTAAGAAGGATGACAGAAAACAGATAGGTTTAGTGTTTTTTATTAAAGAAAGGGTTTTCACGTTTACATTTGAAATCTTTTTACTTTCACACATTTGTAAAAATGGTTAAATAGGATTTTCTCAAATTGCATCAAGCAAATAGTTCTATTTTCCATCATACATTTAAAAAAGTTGTACTTTTCACATAACACAGTGCTTAAAACCATTAAGACATTAATATCATTAAGACCAGTACAGGTATTTACCTTCACACATTATTTTGTAAAATGTTAAAACATTAATGAGAAAGTTTAAATTGCGTTTTTCTTAAAGTTATCAAAATGTTCTAGAATTAAAACATCTAAAACACCATATATTTGAAGAAAACTTGTACTTTCACAATTACATAGTGTTTAAAGCCATTAAGACCAGTACAGGTATTTACCTTCACACATTATTTTGTAAAATGTTCCATTTTATATAAACCAGCTGTTTTAAAAGGTGTTTTCTTAAAGTTATCAAAATGTTTTAGTATGAAAACATGTATTTTTTTCACAATTACCTAGTGTTTAAAGTCATTAAGACCAGTACAGGTATTTACCTACACACATTATTTTGTAAAATGTTCCATTTTATATAAACCAATTGTTTTAAAAGGTGTTTTCTTAAAGTTATCTTAATGTTTTAGTATGAAAGCATCTAAAACAACATGTATTAAAATTATATCAAACAAATAGGTCTATTTTCTATCATACATTTCACATAACACGTATAGTGCTTAAAACTATTAAGCCCATTTATATAATATCATTAGTGTTCATACACTTAAAACATTAATGAAAAAGTTTAAACAGCATTTCTTAAAGTTATCAAAATGTTTTAGTTCTTAAAACATCTAAAATGTTAAAACGTTAAAAGATCAACATCCAGTTATTTACAGAAAAGTAAAACGAGTTAAGAGCTTTTTTTTTTTCATTACAAAAAGATACATTTACACATTATTTGCAAAATGTTACATTTTACATAAAACATCTAAAACACCATATATTTGAAGAAAGGCTGTACTTTCACAATGACAGTGTTTAAAGGTGTATAAAAATGGTGTATAAAGTTTAAATACACGTCTTTAGCGTTCATACATTGTAAAATGTTAAAACATTAATGTGAAAAAAGTTTAAACTGCATTTTCTTAAACTTATCAAAATGTTTTAGTATTAAAACATCTAAAACACCATTTTAAAAATGTTAAAAGGTCAATGTTCAGTCATTTACAGAAAAGTATACAAGTTAAGTGTTTTTTCATTACAAAAAGATACATTTACACATTATTTAAAAGTATTAAAATGTTGTATAAAGTTAAAATACACACATCTTTAGCGTTTTTACACATTTTGTAAAATGTTAAAATGCATTTTCTAAAATGAAAACATCAAACAAATATTAAAGCGTATCAAAACTTTGTGTTAAAAATCACAATATTAAAAATACATACATTTAAAAACTGACTTACGTTTTTTACATCCACGTTTTGTTGAAAGAGAACCAAAACTCTTATTATCCGTCTCCAAAGATTTATCCGGCGATAAATATATATTCAACAGCAGCAGTTTATCCTGAGGTATTAATCCATCGCCAAAGGTAGGCTATATCAAACTCCGAAACTTTAGAAATTTTAATTCCAAAAGTCCTCGTGAGGAGCTCCGCGAAACACGTCCGCACTCTTACATCCCAAAAGTTAGAATGGGATACCTGATGTTCTGACATCAGACAGACCTAGACTCCACCCCTAGACCCGCCCACAACACGTGATCAGATGACGCGGGCGTGGGAAAAGACGGCAAGGAATTCCCACGCGTCACAAACACCCATCCATGCCGAACCCCTCCCACAGAGCGTCGGTCGCAGGTGCAGCGTAAATAGGGCCTCGAAACGAGACGAGATACTACTGCTCTTGTATTCAAGTAGAAAGATGACAGCTGCCGCTACAGCACCACGTACTCCGGAGCGGGACATTGATGTAGCTATGACTGACCTAACTTTAGCACCGAGGAAAAAACACGGGCCGTGTTTAACACGATACCTCCATGAACCGAAGGATCACGTGAAATATGGGTACCACTTGTCTGGTGGACGTGCTTGTACATATGATTTTAACAAGGATTTACGTGAGGTCGCTCTTTGCAACATTGAGAATGATGATCGGTTCACAAAGGATACAATCGAGGATCCCGAACTGGTTTTTACGGAAAGGGATTGGATTTTATTTTATACGAACGTGTGGAGAGATTTAAAAGATGGCAGAAGTGAACCACTTTTCATCGCTGAGTGGTCTGGTTTAAGCATGGGTGGAAGATACCGTCTTCTCGCAGATCATGTTAATAAACATCCAGAAGACTACGTATACATCCTATACAGTGATTTCGGTCGAAATGCACCTGAACATTCCTGGCCAATTTCCGAGGAGGATCACCATAAATATTATGACCTGAAATTCATGTTCCAATGGAAGGATTTACCAGTATTGGAAGATATCTTCTCTAAAATTAATCAACTCTTTTCATGGGGACCCTCGTATGAGCGATACAAAGACGTCAAAGTGCGTCTGTTCAATCCCGAATGGGTTACACCATCCAGGAGAGGCGTTTATGTGGCACCGCCCACATATTACAAACATTAAACGTCATCCGTGACAGGATGTCTCATACCCACATTGTACAGGATTATTGACGATGGTCATACAACAACAACAGATCGTTGTGACGGTGGATGATACGTCTAACAGGTACACTGTCTGGAAATGATCGGACGATCGGAATAATAGCTGAGGGTAAACATATCTGTCAACCACGATTCAGCAATACGTGCGAATATCAAAAGCATTCCTGAACTGTTGTCTGAATAGGAAGTATATTACGTCTTTGTACTTATGTAACTGATCTATGTAAATGCTCAAGGAAATGAACATATCGGGGTCTGGAAAATTATTGATATTATGGTTGAATACCTGCTGAAGAAAATTTTGAAATGTGTTTTAAATTTTATTTTGGTGTTTGGATGATATAAAATTCACCCCATGTATGTTTGTAATCTCACACTTTTTTCTATTCTGAAATAAAAATGAATTCGCATGAATATGTGTTTTAAGCTTATTATTTGTCGATATAGTCTACACTATAAATGTTTGTAAAATAAAGAATAAAAACAAAAAAAACTTTAGACTGATTCATTATTGTCTGAAAACTCTACAGAGCCCTCGGGTCGTATATCCTGATGAATTAAATCATCATCATGGGTGTTAGCGTGGGATGATGATGATGTGTAGAGTGTTTCTGTGTTTTTTTTCCAGAGTTTCTCTTTTAAGTGTGCCATTTGGCTGTTTAACATGTGTTGTGAATACTCGTTTAGGTTGTAACACATACAGGGATGAATTGTAACAGGTAGGTAAAATACACAAAAACTAAGGGTACTCCTAGTGATATGTCACAACAGTATTTTTATTTTAAATTATTGACTGTAACAATAAAATACGGGGGATGTATAAGCATTTTTGTGCGTTTATGCATGCACAAGTGTACGTTTGTGAGTGCATGTCCGTGCAAAAAAAAAAATGTCTTAGAATTTTGTCTAGTTTCCAGTCCAAATATCTAAAAATCTTAAATTAAGATGCATTTACTAAAGTAGTAAAATGCCATAAGACATTATGCATTGTTTTCTGGAGATATAAACCAAGATTAAGTGAGTTGAGAGGTGATTTAGCTTTTTAAGCAACAACTCACATAATTTTGGTTTATTTCCAAAACAGATGTTACAACCTTCCCCTCCACCATCACTATTGTTTAACTAGATGTATTAGTAGGTTGTTTTGAAATTAGCAGGAGGTTGACATACCATTCTTTACTAGAAACTACAGTTTTAACTGATATAACTCATACAACATTATCTACAACGGTAGAAGTACTAAGCAAAAAATTATCTTATGTTTTTTACTTTCATGCCTCAAAATTAGATTTTCTGCTGTAGCTTCAGGAGGGGTTGGTACACAGACTTAAAAACATCCATGCGCGATCGTAAAGTAATCCTTAGGAAACTGAAACTGTCACATGACTCCTATCTTATCCCTGATTGGGGAATTGGTAGTGTTACAACTAGCAGTGTGTTACAACCGTCCACAGACCCTCGGGTCATCGTCCCAGGACTTTCTGTACCTTGTTAGGTCAAATGTGAGCTTTTATTCTATGCAAGAGATTTGTAATAGTCTATACTTTAATTAATCTCACTCAAATTCGATCTCTAAACGATATTTAAGCAGACACGCCTAAAACTATGGAATAGAAGTAGTCAAAGACACGAGCGATTTGAACAATTATATACATTTGTGTCTTGCAAAAAGCTGAAGTCTATCCTCTTTAAATAAAAGGTTTAACTCTATTTACGCTTTAATTTCTTTAAAACAATCGGGTGACACGCGGTTATTTCTGTGATTACTTGATTAGTAATATTGCGAGAGGTTTTCTCACGCGTATAAAAACGTCACTTAAAAGATTTTTTAAATGTATGATTGATCCTTTTTAACATTTTCAATGTTTTTCTTCTGACAAACTTACATTTCATATTAATTTTCTGTGGAGGTTAACAGTCGGATAAACACACATTGATTTCAGACATATTGCAAACACACTCAAGAAAAACCAATATTGCTGTAGGCTAATCTTTGTGACGTCTCACCCACAAACGCAAAGATCCGTGCATAGTTTTACTAAAAGAAATTATTATGGAGGTAATTTTCAAACTGTAATTATACCATATTTTATATATTATGTTTATAGTTCCATGTTGCTTTAAAGTTTTTGTTTGTTTGTTTGTTATTAACTAACACTCATAACATACCGCACAAATTAAAGATACATATGAGCTAAGGTTGTTCTCTAATCCCGAATAAACAGATAATGGAGTGTTTCCAAACTACAATATGTTTGATATCCTCCTACTTATACGTGTAAATAGCCGCGCTTAAATCTCTGGGTGTATTTTACACAGAAACATATTTTGTCATCGCGGTGATGCAAAGTACCAAGCTCTTGTAAAGCCTATGGACTAACTTTAAAACCTAATCTTTATACAGAAATCACACACGTCCAAACAACCATACAAGATTCAAAAGACCAAATCACTTGAAATGCATGTTGTTTTACACTTAAATCATATATGACTATTGCCCTAAGAGCTGTATATACATTAAAGACTGAGGTTGAGACTGTTAAAGTCCACGCTGCGCTGAAACCTATAGATTATGTCTGCACAAAAGTAGCCTCAACATGCTAAAAAGTAAATACAGAAACGCCACATCAGTTTTGATAGTTTGCATGTGACATTTTATATTTTTTCAATTTTTTTTCACAATTTTTAGAAATTTTTAGGGATTTATGAAAAAACACATACAAATATGACATAAAGAGTATTAAATTACAGACTACGCGAGATTGTTAAAGACTAAAATTATATTTCTTTTAGAACATCTTTCTGCTATGTCTACGAAACATCGACATGAAAGATGGGTATTGCTGTTTTTTCTGTAAACTATTACACTTCAAAATCGTCGATTATAAGCTACATTGTCTGGTCCTCAGATGTTTGAAACCAGGAAAATCTTTTACCTGCACTAGATCTATTCGTAAATTGTTACATGAAACACCTTTCCGAGTGGTGTCTAGTCAATTGCGGGGGTTCATTCTTATCAGGTTTTTTACCCTAATTCAATTTATAAGCGTACCATTTATCACTTTTATTACCTCTCTTTTTATCCTTCTCCTATTACACTAGTTTAACACATACGTGTCGCGCTCAGACGCCAGCCACAATGTCTGGTCCATAGATAGGTGTTTGACACCATGCAGTGCATGCATCTATGCGAGTTACTTTATAACTCACAAGAAATACTTTATAGCATGGTCAATGTATTTCTAAAAATCATTAAAATACAATTCTAAAAAGTATTCAAAATCACGTTAAAATTCGATTTATCAAACAAACCCTGTACGTTTTTACATATCCGTTGTTAAAATCATTTTTACCAGGTTTTATACTTGATCTAGTTTTACTCTAATTCAGTTTATAAGTGTTGCATTTATCACTTTTATTATCTATCTTCTTTATTTTCCTTTTATAACTCTCTTAATTCATCCAGCCTTTATACTCCGATTATTTGTAAGTCTTTCTGTGTAAACCATTTTGAACACACTGCACACAGACACACACACACACACACACACACACACACACACACACACACACACACGAACATGTGTCTGAAGACCTGATGGGTATAGGTGCTATTTTTGTCTTTGATGAGGATGGTGTGAGAATTACTTTACAGCAATAATTATCTGAAGAGAGAAATTGATCTGTCGTGACATTACTAGATGTTTTCTAGTCGTGAAACAGATATCAGATTCAGCATCTCATGCTGAGATAAAAATCAACCAATGAAAAATGGGGGCGGGAAAAAGGTGATTTGAAATCGTATGTCTGTTCTTTAAAACAGACAGGTTAGGCTATTTTATTTAAACAACCACCTTGCACGATCTGTAGTCTACTGAATAGGCGATACAAAGACATGGACGGAAACCATCAAGGTATATAGACTTCTTATTTTAACAATACCAAAATGAAAGTAGTGTCATATAATACAAGGATGGGCCTATATGTTAGAATAACGTATTTTTCTCTCTTTATTATCACAAATGAAGCAGACGCTGTATTACCAGACCTATACCTTGATGAGGATTTGGCTGAGATTCTGGATGGCCTTTGTGAGTATTTTCGTAAAATATCCAAAATTACATATATAATTATAATTATTGAAAAGATCGGGACACTAATATATGTATGTTTTGAATCTAGATTACAACACATTCCCAGAGGGTCCACTCCCGTCCGATTTTTTACAGTCTAATACTTATAACGGTAATTCATCGGGGGATAACATCCAAAATTCATCATTACACGGACTCTGTCCTGATCAGCCGTATGAGGACGTGACACCTTGGGGGACACCAGAACAGATAGAGTGTAACCAGCCAGATAGCTCTCCGGATGAGTTGGGATGCAATGATCCCTTATGCGATCCATATCAGAAACCTTCAACCAGTGCCTATGCTACACATTCTAACAATCGTGCGGTTCAACGTCCCTCAGATCGCGGTATTAAGAGGCTTCGATCCGTTTATGGTGAATACTCCGATGGTGTACAGTTAGAATACCCATCCGATGGTGAGCGCTGACTATTGTATTTGCAGTATCACATTTATTAATTTTATTTTTATTTGTTAAAATTTTAAAATAATAAATTAATATTATTTTACAGGTCAAAGTAGTCCTGATGAATGTACATCAACCACTAGCGATTGCATGAAACGACTGCATTTACAATCAACCACCTGTCCGCGGTCCTCTGAGGATGATGGTATGTATAACTAGACCATATATTTTTAATCTAATAAATAATTTATTAATAAACTTATTGCTATGTCCTCCTTCACCCCCTTAGGAGGAGATTACGGTGAAAGAGATTTAAACATATTTCTGGATTCACAAACAGCCATGGTAAATGGCATGGACTCTGAGCAGAATTCACCGGCCTACAGCGACTCCGTGGGTTCTGAAGGAAACTCTAGACCATTATACCCAGAGAGTAGTCTTCACAGACCTGATTCTGACACACTACGAGATGTCAATAGAGTTTTTTCGAGAATTTTAGATGTGGTAGCAAGCCCATTATCGTATCGACAAACAGAAGAGATCGCATCCGAATCCCAAAAACCAGTCGTTACAGCTCTACATACCGTAATTGGTCAAGCGAATCAGCACAGTACTGATTTACGGAGAATTGAGGAATTTTTCGGCATTTGTCATGAGCAATGTCTGGACGGTAACAGTCAAATGTATAATGAGATATTGTTAGTTCGACAAGAGGTTGAGCAGGTAAGAACTGAAAATCATCTCTTAACCGTTAATCTGTCTCTAATCTCTGAGAGAATGAATGTTATTCAAAGAATGTTGATGGAATTACACGATACCTTTATGAGGCGATGAAACACCAGTGATCATTGTTTTACTGCTGACTCTCGTTATTTTACTGTTTTTATTTTTTAAATGAATGTTATTAGTTTACGAGATCATCTGTTACGACCATACGTAATTGTATTAACACCGTTGTTTGAGATTGTATTCCTGTAACGTTCTCTTAGGCTGTATAGCCGTCAAAATTGTTTGGTGACGTTATACACATGTTTACGTTTTTCAATAAAATAATCAAAACTGCTTTTTCTAAATACTATTGTCAAAGTATTGTCTAAAAAATACAGGTTATCATTCGTAATTCATTAACGATGTTTAGTGGTATACACAAAATAAATGTTTGTCTATGCCTGTTGCCATACTGTGAAATGTAGCTTATAATAGACGATTTTGAAGTGTAATAGTTTACAGAAAAAACAGCAATACCCATCTTTCATGTCGATGTTTCGTAGACATAGCAGAAAGATGTTCTAAAAGAAATATAATTTTAGTCTTTAACAATCTCGCGTAGTCTGTAATTTAATACTCTTTATGTCATATTTGTATGTGTTTTTTCATAAATCCCTAAAAATTTCTAAAAATTGTGAAAAAAAATTGAAAAAATATAAAATGTCACATGCAAACTATCAAAACTGATGTGGCGTTTCTGTATTTCTTTTAGTAAAACTATGCACGGATCTTTGCGTTTGTGGGTGAGACGTCACAAAGATTAGCCTACAGCAATATTGGTTTTTCTTGAGCGTGTTTGCAATATGTCTGAAATCAATGTGTGTTTATCCGACTGTTAACCTCCACAGAAAATTAATATGAAATGTAAGTTTGTCAGAAGAAAAACATTGAAAATGTTAAAAAGGATCAATCATACATTTAAAAAATCTTTTAAGTGACGTTTTTATACGCGTGAGAAAACCTCTCACAATATTACTAATCAAGTAATCACAGAAATAACCGCGTGTCACCCGATTGTTTTAAAGAAATTAAAGCGTAAATAGAGTTAAACCTTTTATTTAAAGAGGATAGACTTCAGCTTTTTGCAAGACACAAATGTATATAATTGTTCAAATCGCTCGTGTCTTTGACTACTTCTATTCCATAGTTTTAGGCGTGTCTGCTTAAATATCGTTTAGAGATCGAATTTGAGTGAGATTAATTAAAGTATAGACTATTACAAATCTCTTGCATAGAATAAAAGCTCACATTTGACCTAACAAGGTACAGAAAGTCCTGGGACGATGACCCGAGGGTCTGTGGACGGTTGTAACACACTGCTAGTTGTAACACTACCAATTCCCCAATCAGGGATAAGATAGGAGTCATGTGACAGTTTCAGTTTCCTAAGGATTACTTTACGATCGCGCATGGATGTTTTTAAGTCTGTGTACCAACCCCTCCTGAAGCTACAGCAGAAAATCTAATTTTGAGGCATGAAAGTAAAAAACATAAGATAATTTTTTGCTTAGTACTTCTACCGTTGTAGATAATGTTGTATGAGTTATATCAGTTAAAACTGTAGTTTCTAGTAAAGAATGGTATGTCAACCTCCTGCTAATTTCAAAACAACCTACTAATACATCTAGTTAAACAATAGTGATGGTGGAGGGGAAGGTTGTAACATCTGTTTTGGAAATAAACCAAAATTATGTGAGTTGTTGCTTAAAAAGCTAAATCACCTCTCAACTCACTTAATCTTGGTTTATATCTCCAGAAAACAATGCATAATGTCTTATGGCATTTTACTACTTTAGTAAATGCATCTTAATTTAAGATTTTTAGATATTTGGACTGGAAACTAGACAAAATTCTAAGACATTTTTTTTTTTGCACGGACATGCACTCACAAACGTACACTTGTGCATGCATAAACGCACAAAAATGCTTATACATCCCCCGTATTTTATTGTTACAGTCAATAATTTAAAATAAAAATACTGTTGTGACATATCACTAGGAGTACCCTTAGTTTTTGTGTATTTTACCTACCTGTTACAATTCATCCCTGTATGTGTTACAACCTAAACGAGTATTCACAACACATGTTAAACAGCCAAATGGCACACTTAAAAGAGAAACTCTGGAAAAAAAACACAGAAACACTCTACACATCATCATCATCCCACGCTAACACCCATGATGATGATTTAATTCATCAGGATATACGACCCGAGGGCTCTGTAGAGTTTTCAGACAATAATGAATCAGTCTAAAGTTTTTTTTGTTTTTATTCTTTATTTTACAAACATTTATAGTGTAGACTATATCGACAAATAATAAGCTTAAAACACATATTCATGCGAATTCATTTTTATTTCAGAATAGAAAAAAGTGTGAGATTACAAACATACATGGGGTGAATTTTATATCATCCAAACACCAAAATAAAATTTAAAACACATTTCAAAATTTTCTTCAGCAGGTATTCAACCATAATATCAATAATTTTCCAGACCCCGATATGTTCATTTCCTTGAGCATTTACATAGATCAGTTACATAAGTACAAAGACGTAATATACTTCCTATTCAGACAACAGTTCAGGAATGCTTTTGATATTCGCACGTATTGCTGAATCGTGGTTGACAGATATGTTTACCCTCAGCTATTCCGATCGTCCGATCATTTCCAGACAGTGTACCTGTTAGACGTATCATCCACCGTCACAACGATCTGTTGTTGTTGTATGACCATCGTCAATAATCCTGTACAATGTGGGTATGAGACATCCTGTCACGGATGACGTTTAATGTTTGTAATATGTGGGCGGTGCCACATAAACGCCTCTCCTGGATGGTGTAACCCATTCGGGATTGAACAGACGCACTTTGACGTCTTTGTATCGCTCATACGAGGGTCCCCATGAAAAGAGTTGATTAATTTTAGAGAAGATATCTTCCAATACTGGTAAATCCTTCCATTGGAACATGAATTTCAGGTCATAATATTTATGGTGATCCTCCTCGGAAATTGGCCAGGAATGTTCAGGTGCATTTCGACCGAAATCACTGTATAGGATGTATACGTAGTCTTCTGGATGTTTATTAACATGATCTGCGAGAAGACGGTATCTTCCACCCATGCTTAAACCAGACCACTCAGCGATGAAAAGTGGTTCACTTCTGCCATCTTTTAAATCTCTCCACACGTTCGTATAAAATAAAATCCAATCCCTTTCCGTAAAAACCAGTTCGGGATCCTCGATTGTATCCTTTGTGAACCGATCATCATTCTCAATGTTGCAAAGAGCGACCTCACGTAAATCCTTGTTAAAATCATATGTACAAGCACGTCCACCAGACAAGTGGTACCCATATTTCACGTGATCCTTCGGTTCATGGAGGTATCGTGTTAAACACGGCCCGTGTTTTTTCCTCGGTGCTAAAGTTAGGTCAGTCATAGCTACATCAATGTCCCGCTCCGGAGTACGTGGTGCTGTAGCGGCAGCTGTCATCTTTCTACTTGAATACAAGAGCAGTAGTATCTCGTCTCGTTTCGAGGCCCTATTTACGCTGCACCTGCGACCGACGCTCTGTGGGAGGGGTTCGGCATGGATGGGTGTTTGTGACGCGTGGGAATTCCTTGCCGTCTTTTCCCACGCCCGCGTCATCTGATCACGTGTTGTGGGCGGGTCTAGGGGTGGAGTCTAGGTCTGTCTGATGTCAGAACATCAGGTATCCCATTCTAACTTTTGGGATGTAAGAGTGCGGACGTGTTTCGCGGAGCTCCTCACGAGGACTTTTGGAATTAAAATTTCTAAAGTTTCGGAGTTTGATATAGCCTACCTTTGGCGATGGATTAATACCTCAGGATAAACTGCTGCTGTTGAATATATATTTATCGCCGGATAAATCTTTGGAGACGGATAATAAGAGTTTTGGTTCTCTTTCAACAAAACGTGGATGTAAAAAACGTAAGTCAGTTTTTAAATGTATGTATTTTTAATATTGTGATTTTTAACACAAAGTTTTGATACGCTTTAATATTTGTTTGATGTTTTCATTTTAGAAAATGCATTTTAACATTTTACAAAATGTGTAAAAACGCTAAAGATGTGTGTATTTTAACTTTATACAACATTTTAATACTTTTAAATAATGTGTAAATGTATCTTTTTGTAATGAAAAAACACTTAACTTGTATACTTTTCTGTAAATGACTGAACATTGACCTTTTAACATTTTTAAAATGGTGTTTTAGATGTTTTAATACTAAAACATTTTGATAAGTTTAAGAAAATGCAGTTTAAACTTTTTTCACATTAATGTTTTAACATTTTACAATGTATGAACGCTAAAGACGTGTATTTAAACTTTATACACCATTTTTATACACCTTTAAACACTGTCATTGTGAAAGTACAGCCTTTCTTCAAATATATGGTGTTTTAGATGTTTTATGTAAAATGTAACATTTTGCAAATAATGTGTAAATGTATCTTTTTGTAATGAAAAAAAAAAGCTCTTAACTCGTTTTACTTTTCTGTAAATAACTGGATGTTGATCTTTTAACGTTTTAACATTTTAGATGTTTTAAGAACTAAAACATTTTGATAACTTTAAGAAATGCTGTTTAAACTTTTTCATTAATGTTTTAAGTGTATGAACACTAATGATATTATATAAATGGGCTTAATAGTTTTAAGCACTATACGTGTTATGTGAAATGTATGATAGAAAATAGACCTATTTGTTTGATATAATTTTAATACATGTTGTTTTAGATGCTTTCATACTAAAACATTAAGATAACTTTAAGAAAACACCTTTTAAAACAATTGGTTTATATAAAATGGAACATTTTACAAAATAATGTGTGTAGGTAAATACCTGTACTGGTCTTAATGACTTTAAACACTAGGTAATTGTGAAAAAAATACATGTTTTCATACTAAAACATTTTGATAACTTTAAGAAAACACCTTTTAAACCAGCTGGTTTATATAAAATGGAACATTTTACAAAATAATGTGTGAAGGTAAATACCTGTACTGGTCTTAATGGCTTTAAACACTATGTAATTGTGAAAGTACAAGTTTTCTTCAAATATATGGTGTTTTAGATGTTTTAATTCTAGAACATTTTGATAACTTTAAGAAAAACGCAATTTAAACTTTCTCATTAATGTTTTAACATTTTACAAAATAATGTGTGAAGGTAAATACCTGTACTGGTCTTAATGATATTAATGTCTTAATGGTTTTAAGCACTGTGTTATGTGAAAAGTACAACTTTTTTAAATGTATGATGGAAAATAGAACTATTTGCTTGATGCAATTTGAGAAAATCCTATTTAACCATTTTTACAAATGTGTGAAAGTAAAAAGATTTCAAATGTAAACGTGAAAACCCTTTCTTTAATAAAAAACACTAAACCTATCTGTTTTCTGTCATCCTTCTTAAAAAGATTCAAATGTATTGTTTTGAACAGTTTTACATTGAACAAGACAGGTGCCCGTAACAGGTGCATAGTCCGGTACCGGTCGGATGGGAGGGGTTCCGTACCGGGTCGGATGGCTGGGGTTCCGTACCGTTGGAGAATTCCCGCGGTCACATGATCTCTCCGGAAGTGGGGGTGGTGGGGGGTGGGAAGGGGCGGAGCTAGCGTGGGAGAAATCCCACGGTCACATGATCTCTCCGGAAGTGGGGGTTGTGGGGGTGGGAAGGGGTGGGGCTAGCGTGGGAAAATTCCCACGCTCCAGATGGTCGGACCGGAAGTGGGTGGGAGGGGTAAAAAGGGGCGGGGCTTAGGGCGGGAACCAATCATAGGGGGGCAATAAAACTGTCAGTTTGATGGATGCCGCCCCATATAGTCTCTCTCACACGACGCACAGAAAGACACTCGCCAGTATCACACAGACAGCGCGCCAGTATTGAGTTCTCTTTCGTGCTTGAACGAACAATAACACACACATTTATGCCAAAATGTCCGTTTTGTCGAGTATCCTCACAAGAACAGTCTTAAATGAGTTAAATAAAATCTTAAATGAAAGTAAATAGTAGTGAGAGAATGATATGTGTGAGATCCTTCCTGTCGGCAGCGGCAGATCTTGAAGTGACAGCAGCCACTGTTCTCTTTGTTCTTTGGTTAACTTTACTAACAGAGAATTAGAGTTATTCAATTTCTGTTTATTTCATACCTGTTAGACAGGAAATGAACAGGCAAATATGACATTTATTATGGGTTTAAGTGAGGATTGTTTTAAGTTCACTTAAATTAAAAGTTGTTATATTTTTTTGAAGCCTAATGTTTAAAATTTTAAGAAAAATAATTTTCATCGAGACATCAGTAGCTATATAAATATCAGTGATACTGGCCTTCATTCATAAAAAGATGCCATTAACATACAGCCGTAACACTTGAAAATAAATGGTGCCATTAATGATAAGTCCGTCTGTGCCCTCCCAAAAAAGTTCAGGCTCAGGATTTTTTTTCACTTTAACCCCTGCCCCCCCCTACCCTGGGCCCGGGACAACAGACCCGTTTGTCCCCCCCTGTCGGCAGGCCTGCTTAGAATATTTGCTCCAAAACTGTGTGAAAATCATCCTGACTTCTCATTCAGATAAGACAATATTTTGACTTAAAATTTGTAAGACGTGTTTTGTGTAAGAAAGCTTTACGCGGAGGGGCGTTAACAAACCATCAATATAGTGTTTTCACACCTGGGAAAGACAAAGACCCTCCCCTAATGGCCCTATATGGTGCTATCAGGTGCTGTCATTGTGAGAAGCCTTGCACAAAGAATGAGGAGAGACTTAAAAAATAATGGCTTTTAGATTGTTTGGATTTATTTACAACACAACCAAGTTATTTACAACACAACCAAAAAGATACACAACCAAAGACAAAAAAGCACACTTGTAAACACACTGATTTAAAGACAGAGACTTGGACAGTCACACACATTTGTGCCATTCCTAAAACATAGTAGGCTACATACCTGTCATCTCCAAGGTGTTTGATTTCTCACTTTACCATGTTCCTCTAGAGACTCATGTGAATGTCAGCAGGACTCATCAGTGGCTTCTGCTCCTTGCAAAAACATTTTTTTAGAAAAAAAAAACCCACATGTGAACATGCTGATATCAGGAGAAACTATTTTAGATTTTTCTGGTTAAAATTATGAAATTTACTAAATACATACATACACTATATATATGAACTCCCAAGTGTGTTGTGCCTTGTAGGCATATATGTGTAGGGCTGCATGAAATAATAACAATAGCCTATAGCAGGCAGCCTATAAATTGTTAAAAAGTTCAGCAACTAAAAGTTCAACACTACACTAGAGAAAACTATATGGATTATCATGTTACTTCAAACGTTTCCATTCGTTACGACGTTATCAAATGTTGGAGTAAAAACATGAAGCCTATAATGTTTGGTTTGTTTTGCTTTTCAAACCCACAGCGCGAGTGACTCAAACTCAGCACGTGCAAACATTTACTTTTACATTTACATAAAAACATTCTCGTGTCATAGGCTACATGTATATACACAGACCTAAAGAATTATTAGGAACACCTGTTAAATTTCTCATTAATGCAATTATCTAATCAACCAATCCACATGACAGTTGCTTCAATGCATTTAGGGGTGTGGTCCTGGTCAAGACAATCTCCTGAACTCCAAACTGAATGTCAGAATGGGAAAGAAAGGTGATTTAAGCAATTTTGAGTGTGGCATGGTTGTTGGTGCCAGACAGGCCGGTCTGAGTATTTCACAATCTGCTCAGTTACTGGGATTTTCACGCACAACCATTTCTAGGGTTTACAAAGAATGGTGTGAAAAGGGAAAAACATTCAGTATGCGGCAGTCATGTGGGCGAAAATGCCTTGTTGATGCTAGAGGTCAGAGGAGAATGGGCCGACTGATTCAAGCTGATAGAAGAGCAACTTTGACTGAAATAACCACTCGTTACAACCGAGGTATGCAGCAAAGCATTTGTGAAGCCACAACACGCACAACCTTGAGGCGAATGGGCTACAACAGCAGAAGACCCCACCGGGTACCACTCATCTCCACTACAAATAGGAAAAAGAGGCTACAATTTGCAAGAGCTCACCAAAATTGGACAGTTGAAGACTGGAAAAATGTTGCCTGGTCTGATGAGTCAGAATGAGAACCAGTAAACAGAATGAGAACACGGATCCATCATGCCTTGTTACCACTGTGCAGGCTGGTGGTGGTGGTGTAATGGTGTTGGGGATGTTTTCTTGGCACGCTTTAGGCCCCTTAGTGCCAATTGGGCATCGGTTAAATGCCACGGCCTACCTGAGCATTGTTTCTGACCATGTTCATCCCTTTATGGCCACCATGTACCCATCCTCTGATGGCTACTTCCAGCAGGATAATGCACCATGTCACAAAGCTTGAATCATTTCAAATTGGTTTCTTGTACATGACAATGAGTTCACTGTACTAAAATGGATTGTGCATCCCACAAATCTCCATCAACTGCAAGATGCTATACTATTAATATGGGCCAACATTTCTAAAGAATGCTTTCAGCACCTTGTTGAATCAATGCCACGTAGATTTAAGGCAGTTCTGAAGGCTAAAGGGGGTCAAACACAGTATTAGTATGGTGTTCCTAATAATCCTTTAGGTGAGTGTACATTTAGCATTAGATTTCATGTTTTTAACTCCAATTACATTTTATAACATACATTTTAGTCTGGCACCAGTTTAACTAGTAGCTACAATGTAAAGTTTATGCAACAATAACATGCTGCTGCTAGCATGCTACTAACAATAACATGTCTTACCTTAAAAATCGTTCTCATAATCAAATCGTGTTCTTCTAACTCTTCTGAGGTAAATCCAAGGGCACAGCACAGCACAAAAACAGTATTCCACACATGAAAAGCAGAGTAGGACTGAAGTCGCTGATTCTTTGTGTTGAGGGAGTTTCGCGTTCCTCCACGTGGCTCATTAGTATGCGAACAGCTGTTGCGCGTGGGCGTGGTCACATTAGCGATAATGAGGCCCGTTTGAGAAACTGTACATTAGGGCTGTCAACGAATATTCTAAATTCGAATATATATTCGAATAGTTTAAAAAAACAGAAATTCGAAGGTGAAAATTAATATTCGAATCATGTGGAAAAACATGCCCGCGGTAGCAGAGGCGCGGCTATCTGCTTTGCTAGTGGCAAAATTCTGAAGCTTAAAATGTAAAACGCATTTTCCAGCTGCACAGATAGCACAGTGACTGTCTGGCTCACTCATTGGCTGTGCTGCGGCAACTGCACATCCAATGGCGCGGGCGCCTCGAACGTGTGCGCCAATGAGCTAGCATTACATCATACAGAGCCCGCCAAGGGGGCGTGGCCAGACGTCCCCGAAATAGCCATAGTAGCAGCAGTTTACCACAGCACGAGCTGCGCCTCGGAGAGTTCAATGTCGGTTCTATACTGTAAAACTTCAATTAATGTTAATAATATTTGTTTCAATCACTGAATGAAGCCTGCTATATTTAGGACAAGAGTCGCGACCTTAAATTGCTTGCACGAAACTCTTCATCAGCACTCAACATGTGTGTATTGTTGTTCATTTAAACCGTTATGCGCAGAGAGCGTGAGGGCGAGAGCGAGAGAGAGAGAGGGCGAGAGAAAGAGAGAGCGAGAGAGAGAGAGGGCGAGAGAGAGAGCGCCTGCGAGTGCGAGCGAGAGTAAGGTCTGCGGTCTTGGCCATTAGTTGATTTACTTGTTTTTGTGTAAGTTAATACGTTGTCAAATATGTTTAAACTTAAATAAGCTACCTATACAAGTAGTTGTGTCTCTTTGTATTAATTTGTCCTGTTATTGACGTAATGCGCGTCATTGACAAAATGCGCAACCAGATATTCGAATAGTTCGAATATATGTGGTTTTTTTAGAGGGAATATTCGAACGTCATTTTTGAGCAATTTTGACAGCCCTACTGTACATGTCGCTGCTTTCATACGGATTACTTAAACATATATTTGAATATTTGTTTTTGATATCATTTACATCATTTAAAAATAGAGACTCCAAGCGTTGTAAAGACATACGTTTCAAGTTTGTGTGACAAACATTAGCTAAATTACAGATCATGTTCTGTCGCGTTTCATAATGAGCTTCACATTGAGAGAGACGGCAGAACGTGCATCATGTTTATTTTCTCTATTTTACGAAAAACACAACATTTTGTTTTTATTATGTGTGTACACAAATAAAAGAAGACATTTAACAGTTTTGAATGATGTATAACACTTAAATGTAAGATCAAAATCAACAGAGTATTTTGAGTCTCTTTTGCACTGATAAGAAAAAAAGTGAGCTGGTATCGCCGGCGTGACCGCGGCCCCCAGGGGGTTAATGCAATGCACTGTTGCGTCGTTGTTGCAATGCACTAAAATGCTACTAGCGGCCCATTCTTTCACCCTTGGAAAGCTGCTCGAGAGGGTAAAGCTCAAATAGAGCTGGGGAATTTTTTTTATAACATTTTTTTTTCTGCACCTAATAGCAAATAATGAGTAAATTAATTGTTGGTTCGAAGTGCACGCGAAAAATATTTACGGGAGTCTGCAATTTTTTTTATTTATTTTTTCACTGTGCGACTCGCACGGCACTTTTGGCTGAAAAGGTTATGGTACGTGTAGAAGTGCCCTCATAGGACAGCGGGAGCTCGGCTATGATTACCAGATAATCATTCATTTCGCGCCGCCTGTGGGGGAAAGCTTGAACAGATCATTTCAATGAAACGGGAAAAATATAGAAAATTCGGATATTGAAAGAACGGGGGATGAGTGTGTGCTTGTGTTTCAGCGTAACAGAGAAATCCCCACAATCGCTTTGGCGGTCTGGTTCGGCTGCGGGGAGCAGAGAGAAGAGAGGTCTACATCCGCACCTGAGAGGATCTTTGTGCAGATGCTTTGGGACATAGCTACGGCGTTGGACGGAACGGCATCGGTGTTGCTGTGAAGAGAGAAGTTAGTTTGAATGAGAGAGCTAGTTAAACCCGGGGCTGCGAATGTCGGCGTCCGCCTCACGCCCTTACCCGCTGTGGCTTGGAATAAAAAGTTAGTTGAGGATAGTAAGGAAAGGAAGGATGGTAGTATGAAGTGTGGGCTTGTGCTGCAAGCGGAGGCGGGTTCGCGCTTGATTGAGCTACTGGAGCTGCAGGCCACTGGATGTGGGCGGGGTTGTAACCTGTTGGGTAAGGCTGATGAAATGGTTGGGCCTGTGTTGCTAGTGGCGATTGTCTCGCGCTAGTGTCTGCAGCTGGAACTGGGGGCCACTGAAAAGGAAAAGGGTTTTGGACAGCAGGAGTATAAAACTGAAAGGCTATGTGGAGGCCGCTGAGCCCGGCTACATACGGCACTGCGGCCGCAGAGGTGGAAGCCTGGGCCTCGCCGGGAGGTGGGCGTGGACCTGCCGTGACAGAATCTGGTGCGCAGCCCAGGCTCGCTGAAGGCCTGTTGCTGCGGCTCGATTGGCGATGGTGCGATGTCTGGCGTAGGAGGAATAGGCTTTATGCCCAGCTGCACTACTTCCTGAACTTCAGCCAGCTCCTTTGTTTCCTGTCTGCCATTATTGGACAAACTGATTAATCCAGGTGTGTCTGATTATTGTTACTGAGGCCAGGCACACCTGGATTAATCAGTTTGTCCAATAATGGCAGACAGGAAACAAAGGAGCTGGCTGAAGTTCAGGAAGTAGTGCAGCTGGGCATAAAGCCAACTGTGTCGTGGCGCAATGGAAGAATAATTTGAAGGTTTTCCTTATACTTTTTGCAACCTAAACCATTAAAGGGGTCATGACATGGTTTTTTGTTTTGTTTTATTATGTTCCCTTAGGTGCAATTATAGTATTACTATAGTTTTTTGTACAAAAAAAACTTTTAAAATGTAGTGATTTATGACATTTTCCCACCCTGTTTCTCACCTCTGATTCAAACAGTCTGTTTTGGGGGCGTTTCCCCTTTAAGAGTTCAATGTTAACGCCCACTGTTATGATTGGCTAACGTCAGTGCTGCTTATGCATAAATTATTAACGTTAATCATTTTGTATCACATGTAGACTACACAATGCTCCACCACGTGAATCTTCGGTCTTCCAATCTTTTACCATCGTGTCAATTCTCAAATGATTTTGATTCATATACGCGAGGGAGGGAGGGAGAGAGAGAGAGAGAGAGAGACAGCAAGACAGTTTGAAGGCGCGCGCGGCCGGGGCTCTCTCTCTCTCTGCTCGTTCTTTCAGTCACACTCATCTCACACACCGTTCAAATAAGGCTTTGGCGCGCTGCATATGCTGCAAATAATCTGCATCCGACTGCTTTCCCTGACGTCTGGATCGTTCGGCAGGGTATTCAAACATGTTGTATCTTGTAAACAGACCCACTCGCTGCTTGACAACGCATGCGATGATGCGAAATGAGGCGTAGTTGTCCTGCGCTGGAGGCGGTCATATGCAAATGACTGGTACGTCACTTCTAACCGTGACGTCACTTCTAACCATGGATCCAGAACGAGCTGTTTTTAGAGCTTGATTAAATAAATGCTTCGTTTATAATGGGGAGGACGTCTTAAGCTATGAAACTTGCAGGAAGTTTTAATAGTACATAGATCTCTTATATACCAAAAGATCAAGGCAAATTTGGTTTCTCATGTCATGACCCCTTTAATACAGTTGGTTTTAAACCCCCATTAAATCAAAGTAGCCGACTACGCCACCTGGGTTGGAATAATGGAACCCAGGACCCACGTTCACTTAAGTCAATTATCCCTGAGGGCTGGACAGTATCGACACTCAACCAGTGGTAGATTGATTACACAAGTATTTTATTACCATAAAATCAGAATCTAAATATTAAAAAACGTTATTAGACAAAACAGGAATGCAGTCCTCAACACGATGTGGTATGATGTCCTTAAAGTCAATGAATGAATGTCCTGGGTTGGTCCCACAGCACAGGTCTCCACAGGTCCACACAGTATAGTTTACTGGGAAGAAATAAGAAACAACTACCAGTATCTCAAGTCCAATGTAAGCAAAAATCTAATTACCACTCTCTCTTGTGCACACAAATACCCACACCATGCAATCTGCACTGCAACCCAAATAAATCACACCACCGCAAGGAGAAACAAGAACTATGGATAATAAGTTATACTGGCAATCAGTTCCTAGTCTATCTTCTGGATTTAGATGCAAAATGGTCACAATAACCCTCAAACGATCTTCACTGGCTTGTACTCACAATGAGACCGGGTAGTACTTTCCACTACCCAGTCTAGACGAATTCCAGCATTGTGCAAACCTCCGTCGCCGTCTCACCAGCCGCTGTCTCACTCGTCTCGGAACAGCACTCGTTGATTCACTCGTCTTCAAACAGCAAACGTTGACACCTCGACTCCGAACACACGCTGACTCACTCGTCTCCACAGCTGTGCAACGTGATTACTCTGCTTAGCCGCCGTCGGGCTCACCACCCGCTGTTGCCTCGTCTCCAAATGATCGCTGCCTCACTCGTCTCCAAACAGCTTCACCGTGGTTACTCTGCGTCACAATACTCCGACTCGTTTGTTTCCGCACAGCCGTGAAATGTTCGGTTATCCCTGCTCAGTGTTCCTGCTCAGACGCCCGCACCTGTTCACAACCCACTCAACAGCAAGACAACGACTTGCACGGACATGACGCAGCCCAAAAAAACACACACCCCTCAGTCTCTCAAGCACGCGTTCTTAAAGGGCAACAGTCTCCACCTTTTCCTCAAACAGCCTATGACACTAGGTCACCGATTAATCTCTCAACAGGCGTGTAGGAATTAAGCATGACAATACAAATCACTTAATCAGTGAACAAATCGTATAACATGAAAATGTATATTAAAAATGCATCTCAATTCACACCCATTACAGAATGGTCCTGAGGCCGGCGGAATGCAAAGGCGGAATGCGGCGGAATGTTTGTTTCTTCGTCAGAACTATTGCGTTGCGACATGGTAGCAGAACGGCGAACCAAGATGCTGCTAAACTGTCAATGGATTGAGGTGAGATTGCTGAATCTATATATACCTCTTATCATTGATTGCTGAGTGGACTCCACTCGTGTTAATTGACTGAACGTGCTCCTCCCGAACTTTGTTAATAAAACATAATTTGGAGAACTGGATTTTAAATATTGTTCTTTCCTGGACAATCCAGTCTTAATAGATGAATGGAGAAGTGGTTGTGAGTATTGTTTTCCCTCTCTGACTGTAAGAGCTGCTGTGGGGGACTGGCAGGAAGAGAAGAAAGGTCTACTGTCTTTTAGAACTCCACAAATGGATGGATTTGAGGCAGTGGGAAAGAAAGCCCTTTATATCGCCTGTGTAAAGGTGGCTAACTTAAATTCTTTGGCTGGGGTTCTTTTGACGAAATGGACAGACGTAGTTGGCGTATCCTGTACAAACGTTCAATCGAACAGCGGACTGGGGACCTCCAGTGGAGGATTGTACATGGATCTATAGCTACAAACAGACATGTGGTGCATCTTATGTATATTATTTTTATTGAGGTTTTCAAACAACAACAAAAAACAAAACAAAACAAAAACAGACAAAGGGACCCTTCATAAAACAGAAATCTGTGCAATGTGTCAAATGAAACAAAAGTACTATAAAAAAGGAAGACATACACAAAGCCAACCTCTGTTACAAAGTGTAATCACAATAGTTACATAAAGTGATTATTACAGATCAGGAAAACATAAATAAATAATTAGTCCTTCTGATTTGACAAAAAAGGAAAGACTGGTTCCCACATCTTATCGAATTTTGCAGGGTTCCCGGATATTGAGTATCTAATTCTTTCAACATGTAACGTAGAAGCGAGTCCAGTTAGCCAGTCAGAAAAGAGGGGTCTAGTATTTTTTTTCCACAAAAGCAAAATAACTTTCTTAGCTACAGTCACACCATATTGAACTGGTAACCGTACCTTTGGCCTGAGAGCCTGTAATGAGTCTGACCAACCAAGAATTGCTATAAGTGGGTCAGGAAGTAAAGCACAATTGTAGACTTTGGCAAAGAACTGAAAATTTTCTATCCAAAAACTCTGAATTCCTGAACAGAACCAAAAAAGGTGTGCCAGGGTACCCTCAGCAGCTTTACACTTATCACATATAGGAGAGACAGAGGGATAGAACTTACAAAGCTTTGCTTTAGAATAGTGAAGTCTATGTAATACCTTTTACTGAATAAATTGGTGTCTTGAATTTATAGAACAAGAATAAATAGATGAAAGACATTTGTCCCAGACAGTCTCAGTAACCTGAATCCCTAAATCTTCTTCCCAAGCCTTTTTCAAATGAAGTGAAGAAAAATCTGTATATTCTTTAAAAGCATTAACAAAAAGAGATGTAATGCCCTTAGCATCAGAAGAGTTAGAAAGTAAATCAAATATTTTACAATTTTAATATTATCTATAATATTTTCTAAAGGCAAAGTTTCAAAGTGTATAATATTTGTACGAACAAAGTTCCTCACTTGAAGATATCTGAAAAAGTGAAAAGAGGGAAGGCCAAATATTTCGCTGAGCTGCGAAAAGGAGTGAAATGTATTATTAATATACAAATCTTTTATACAAAGAATTCCTTTACCTTCCCATTCCCTAAAAACATTATCTGTAAGAGAGGGTTTAAATGCATGATTATAACAGATAGGAGAAAACAGGGAGGTACTTGGTTAAGCTTAATTACCTTTCTGATCTGATACCATATTTTGATGGAGTTTTTAAGGATTAAATTAGCTTTGGGAACTTCTTTACTAGGCAATGGTGCCGAAAAAAGCAGAGCAGAAAGAGATGAGTGGATGGCACTTTGTTCTATCGCTAGCCAGGAGGGGGTGTCTACTTGAACAATAATGCCCGGAAAAGAATTCTGCCAGTACATTAATGTTCTGCAGTTCGCTGCCCAGTAGTAATGAAGAAAGTTGGGCAAACCCAAACCCATTTTGGTTTGTACACGTGTGTTTTGGATATACGAGCGACTTTATAACCCCAAATGAAAGGCATAATTATTGAATCAAGAGTTCTGAAGAATGATTTGGGTAAAAAGAAGGGCAAATTTAGAAAGAGATATAAAAATCTAGGAAGGATCACCATTTTAATTGCATTAATACGGCTGATCATTGAAATAGGGAGTGATCTCCATCTTTCTATGTCCTTCTTTAGGTTGTCTAGTAAGGCAAAATAATTTAATTGAACTAAATCCTTTGGATTCTTAGGGACCACCACACCAAGATATTTTATCTTGTCTAAAGTGATTTTAAATGGCAGGCTCTTCATAAAAACTGGATCTATATTATCGCTGACGGGCATAAGTTCACTTTTTTGCCAGTTAACAGAATAACCAGAGAAGCTATTGAATGAATTTAATAAATCTAACAGAGGAGGAACAGAGCGCTCGGGGTCTGAAAGGTACAAAAGGACATCATCAGCATAAAGAGATATGATATGATCAACCTGACCTATACTTAAGGGCGGAATCTGTGGATGAAGTCTAATGGCTATTACCAAAGGTTCTATGGCAATGGCAAACAACAGGGGTGAAAGCGGACACCCCTGTCGGGTACCCCTATGCAATTCAAATTGCAGTGATCTATCGAGGTTAGTTAACACTGAAGCACAAGGATGGTGATACAACATGCTAACCCAGGAAGAAAACCTATCGCCTAAGTTAAATTCTTTAATAGTGGTTAAGATGTAGTTCCATTCAACTTGGTCAAAAGCTTTTTCTGCATCTAATGCGATAATTGCCAATTTAGAGTGGGAGTTTAGCTTAGAATAGATTATATTTAGGAAACGTCTAACATTAAAAAAAGAAAATCTTTTTGGGATAAAGCCAACTTGGTCGGGGTGAATAATAGTTGAAATACATTTGTTTAACCTTGTTGCCAAAATTTTTGTGAACACTTTTAAATCCGTATTGAGAAGAGAAATTGGACGAAAAGAAGACACGTCAGCCTCATTCTTGCCTTTCTTAAAAAGTAAAGAAATATTGGCAGAGTATAGAGAGGAGGGAAATTTCTGCTTGATGAAGGAATGATTGAACATCCGTGACATAAGGGGTACAATTTTATCTACATATTTCTTATAAAATTCAAAACTGAAGCCATCAGGACCAGGGGACTTCCCGTTAGGAAAGACATTAATCGCGTCCATTATCTCTTGAATTGTAATATCAGACTTCAAGATTTCCTGGTCCGCTTCACGTAATTGAGGGAGGGAAAGCGAACGAAGAAAATCCGAAATAGCCTCAGATGATACAGAGATCTTAGATTCGTACAAGTCTGCAAAAAATTCCATAAAGCGTTTATTGATATCCTTTGGGTTAGTCAATATTTTACCATCCTTATCAGCTATACTATGAATTGATCTACTGGCATAAGAGCCCCTCAGCTGACGGGCTAATAATTTATCTGGTTTATCCCCAATCTCAAAATGCTTCTGCTTAATTTTTAATAACATCTTATTCACCTGGTCTGACATGATCTTATTATATTCAAATTTAAGTGACCTGATGATATTTAGAACACAAGAGTCAGTGGTATCCCTATATAGTTTTTCCAATTGGGCAAGACGAGCATCTATCTCTACCAGGCGTTTCTGTCTAAGTTTCTTTACTGCTGACTCATAAGAAATTATGTGTCCCCTCATCACAACTTTAAAGGTCCCGTTCTATGCCCCTTTTCACAAGATGTAAAATGAGTCTCTGATGTCCCCAGAGTGTGTCTGTGAAGTTTCAGCTCAAAATACCCAACAGATCATTTTTTACAGCATGTTTAAATTGTCTTTTTTGAGGACTCAGAAAAACGCGCTGTTTTAGTGTGTGCCCTTTAAATGCAAATAAGCTCCTGCTGCACGACACAGGGGGCGGAGCTTCAAGAGCTCGCACTCAGACTCTTAGGACAATTTCATCTCATGGAATAATGATAACATCAGCAACTCTCAGTAACGGTGTTCATTTTGAGTCGGACAATAATGCCTACAGAGTCAGAGGGCTGTATAGAGATGGAACAGGTATAGTTTAGTAGTTTAATTACGGTTATTATAACGTATTTGTCATCTGCTTGTATGTATCCATTATTTATTAATAGCCTACAAGTCTGCTGTGTCAGACCAGGTCCAAATGATGATCAAACATATACTGATGAGTTTAATAAAGTTTATTGTACATCACACAAAAGATGAAGCGTCAGTTTTACTTCAGAAAATCACCGTAAGACCTGAGTAAACACAGTAAGTTATAAGAAGTGCGCGAGTTGAGGGAGTTGAGGGAGCATTCCCGTGGGCGGAGGTTAGTCAGAGAGCTGTTCTACTGACGTCATTAAAAACGGAAGTAGAGCGATGTAGTCCAAACGAGCCGTTCACTGTAGGCGACTTCTGTTAAATAAAATATCTCGCTTGGCATTGAACTTTGAGCTTTATAATTTTACAGATATTATTTATACTCTAACAACAACATTACACACTAACTTAAGTTTGAAACATGGGATCACGAAGAACGGGACCTTTAAAAGTTTCCCATAACACAGAGTCAGAAACATCTCCTTTATCGTTGATCTCAATAAATTCTGTCAACGAATCCAAAATATGCAGACTAAATTTCTCATCTGAAAGGAGGCAAGTATTAAATCTCCAATTATAACTTGGCTTTGCCCAGCCGAAACCAAAAGATACCGCAACAGCAGAATGATCAGAGATCAGTATATTATGATACTTGGATGAGGAGACATTAGATAATAATTTAGAGTCTATAAAAAAAAAATCTATTCTAGAATATGACTTGTGAACATGGGAAAAGAATGAGTATTCCTTATCAGCCGGATGTTGTAGCCTCCAGATATCAACAATATCCAGTGACTCCGAAAGATGTTTAATGACTGAGGTAGAATTGAGAGAAGTATCTGAACGGACAGGAAATTTGTCCAGAACAGGGTCCAATATACAGTTAAAATCGCCACCCACTATAAAGTGAGTATTGGTTTGAGAGGGTAGAAGATTAAATACTTTACGAAAGAAAGCCGGATCGTCATAATTAGGGGCATAGAGATTTAAAAAAGTAAAATGTTGAGAAGCAATTATGCCAGTGACAAGAACATAGCGGCCGTTAGGATCTGTTAACGTGGATATATGTTTAAACGAAACTGAGTTGCGAAATAATATTGAAACCCCTCTGGCTCTGCACGAAAAAGTGGATTGAAACACCTGGGAAATCCAATTACACTTTAAGCGATTCTGTCCCCCGTTTTTAATGTGCGTCTCTTGTAAGAAAATTATGTCAGCCGAAATGGAGTGTAGATATGAAAACACTTTAGCTCGCTTCACCTGACTGTTCAAACCGCGCACGTTCCAACTGGCTAGTGTAATATCGCCTCCCTGTGATGAAATCATACTAGTTGCCATTTTACAGCAAACACTACACTGTAAAAAAAATTAAGCCAGTACAACAAAAAAAATCTTAGTACTAATTTCCTTTGGCTTTTTCTTGTTCACTCAACTTTTGTAAATAACAGTTATACTGACTGAAATTAAGTTGTAAGTCTTACAACATTTTTTTTAATTGGGTTAATTTAAGATTATTAGTTTTCTGGAGAGGTGCAACTATTTTTTAACAAACCTTTTTAAGTTGAGCCAATTCAAAAAATGTTGTCTCAATGTCTGAAGTTGAGTGAACAAAAAAATCCTATTGGAAATTGGTACTAAGTAATAATATGTTAAGACTGAAAACTATAATAACATTGCCCAAGTCAAAAACCGAAAACAGTGAGTCAATGTTAACAAAACATTTATTCCATAAGCACATTGAAGGCAAATACAAATGTCATTTCAATTAGCTGTCATCATGACAAGAATTTTCTTTTTTTTTATTCAAAGGAGTATTTTACCCCAAAATCATAATTATTTACTTTTTTTCTGTCTCAAACTCATAGGACCTATTTTCTTCTGTGCAAGATACATAAAAACATGCAGCTTTAATTTGTATTTTCTGAAGTAATACAGGTTTGGGAGAAACAATAAACTACCAATTCTTGATAAATCTTGATATCCGATTGTATTCAGAAGACATGGTTTAAATCATATGGGTTACATTTATATCTTTATGTTCTAGAGAAGAAAGGAAGCCATAAAGAGAATATGCACTAAATAAGCAACCCGATCACACTAAATACGTGTCTATATCACGTAGTGTGTTTATCGTGTTATTTATACGCGAAAATGAGTTTTTACGTGCATATGATATGCATGGGTTGTTAAGGGTAGGTTTAGGAGTAATGTGGGGTACGTGTGTATTATACGTTTGGGTAGAATTAGTGGTGTTGGGTGCGTGGGTATTACACGCAATAAAGTGCGTATCAAATGCACGCGAAAACTGCGTATCATATGCACGTAAAAACTCATTTTCGCGTATAAATAACACGATAAACACATTACGTGATATAGACACGTATTTACGTGAGAATAGGCTGAAATAAGAGTACAAAATGGAATAAATAAATGCTCAATCTTACAATTATCCATATGGATTGCAGCTACTTGAACAATAATTTTTTGAAGCACTTTAGGTTCAAGACCAATAAACAATTTTTTATTTCGTCAAAAGTGTATTTTAATCATTTAGGATAGTTCACATTGAGGGCATAAATCAAGCCAAAGAGGAGAGTAACAGCTGTGGCAAAGTTCTTGCACATTATCTAGCCTAATCTGCTCTTACAGTACTACAGAGAGGCACCTTTGGGTTGGAGTGGATAGTGGCAACATCATCTTCAAAGATAGTTAAGATCTTCATCTTCTCCCTTTGTGAATGTCTTCTGGCTTTGTGTCCTGCAGTAGAAAATAAATCGGCATTAAATAAGGGTCACATTTTTTTATTACGTTAGACCACAAAGTGACCCTAAACATGTGAACTATTCCTTTAATGTGGTTACACGTGACAATGTCATCCACGGCCATTCTGATTTAATGTTTTTTATTTTGTTTAAGAGAGATAGGTCACCAAAAATCGCAAATGCAAAGTGTATAAAGGCTCACATTCTGTGCATTAGCCAAACTGATCTTATTGCATCAGTGAAAATTGGTTTAAATCACTAGAGTCATATGTATTTCCTGGATCTCCTAACAGGATCTGGTGAACAGGTGAAATTATATCAAGTGTGACTCGTGTGAGTGTATATGCTGATGACAAACATCTTCTTACCAGGCAAGTCTTCAGGATGTTTCCAGACTTTTCCCTCATAAACAAAGGTATAGAGCTCTGAGAGTTGTAGCCTTTCTTTGAGCAAGCCCATTGGAATTTCTGTGTCTGAAAGACAGAAAACAAATATGGAACAAGTTATAAGCATGTTATATCCAAAGAGAAGCATGGGAATTACTTTTAAATAGAGATGGCAAAATTCCACCTTTAACCAGAGAGATATGATCACATGCAAAATAATTACCTGATGATTAAGTTGGTCTAGGAGGATCTTCATCTCATCTTATACGCTCCACCACTTGTTTTGATGTGTATTCATCTAACGAAGAGAAAAAGGTGCTCTTCGGATTAGTTTGTGTGATCCTGCAATACTCAGCACAGACCCTGGAAAAAAAAAACATTGTTAAGACAGTAAGAATTAAGTGCAGGCCTACACGTTAATTGTTCCACTAACTAAAAATTATAAACTCACCTGATCTTTCAAAAACAAAGGCCACTGTTTTAGCATATCAGAGGTTATTGTCGCTGTAGGCTACTGATGTTCTTTAGTCTAAAAGGGACAAATACAACAGAACAGAGATGCGTATTAAACCAAAAAAATCAGTTACAGTTAATTTACATTTAGTAAAAATACTACAGAAATGGAATAAATCAAATGTGAAAAATAATTAATGCATAGTCTTAACTGTATTAATTTTATATACAATATTATTTAATATACAAAACAAATATACATATTTTTAACAGAACATTTGTTTTATAGGCCTATACATTTTTTTCCTCTAAATTGTATTATATTGAATTATATTGCACTACTGTAGAATGCCTGAGCCTCAACCTAAGCATGTACAAATTGCCACTGACATTTGTATATATAACAAACTTGAAATTGAATTTAAATTGAATAGACTACTGTCACTTTAAGAGCTATTGCACAGATCTAACGTTAATACTGAAACATCTGGATTTCACGACATTGTTTGTTCACTTTAGACATAACGTTAGCCGACTGTGTTTACGTGAATACTACACACGGTGGGGTTTTTGAAATAATTGTGTGTGTATTGCACTATTAATTAGCAATAAGCCATGAAAGATCCAGGCTAACTGAATTCGCACTCACATTCTGTCCGAGAGAAACAGCTTTCTTCTGTCTCAATCAGCGCAAGCACCACATTTGAGTCTTTTTTCACTACTTACTGCGCTGAACATTTTTAACATCGTGCAGGTCCTTGTCTTTTCTTATTCAAGCATGTTTCCTCACTTTAGTCTAGGTGTCAATAACGTTAAGTAGCACTGTGCTACGCGGATAATCTCTAACAATAGACACTTCTTGTCTCCACAGAAAATATATTTTAACAGAATACAATATTTTACCAACATATGTGTGCAATTAATGTAGCTTATTTTAATTCATAAAGCAAAAGAAAACTTACCTCAAACAGAGATGAATCCAGTCCTTTCGATAGCGTGGTTGAAGGAGGGAAACCCCGCGTAACGTACAGAGAGACAGACTGCGCATGCGCGATGATGGGAAGTTAAACGTTCGAACGCAGAAATCAAAACATTACGTTTTCTCAACTTATTTTTTTTGTGTTCATTGGACAAAATAGTAGTTAACATGCAGTTTAATAGTTTTTATAAGTTAACTCAACATTGTGCTCAGACATTTGCCCACTCAACTTATAATCTTAAACTGAGTAAACAATTTGCAAGTTGGATTTTTTACAGTGTATTAATTCAACAAAAAAAATTGAATAGCACAGATAAAATGAAGGGTGAACATAGACAAACAACCGTAAACACATGCAACCCCCCACCCCGTCCCAACCGCTTCCCCAAACCAAGCAGTTTAAAAAACCCATATTTACTGTAGAGCCAAAAGGCAACACAAAGAGTAGGAAAAGAAAAGAAAAAGCTTTTTCTTTTGCAAAAAAGAAAAGCGAAGATGAAAAAGAGTGGGATAGATTGAACTACACCTCAAATCCCATTAAACATTTCAACAATAACAGAGAGACAAATTGGTCATCAATGAAATAATCGCTTGAAAGATACTGTCAGTCACACTATGTGCTCTTACCTAAATAAAGAAAAGGAAATTGACAAGCATACAAATCAAACTGATCTGCACCAACTATTTAAATAATATAAGCTGCTCACGTAGCCAAAAATATGATGAGAAATGTAAAGGGGCTTTGCCCCATCCACTGATTTAGTTATAGTTATACAACATAGTTATGAAGACTGCGCTGCCCTGACCTCACCAGTGATAGAGTCAACAAAGGCTTGAGCCTTTTCTGCAGAATCAAACACATGTTTGGATGAGTTGTGAGTCACGATGAGTCGGGCAGGGAAGAGCAACCCGTAACGAACATTCGCCTCCTTGAGACTTTTCCTCACAGCATTGAAAGCCTGACGCTGCTTCAGAACCTCGGAGGTGAAGTCCGGGAAGATGAGTATGCGCGCTCCGTTGTACATCATAGGTGACGCCAGCCGTGCAAGACGCAGAATCTTCTCCTTGTCCGGATAGTGATGCAATCTGGCCACCATAGTCCGAGGACGGGAGTGTGCGTTTCCAATCGGGCCCGTGCGATGGGCACGGTCAATCTTCAGAGAATTTGGGAAATTACTGGCACCAAGGGTTTTCACAAGGAAGTCAGCTACAAACTGAGTTGGGCGGCCCTCCTCCACCTTTTCGGGCAGACCAATGATCTTAATATTTTGCCGCCGCGAACGTCCTTCAAGGTCGTCTAATTTGGATGACAAAGATTTACATGTATCAAACCAGTCGCGGCAGTGAGCCTCGAGTTCAGAAATTCGGCCCTCGTAATCCGCACTGGCCTTTTCGAGTTCCGTAACTCGTGAAGTAACTTCTGACAGCGAGACCAGCGTCTGAGACAGCGTAGATTCCAGAGAATCAAATTTTTCATTCATGGAGCTGTTCATTGATTTGATAGGCTCCATAATGTCAGCAAGATTAACCGGATCCGTGGAGTTAGCAACGGCCTGAGCATCGTCTGACTGACCGGCACCTTGTTCACCTGAATCCTCTACTAATGTGTCTCCTTTTTTGGATTTTGGCTTGGTCATGTTGTCTGCGATCGTAAGGGAAGGTAATGAGCAGAGTTCAACCAAAAAGCTGTTCGTGAAATTAAAGAATAATCAAGGGCTTTGAAGCGCACAAAAAAACACGACTACTCCATGTGGTGCTCGCTTGCGCCCCCGTGGTGCATCTTGATCCTAGTGTTACTGTGGGTTGTCCTTTTTGTGCAGAGATTGAATCTGTTTTTCAGTTGTTTATGCAATGTACAAGGTTGATGGATTTGTTTTCCTTGTTAACAGAGTGGGTTACATCTTTGGGTGAAACATTTTCTTTCCAGTTGTTTATCTTTGGTCCAAAGTACACTGTTGAGCAAAAGAATGTTTTGGTTTTACTTAATTTCTTATTTGGTAATGGAAAATTAGCCATCTGGAAAACTAGACAAAATAAGATATCAGGAAAAGGTGCAGTAAATCAGATTTTTATGTTTTTGGGCCTAGTGGATTCTCGTCTCAAAGTGGAATACATGTATTTGAAATTGGTTGGACGTTTACAACTTTTTATGGAAATTTGGGGGATAAACCATGCCTTATGTACAGTTTATGAAGATGAATTGGTGCTGAAATTTTAGTGTCTGTTTGTTTGTTTGTTTATTTTATTTTTGTATTGTGATGATGAATGATTGTTTTCATCATATTGTGGTGAACAAATATGTTTTGTTATAATTGTTGTTAAAATAAAAATGTGTTAATCCTCTCTCACACACACACAGGTTTGTTTTTGTGATTTATGAGGACATTCCATAGGCGTAATGGTTTTTATACTGTACAAACTATATATTCTGTCCCCTTACACTGCCAGTCCCTAAACCCATCACAGGAGACATGCTGCATTTTTACATTTTTAAAAAAACCTTGTTTTTTATGTTTTTTAAGCTATTTGAAATATGAGGACTCATGCAATGTCCTCATAAGTCACGTGTAAGTTGAAATACCAGTGTAATATGCATGTCATTATACACATTTGTGTCCTCATATATCACAAAAACAAACACACACACACAATCTCCTCTCCTCTCTAAAACAACTATCTCTCTTCTCTCTCTCTCTCTCTCTCTCTCTCACACACACACACTAACGATTATCTTTGCCACTTATCCTGTGATTGTCATACAGTATATTGTAAAAACGACTGTCCCCAAATCAATCTTTGACGCGATTTGCCCCCATATTCTTGAGCAGAAAACTGTTGATTTCTCCGTCGCTTACGGCATCTCTCCTTCGCAGGAGTTTTGCCGCTTCGCACAACCAAGTGTAACTACAGCCTCTCACAAGTTAGAAAGAAAACACAAAGCCAATCAGTTTAGCGATGTGTGTTCAGGAGGCGGGACTCAGATCTATTAACCTGTTAAGCTGCAACCCCACTTTTGAAAAATTCCCAGAAATGGCATACCCAAACTGAAACAGATACAGTTCATAAACCATTTGTTCTAAAAGCACAAGTATGATCTCATTTGAAAGCTGACACCTGGCAGTTTATTGTAAATGTAGAATTAATTATTGTCATAATGAAAAAAAATAGTTATAAATAGCTTCAAAGTTTTGTCAAGTTATTAGAAATTTATTTTTATGAAATATTTTCATGAAAATAAAATTGAAGTTGGCATTGTATCAATCTAGAAATGCACTGCAGCTAAAGCCACATATCTGACCATGTTATATTTAAAATCTTAAGATGACAAGTCTAAAACTCTTTATTTAGTTAAATGTTTTTCAAGATCATGTCATACAACTTTATTTTGATTAGACTCTAAAATGCAAACTGATGTTTATTGGCATGTTCTAAGCATCTATTCAGTCTATTGTCTCTTATTTATGTGGTGTAAACGATCTCCATTCAGTGTCAGTCTCCCCTGCACACATTCACACCTCTCCGGCCTGGTTATGGCTCTAAATATGCTTTTCTTTTGTCTGCATTATAATTACTAACGACTGGCTATTCACACTCTTTCAATCCCTAATCTCTTTTAGGGAAAGTTCTCACCTTACATTTTAAACTATATAAAATGACCTTCTTGAAAAAAGAAACATTTCAGCAAGCAGTCCTATTTAAAAATATTCATAAAAATAACAGCTAGGTAGCAGGTGCACCAAGCTAGCTAGGATATTAGCTTAGCACACCACCAATACACGACAATTTATGAGATTAAAACCATGTTTGTGCTCTAAAACTTACTTTATAGCACAAGTCGAGTGTTTTAAATAACATGTTGTGCTCTGATTTGGCTTCAGATAAAAAATCAGATAGAAAATATATTATTGTATAGTATTCTGCACAATGAAAAAGTCTATATCGATTAGCATTACATTATCAATATAATCTATTATTATGAAAATACCTGACATGGCTCGAAGAACATTGGTAAATCAAATATCATTGCAATCATGTTTATTGTCTTCAAAACATCTTTATATGCATGTTACAGCGATCTCTGTTAGCTTTGTTGTGTTAGGGAGTTCCTGGAATGTCACATGATTATGGCACTTCTTCGTGTGTTCCATATATGGACTATTATACTGTGCACAGAGCGCCGGCGCCCTCAGGCTGCCAGTATGGATTGATAACACAGTACATCAGAGTCTCCAGCGCTCATAATGATTACATCGACGCATTTGGGTATATATTCAATAAATATGATTCCTGTCTTTATAAATCTGATCTAAACCTATGAGAATCTATCAATATTTCTCCAAATCTGCACATTTTTGAGCTAAAAGCCCTGATGGACGTTGTTTTGTCAAGCTCTGTCATGACGATCTCACTGGAGTTTTTTTCTGAATGAGAGCGGCTGACGCTCATAATTCATATTAAAGGTATCGACTCATTTTTTGATTACATAACTCCAGACACAAATTAAGACATAACTGTCACTATAAGTTTATCAGAATACAATAGTGGTCAAATACTGAACCTTGAGACTTATATCTTTTTAATGATGTATAGTTTGTCAAGGTAATAACATTAAATCTGATAGTAACTTTGAACTATTTTTAAAAAAAAACGCTTCAGTGCGCCGGCGCTCTGGCGAGGGTTAACAGGTTAACCGTGTGTGTTATTGGTCATTTTTTTTAACGATATCAAGCCAGAATGAATAGTAACGAGGCCATTTTTTAAAATGTAAGGAGTAGAAAGTACAGATAATTGCGTGAAAATGTAAGGAGTAAAAGTAAAAAGTCGGCTGAAAAATAATGACTCCAGTAAAGTATAGATACCCAAAATTTCTACTTAAGTAAGGTATTAAAGTATTTGTACTTCGTTACTTGACACCTTTGCAATTAGTACACCCTAAATCAGTTGTTTTTACTTTGTTTCAAAATGGTTCTAAAAAATGCATCTACTTGTTGATGTCACATATATAAAATGTAGTCCTTCCTCCTAAAATCTAAAAGATGAACATGCGAGAGCGTGTTATAACGGGCCATGGTTTACAGATATGACAGCACAGATATGGCTGAGCATCTCTTCAGCAAACTGTGGCAAATGAAACGTCTCGGTTACGTATGTAACCCTCGTTCCCCGAGTAGGGAACGGAGACGTTCCATCGGATGACGACGATTGGGGTTTCGCTTAGAAGCATATCAACTTCGAGTATTACAAAACGAGCCAATGGCAAGGGAAATGCCATGGGTCTGCGGAGGAGGACGCCGGCAATATGTTGGTTATGTTACTTCGCTGAGGAGCCAAGACTGAGCTCAGGCGATCCCCGCGGTACAGCGGAAGTGGCAGTAAGATGGAACGTCTCCGTTCCCTACTCGGGGAACGAGGGCTACATACGTAACCGAGACTGAGACATACGTAACGCCTTGTGGAATAGGCATGAACATCCGAAGAATCCGTGTAAAAATTATTAATAGCTCTGGGCATAATATTAGTCATATTCACATAGTTATACATAAAAATATTTATGTAATAGATGTTAACATGAAATATTGTCAAGATGTTATATTTTATGAATAGTGGAACAGATGATGACAATCTATTTGAATTACTCATAATTCTCAAGAATTTCTTTTGTATTAATACAATCTTATTTAAATATATTTTGCATGTTGCACCCCAAAAAATAATACAGTACAGAATGTGGGGATAGATTAAACTATAATATAATGTTGTCATACATGAAATATCAATTAAGGTAGGGTCAAGCTGAGTGTAAGTTTGGGCTCCATACTCTGGGCACAGGGGGATCTCCTAGGGGGTCCCCCCCAGGCCCAGGGTATGGAGCCTCGACTCGGCTTTTTTTTTGTTTTTTTTTGGGTACACCCGGTCAAAGCGTGATGGGTCCGGGCCCCAGCTCCCACCCGACGCGGTATGGGGGAGGAGCGCGGTGCTCCCCCATGCCCAAAGTCCCGTTTCCCAGAGTCGGGTAAAGTGCGGGACTAACTAGGACTCTCTTAAAGGTGCTCTAAGCGATCCTGGGTGACGTCACTTCTTGTTGACGTTCGAACTATTGTCAAACAAAATGGAGGCTAGCTAGACCCTCCCTCCTCTCGTCTCCTCCCCCTCCCTTCCCTTCCTACCTGAATATCGGACTGGAAGCCCTTCTGCCGTTTTCCCTTTTCTTTTGTAAGTTGATCATCGGAACGAATACTTCTTGCCAGTGACTGGCTGGAACACTGTTTGTTATGTTTCGTGGTGCGGGTAAGCCCAGTTTGTTTTTGTTGCCATTTGTGGAGCCTGTGGTGTCTCCAGAGACCACGTTTTTTTACAGTGTGTTCAGGGGACAGGCAACTAGTGGATAGTGAGGAGATGTTTGCTGTATGTGACAAAAAATATTTTGCCCCGACATCACTTAGAGCACCTTTAAGGTAGGCTCAAGCAGAGTGTATGTGTAAGTTTGAACCGGTGCATCTCAGTGACGAAGCCGAGTCGGGGCTCCATACTCTGGGCACAGGGGGGTCTCCTAGGGGTCCCTATTTAAGTGATGTACGGCAACCTTTGTCACTATGAGGGCGCGGAGTATACACGAGCTGCACGTCCACCCCGACATCCGGAATAGGAAACGGATCACGGAACACAGAAAGAGAGCTGGTTCTGCTGCGGAGCAGACGGGAGAGGAGGCAAGTGCTCAAACGATCTTGGTGGTCTCAGGTGATGCTACCCCGGCGGGGGATGCTACACCTAGTCTTGATCTCCTTAATCTCCTGCAAGGAGTAGTGGAGTACCGTCAGAGCCTGTTGCGAGTTCATCGGTCCCCCCAATCAACCCCAACTTGATTGGGCTGACAACACTCACCTCGTAGGGTCTATCTCTCAAGGCGAGATCCGAACTAGCCTCCAACAAATCTCGAACGCATCCGCACCTGGCCCAGACGGGATTGAGAAGCGGGACATTCTCAATTGGGATCCAAGGTGTGAGACCCTCACACGTCTGGTCAACATGTGGTGGATCACAGGTGTCGTTCCGACTAGCCTGAAGAAAAGTCGTACAGTGCTAATCCCCAAGACCACGGACCCAGGAGCGGTGATGGAGGTCGGAAACTGGAGGCCGATCACCATTGGGTCTATGGTCTTAAGGCTCTTCACTAGAGTGGTTAACAAGAGAATGCAGGAAACGTGTCCGATCCACTCTAGACAGAGGGGGTTTCGTCCCAGCCCCGGGTGTGCGGAGAACGTCGAGGTACTGCAGGGCCTCATCCGCCACTGCAAAGAAGAGCGCAGCCAACTTGCAGTAGTATTTGTCGACTTTGCACAGGCTTTCGATACCGACTCCCATGAGCACATCCTGTCAGCTCTTGGGCAGATGAACGTTGATCCCCATGTGGTAGGTCTGATCCGGCAGATCTACACGGACAGTACGACACATGTCGAGGTCAGGGGTGCGACCACCCCTGATATCAATGTGAGGGTAGGTGTTAAGCAGGGAGATCCCATGTCTCCCCTGCTTTTCAACCTGGCCATAGACCCGCTAATACAAGGCCTCGAACGCCATGGCAAGGGGTGCAGGGTCGCAAGTCAGCTGGTAACGACTCTAGCTTTTGCTGACGACTTGGTGCTGGTGGGAGGACCTTGGAGTGATATGGCCCACAACTTGCTCCTGCTGGAGGAGTTCTGTCAGACCACCGGCCTACGCGTTAACCAGAAGAAGTGTCATAGCTTTTTCGTCAGGCCCTGCAGCGGTTCTTTCTCGGTTAATGACTGTGCCCCATGGGTTCTGGGGGGCGAGGCCCTGCAGCAAATTGGTATCGATGACACAGTGAAATACTTGGGTGTCAAGTTCAACCGCTGGGGAGGGGTTGACAAGCCTGACTTGGAGGTGGTTCTTGACAGGTGGTGCCGGAACATCGGGAAATCGCTCCTTAAACCCTTTCAAAGGGTGGTTCTCCTAAACCAGTATGCCATACCACGGCTATTCTACCAAGCAGACCTCAGTGAGGTGGGCGACCTACTACTCCGACGCCTGGATGCGATTATCAGAAGATCTGTGAAGAAATGGCTACACCTTCCACAGTCTACTTCTGATGGGCTACTGTATGCAAGGAACCGGGATGGCGGCCTGGGGATCTGCAAGCTCACTCGACAGATCGTATCTATTCAAGTGAAGAGGCTGTTCAGCCTCTCTCACTTCTCGGATACGTTGGTACGGACGGTGATGGATAACTCCCGCACGAGAGCCAAGTTTAAGGGGGGCGTGGCGGAGAGCCGGTGGTAATACGGAAAACCTCCCATCCCTGGGCGGGGAGGACTCGAACGCAAGAGGAGACACCACCGACTTGTTGACAGGCCACCACCGGGTGTGCCCAGTCCCGAGTGACTGGAGAGACGACGAATTCCTAAGATGGGCAGGCCTACCGACTCAGGGGGTGGGGATTCTCAGATTCCACCGCTCGTCAGCGAGCAACGCATGGCTGGGAAACCCGGTGGGTTTCAGCGTAAGACACTACATAGCAGCTCTCCAACTGCGTGCATGCGTGTACCCCACCCTAGAGTTCCAACCCCGGGGCAGGAGCAAGAGGGGTGCTGCCTGCAGGCGCTGCTCATACAGGTTGGAGTCGTGCTCGCACATCTTGGGGCAGTGTCCGGCTATGCAGCGAGCCAGAATTGCCCGGCACACGAAACTGTGCCGTCTCCTCAGAGCTGAGGCCGAGGTCCACGGGTGGGAGGTCCGCCAGGAATGGGAGTTCAGGACCCTCCAGGGGGACCTGCGACGACTTGACTTGGTGCTCATCCGGGGTTCCTCTGCCTTGGCCATCGATCTAACGGTGCGGTACGAGTTTGCTCCTGACTCTCTTTCCAGAGCTGCGCAGGAGAAGCTTGACTACTACGGCCCCCATAACGAGGTGATGGTGCGGGAGTTTGGAGTAAGGGAGGTGCAGGTCTTTGGCTTTCCCCTGGGGGCCCGAGGCCTGTGGCACAACGGGAACTACAGGATATTGACGGCAATCGGACTCAGCGGTGCGAGGGTTAAGTCCTTCAGTAGGCTGATGAGTCGGAGGACCCTCCTCTACTCGTTGGACCTGCTGTGGGCTTTTCAATTGTCCCTGAGAGCCTGATAAAGAAAGAGTGGCATTGTGACTTACCTGCAGTTGATAATGGAGCGGATAACCTTGAGAGTCAATTGAGAAAGAAGGCAGGACTTGACCAGAAGGATCAACTTGGAGGCAGTTGAGGAACGAACGGGCAAGACCAGATGGTTCAATTGAGCGAGATGGTGGGAACAATAAGGAAGGATCAGCTATCGGTTAGGAGCAAAGTAAAACGGTGGGTTTTGGCGTCCCATCGAGTTTACTATTGAGTGATGGTGCGGACAAGGCCGGTTACTTTGGATGCCACCACTTTGAAACCATCATTCCACAAAGCCAACCGACCAGGCGCAGCCAAAAGAGCAGTGTGGGGGTTACTCTAAACCTCTCCACCTCAAATTGGTTCCGCTGCCCGTTGTCTGGCCTGCCTTGATGTGGCATCACGGACACATGTCCAGGCCCGCGGGGAGAGGGAGGCCCCTGGAAAAAGCTGATTAGTAAGGGAGACGCCCCTCTGAACGTCAGACAGACCTTGGGTCTTGCCTCGTTCCTTCGGGACCTGAAGATTCGGACTTTCCCCCCCATTTTGTGTTGATTGATCGAGCGGACAAGGAGTGTCAGGGGGAGCCACTAGATACGGGGACAGTAGTCCCATCTGGTGGTAACACTCCTGGTACTATAGAAGCGCAGGGAAAGGGGTGGGGTTGCCGGGCAGGGCACAGGTTGGCACCCCGCTGAACTCGGAGGAGTTACCCCTCATGAGATTGAGCAGAAAGGCCAGGACAGTGTCATGTCGCGGAAAAGGTAAGTGCGGACCGGGGTCATCTTTTCAGGGTTCAACGTTTCTGCTGTTTCTGCTTTGTCGTTACAGATGCGGACCAGGACCGGAGCAGGTGCAATTAGGTGACGGGACGGCCGGAGGGCGTAACATTGGAAGTGGGACGGTGGGCTCAAATCTCGAAATTATATAATCTACATGCCGCCACGCAGAATGGACCCTCAGAGGTTTCACAGGATGAATTTCGCGGCATTCCTTGGTTCATGCGCTGCTAGACGGTGACGTAAGTATCCTTCTCCTCGGTTCGGACTATTGGATATAGTCTGGCATCCCCGGATGCCGCATCTCCGGATGCGTAGTATGGAAGACGAGCTTCCTTAAAACTCGGAAGGTCGCGCCCCCGGGTATCGTACCAAGTGACGATATCTGACATACACAGGCGAGTGCGTCACAACCGGTAGGCTCAAGCAGAGTGTATGTGTAAGTTTGAACCGGTGCATCTCAGTGACGAAGCCGAGTCGGGGCTCCATACTCTGGGCACAGGGGGGTCTCCTAGGGGTCCCTATTTAAGTGATGTACGGCAACCTTTGTCACTATGAGGGCGCGGAGTATACACGAGCTGCACGTCCACCCCGACATCCGGAATAGGAAACGGATCACGGAACACAGAAAGAGAGCTGGTTCTGCTGCGGAGCAGACGGGAGAGGAGGCAAGCGCTCAAACGATCTTGGTGGTCTCAGGTGATGCTACCCCGGCCGGGGATGCTACACCTAGTCTTGATCTCCTTAATCTCCTGCAAGGAGTAGTGGAGTACCATCAGAGCCTGTTGCGAGTTCATCGGCCCCCCCAATCAACCCCAACTTGATTGGGCTGACAACACTCACCTCGTAGGGTCTATCTCTCAAGGCGAGATCCGAACTAGCCTCCAACAAATCTCGAACGCATCCGCACCTGGCCCAGACGGGATTGAGAAGCGGGACATTCTCAATTGGGATCCAAGGTGTGAGACCCTCACACGTCTGGTCAACATGTGGTGGATCACAGGTGTCGTTCCGACTAGCCTGAAGAAAAGTCGTACAGTGCTAATCCCCAAGACCACGGACCCAGGAGCGGTGATGGAGGTCGGAAACTGGAGGCCGATCACCATCGGGTCTATGGTCTTAAGGCTCTTCACTAGAGTGGTTAACAAGAGAATGCAGGAAACGTGTCCGATCCACTCTAGACAGAGGGGGTTTCGTCCCAGCCCCGGGTGTGCGGAGAACGTCGAGGTACTGCAGGGCCTCATCCGCCACTGCAAAGAAGAGCGCAGCCAACTTGCAGTAGTATTTGTCGACTTTGCACAGGCTTTCGATACCGACTCCCATGAGCACATCCTGTCAGCTCTTGGGCAGATGAACGTTGATCCCCATGTGGTAGGTCTGATCCGGCAGATCTACACGGACAGTACGACACATGTCGAGGTCAGGGGTGCGACCACCCCTGATATCAATGTGAGGGTAGGTGTTAAGCAGGGAGATCCCATGTCTCCCCTGCTTTTCAACCTGGCCATAGACCCGCTAATAGCCTGGGTTCTCCCAAGGTTTTTTTTTCTCCATTGGGTTACTTGATCGAGTTTCAGGACACCACTGGGTCACTTGATGGAGTTTTTCGGTTCCTTGCCACTGTTGCCTTTGGCTTGCTCAGTTGGGGATATTCAAATTAATTAACCAATCATTAATAACATTGATCAGCCCTTCCAAACTTGGATGTCTTTTTTATTTTATTGTTTTCCACTAATAAACAAACATTGTTATGTTGTTTTGATTGATACTGTGAAGCTGCTTTGATACAATCTGTATTGTGAAAAGCGCTATATAAATATACTTGACTTGACTTGATACAAGGCCTCGAACGCCATGGCAAGGGGTGCAGGGTCGCAGGTCAGCTGGTAACGACTCTAGCTTTTGCTGACGACTTGGTGCTGGTGGGAGGACCTTGGAGTGATATGGCCCACAACTTGCTCCTGCTGGAGGAGTTCTGTCAGACCACCGGCCTACGCGTTAACCAGAAGAAGTGTCATAGCTTTTTCGTCAGGCCCTGCAGCGGTTCTTTCTCGGTTAATGACTGTGCCCCATGGGTTCTGGGGGGCGAGGCCCTGCAGCAAATTGGTATCGATGACACAGTGAAATACTTGGGTGTCAAGTTCAACCGCTGGGGAGGGGTTGACAAGCCTGACTTGGAGGTGGTTCTTGACAGGTGGTGCCGGAACATCGGGAAATCGCTCCTTAAACCCTTTCAAAGGGTGGTTCTCCTAAACCAGTATGCCATACCACGGCTATTCTACCAAGCAGACCTCAGTGTGGTGGGCGACCTACTACTCCGACGCCTGGATGCGATTATCAGAAGATCTGTGAAGAAATGGCTGCACCTTCCACAGTCTACTTCTGATGGGCTACTATACGCAAGGAACCGGGATGGCGGCCTGGGGATCTGCAAGCTCACTCGACAGATCGTATCTATTCAAGTGAAGAGGCTGTTCAGCCTCTCTCACTCCTCGGATACGTTGGTACGGACGGTGATGGATAACTCCCGCACGAGAGCCAAGTTTAAGGGGGGCGTGGCGGAGAGCCGGTGGTAATACGGACAACCTCCCATCCCTGGGCGGGGAGGACTCGAACGCAAGAGGAGACACCACCAACTTGTTGACAGGCCACCACCGGGTGTGCCCAGTCCCGAGTGACTGGAGAGGCGACGAATTCCTAAGATGGGCAGGCCTACCGACTCGGGGTGGGGATTCTCAGATTCCACCGCTCGTCAGCGAGCAACGCATGGCTGGGAAACCCGGTGGGTTTCAGCGTAAGACACTACATAGCAGCTCTCCAACTGCGTGCATGCGTGTACCCAACCCTAGAGTTCCAACACCGGGGCAGGAGCAAGAGGGGTACTGCCTGCAGGCGCTGCTCATACAGGTTGGAGTCGTGCTCGCACATCTTGGGGCAGTGTCCGGCTATGCAGCGAGCCAGAATTGCCCGCCACACGAAACTGTGCCGTCTCCTCAGAGCTGAGGCCGAGGTCCACGGGTGGGAGGTCCGCCAGGAATGGGAGTTCAGGACCCTCCAGGGGGACCTGCGACGACTTGGTGCTCATCCGGGGTTCCTCTGCCTTGGCCATCGATCTAATGGTGCGGTACGAGTTTGCTCCTGACTCTCTTTCCAGAGCTGCGCAGGAGAAGCTTGACTACTACGGCCCCCATAACGAGGTGATGGTGCGGGAGTTGGGAGTAAGGGAGGTGCAGGTCTTTGGCTTTCCCCTGGGGGCCCGAGGCCTGTGGCACAACGGGAACTACAGGATATTGACGGCAATCGGACTCAGCGGTGCGAGGGTTAAGTTCTTTAGTAGGCTGATGAGTCGGAGGACCCTCCTCTACTCGTTGGACCTGCTGTGGGCTTTTCAATTGTCCCTGAGAGCCTGATAAAGAAAGAGTGGCATTGTGACTTACCTGCAGTTGATAATGGAGCGGATAACCTTGAGAGTCAATTGAGAAAGAAGGCAGGACTTGACCAGAAGGATCAACTTGGAGGCAGTTGAGGAACGAACGGGCAAGACCAGATGGTTCAATTGAGCGAGATGGTGGGAACAATAAGGAAGGATCAGCTATCGGTTAGGAGCAAAGTAAAACGGTGGGTTTTGGCGTCCCATCGAGTTTACTATTGAGTGATGGTGCGGACAAGGCCGATTACTTTGGATGCCACCACTTTGAAACCATCATTCCACAAAGCCAGCCGACCAGGCGCAGCCAAAAGAGCAGTGTGGGGGTTACTCCAAACCTCTCCGCCTCAAATTGGTTCCGCTGCCCGTTGTCTGGCCTGCCTTGATGTGGCATCACGGACACATGTCCAGGCCCGCGGGGAGAGGGAGGCCCCTGGAAAAAGCTGATTAGTAAGGGAGACGCCCCTCTGAACGTCAGACAGACCTTGGGTCTTGCCTCGTTCCTTCGGGACCTGAAGATTCGGACTTTCCCCCCCATTTTGTGTTGATTGATCGAGCGGACAAGGAGTGCCAGGGGGAGCCACTAGATACGGGGACAGTAGTCCCATCTGGTGGTAACACTCCTGGTACTATAGAAGCGCAGGGAAAGGGGTGGGGTTGCCGGGCAGGGCACAGGTTGGCACCCCGCTGAACTCGGAGGAGTTACCCCTCATGAGATTGAGCAGAAAGGCCAGGACAGTGTCATGTCGCGGAAAAGGTAAGTGCGGACCGGGGTCATCTTTTCAGGGTTCAACGTTTCTGCTGTTTCTGCTTTGTCGTTACAGATGCGGACCAGGACCGGAGCAGGTGCAATTAGGTGACGGGACGGCCGGAGGGCGTAACATTGGAAGTGGGACGGTGGGCTCAAATCTCGAAATTATATAATCTACATGCCGCCACGCGGAATGGACCCTCAGAGGTTTCACAGGATGAATTTTGCGGCATTCCTTGGTTCATGCGCTGCTAGACGGTGACGTAAGTATCCTTCTCCTCGGTTTGGACTATTAGATATAGTCTGGCATCCCCGGATGCCGCATCTCCGGATGCGTAGTATGGAAGACGAGCTTCCTTAAAACTCGGAAGGTCGCGCCCCCGGGTATCGTACCAAGTGACGATATCTGACATACACAGGCGAGTGTGTCACAACCGGTAGGCTCAAGCAGAGTGTATGTGTAAGTTTGAACCGGTGCATCTCAGTGACGAAGCCGAGTCGGGGCTCCATACTCTGGGCACAGGGGGGTCTCCTAGGGGTCCCTATTTAAGTGATGTACGGCAACCTTTGTCACTATGAGGGCGCGGAGTATACACGAGCTGCACGTCCACCCCGACATCCGGAATAGGAAACGGATCACGGAACACAGAAAGAGAGCTGGTTCTGCTGCGGAGCAGACGGGAGAGGAGGCAAGCGCTCAAACGATCTTGGTGGTCTCAGGTGATGCTACCCCGGCCGGGGATGCTACACCTAGTCTTGATCTCCTTAATCTCCTGCAAGGAGTAGTGGAGTACCGTCAAAGCCTGTTGCGAGTTCATCGGTCCCCCCAATCAACCCCAACTTGATTGGGCTGACAACACTCACCTCGTAGGGTCTATCTCTCAAGGCGAGATCCGAACTAGCCTCCAACAAATCTCGAACGCATCCGCACCTGGCCCAGACGGGATTGAGAAGCGGGACATTCTCAATTGGGATCCAAGGTGTGAGACCCTCACACGTCTGGTCAACATGTGGTGGATCACAGGTGTCGTTCCGACTAGCCTGAAGAAAAGTCGTACAGTGCTAATCCCCAAGACCACGGACCCAGGAGCGGTGATGGAGGTCGGAAACTGGAGGCCGATCACCATCGGGTCTATGGTCTTAAGGCTCTTCACTAGAGTGGTTAACAAGAGAATGCAGGAAACGTGTCCGATCCACTCTAGACAGAGGGGGTTTCGTCCCAGCCCCGGGTGTGCGGAGAACGTCGAGGTACTGCAGGGCCTCATCCGCCACTGCAAAGAAGAGCGCAGCCAACTTGCAGTAGTATTTGTCGACTTTGCACAGGCTTTCGATACCGACTCCCATGAGCACATCCTGTCAGCTCTTGGGCAGATGAACGTTGATCCCCATGTGGTAGGTCTGATCCGGCAGATCTACACGGACAGTACGACACATGTCGAGGTCAGGGGTGCGACCACCCCTGATATCAATGTGAGGGTAGGTGTTAAGCAGGGAGATCCCATGTCTCCCCTGCTTTTCAACCTGGCCATAGACCCGCTAATACAAGGCCTCGAACGCCATGGCAAGGGGTGCAGGGTCGCAGGTCAGCTGGTAACGACTCTAGCTTTTGCTGACGACTTGGTGCTGGTGGGAGGACCTTGGAGTGATATGGCCCACAACTTGCTCCTGCTGGAGGAGTTCTGTCAGACCACCGGCCTACGCGTTAACCAGAAGAAGTGTCATAGCTTTTTTGTCAGGCCCTGCAGCGGTTCTTTCTCGGTTAATGACTGTGCCCCATGGGACTCAGCTATCGGCGAGGCCCTGCAGCAAATTGGTATCGATGACACAGTGAAATACTTGGGTGTCAAGTTCAACCGCTGGGGAGGGGTTGACAAGCCTGACTTGGAGGTGGTTCTTGACAGGTGGTGCCGGAACATCGGGAAATCGCTCCTTAAACCCTTTCAAAGGGTGGTTCTCCTAAACCAGTATGCCATACCGCGGCTATTCTACCAAGCAGACCTCAGTGAGGTGGGCGACCTACTACTCCGACGCCTGGATGCGATTATCAGAAGATCTGTGAAGAAATGGCTGCACCTTCCACAGTCTACTTCTGATGGGCTACTGTACGCAAGGAACCGGGATGGCGGCCTGGGGATCTGCAAGCTCACTCGACAGATCGTATCTATTCAAGTGAAGAGGCTGTTCAGCCTCTCTCACTCCTCGGATACGTTGGTACGGACGGTGATGGATAACTCCCGCACGAGAGCCAAGTTTAAGGGGGGCGTGGCGGAGAGCCGGTGGTAATACGGACAACCTCCCATCCCTGGGCGGGGAGGACTCGAACGCAAGAGGAGACACCACCGACTTGTTGACAGGCCACCACCGGGTGTGCCCAGTCCCGAGTGACTGGAGAGACGACGAATTCCTAAGATGGGCAGGCCTACCGACTCAGGGGGTGGGGATTCTCAGATTCCACCGCTCGTCAGCGAGCAACACATGGCTGGGAAACCCAGTGGGTTTCAGCATAAGACACGACATAGCAGCTCTCCAACTGCGTGCATGCGTGTACCCCACCCTAGAGTTCCAACACCGGGGCAGGAGCAAGAGGGGTGCTGCCTGCATGCGCTGCTTGGAGTCGTGCTCGCGCATCTTGGGGCAGTGTCCGGCTATGCAGCGAGCCAGGATTGCCTGGCACACGAAACTGTGCCGTCTCCTCAGAGCTGAGGCCGAGGTCCACGGGTGGGAGGTCCGCCAGGAATGGGAGTTCAGGACCCTCCAGGGGGACCTGCGACGACTTGACTTGGTGCTCATCCGGGGTTCCTCTGCCTTGGCCATCGATCTAACGGTGCGGTACGAGTTTGCTCCTGACTCTCTTTCCAGAGCTGCGCAGGAGAAGCTTGACTACTACGGCCCCCATAACGAGGTGATGGTGCGGGAGTTGGGAGTAAGGGAGGTGCAGGTCTTTGGCTTTCCCCTGGGGGCCCGAGGCCTGTGGCACAACGGGAACTACAGGATATTGACGGCAATCGGACTCAGCGGTGCGAGGGTTAAGTCCTTCAGTAGGCTGATGAGTCGGAGGACCCTCCTCTACTCGTTGGACCTGCTGTGGGCTTTTCAATTGTCCCTGAGTGCCTGATAAAGAAAGAGTGGCATTGTGACTTACCTGCAGTTGATAATGGAGCGGATAACCTTGAGAGTCAATTGAGAAAGAAGGCAGGACTTGACCAGAAGGATCAACTTGGAGGCAGTTGAGGAACGAACGGGCAAGACCAGATGGTTCAATTGAGCGAGATGGTGGGAACAATAAGGAAGGATCAGCTATCGGTTAGGAGCAAAGTAAAACGGTGGGTTTTGGCGTCCCATCGAGTTTACTATTGAGTGATGGTGCGGACAAGGCCGGTTACTTTGGATGCCACCACTTTGAAACCATCATTCCACAAAGCCAGCCGACCAGGCGCAGCCAAAAGAGCAGTGTGGGGGTTACTCCAAACCTCTCCGCCTCAAATTGGTTCCACTGCCCGTTGTCTGGCCTGCCTTGATGTGGCATCACGGACACATGTCCACCTCCGCATGGTAGCCCCAGGCAACGGGCACGGTCAGGCCCGCGGGGAGAGGGAGGCCCCTGGAAAAAGCTGATTAGTAAGGGAGACGCCCCTCTGAACGTCAGACAGACCTTGGGTCTTGCCTCGTTCCTTCGGGACCTGAAGATTCGGACTTTCCCCCCCATTTTGTGTTGATTGATCGAGCGGACAAGGAGTGCCAGGGGGAGCCACTAGATACGGGGACAGTAGTCCCATCTGGTGGTAACACTCCTGGTACTATAGAAGCGCAGGGAAAGGGGTGGGGTTGCCGGGCAGGGCACAGGTTGGCACCCCGCTGAACTCGGAGGAGTTACCCCTCATGAGATTGAGCAGAAAGGCCAGGACAGTGTCATGTCGCGGAAAAGGTAAGTGCGGACCGGGGTCATCTTTTCAGGGTTCAACGTTTCTGCTGTTTCTGCTTTGTCGTTACAGATGCGGACCAGGACCGGAGCAGGTGCAATTAGGTGACGGGACGGCCGGAGGGCGTAACATTGGAAGTGGGACGGTGGGCTCAAATCTCGAAATGATATAATCTACATGCCGCCACGCGGAATGGACCCTCAGAGGTTTCACAGGATGAATTTCGCGGCATTCCTTGGTTCATGCGCTGCTAGATGGTGACGTAAGTATCCTTCTCCTCGGTTCGGACTATTAGATATAGTCTGGCATCCCCGGATGCCGCATCTCCGGATGCGTAGTATGGAAGACGAGCTTCCTTAAAACTCGGAAGGTCGCGCCCCCGGGTATCGTACCAGGTGACGATATCTGACATACACAGGCGAGTGTGTCACAACCGGAAGGCTCAAGCAGAGTGTATGTGTAAGTTTGAACCGGTGCATCTCAGTGACAAAGCTGAGTCGGGGCTCCATACTCTGGGCACAGGGGGGTCTCCTAGGGGTCCCCCCAGGCCCAGAGTATGGAGCCCCGACTCGGCTTTTAAAAAAAAAATTCTTAATTATTTTGGGCACACCCGGTCAAAGCGTGATGCGGTATGGGGGAGGAGCGCGGTGCTCCCCCATGCCCAAAGTCCCATTTCCCAGAGTCGGGTAAAGTGCGGGACTAACTAGGACTCTCTTAAAAAAAAATTATGGTTTTGTACCCTCGCTATTACAACACGAATGAGGGAAGGATTCCACCCTTGGGTGTCTTGGATACCCTAGAATATCTGGGACTTACATTTTCTTGGAAAGGAAGAGTGGCCCCTCGACAGACGAAAGAGTTGGATGCAATGTTGCGTGAGTTGAGAGAGGCCCCATTAAAACCATATCAGAGACTTGAGATGTTGAGATCATTTCTCGTTCCAAAATTACTTCATCGCCTAGTGCTGGGGGGGGGGGGCACATCAGAATACTTTAAGAACAATGGACAGAATGATTCGTACGGCAATAAGATCATGGCTTCGCCTCCCCAAGGATACACCAATAGCATATCTCCATGCTTCCATTGCGAATGGAGGTATTAATATCCCTAATCTCTCAACCTCGATCCCGCTACTCCAGAGAGCCCGAGTCATCAAGATCCTGAACAGCGACAGGGAGAGTCAAAAAGCTATCCAATCCTTGCCCTCGTTTCGGAGGATGCTGACTGCGGTCAACAGACACTGTAGGGTTGGTGGCGAGGTGGTCACCAGCAAAGAAGAGGTGAAACAGGGTTGGAGAAACTTGTTGGCGGCTTCTTTCGACGGAAGGGATTTGACAGCGACGAACATTGATCAAGGGAGCCACCTTTGGATCAAGAACCCTGAAAGAGTCTTCCCGCGTCTACATTTACGTGGTTTACAACTGCGTGGAGGATTGCTAGCAACAAAGGGACGTTTGTCAAGAGGAAGGAGTCGTCTACCATCTGAACTCGCCTGTAGAGGAGCATGTCACACTACAGAGACATTGAATCATATTCTGCAGGTGTGCGAGGTGACACACAATGGTCGATGTGTAAGACACAACAGGGTCCTGAGAAGGCTTCAGATAACAATGGATAAAGCCGCAGCTAAGACAAGTCTGGAGCCCATAATTCCGACGAGTAGAAGCTTTATCAAGCCAGATCTTGTTGTAACACATGGAAACACCGTGACCATTGTGGACGTCGCAATTGTCGCTGGATATAGGATGGAGGACTCCTGGAGAATGAAGATCTCCAAATATGGCTCTCCCGAAAATGAACAAGCTATTCGAGGATGGAGTGGGGAGGCATCAACAATTAAACATCTCCCGGTGATCATTTCCTGGAAAGGTTTGATGCATGGACCATCGGGAAAAGGATTGAGGAAGATGGGTTTAACCACAAGGGACATCTCAGACTTGTGTTTGTTAACTGTTACTGGATCTATTAAGTGTTATGATCTTTACATGAGGGGGACATGAGCTGTCATCGGATCTATTGAAATGATTGTTATGATTACCCTGATGATTCTTGCATGTAAGTTCCCTTTGGGGGGCTTTGCAGTTGCTAGTGGGTGGGGCCATGTGGGTCTCCTCTAGTAATTCTTGGAGTGCGACGTTCATTGATTGTGTATGACTGTCGTCTCCGAAAATGCCATTAAAATAGGCTCAACCAGAGTGTAAGTTTGAACCGGTGCATCTCAGTGACGAAGCAGAGTCGGGGCTCCAAACTCTGGGTCCAGGGGGGTCTCCTAGGGGTCCCCCCAGGCCCAGAGTATGGAGGCCCAACTCGGCCTTTTATTTTTGGGTAAAGTGCGGGACTAACCATGACTCTCTTAAGGTAGGGTCAAGCTGAGTGTAAGTTTGAACCGGTCACAGGGGGGTCTCCTAGAGCACACCCCACGCCCCGAGTATGGAGCCACAACTCGGCTTCCTCTCCGAGTCACGCCGGGTCGAAGCTGGACAGGAAGTGGCCGTATCTCGGGACCGGGAGGTCCCCGGGGCTCGGGACGGCAGGAGAAGTAGCGTCCCCTCGGTATGTAATACCATTTTTTTGTGTGTGTTAAGTAACAATTAACTGATCAATAACTACTGAATTCAGTCATGCCTCCTGAAGAACTACTATTAAGTATCTATTAACTAAGGTTCAAGAAAAATAACCAGAAGTAACTAATGAACAGTCACACAATTATCCATTACAATAATCAGGTTGGTCTTTTTCTTTACATCCAATGCTATTATTATTATTATTACTATTATCATTATTATGAATACAATAGAAATGCAATTTACTAATGTCATTACAGCAACATTTTTTTTCCTGTATGGTCAATTGCTTTGTGAGTGAGGTCTTAATAAATAAACTTCGGAATGGAACCCCATCCCAACTCTAAGTGCCTTGCCATAACTAGCCAACTTACCTCAGGTAGGTTTATGCATTTGTATACAATACAGTATGTGTGTCTGTAATGGGTAAATCATTTAAAATTAGGCAATGACTGAGGGGAAGTGAACATAGGAAACCCATGAATATTTAAAAAAGAATTACTACACAATTCTCAAGGAATTACTTAGAGGGAAAGTGAAAATATAGGGAACCCATTAGTAATCAATACATAATTACTACATAACTCTGAGGGAATTATCTAGAACCTGGAACAGTATTCTTAAGTGAAAAAATAGGAACCCATTAGTAATTACTACATAACTCTGAGGGAATTATCTAGAACCTGGAACAGTATTCTTAAGTGAAAAAATAGGAACCCATTAGTAATTACTACATAACTCTGAGGGAATTATCTAGAACCTGGAACAGTATTCTTAAGTGAAAAAATAGGAACCCATTAGTAATTACTACATAACTCTGAGGGAATTATCTAGAACCTGGAACAGTATTCTAAAGTGAAAAAATAGGGAACCCATTAGTAATTAATAAATAATTACCACAGTATTCTGAGGGAATTTCTAAGATAGTGGAACTTTATTCTAAAGTAAAAATATAGGGGACCCATTAATAAATGATTATCTGGTACTGACCTGTAATTCCACATAACAAGATGACAAATTATAAGAACGTTTGAAATTCTTCCTCCCCCCCCCCCAAAAAAAAAACAGCAGGAAAACGCTGTCATAAAGAAATCATTGTTTTAATTCCAAAACTTTTACACCAAATTACAAAAAAACTGACCAAATGTAACAGATAAAACGTCAACAAATAAAATAAATGTGTATGCACTCCCAAGGCCTGAACTTCAATCTTGCCAATGTTTCTCTAACACACATATGTTTGAACAAAAGTTACTTTTGTTTTTGACAAAGGTCAATGAGCAAGCCATTTTTCTTTTTTTGCTCAATGACACTTTGAAGTGGCTCTTTCATGCACATTTCTTTGCATTGTTCTGCAAACTGTGACAGTTTCTGGCCTCTACAGAATGTTGCACGCAAGGTCTTGTAGGCTTCAACGTCACAAGCCTCTAGCTCAGCTATCGCTGCAGTATCCACAATTGTTTTGCGGTCAACGCCACACTTGTGGTATGCCAGCGTTTTGGTGATTCCCTGTTCCAAGTACTGCAGGACCTTTTTATACCTTTGGATTGCATGCTCTGGTAGAAACACTGGGAGAGAACAAAGGTGCATGATTGGTTAATAACTCAACTGAGACTATATTTCTCTCTCTCACACACACACACACACACATATTATTTATTTATTTATTTTTTTACTTTTTCCTAACAATAAATAATTTATGATATATGATGGAAGGCTCTCGATAGGATTCAATACAATGCAATACAAGTTCTCTTAGGATTCAATACAAGTTGCAATACATGCAAAAAAAGTTATCAAAACAGTGTCCCAAATAGTGTGCTTGAACTTTTTCACAAATCAAATTTGACATTCAAGAAATGTATTTTAAATGATTTCCATTACACGAGAGTAGATGTTAAAAACTTCATGCTGATTTGTACTCGGCTTTCGCCAAGATAAGCAACACTAAGACGTAGCTTTACAGTAAACTATGCTTCTCCATCCATTTACGCTTCTTTCCATATGAGGGTGTGACTCCCCTTCTGTCCGGCGTTAACGGCTGCAGTGTACTTGGCGCGTCAGCACACACGACGGCTGCAACTCAGGAGCGTAATGACTGTAAATACTATACAACCTATACAAATAAACCAAGAGACTCTTAAAGTTTTTCAAGAATTCTACGAAACCGTAGCGTGGTGGCCTGTACACAGCCAGCTAGAATCTTTCCGTCTCAACCACAGCCAGTTGCTGCTCCTTTCTGCTGCTTCAGATAAGTTCTTTACTGTGCGACGCAACTCTTGGCCGCTGAATCCGACGTCTCTGAGGAACCGGGTTATAGAGTGTGCCACAAAACCTCGACAACCCACTTCCACTGGATAAACCTGGATTCTCCAACCTCGCTGTTCTGCTTCAGTGGCCAGCTGAGCATACCGCAGTTTCTTCCTCTCATATGCCTCATCTACAGCATCCTCCCATGGCACTGTTAACTCTATCAGTTGAACAATGCGTGCTGATCCAGACCACAAAACAATGTCTGGTCGTAGGTTAGTGGTGGCAATCTCAGGTGGAAAAATAAGCCGTTGATCAAGATCAGCCAGCATCTTCCCAGTCCCTAGCAGCTTCCATTTGTCCTGACCGAGAATTGGTGTTAACACCTTTTCTTGGTGGTTGCTCGCCTGGGCGGAGAAATGTTGTCTTCTGCGTGTAATGTTTTGCTAGAACAGGCGGCAACTTATTGGTCATACTACGCTTGCCTTCCAATGCTAAAGCCAAACATCGCAGTACCTGGTCATGGCGCCAAGTAAACCGACCTTGGCTAAGAGCCACCTTACATCCTGTCAAAATGTGCCTTAATGTGGCAGGTGATGAACACAAAGGACAAGAGGGATCCTCTCCTACCCAGAGGTTTAGGTTCTGCGGTGATGGGAGAACATCATATGTTGACCTAATAAGGAAACTGATCCTACTCTCTTCCATTGACCAAAGGTCTTGCCAGCCCATCTTGCGTTGTTCCACACTCTCCCATCTCATCCACTCTCCCTGCTTGGCCTGGGAAATGGCCTTTATACACCTCATCCTCTCCTCCTGCGTTCGCACCTCGTTGACTACCAGCTTCCTCCTTTGAGCTGGGCCTGCCTTGTGCCATTTAGGAGGAGCTAAACTGAGCCCAAAACCCCCTCTTCCATGCTGTACCTGTCCCACGATATCCCCAATTTGAAGGTCAGCCTTTGCCTCTACTACAGATTTCTTTGCTGACCACTTTCTACCAGTTTTTAACACAGGGGCTGCCTCCCTTACACATTTGTCACGTGACTCTACTAATGTCATTTCCAGCCTGACCTTGGCACACTTAAACTCCTCGGTTAAAGCAGAGACTGGCAGCTGCAATATTCCTTTACTATAAAGTCCCACTCTGCTGAGGCAGCGTGGAACTCCCAACCATTTCCTGATGTATGAACTTATTAACGCTTCCAGCTTATCCACTGTTGTCAACGAAACCTCGTACACAGTCAGTGGCCACAGCAACCTCGGCAGTAGACCAAACTGAAAGCACCAGAGTTTTAGTTTGCCTGGTAGAGCACAGCTGTTTATGCTCTTCAACCCTTCCACTGCTTGTCGTCTAACTTCTCCCACTCGAACTGTGTCCTTTAGATCTCCATCGTACCATCTCCCAAGACTCTTCACTGGCTTCTCAGAAACTGTTGGTATTGCCTCACCATTAATGAAGAATGTTTTATCTACTACCTTTCCTTTAACTATCGAGATGCTCCTTGATTTAGAGGGCTTAAATTGCATTCGTGCCCATTCAATATTATCTGTTAACTTCCCCAATAACCGATTAGTGTAGGCTACTGTTGTAGTCATGGTTGTCATGTCATCCATGTATGCTCTGATTGGTGGTAGTCGCATCCCAGAAGCCAAGCGCTCTCCTCCTACTACCCATCTTGATGCCCTAATGATTACTTCCATTGCCATGGTAAAAGCCAGTGGAGAATTGGTGCATCCTGCCATTATTCCAACCTCTAAGCATTGCCATGCAGTGCTGAATTTTGGAGTTGAGAAACTAAATTGCAAATCTCCAAAATAGGCTTTCACTAAATTTGTTATTGACATTGGTACTCTGAAAAAATCAAATGCTGCCCAAAGAAGCTCATGTGGCACTGAACCATATGCATTAGCCAAATCCAGGAATGTCACATGGAGCTCCTTCCTCTCCTTTTTAGCTGACTGAATTCGTTGCCAGATAACATTGATGTGTTCTAAGCATCCTGAGAACCTTGGAATGCCCGCTTTTTGAACTGAAGTGTCAATGAAGCCATTCTTTAATAGGTAGGTCGACAATCTCTGGGCAATAATGCTGAAGAAAATCTTACCTTCAACGTTTAATAGTGAAATAGGACGAAACTGACTGATGCGTGTAGCATCTTTTTCTTTAGGTATAAAGACTCCACCTGCTCTGCGCCATGCTCTAGGTACAACCTGTTTTTCCCATGCCACTTTTAACAATTTCCACAGAATTCGCAGAACTCCTGAAGCACTCTTGTACACTCTGTACGGAACTCCATTAGGCCCTGGAGATGATGAAGCCCTTGCCTTTCTCACAGCCTGCTCTACCTCTTTCCACTTAGGTGCACAGACCTCCATTTGGTATTCTGGTGGGTTGATAGGTGGTATGTCTGATGGAATTGACATATGCTCATGCCTTTTTGCATCTGTATGCGTTTCCTCCAAATATCTCTCTAGCTCAACTCTAGATGCTTTTAAAGTGCCATTCTTCTCACTGGTGAATAACTTCTTTACGAATTTGAATGGGTCTTTATAGAAATTAGCCCCCGCACGTTCCTTCTTTTTGTAGCGTTTCCGTAGACGCTCAGCTCTGCGTAATGTTGCCAGCTTATCTTTTATGTCCCTTTGTAAGAGATTGAGTCCCTCCTTCTGACTTTGTTCTGCTCTTTTCCATTGCTTCCTCAGCTGTCTCCTTTCTCTAACTAACCCTTCAATTTTCTGCTGCCGTCTAGACATTCCAGGAGTTGTTTGTACTTTTTCCGTCCTTTTTTCCACACCAAACCTCTCACTTCCATATGCGTAAATGATGTCCCCAAATTTATCCAGCTTCTTTTCAACTGTACCAGTTAATCTTTCCAATGCAAAGCATAGATCTGTGTTTACTGTGTCCCATGCAGTTTTCTCACAAGCTCTTGGCCATCTAACTCCAGGCCTATGCCCGTTGAGGTTCTTTTCTCTCTTATGCTGGTTAGTCTGACCGGTTTCACAAGTATGAATATGTTCATCACTAACTGTGCAAGCCCTCCTCTCCTCTATGACAGGGGTGCTGATATCCTGCGAGCTGTGGTTTGCTTCCTGTCGCTGGATTTCATTCGACTGACTTGACTGACTTCGTAAGAAGTACTGATCAATGCGAGGCCCTTGTCCCTTCTCCCTCAAGCATTTCATTTTCCCTTGATGAACCTTCAAACCCCTGACCGTTGTCGCCTTGCTCCAGCCACAGACACAAACTTGGAGTTCAATGACTTTACTAACGGCAGATCTTGAACTAGTCTTACTCTCCATACTCATATCCGTTTCCATTCCTAAGTCGGTAACCATGTTGTCCAACATCGAGTCATCTTACGCCCCCACTCTCGCAGAGTCTAGGGGTATGTTTTTTTTGTTTGTTTTTTTTAAAATTACACTATACTGGATGCTATTTGAGAGCAGAAAGAACTCTTAATAATGTGGGAAATCCAAGGCACATTATGTCACAAAATGTTTGCTCAAAACATTATGTCAGCTCTGTATGTCATACTTTGCAAGTGAATGGGTGCCAGCACTCAAATGCTAAAAAATCATCATGATCGAGATTAAGGCTTAATTTTTTTTACATTGATTTACATTGAGAAAGGAGTTATATTTTATTCTGTTCTCACCCAAATACTTTTGAATTACTTCAAAAGATATTTATTAAAGACTATTTGTATGTTTTTTAAGTGTTTGCAGCCATTCACTTGCATTGTATGGAAGTGTAGAGCTAATATATTCTTCTAAAAAGCTTAATTTGTTTTGAGCAAAAAAATAAAAATTCACATCTGGAATGCTATGAGTGTGATTAAATAATAGTATTGTAATTTTAGGCTGAACTATTCCTTGATTGTACTCTGCTTTCAGTATCAGTCTTTAATGAGCAATAGTAAGCAAATTGAGGAACAAACCTGGAACCTGGAATTTTATTCATTAAAATAGCACCCTTGCATTTTTTTATTTTTTAGCTGACGCTTTTATCCAATTGCTATACATGTCAGAGGTCTCACGCCTCTGGAGCAACTAGGAGTTAAGTGTCTTGCTCAGGGACACATTGGTGTCTCACAGTGGATTCGAACCCAGGTCTCTCACACCAAAGGCATGTGTCTTATCCACTGTGCCATCTTAATATTTAAAATATATATATATATATTTCTTGTTATTAGAAAATTTATTTTATTATTTTATACAAAATTTTATTGTAAGGGCATTTATTCACAAATTGTCAAGAGTGCTTGTTATAACAAACGCGTTCTTATACGGTTGTTGTTTGCATCCTTGCTCGTAGGCCTGTAAAACGATTAATGACATCCAAAATAAAAGCTTGTGTTTACATAATTATGTGTACTGTATGTGTGTATAATTATTTTGTATATATAAATACAGACACATGCATGTATATATTTAAGAAATATTTGTGTGTATATATATATAACATTTATATTATATATAAATATTAATATTTTCTATATAAACAAATAAAGATTCTTAAAAATATACATGCATGTGTGTATTTATATATACAAAATAATTACACACACAGTACACATTATGTAAACAAACAATATGCCTACAATTATAAATTAATAATAATAATAGCCCATCACAAAAATTATTCAGGCCTAATAACATGTTGATTGTGAACACAGCCCAAATCTGCCTGTGAAAATCAAAAGCAGCTTCAAACACAGACTTAAAAGGAGAGATTTTCTTCTCATTTTTTCACTGCCATAATGTATGTCCACAAGAGAAATATTAATTATCAGTAAATTAATACAGTTTGTTTAAATAAAGCAATAAAAACTGGGGAGTATTTCAACAAGTAGGCAGGAAATTTACGGACACACATTATACTCATGTCGTTACAGATGCAGCATTTTGACTGTATGTTTCTGCATGGATTGAGATGAGAACACATTTTTATAATTTTATTTCCTCCTTATGGCTTCCATTAAAAGTTCGCTCTGTCTGGATGCTCTTAAATGCACAGGACGCTCTCCTGTCATAGCCTATCACATATGTAAACCTGGATCACAAAACCAGTCACGTCACACGGAAATAGGAAATAGCCAACAAAACATTGTATGGGTCAAAATGATAGATTTTTCTTTTATGCCAAAAACGATTTGGATATTAAGTAAAGATCAATGGGAAGGTCATTTATTCAGGTTTCATATGATGTATAAATCTCAAATTCAGAAAATTGACCCATGTGACTGGTTTTGTGGTCCAGGCTCTCACAATATGTATTGAAGCTTGTTTCCGCCACAGAATAAAACATCTTAAAATATAATTGCAACTTTTGTTCCTCAGAATTGCAACTTTATATCAAACAATTCTTACTTTATAACTCGCAATTGCAACTTTATATAAAAAGAAATCTGACTTTATATCTCACAATTTTGACTTTAGGTTATTTCACGCAATTCTGAGATAAAAAGTCGTAATTACCTTTTTTATTTTTTTATTCTGTGGCAGAAACAAGCTTCAATACATAAAGAGAAATAGATGAAGATGTGGTTTCAAAAGAAAATGTAGGCCTATTAGTGGACACCTTAACATCACAACAGAAATAGAGTCAGATAGACGAAGGTGGAGAAACTCAAGTATCAAGTATAGCCTCAACCTTATTGCTTACTTACCATATCTTCACTTGTGTTATGATTATGAATATTAACTAAAGTCTTATGGCTTTGTAATGACATAAAGGTGGGGAACTGATAACAGGATTTTCATATTTTGGTGAACTAACAACAATTTTCAATGTGCTTGCTCTTTTAAGATGGGGATACAAAAAAATGTAACAAACAAGTTGTTCATATTTATTTGTTCATGAATTGTATTAAGAATGAGTAGGCCTAATGTTAGTACCAGAGGTGGTGTGTTTAGCTGGCACATAACAATAATGTCAATCTTTAATAATTAAATTCTTTCAAAGACTGAAAATTACTGCTTGTATCCCATCATTACTTGTTTTTAGCCTAAATGTGAAGCTGTATCATATTGAAGTGTGTAAAATAGATTTGACAGCATACCAATCTATTTATGTCTCAATTTAAATCACTGACTTTAACTGACATAAAAGATAGAAAACACTTACCGAATCAACTTATGGTTTCCGTCAATATGCCATAAAGCTATGGGTGCAGGAACAGAGTATACTCTTCTCTGAATTATGTTGATTCCAAGTCAACGACATACAGTGCCCACAGGATCTACAGTCCGTAAAGTTTCCATTATTCTGGACCTCTGCACCCTTGGAAAATTATACAAATTAGACTTGAAACAAATTCCGTTGCACTACAGTAAACAAAACTACTTGGTATATTTTGATCCAAGTATAAACTAAACTTGAAGTCAAGACCTTACTTCTAGTTAATTAATAGCATTAAATAAACATGATTGAACATAAGAAGGAATGTTGTTTTAACCGTGGAAAGGTGTCAGTACACTCCGTTTCTCAAGTTCAAATCCTCCCATGTTAAATGGAACAATTTAAAATACTGTAAAGAAAATACATCTCGTAATATGTGAGAGAATGTCCATGCAGAACAGATGATTGTAACACTGTCCCATATCGTGCTTGCAGTTAACATGCAAAAGTGAAAAGCCTTTGCGGGTGTCTCTCTTTCATGGGGCTGATCCTGTGGTGCGTCCAGTGGTCCGTTGCAATTATTCAATGGTATACCCAATATACAATCATTGTGTGCATTGCATAAAGACTCACCTTAGTCCAACGCTGTTAAGGAATCCACTGACTCGCTTTATTCCGGAGTCAGGACATTCTGTGATGAAGTCAGATACAACTTGTCTAAGTTCCGCATCTGTTATTGCAGTGTAATACATTCGTACTGACAAACTATATTCAGACATTCTTCTTCTTATTGTTCTGTAACTGACACAGAAGCGTGCAATTTCTTTTACAGTGAAATTAAATTCCAAAAGGTATTCCAATTGCTCAGGGGAAATATCCCAGTATGGGCGTCCTCTGTATCCAGTCCTTATACTGGCAGGCCAAAATCCATGGGTTGACTGAGTCGACTGGGCTTGCAACAAGTACAATACCCTTTGCATGCTGTGTAGTATGTCGTCAATTTCACAAAAAAACACCATTACGGACACATCTCTCAAAAATAGAAAGCATGTTCTCATAACGAGTGTAGATAAAATCCAAATCCATTTGATTCGGGTGCGTTTCAAATTGCTGACAAAGAATTCATACAGGTTTGTATAAAAAACCTTTTTTTCAAATTTGTTTAAACGGTCTTTATATACCAATACATAATTAAAATGTAAGTGCTCTGAAAAAGAGAGTATAAAAATCAAGTGTCTGTAGACCTCTAACAACTGTTGTAAACACAGCTCATTATTTCCATTCATCCCACCCCCTCCCTTCTGAGCTCCTTCCAAAGCCACGCCCCCAAAACACATGAACGCGCGACCCCAAACGCCCAGGCTCAGCTGGAAGACGCATTTATTTACCTGAGACGAGAGGAGAGGAAGGAGCGCAGTGCATGCAGTGACATCATGTCCGAATCACATGTAATAAAATACCTAAGTTTATCACTATAAATATAAACAAATAAGATGGCTTTTAGTACTCACTATCAAGCCAGCATATGGATTCTGGCAAAGTTTAAAATATATTTAGTTTGATTCGCTAACGTGCTCTATTTATAAGGCACAGCTAAAAACAGGTTGCATTTATAAACGTTTTTCCATTACCATCAGTTACACTGGGATGAAGGTGAATTTCGTGTAAGATTCATAACATATACGGTGTTTTGCATGTAAGAGTTTCCATGATGAAAACATTGTTGACTCTGATGAGGACTACGCTCCGGAGACAACAACCGCAACATAAGCTGTGTCCCAATGTGAAGGCTGCATCCTCCGAAGGCCGTATTTGAAGGCCGATTGGCCGCATTTGAAGGCCGATTGGCCGCATTCGCATTTGAAGGCCGATTGGCCGCATTCGCATTTGAAGGCCGATTGCGTCACAGCGGCGCGACGAAGGCTGTCCCAATTCAAAGGCTGCATCTTCGAAGGCCACATTTGAAGGCCGATTGCATCACCACAGCGCGATGAAGGCTGTCCCAATTCAAAGGCTGCATCTTCGAAGGCCACATTTGAAGGCCGATTGCATCACCACAGCGCGATGAAGGCTGTCCCAATTCAAAGGCTGCATCTTCGAAGGCCACATTTGAAGGCCGATTGCATCACCACAGCGCGATGAAGGCTGTCCCAATTCAATTCCGCATCCTTCGAAGGCCCTATTCGAAGGCTGGTTGCGTCATCGCGGCACGACGAAGGCTACCCTGATTCAAAAGCGACGCCAAATGCACCCTTCGTTTCCCCTTGAAAGGAAGGATACATAAATGGTTGCTTAGCGGCCTCTCCTCTGATCCTACCACCCTATAATTCATTGCGCGCCGGTGATGACAGCATTTTTAGTGCAGCATTTGGTGTGTAGCCTACAGTTCAAATTCAAATGTTGGTGTTCAACTATGCCTTTTAAAAATACAACAATCGTTCATTTTTCGTTTTTCAATTACGGGTTAAATTAAAAACGAATGGATGCAAATTTACACGGACTATCAAACTAAAGATAGTTTAGTGATAGTTATCACTATTTTTAGTGATAGTTTTTAGATTAAAGTCTTTGATTTTACTAGTATTTTGATTGACTATCAAACGTTTCTACAAATACATTATTTGAAATATTTAATAATATAAAGGTAGGCTACTTTTGTGTCCATTCGTTTTTCTTTTTTTAACCCGTAATTGAAAAACAAAAAAATGAACGGTTGTTGTATTTTTAAAAGGCAAAGTTTAACACCTTAATTTGAACTGTAGGCTACACAAATGCAGCGCAAAAAAAGAATAAAATAATAATAATTGTGACTTTTTGCCCCTTTATTACACATTTAAAATATTCACAAATTACAATGGGGAAAATGTCGATTTTACTGGTTTTCTAAGGCCAGATTAGAACCTGAAAATGATATTTTTCCTGCAGTGCTGAATGAGAAGAGCCATATTTCTGGAACCATATTTATAGGCTAATGATAATAAATGTGTCTGAATAAATAACGAGGCATTTTAATTGTTCGTTTAAAAGTGAACATTTCAAGCTTTAGGCTAGCTATATTTTGTTTCAGTTCATTTATGAGACGCGCTCCAGTTCACGGAGATCATGAAAGCGCGCCTGATTGTTTTATTTTATTTTACAAAAGCACAACGTTTTCTTGTAATGTGAGTTTGGACAAATAAAAGTAGTTGCGAATCCTATTATTCTTTTCTGTATGACCAGAAATTATAGAGTATTTTTTAAGTTGTTTCCACTGTTGATAGGAAGATGCAAGTGTTCGCGCCCACACCATACAGTGTGCGCTCCACACTCACACACACACTTGCGTCAAAATCTTGTGTTTATTTGTGATAATCTTAGCCCTGTATTATGACTGACATTTGACGAATTTCTTTGTTCCTTTTTTGGATAAAAGCGCCGCCTAAATATGTAGCCTAAATGTAGGCTAATAATAATAATATTATAATCATTTGCGTTGAGTTCACTGAAGACAGTAATATATTAATCATAAAATAATATATGATTTTTTTTAAAATATATATAACCTAACCTTGTGTTTGTGTTATATTTCTTTTTTTATATGTGAAGTCTTTTTTTGCTTATTCTATTATACTGAGCTTTTTCCTCCAAAAAAATTGACTTTAAAGACAAGTGGCCTAATTGTCGTTTTTTTTTGAAAATTCAAGAAATATTAAGTTTAAACATAATGAAATGCATCCCGCATAAACAGGAGGCCAGGTTGGCACAGACTGGGGGAGAGGCCACAAATCCGTGAGTAGAGTTTACAAACCCTTGGGAACGGATTGGAAAACCATCGCCATGGATTGTTTAGTTTTTTTTTCCCCACAGAAGACTTCCCGGGCTCGTATTACAGGGTTGAGTACCGTAAATGCATTCACCATGGTCCATTTATGTACATAATAAAAAGAATACACTAGCCTTGAATCTTATATATTTATATATATGCCTAATGTGTTTTCTTTTCTTTTCATATATTTCATTACATTATTTACGTAAATTAAAGCCCAATAATTGAACAGTTTAAAGTGTAATCCGGCAGTTTAGGAGTAAGGACGCAGCCTCTGAATTGGGACGCAGTAAACCAGCTCTGGCCATGGTTTTGGCTAAGCCGAAAATACATGACTCGGCGGCGCCGGAGGTGAAACAGCCTCAGTAAAATATAAAACATAAAAATGACAATAGCCAATTCTGGCTCCATAGCTGTTTACTCAATTATAACAAATTAATGATCAGGATGGCAGCTGTACTCTCGCACCGTTGCTTGGCGCCAGGAACGGTAATCGGGAACACCTGGATGCGCAATTAGAAAATCCTACGAAGGCTACAAGGTGCGTCCTTCGAAGGACGAATAGGCTGCATCCTTCGAAGTCCACGGCCTTCGGAGGATGCAGCCTTCACATTGGGACACAGCTATAGTGTGTATGACACACACAGTTACAAGATAAATAAATATGTAAACATAGGTGTAGAAAATATAACACCAAACAAAACGCGAAAAAAACTTCCAGGTAAAGTTCCCAGTGAACATGGTAACTGAGTTTAGATAGAGGGTAAAGCTAGGTCTAAAAATAACTTCTCGGCGCTGCGTACTAACTGTTAGCTGTTACACATGCATTTTTTTATCTAAAGTTAAATTTGGCAAAATTCAACAAGACAACTCTCAACTTGAGCTAGGCCTATTGATTATTTATCGTCTCTACTCTGGCTCGCAAAGTGTATAACAGTGGACACCAAAGTTACTCTGTTATAGCAACGACAGTGTAACGTTAGTTATGCTAAGTAATGTTTTGTTACCGTTAGCTATATTAGGCAGCTACATGTGCTATTGAAACATGCTTCATGAAAATATTAACATACACAAAAAAACAACATTTAAATCAAAATGAATAAAGCAAGATTACCTGTCCAGCAGAAATAATGCCATCATGGCATCACTTTTCATCCCCTTTAGGTCCCTCAGTTCTCGCCATCGCTTGAAAGCCATGCCGATATTCACTCTCGTTTGATTTCTTTTTTTATCCAAATGCTTTTTGTTCAATACCTTTTCTAATACTGTCTTTCTTTTTTTGCCTTCGCTGACTGCATATGCAGGTGCTTTGAATTGTGAATACAACACTCCTCAAATCAAACGGGTGCGCGCACATGGGCAGATCTTGTAGTGACAGGGTGGTAGCCATGGCAGCGAGAGAGAGTGACAGTCGCCCAAACCAATCAATTGTTTCGTCCTAAATGGAAATAATGCTGTGTTTATTGCAGATTAAAAGGTCCACAGTCACTCGATATTTATACTCTCTTTTTCAGACCACTTACATTTTAATTATGTATTGGTATATAAAGACAGTTTAAACAAATTTGAACAAAGAAATTCTTACCTACCCTGCCTTTAAGGTTGAGTAAATGATGACACAATTTTCATTTTGAGGTGAACAATTCCTTTAAATTATTTTACTTTTAACAATCAAGGTTTTCAGATTGTCTCCCAATTTATGTTACACAGGCCCTGTTTTTGACTCTCCTTTCCCTTTAAAGCTGCAGTCCGTAACTTTTTTGAGTTAAAAATATGCAAAATAATAATAATAATAAAAAACAATCATCCAGTGTTCAAAAATATCTGCTTACCTTTTCTCGATTCAAAACGGTTATCTTGTAATAATGATTTTAATTCCAGTGGTACTGGTGGGTTTCCGCGGGAAATTCGAGCATGTCTTTGCGTCATGACGTCACATCCGCGCACATGGAGAAGGAGTCCCGGCAAGCAGGCTATATTGCGTGTGATCATGTTGGAGGTGGACATTTTTAGCCTTTTCTCACAGCACAATAATTAAGATTATGGCGGATCTAGAAAGGAATCGACAATCACCAGTGACAACTGTAGATTCAACAGTTACAACTGTAGATTCACCAGTTGTTAAACCAAAAAGAATTCGGACTTCGCAGTGGTTAGAGAAAAAAAGAGACTGCAACCGTGCCCTCGCGAAAACAAGAATAAACATCGGCAGGGCTTTTGAAAGGTGGCGTGAACTCCGTGACTTGAAGGGGTTCAAAACGGACGCAGAGACGGCTTTTTTTCTGCTGGACAGGTAAGACATTTCAATAGTTCGTGTAACGGCAGCACACTTGTTCTCTTAATTCACGCAGTTACGGAGTTTCCTTTGTTGTTGCTTTTTTCGTTTTGCTATTAGTAAATATGAATTATTTTGTGCTAGCTATGAGAGGGAGCAATTCACGTCTACTCCAAGAAAACAAAATCCGCCTCCTCCGGTGTCAAGCATTGGAGCTGAATCAGATCGGTAATTCGGTTCATAAACCTTTTATTTCATAGCACTATGATTGTTATTTGTTTGTACATGTTAACTGCTCTAGCATGTAATCAGCTGTTTACATCAAATTACATTTTTGCTACTGTGTAATTGACAACTTTTGTATTACAGAGAAAGTGTTTTTTCTGACCCTGGAATTGATTTTTTGCAAAAAGAACATGATGAAGAAGAGGCATTGCAAGCAAGGTGTGTACATTATCACTAGTAGTTTATTGTTCATTTTATTTGCTGATTATCCACAGTATGTGATATAAGTGTGTTTGTCTTTAGTGTATATTCTGATGTGATGCATTCTGCCTGTGCCCCTGATGTAATCAACATTTGTCTGTAAAATGAATGTCCCAAACAGTCAATACACAGTCCATCTATTCTTTCCATAGCATGTTCTCCAATCGGAGTCCTGTTTTTTATTTTATTATATTACTATTATTACCAAATGTATAGTCTTTTTACTCATGACTTAAAAACTATACTGAACTGAAGGCTATGTTACATGAGTATCTTCAATAAGCTGTCTTCCTTTGAAATTTGGTCCAGCACATGATTGTTATGTAGGCTATTAGAAGCTAGAATTTGTTTTTTAAAATCTGATGATCCACTCCATGAGTGCTTCGCTAAATTCAAAAAAATTTAACAAGTGTAATTTAATTGTTTCATTACAGCTTTACATCTATGCTAATTAGCGAGAAGTCATTGCAAATGGATGACAATCAAGCTAATGTCCTGATGAACACTGTGTAAGTAAAAATATATTTTATGGTACTACATATTTAGCAAATAGTAATTTAGGTTTACCAATACTCACAATCAGTCCTGTCAATTAATCTTTTACAAAGTATAGATTGGGATAATGAAATGGATATGCCATCAAAACATGGGGATGACTATGATATTGATGACAGTTCAGATGAGGAATATGTGTCACCTTTATGTGTGCGGTATGTTTTTTTTATTGTTTATTCATTTAAAAAAAAAAGTGATATATTTATTTCAGTTTGATATAGGAAATGCTAAAAGGCGTGATTTGTGGGATTTTTTTTTTTCTTTTTTTTTTCAGATTGAAAGGTTCACACAGTATTCCTTTCAACATTGATGAGTTCCCTGTGATTGGGCTTGATGAAACTGTACATGACGAAGTGGATTGTACAGAGTCTGTTGATGAGCCTCTCACCGAGCATGAACAAATTATTTGCGAAGATGACCTTGTGGGGAAGCATGCTTCCATTGTCTATGATGACAATTTGAAACTGCTTGCAAATGTTCTTCAGTTACCATTAACTGCATGTACTTTCAAAGAACACACCCTAAATAAAAAATGTGATGCTCCTCCACCCTTCACATATAAACTAACATCAAGAGGAACTGCTACAGTCTTACAATGGGTAATACTGCTGGTTACTGTCTTGTAACTAATAATTCACAGAGTAGTTTAAAGAATTTATGATAGATGTTTGACAATTTTAAATTAAAACACATTTCTCAATGTTTTTTTTAGTTCTGTTCCAGAGGTCACAATGTTTGGACATGGAATTCACAATCAAAATTCAAATATGGCTTGCAAGGAGGGGATTTCATGCTGGCAAGCAACATCTTGCTTTCTGGCAACAACTATGCCAAGATAAAACTTCTTTTCCAGTTCATGAACATGGGCATTTTTGCCAAAAACACATTTTACAGTATTCAAGATGAATACTGCATAAATGCTGTAAAGGAATTCTGGACCATTAAGAGAGCTGAGGTGATTCAGCGCCATCAGTCCAAAGATGAGGTTGTGGTCCTAGGTAAGTCTTAACCTTTGTTGATTTTTTTTTTTTTTACATTGTTGATACATTACAATCACTATTTTACTTTTTATTCTCTTAATCATGTGTGTGTACAAATTACAGCTGATGGAAGAATGGACTCTCCAGGTAATAAAATATATATATATATATATATATATATATATATATATATATATATATATATATATATATATATATATATATGTATGTATGTATATGTATATGTGTGTGTGTGTGTTGTTGTTGTTGTTTTTTGCCAACATACTGCTTACAAAAAATGTGTGTGGTGGTTGAATTTTGCATGCCTATATGTCTGCTTCCAGGACACTGTGCACAGTACTGCACTTATACCACTATGGAAAATGACTCAAAGGACATAGTTCATGTGGTAACAATCGATAAAAGAGAGACCCAGAGAAACTCTGTTATCATGGAAAAAGCGGCTTTTATTCAGACTGTTGACCAGCTTTCTACAGAACTGAATCTGAAGGAGATAGTTACTGATGCACACAGTCAGATATCTGCTTTGATGGGTAAGCAATGTCTACCATTTGTAATGCATAACGCTATTACATTTATTTAAATCTGAGGTGTCCAAACACAGTCCTGGAGGCCCACTGTCCTGCAGAGTTTAGCTGCAACCTCAATTAACCACACTTCTGAACCAGCTTATAAATATCTAACTAGGCACACTAGAAACTTCCAGGCAGGTTTTTTGGAGCTATTTGGAGTTAAACACTGCAAGACTATGGATCTCCAGGACAGAGTTTTGACACTTGTTCTGAAGGCAAATATTGTTAATATTACATACTGTTATTATGTGATGTGTGCAGACCCAGTGAAAGGCAGATACAAGGATAAAGGGATTGTACATTCTCTGGACATGTGGCATGGAGCGAAGAACCTTGCAAAAAGACTACATGCTGCAAGTGTTGCAGTGCTGTGTATGTTCTTTGTCACATTGTTGTTCACAAAACGGGTTACTAAACTGCTTTTTTTATTTTATTTTATGTAGGCTGGGATGATAGCTGGCCAGCACATCATTTTAATCTGGATGAAAGACATCGTAAACCATTTCTGGTTTTGTTGTAAAGCAGCAGATAATAGAGAACAGTTCATGGTTGGACATATGTTAAAAAAAACTCCCCTCTTCATAATAGTATTAATATTAGTTAGTATGAATGACAGTTTTTTTTTTTTTTAGGGTCTTTGGACTGGTGTGCTTCATCATGTGATTAACAAGCATACATGGGCATTTGGACAATGTCAACATGGCAGTGTCGATTCTTACCACAGTAAGGATTGGATGAAACCTGGCTCTGTTGCACATGAGGCCCTGTCCAGGATTGTACTTGATGCAAGATGGCTTAAAGGAATTGATAAGTATCTTAGATTCAGGTAATTATGTACTTATGTATAATTTTTGCAATAAGTTTGTCTATTATGAACTTTTTCTTCTTCACAGTCATTTATTTACATTTATTGTTAAAGGTCAATAGATAATCTATGTTTGTGTTTTATATGTAACTACAGGACAACTGCTGATCTAGAGTCATTTCAAAATCACATTTTGATGTACGCCAGCAAGAGATTTGCATTTTCCCCACCTGTCTATGAGGCCAGAACCTTACTTGCTGCGCTGGACTACAATCATCACAATCATCGCCCAGTATTGGTGAATGCAGAGGGCAACAAAATGTGAGTAATCTTCAATGGTAAAAGTTCTATTATAGATGTATTGTGGTCTATAACAGGTCAATATGATCTTTTGATTTAACTCTGCCTTCATGTCTTAGGTACAGGAGGCTGTACAACAAAAAACCTAAAAGGTGGTGTGTTTATGCATTAAAAACAAACAAAGACTACATGTACATCCCAGAACTGCAGAAGTCTATTGTTAGGAAAAGACTAGATTCTGCGTCAGGATTGTCAAGAAAGAGGACATTGAAGCCTGATGACCCCAGAGCCCTGGGCAACTTACCAGCCGTTCCTCCACCACCAACTGCAGAGTTAGTTCGAGGTCAACTTCACAGAGGAGATGTAAGTATGACACAATTACCTAAATTCCTTACAATATGTGTATGTTGAATAGGAACACCATTTACTGTGTTAATGTCTTTCAGGATCTTGCATGATTTACTCAAAGCTGTAATCACCTATTATAAAACAAAGTTTTCAAGGTAAACATGACTAATATGACATTTATTTAAATTATGTAATATCATTGATTTGTTTACTCACTTATTTTCATTTTTCTTTCTAGCTTATATCCGTGGAGGTTTTCTGTTATATTCTACTACTGGAGTTACATAGTTCTACTGATGTTTGTGTAGAGGACATGTGGATCTCACCAAGAGTGTAACATATGTAGTTTGAACAGTGTTTATGAAAGATGTCAGTATTACAAATAGTACAAAAAATCTGCCTATTTTGAAGTGCAGTTTGTATCAGCCTGATTTGGTCAGTGTAATAAAAAGACTTGATAAGGAACTCAAGATTTATTTATTTTCTTTATTATAGCCTCTTTAAACATGTAAACAAGTACACATTAACAACTATAGTTGTAATCCTATAACAAAAAGATAATATTGAATACAAATAAAAATCATTTTAGTTTTCTAATAACTTTTGTACAGATAAGGAATGGAACAGAATTTAAATAATTAAACCATACAAATTGACGCTTAAAAAATAATATTGCACCAAAACAGTATACACCAATACAGTAACAAAATGTAAAATAAAATGTATATCTTGCATTATTATGTGAAATGAGGTAGTGCATTCAGTTTTTAAGAGTAGAAATGCAAATTTGAATAGTGCATTTATTATTTAAATTGTTTTTAAAGAAAAGTAACTTAAAATTCAAAGAAAAGTAACTTAAAATTCAAGTACTGTGCTACAGCCTATTGGGTATAAATCCTGTCTATTGGCCTTGAGGATCAGGATATTTCTCTCTAATAGACCAAACACAACAACTTGGTATGACCACTCTATGGCCCCCACTTAAAGCACCATACTGCCAAACTACATACTGCCTGTATGCAGCATATCGAGACTCTCGATTGTCTGTGCCTGGTTCAGCAGAGTCTTCCAAGGCAAGTATATCATTACGTTTGTCCCTGACCAACCTCAAAACTGATGGATTAAGACACAGAAGTTCAAATGTAGCTGTCCTGCTTAAACACCTCTCTGGTCGCTGGCCACAACATTTTCTTTCGAGGTCTGTGGGCATCTCTCTGCAGTTGTTGCAGGTACACCAGTGTAGTGATGATGCTGTAGGAAGGGTTGTTGTTTGTGTAGCATGGGCTAAAACGTCAAACAATATTGCAGGATGCTGTACTAAAACCTCTTGAAGGATCTCTCCCCGTTGAACGAAGTCTAGGTCATTCACTGCAGACTGAAAAGCAACAATATGATACAAGATATATGGGGAAAATAATATTTTGAAGTGTACAATACAAAAACAAACCTGTATCTCTGTTAACCTCTGCTGTGACAGGTCTGCAGCTCTCCTTGCATCATCTTCTGAAACCATGTCTCTGCCTCTGCCTCTTCCTCTGCCTCTTCCTCTGCCTCTGCCTCTCTCACTGCCCACATCATCATCATCAGATATCTCGGGGTCAAAGCTTGTGTCCTGGAAAAGTATAGTCTTGAACGGTGCTTGGCAATGACACATGTATGTGACTGAAATTATATATATATTCCAGTTTTAAATATGCATCGGATTACAGATACGTTTGTTTGTTTAAAAAAGAAAAAGAAAACCAGTAAAGAAACATTAATTTCATGGTATGACAATTAGAAATTAGACTGTACAGAAATGGTAACTGAACTACAGGTAGCCATAATAAACTTGGATTAAACGTAGTCATGCAATGCTGATGTTGTTAACATAAAAAATTTCAGAATAATTTGCATGATAACTTGTAGCTACTGTTTGGCATAAGATAACAAGTGATCGTTATATTTAAACAGCGCGATTTACCTCATTGTTTTTTTCCCCCCATAGTTGATCAAAACAAAAGTGGATGTTACTTACTTGTTCAGATGACATTTTCATGTGAAAATTCTTATGCTGGCCATACTTCCAAAACGTAGAATCTGTGATTCTGAATGCCAGTCAAAGTATCCACACCGGCGCGGTGACTGACAGACGCGCACTCTCCTCAAAACAATGTGTTCATCCGCGCTGTTTCACGCCAATGTACAACTCACGTAAATTTGATAATTCCGCGAATCACTGCAGTTACATATTTCGAACAGAGATGGCGACAAAAAGGGAAATTGCTACGGACTGCAGCTTTAAATGAAAGCTGGAAAAATTAAATTGCATAATATCTGATGCTGCTGTAACCCATTAGTAGGATTGAACACCAAAAAAAAAAAAAAAAAAAGAAAAGGAGGAAAAATACCTACTTGTGTCTGAGCTCACCAAATACATATAATCACAACTTATAATATCTGGAGTCCCGGGTTCGGGGTCTCACACCTTGCATTAATCAGTCCCTCCAGAAAAACGCGATTATGCGATCGCTGAATTCAATGCATAATCAGCCAAAGTCCGCATATTTCTGCGGGGGCCGCATTTTTTCAAATACTCCGCAATCTCGCCGCATAAATTACTGATTTCCGCGCAAAATATGCGGGGCTTGCATGATTTCATAATACCCGCATTTTCGTCGCGAAACAGTCACATATACCTTAGCAGAAAGTTGAAAAATGTTGCGTTTACTTCACACAGGAGCAGCCGTCACCCCTGTTGCCATGGGAACGTTATGAAGTGACGTAATTACGCGACATGAACATTATCGAAAGGCTGCAAACCCCCGCGAATAAGCCATGAAGCCTGCAAATAAATCTCATGTGCCAACAAAAATAGACACAAAAGCTGTTTCCCGGTGTGTTACATGACAGTGGGGGCAAATTATTTATTTTTTAGCATATGCTTACTTATCATAGGAAGTAATAAGAAATTACTCTTTCCATTTAAGGTAATGGCCTAGTGAAAACAGGGTGTAGGGGGAATCACTTTTTTTCTCTCTTTTTCATCAAACCGCAATTTTTGCAAGTTCCCTGCAATTTTTGCAAGTTCCCGCAATTTCTGTAAGTTTCCGCAATTTCATCGCATAAAATTGCATAAATATCCCGCATATTCCATCGCATTTTTTAAGAAAACGTGCCGCGTAATCAAGGATTTTTGCCCGCAACAATCACAAAAAAACTCTGCGTTTTTCTGGAAGGACTGATTAATAAAATAAAAATAAAAATACTTTTAAATGTGTGTCTGCACTTGTTTAAACGGTTGTCTAAAGTCCTAACTAGATAATAATTAAACCAATAAATGAAATAAAATGACTAAAATGAAACAAATCGACTCACTGACCAGTAACTGTATTCACTGAAATTTCTTTCCCTTCAATTCAACATTCACATATCACTTTGCACACATCATATGAGAATATCGAAGTCTTTACAAATCCTCACTTGAAAACAAATTATATCATTCATCAATGACAATAAAGAAAAAAATAATAAAATAAAATAAAGACTCAACCTGTATGTGTACACTTAAGTATTGAGTGCAATGCAATTGACTCAGTTCAGTTTGTGTGGCTGTAATCGACTCAGTTCAGTTCGTGTGAATGTGACTCAGTTCAGTTCGTTTGAATGTGACTCAGTTCAGTTCGTTTGAATGTGAATGCCTACTACAGACTTTAAGTGTGTTCGACATCGGCTGCGGCTGGATGTAAGCGATCGGCGAGAGTAGCCGCGTGCCGGCGGGGAGGAGCGGCAAACGGAGACGTGAAGTCGGACACTTCTGTTTCCCGTAGTGACCGCTCACGTGGTGTTTGCATACTTTATCACAGCTGAAGTGAAATAAATGCAATATTTGCTAAATACACAGATGTTTCAGAGGCATTTTCATTCAATACTTTATGTACTGCTTCATACAGCATCTGTTTGAACAAGAATAAAGTTCACCATAAGCATACAGCTAGCCTACTATCAATGAAGTGGAATCGACGTTTTTTAATCAGTTTTATTTGGATAAACATGACACAATATAACATTGCGACTACATGAAAAGAGTGCTTACTGTTATAATTCGAATAAACACGAAACACACGTGATCGTTGTCATGCGGTGAATCCGGCCAATCATGTAACAGCCGTGTCGTCATCAGAGCTCGTGCAGCCGCTCTTCAGAAGCTGCGCTGGCTGAGTTCTCCGGCTACTCTCGAATCGCTCTCGCGGTACTTTGATGGCATACGTCACAGTCACGTGGCGTCGGCGCTGTATCAAGTCGGACAAAATTTCTAACCGGCATGCACTGCTTCAAGTCAGCCTCCGATCGTTCTGCGCAGAGCTGCATGAAGTCGAACAAGCCTTTTGCAGGAATGAACGATGAACGATAACAAATCTTTTTCCTTGTGAAGACAGAGTTCCCGATGACGCAATTCCTCCACAGTGAAATCCAGCGCTGTTCTCCCTCACTGAGCGAATCCAACACGATCACCGATGGTTGAAACACTCTCCAAACTAATGCAATAAAACAGTTCAGACATCATTTCAGAAAAATATTGACAACGATGGTTCAGATTAACGATAGCGACACGATTAACATGTAGCTCACATCTCTCTCTTCAATGAGCATGCGCGCATGTGACGTCAGCACCCATCACGAAATGCATTTAACATTCATAAATTTTAAACTTACAACATTATTCCCATTGCATAAATGTGCAAACAGGTTTTAACAAGTATACTACTACAGCATAAACGCTTTACATGTGTTCTATTCCACACGTTATACTCAATTACGAACAGCATTAACCATCCACATTTTCTAATATGATCAAACACAAACAAACATTATTTATGAAAATATGAATCAATTGTGACTTACCTAATGCAATAAAACAGTTCAGACATCATTTCAGAAAAATATTGACAACGATGGTTTAGATTAACGATAGCGACACGATTAACATGTGGCTCACATCTCTCTCTTCAATGAGCTGGCGCGCATGTGACGTCAGCACCCATCGACGCAATGCTTTATTATTTTCGTCCTTCAGCGAAAACAAAATAATAAATAAAATAAAATAATACATATGTCTGAACATTTTATGTATTAGGCAAGAAAAAAAAAATATATAATTCACAACAAACAAAAAAAAATAATCATACATGAAAATACATAAGAACACAGCCTCAATTAATTGGGTGGGTTACATCGCCATCACGTGCTATGGTAAATGTCCTCTTGAAGTCATGATAACGAGCTCATCTCATTCAAATTTTGACTTAATAGGATGTAGGCTACATGTCCAATTTTTTGGATCATCCCGGAATTCCAACTACAGTTCACTGCATCCTGCGGTGGACATCCAACCCGGCCCATCCAAGTGTGACATCAGAAGCCACGCCTATGTCAAATTACGTCACCAAAACGTCTTTCGATTTGTTGTGCACACGTGCAAAATTACGCTGCTTCCTTTGTCGGAAATATGTTTACGGTTGTTGTTGCCATGTCGGTAAGTAAAAATAAACTTTTTACTTATCCTAATCAAGTAAGCGTACTGTTAAAGGGGTCATGACATGAGAAACCAAATTTGCCTTGATCTTTTGGTATATAAGAGATCTATGTACAATTAAAACTTCCTGCAAGTTTCATAGCTTAAGACGTCCTCCCCATTATAAACGAAGCATTTATTTAATCAAGCTCTAAATACAGCTCGTTCTGGATCCATGGTTAGAAGTGACGTCACGGTGTGAAGTGACGTACCAGTCGTTTGCATATGACCGCCTCCAGCGCAGGACAACTACGCCTCATTTCGCATCATCTCTCTCTCTCCCTCCCTCCCTCCCTCCCTCCCTCGCGCATATGAATCAAAATCAATTGAGAATTGACACGATGGTAAAAGATTGGAAGACCGAAGTTTCACGTGGTGGAGCATTGTGTAGTCTACATGTGATACAAAATGATTATTGTTAATAATTTATGCAGAAGCAGCACTGACGTTAGCCAATCATAACAGTGGGCGTTAACATTGAACTCTTAAAGGGGAAACGCCCCCAAAACAGACTGTTTGAATCAGAGGTGAGAAACAGGGTGGGAAAAGGTCATAAATCACTACATTTTAAAAGTTTTTTTGTACAAAAAACTATAGTAATACTATAATTGCACCTAAGGGAACATAATAAAACAAAACAAAAAACCATGTCATGACCCCTTTAACTTTCGAGCCAAAGTTTTGCCTGAAATAGAATTAACAACTTAACGATAGCTGGGTTAAAATGTTTGGTCTAATCACTTAGCCTATCACTTACAATCCTTGCACAGTAACTTGCTGCCCCACTAACTTATCTGTGTCCTGCAACATATCACTCTGCCTGGAGTCTATCTATCTATCTATCTATCTATCTATCTATCTATCTATGGTAAATTGTGAATTTACAGACTATGGGCAAGTATTGTGAATCGTGATGTCAAAAGATTTGTTTATTTATTTGACATACAATATATTGAGATATAGATGGTCCAGTGTACTTACAACAAAAGGGGAGGCCACAGAATGTTGAATGTTTTGAATGACTTGAGTGCTTTGAGTGGTTGAAAAGACTAGAAATATGCTGTATTTATATTTTTAACAGGTGTGTGACGAGGACATTAAGTGGATGTTCGTAAGGGACATGGGTACAGAGCAGTGTTGTGCTAGTTACTAAGAAATAGTAACTAGTTACAGTTACTAGTTACTTCATTAAGAAAGTAACTCAATTACCTTGTTGATTACTTACACCAAAAAGTAATGCATTACTGTTAAAAGTAACTTTTGAGTTACTTTTTTAAAGAACGTTCATTAATGTTCCCATTAATGCCCTTTTATTATATATGGTCTATACAAACACAAAACTGACTTAAACAGAAAGCAATTTTTAAACACTGTTTTATTTAAGTCAGACCAGCACAAACTGAATATATCACAAGGATTTCTGAAATAAATAACAAAACGAGCTGAATAATCAAAAACTAGTGGCTTCTGCATCATAAAAGCTGTTGTGTTGAGCCCTTAAAAATGTTATTTTCATAGCTTAAGTATGAAAACTATTAACAATGTACAACATAAAACATTTTGAAATAAATAAATGAAAGCAATCTGAATTATTCAGAATCAATTTGGAGAAACTCAGCACCAAAATAACTGCTATTATTGACAAACATAAATATGCATTAAAAAAAACATAAAAAATATAAATGCTGTTTAAATATTAAATCTATGAGCAATTTTCAACCCCAACCACAAATTAAGAGTTGCATGTCACCAACTTATGTAAAATAAGCTGTGTGTATTCAAAGTGCAAAATCTGATGTTGTATATGTCCATAAAAATGTAAAAACAAACAAACAAACAGCATTTTTCCTAGCAATACAATGTAATGCTTTTTATAATGCATAAAATTAGTGTTCTAAGATATAACAGAAATGTCACTGTGGCTACTAAACTAACCATTATTTTAAACAAACAAATATTTTTAATAACAAATGTGTGCTTATTTATTTGAAACAACAAAAGGTGCTTATAGCAAGGACCTGAATGAACGTTTAAGTTGAGTTTTACCCTTCAAACCAGTGGTTGTACCGCATGAGAAGAAGTCTCTCAAACCTTTGGTCAGACAGCTTGTTCCTCTTTGGAGACAGTACCAGACTTCCCAGGCTAAAAAGTCTCTCTACAGGTGCACTGGATGGAGTAGCTGCATTTTTCGAACCTTTATTGTGGGAAATTGTTTAAGAATCTCCATCCCTGTTTCGGCTGTTCTCAAGTAGGTAATTACTTCAGTTTCCACAGTGCTGAAGGTATCATCAGCCTCCTCAAAACAGAAAAAGTCCTGCACATTATAGGAGCTTGAGTCTGGTGTTGTCGGAGACACAGGCATCTTGGCTGCTTGCTGTACAGGGCCAGGGCGAGGGATGAGCTTGTGACACTCTGCTGCCAGCATTCCTTTGACCATCTCTTTCTTCCTCTGGTCTCTCAACCATCGCAGTTTGAACATAGGAAGTGTGACAGCTGCCAGTATTGCATCGTTGCTTTCCAAGATGGATGCAAATCGTGTTTTGATTGCCTGCAAAAAAAAAGAAAAAAAAACACAGTGACACAGATATTAGAATGAGTGAAAGATTCCCTCTATGTACATTATACATCTATAGTAGATTTTTGAACTATAGATATGAGTTATAAAATAATTTATTTAAACATCACAAAAACACACACATTAAGAAACTGAAAATATATGTGCAACTGATTGGACAAAACTAAAACTTTATTTTGCAAAAAAGGAATTATGGTATTATTACTGTTTATTTTTCATCCAGTTGGTAGGTGCAGTACTGTGTGTGTGTGTGTGTGTGTGTGTGTGTGTGTGTGTGCGCGTGTGTGTGAATAGAAAATTAAATTATGTTGTGCACTTTACATTCTTTCCATTTCTTAGGCTATATTGGTGCTTGCCCAGCTAAAAATATTAATGTTTACATCTATAAACTTCTTTTGAATATTGATGAATGTTTCTTACCTGAACTATGGCATCAGGTAGGCCAGTTGCAATAATCAGGCCTTCTTTTATCTCCAGTAGCTTCGACATCAAAACTTCTATTGTGGGCAGGAGGGTGCCATAGTAACAATTTTCTTCTCCTTGCAGGATATCAAGAGCAACTGTGAGAGGCTTCATGATGGCACAGTATTTCCTCAGAAACTGAAACTCCCTCTCACCAATACATTTTAGCTCTAAACGATTAGAGATTGTACACAAGTCAGTCATGGGTATTTCAACTATTCTTGCCACAGCATCATAAAATGAATTCCACCTTGTGGAGCATGGCACAAGCAGTTTTTTGCCAACCAAATCACCCACTAACTCTGAAGCCAAAGTTGACCGGCTAGCCCTACTCCACAGTGCTGTGCACTTGGCGGTAGCACTTCTGTAAATTGCTTTAGTCCCAGGATTTGAAAGCAGCCACTTGTCCACATCAGAGCATTAAATTAAGTTAAGTGTGTGAGAGGCACACCTCAGGTGTGGTGGTAAAACAATCCCCTCCTCTGTGGAGGTGTCAAGCACGTCTGCAACATTTGTGAAGGTAACCTCTTCATCGTCTTCATCATCGTCAGAGAGCGATTCAGGCTGATACATTTGGAAGGCTTTTACAAAGTTAGAGCCGTTATCAGTAACCGTAGCTGTAACTTTCGTTGACAGTCCATATAATGAATGAATGTGATCGGTCTCAGCCGCAATGACATCATACGTGTGTCTACCTTTTATCCTTTTACAGGCCAACGCAACTTTCTGGTGTTGAAGAGTAGCGGTGTTTATCCACTGGGCTGTCATGCCTAGGAAGCTTTTGTTGTGGACAGACCAAATGTCTGCAGTGGTCGCGATGTAGTCTAGCCCCTCAAATCTCATCTTCAGTTCACTTTCCATGTTTGAATATTCTTTATCCAAGTAGTTGGATAAAGTTTTTCGTCCCATTTGCTGTGTGCCGCTGACGCCTGAACATGTTATCATGCCAACGAGCTGCCTGAACGCCGGAGACTCCACAGTAGAAACAGGCTGCATGTTTTCAACAACATACAGTGCAATAGCTTTGTTGATCTGTCCCTGGCTGTGGCTATTAATAACAGTCCGGTTAAAATCTAGTCGCTGTTGTTTGGCTGGAGGGGCTTGACTCACTTCGAGTGTGTCTACTGACACCGGGTTAGCTTCTAGCTTTGTCGAGGCATGTCGTTTCTGGAGGTGCTTCGACAGATTGGAGTTGCTGTTTTTAGCAGTAGATAGGACATTCGAACCAGAAAGACACAGCTTACATTTCACTAAAATATTTTTGTCTTTATGCTGAACTAAAGTGAAATAATGAGCATATTTCCACTTTGAAAAACTCGTCTTGCTCTCGCCTTGACTCGCCATGACTGCCGCGCATACTTGAATAAACGGTAACACGCCCACAGTGCGTCTGCGTGTTTACAGTGGTTGGCATCCACCAATCCTACAATGCGTCGCTGCTGTAAACAGGTTAGGCTGTAAGCTACACTTCAGCCAAAATTAATTCATTTAAAAAGTAACGGACAACGCATCATATGGTAACGGTAACGGAGTTAATTTATTTAAAAAGTAATGCGTTACAGTATTAGTTACTGTCAAAAGTAACGCGTTACTGCCCAACACTGGTACAGAGCCACCCTGAGTTATTCCGTGGGGAGGTGACCGAGCCTGCCTTTCTCCGGATGGACAGTGCCAATCAGCAGAATGCCATCAAAGACTACCAGGGAGGAGAATCAGATAAAGCAAGGGATGTCTTTTTATTTGTCTTTTTAGTGTACGGAGGATCTGGACACATTCATATCAAATTGTCTTGATGAACAAGGCCTGAAGGTCCATGCCATGTTCCGTGAATAGTCAGAGCAAGGAATCTCTCTATGTAGCTTGTGTGATTGTGTACATATAGAGAGCTGTCCATCCAATCATGCAACTGTTCAAACTGATTGTTGCAACATGTTTTGTTGAACATATTTGTTTTGTAAAATAAATAAAAAAATACACAATAAATTAAGGGGTGATGTCTTTAATTAATCAATTTCATGTTACTTAAATAATCTATCAATGCAAGTGTCACGGTGTGGATTCATGTCTTGTTCCTGTTTGTCTTGTGTTCCCCCCATTATTGTGTATTTGGTTTAGTCCTGTCTAGTTTTCCCGCTCCTCGTTTGTGTTCATGTTTTCCACCTGTGTTAATTTGCCCAGCTGTGTCTTGTTTCACTCACCCGGTCCTCTGTATTTAAGACCTGTGTTTTAGTTCAGTCCTTGTGAGTTCTTGATGTTGTTGCTTTAGGGGGCTTTCACACTGGCAGTTTAGTTCGGAATGGGGCACGGTTCGCATGAAAAATCGCTAATGTGAACGCTGTCATGGGACCCGGGTGCGCACTGAGGTACCGAACCCGAGACTACCTGGAGGAGGTGGTCTGAGTTCGGTTGCTCCCGAACCGTGCCGTGGCTCGCGTGAATGTGAATGCAGCACGGACTCGGGTGCGCACTTGTTCAGGAAGTAAAGTGACCTGCGCATGTGTTTTAGCTGATTATAATGTATTTAGTTAAATAAAACACATGTAAGGGATGATAGTGTTGTTGATTTACCTTGGATACACTGAGCCTGCATTGTATTCGCGCACATCGCGTGGAATCAGGGCAACACATTTTTTAATCCACTGTCTCCTCAAGAGTCCGTTTGCAAGCAGCAGAAAGCCATCTTATGTGACGAACACTCACAGTAAACCTGTATTGTTCACTCAACTGCGCATAATAGCACCGAATTAATAAAAAACACAACATATTGACCCACGTTCTGTTTTCTATAATGCGCTGTGCACGTTTGCGATGACGTAAGATGCACGCAAACGCACCAGGGTTCGATAGAATCAAGTTGAGTGTGAAACCAGACCAACGCTGCGGGGGGCGCCGGGAACAATCGCGCTCGGGCTCGGACCGCAGCAAACGAGCCCAGTGGAAAAGCCACCTAAGTGTTCCTGTCCTGAGTCCCGTGTTCCTTTGTTTCACCTGTTATTTTATTAAATAAGCTGCATTTGGATTCTCTCTCTGCTTCATTCCTGCCTCAGCATAACAGCAAGCAATCTATGTATTGTATATGTAGCCAACTGCATATTGAGAACTGTCGATATTCAAAATCATTCAAATGTTCACACTTTATAAGTGGATTATATCCTTAGAAAATTAAATGAAAATGATAAATTAATGAAAATATGTTCAGCGTGACTTTACAATACCAATCTAATTGTACATTAAAATTAATACATTTAAAATTTGTCTTGGGTTGGTCAAACTTGATCATAATAAATGTGAATTTATCTCATAACTTAAATTAATAAGGTAAGGTATAAAGGTTTTTATTAACAATTAGCCTAACTTTAATCAACCGGTTTATTATATTATTTTAATTCCATATATTTTAATTATATATTTTACCGTTTCTGTTTTGATGATGAAATTAGCTCTGTAGATTATACACTAGATTTAATTTGATGTGCCATTTTAGTCTAGACATCCTTTACAAAAAAATTTTATTAGTAGAACGAATTTTTTTTTTATATAGGCAATTTTTTATTATGTAGATTGTGTATATTTTACAAAATAACATATTACAAAATACAAATGAACTTAAACACACAAAAACAAATTTGTTCATGACGTGAACCACGTAGATAGAACTTCACTGACTCCACTGACAAGTTAATTTCATATAAATAAATAGACATAAATTAGGCCTAAGCCTAGTACTTAACCAATTTATTTATTTATCTTTTGTCATACTATTGCCTACCCTGAGCTGTGTCCTTGAAAACACTTCATACAGTATACAGTAAATGACACAATCTAACACGTGTTTTTTTTTTTTTTTTTTTACATTCTCTTTATTACATTTTCTACATTGGCACATACTCACCCAAAAAAAAAACAAAAAAAAAATTCACTTTGCCGAATACAGTGTGCAAAAATTTTCTTGTAAACAATTAATATTTTAATACATAAAGTAAAGATATAGGAAAAAAAAAAAAGGGGTGGTGGGGGGTGGGAAGTAGTGGTAGTAGTGTGGTTAAGGTTCAATTATTGCTGTCTTATTAAAATAATGAATAAAGGGTTTCCATACTGCAAAAAAATTATCAGTCTTATTTTTTAAGGAAAATCTAATCTTTTCTAGTTGAAGGTGGTGCATAACATCTCTAATCAGGGCAGAGCAGCTTGGTGAATTTTGTTTCCAGTTGAGCAAAATCAATCTACGTGCCAAGAGTGTGACAACTCCAAGCACAATACACTGTTTTTTAGACAGCTCCACACTGTCACTATTGACACCAAAAATAGCCATAACTGGGTCTGGGTCTAGTGGTTTTCCCAATACCTTGGACAGTAATTGAAAAACTGAAATCCAGTAATTACGAATATTAGGACACTTCCAAAACATATGTCCTAGTGATGCTCATGTTTGACTGCATCTATCGCATAATGGGTCCACCGAGGAGAACATCCTAGAGAGCTTTAATTTAGACAGATGAAGTCTATGTAAGATCTTGAATTGTATTAAACCGTGTCTAATACACAAAGAAGAAGAGTGAACCCGCTCCTGTGCTTCTTCCCATTGCCAGTCTGTAATATCTATTCCAAGGTCCTCCTGCCATGCTGCTCTTATATGTTCTATATAAATAAATAAAGAAATAAATTTTGGAAGGAACGTATCCCTTTTTTGAACCAGGTCTGAAATATTGGATCAATTTGGGAAGGGAGAAAAGAATGATTTGCAGTTAATGGGCTTAAAATAGAGCATGCCTGCCAATTGAAATGCCTTCTTATCTGGTTCCAAATTTTGAGTGAGTTGGAAACCACTGGATTACTCAGTCGAGTTGAACGGGGGGCAGAAAAGGCTGAATAAATTAAAGCTGGCCATGAGGAAGGTGAGCATGACTTATTTTCCATATCGCACCACTCTATCGACCCCTCCTGTATGCCAAATGAGAGCGCTCTTATATTACATGCCCAGTAATACAGCTGGAAATGAGGCAGGCCCATCCCACCCTTCGGTTTAGTCCTCTGTAGATATATCTTCTTGATTCTGGGGGTCTTATTATTCCAAATAAATTGGGTAACTATCCTATCCAAATTTTTTTTAAATTATTTATTAATATAAGCTGGGATACACTGGAAAATAAATAAATATTTGGGCAAAATACTCATCTTCACCATATTAATGCGACCTGCTAAAGAAATAAAGAGATTAGACCACTTCTTAAAAATGTGTTGGGTATATTCATATAGTTTCAGAAAATTTTCTTTAAAAAGGGTAGAATTTTTTTTAGTTATGGTGATCCCTAGGTATTTAAATGAGTTCACTATTTTAAAAGGGAAAGAGGAAAGTGTTTCGAATTGGGCCTTGGGGTTGATTGGGAATATAACACTCTTAGAAAAGTTAATCTTGTATCCTGAGATTTTCCCAAATTTATCTAAGATTGACATTATAGTTGGCACTGATTGTGAGGGGTTGGAAATATAAACTAACAGGTCATCAGCGTATAGTGATACTTTGTGTTCTTTTCCCCCTCTCCTTATTCCACTATAGGCTGTAGATGCACGTAGAGAAATTGCTAGGGGTTCTATTGCTAAAGCAAATAGCAGGGGTGAAAGAGGGCAACCCTGTCTCGTAGAACTAGTTAATTGAAAATAACTAGAGTTATTATTGTTTGTTTGTATAGAAGCTTGGGGGTGGGCATAAAGGAATTTAACAAATGAAATAAAGTTGGGGCCAAAACCAAATTTTCCCAAAGTGGCGAAGAGGTAATCCCACTCAACACTGTCGAAGGCCTTCTCTGCATCCATGGAAATAAGTACCTCGGGCCGAGTGGGATTGGTGTTTGTTGTGTAAATAATATTTAATAGCCTTCTAATGTTAAAAAATAGGAGGCGATTTTTGATAAATCCTGTTTGATCCGTGGAGATCACAGATGGAAGAACTTTTTCGAGACGAGTGGCCAAAACCTTGGCCAGTATTTTGTTATCAACATCAAGAAGACTGATAGGTCTATAAGAACCAGGGTCTAAAGGATCTTTATCTATCTTATGTATTAAAGAAACGTTTGCCTGATAAAATGTTGGTGGTAAACAGCCTTTCTCAAGTGATTCATTGAAAACCTCTAGAAGCAATGGTGAGATTTGATCTCTAAAAGATTTATAAAACTCGGTTGTGAAACCATCAGGACCTGGGGACTTTGAACATTGCATGTTGGTGTAGAGTATGAACCGGTCGATTTTGGGGAATTTGTATACAATAATTCATAATTATTCATACAGGTTTGGACCAGATCAACTTTACATTTTAATAAATCTCCCGGTAAGGGATGATATGTCCTGTTACCTGCATGCATGTGAATCCTTGCGATTAACCACAAGTTGATTGCAATTAATTACACGGACCACATTTCACAAAACAGGTAAAATGAATTAGCTCAATTAATTTATAGAGTTTAGGAAAATTAATTCTGTGGCCACAAGAATTAGCTTTCCCGCCCTATAAACAAATACTCTTTAAGGTATATTTTATTTGTAAAGCTCATAGCTTTGATCTAGACATTTCAGGGACCGGAATTATGAGCAGACACAGTAAGTCAATCAAACTGAGTATAATGAATTTACTAATACAGAACTACTTATGCATTTACTACGGTTACATGGGATATATGTATTTACAAACATAATAAACAACAAAACACGATAAGGCATCGATGAACGAGAAATGCATAGAGACAGAGAGAGAGAGAATTTTTAGAAAGTTGCAGTTATGCACGAGGGAGTTTTAGAGAGACCCTAGGATCTTTCTAAATAGCAAATTCACATAGACACGGAACTTTGAGAGACAACAAGACTTCAACACATCTTAAAAGCGTGATCAAACACGGATACTTGCACAGGTAGGTAAACTCTTTGCATGGCTGGTGAAGAAGCATGTGTGTGTCTCTCGGTCCTGCGTGTCACATGGTCACATGCGCGTGTTTCTCCTTCAAAGCGAGCGAGCGCTCGTTTAAAGGTCCCTTGTAGATGAATTTGCTGAAGAGATTTGTCACGCGGTGTTCTTTTCACTCGTAGATTGGAATTAAACACGGAGACTTATCTAAGACTGAAAAACATAAACTAAACTAGAAACAAAACAAAAGAAAGAGATCCCCAAAGGGGACTCACGAAGGAATCGCATCCAGGCAAGAGTGAGAGAGTAAGACAAGAGGGGTAGTTTTTTGTGTGGATGCAATTTATAGCCTTAGAGAATGTGTCCCACCTCTCATTGGCTCGACCAATAAGAAGGGTAGAAGTTCCAGGCGGGAAAGTTGCTCTGTCATTGATTTACGAGTCTTTGTCCTAAACGTGGACTGGTTTCTGATGAAGAGGACTAGGGAAGATTCTTGTAATACTAATATGTTGTATCATATTTCATATATACCAACATATCATATGCACACTCTTTCCAATCTCCAAAGTACCAATTTATCAAAACCAAACATGGTATAGGTGAGGTTTGGTTAACCATAGTTTGCATAGTTTGAAACATTAAGTATTAGAGTTTAAATGAAAACAAACCATGAGATGGAACATTTGATACATGGCAATACATTTATCACATAGTTATATATATATATATTGAATCAAGCTAGTGGTACGTATGATTATGTTTAAATGTTGTATATTGTGTGTGTGTCTGTGTGGCGGATAATCATGTTTTATTTATTTATTTATTTTACCAGGAGGCGTGACGGTGCATAGCACCGCAGCTGCATCGCACAACAACGCTGGTTCATCTTCACGCGAGAGCTCGGACACGCTCGACCTCGGTAAATGTTAAATGTTGTTACATCCGTGTTTAAACAGTGTTGTGGATGTGTAAAAATGTCTTATCTTCTTTGTGTTTTTTGTTTTTACCAGGGCCGAAGCGAGTGACTATCTCTGCGTTAGTGCATACAGCTCGGGGCGACAGCGCGAGCGCTAACATTACACCCAGGGTTCTCAAGTATCACGCATTGGCCGTGAGACACACGCAATTCAACCAGTTCACACGCTCACACGCCACACTGTGTATTTCTCACGCTGAAAAGGCAATGCCAACCAAGTTGTCCTGCAAGCTTTATATATAACGTTGTATACGAGGCGCAGGCACACAGTGGAGTTTCCTGCCTCCAGCACGTATCTCGGCCAGATTGCGTTCGTTACGAAGCAACATAGATGCGCGAACATACGGAAGTTGACGGAACATTCTCGGCCACTGTACGTTCGTTTCGTTATAAGCAACAACATCGCGCGAACACGCGTCGTGATCCGATGGTCGTGATGGAGAAGGTAATTTGGAAGAAAGCTCGTCTAACATTTTTCTAGAACAATTAATATATATAGCCCATCATATACATTATTATTGATGCATAAAAAACTCTACATCTAGGCTACTTTGCAACCAGGCCAGAAGCTTTGGCTCTGTTTAGCTAGCTTATGTTATCTGAAACTAAAGGAAATGTTAGTGGGTATGGAAAGGAATGAAGATGTATTTCTTCATTTTATTTATAATTATATATTATACTGTATTAATAGTATTTCTAGTTACATTAAGGCTACATGTATTAAAGCAGAGTGCTCTGGGTAATATTTGATATCCTGTCAAAACATAGCCTACATTAATCATTTTGCATTTGTATTTTTCAAAGATGTCAGGGAAAAAGCAAAAATATATTTTATCTTTAAAATCTTTTAAGATTTTATCTTTAAGACTAGACACATTCAAAATGCAAAAATATTTGTTTTTCCAAACTGGAGCAATTTGTTATATTTTTGTAATTTTAGTATATTTGTAATTTTTAAATATAACATTAAAGAGTATATTTGATGTGATGAATTGCTCTGTCATTTATCCGATTTACCAGTTGTTATAATTTCAATTTGTGCTGGTTAATTATGAACAATGGGTAAAAAAGGGGGGCGGGGATGGACGGGGGCGTGGCTCCATTATGGCTCCTCCCCTAACCGCACGTGATCTCACTCCAAGCTTTTGATCAAACTTGAGAACCCTGATTACACCCCTTGGTAAACTGCTTTTGTAATTCGTATTTATCAAACATTTATATTAGTATACGGTGTTATGGTTTGTTGAATTATTTTAAAACTTTAACATGTGCATTTCCAGAAGGAATATCAAACGTGGTGAGTGCGGTTGGTGTGTCTGAATGTGCGAACGATGCAGGCAAGGATGGTTTGGATGGCATAGCGACAAGACCGAAAAATAGGCTTAAACGGAAAGCTGCTGTGTTGTTCCATGCGGACGCAAAAGCTTCTGCTGATGGTTCTTCGAGAGACGTAGGCCTACCACAGACAGCCGCCGCGAAGAAACCAAGACGATCAGCTGTTAAAAGTAAATAATGAACAAAAGATGCTGGATTGTTTTCTGTTCACAGTAAATCAGGTAGATAAATTGGATATGTGTGTGGTATTTTTTTTATTTTTTATTCAGACGTAATCGTGAGAGATTGAATGTTTTTATACAGTGCCAATACGTTATTTTAGTGCTGTTGTTAATATACACATTTTAATTGTTGGTGAAAAAAAATAAACAAACTTTATTCACATTTAGCATTTGTTTATAATTTTAACTGACTCCTATGGTCAACTGTGTAAAAGTGTAGACATGGTGATTTTTTAGCCTATAGCACCCTCTATAGGGAATGTTCTAGTATTACAGTGTCTGATTCATAGATGTTAGTCTGGTCTTATTTGAGTGTTTGTTCATATTTGTCACCCCAGATATAGGGTGTTATAGTTTGGTATTTTTAACATTAAAAACAATACGACTAATAACTGATTTTTTTTTTAATTTGATTTAATTTCTTAGTCTTAGAAAATATAATAATATTAGTTTTGTTGTTATAATATTAACACACATCTGTACTAACTTGTTGTTTTCACTCCTTTCTTCTTCTTAACAGAGGTGGTCGTAGTTAACAGTGCAGTTCCGGATATAAATGATGTTCAGAGCTGGACTGATGGCTTGATACAATCGTGGGATGATTGTGTATTTACAAACGCCCCTAAAGAAACACCGCAGTCTGTCCCATCCAGCAAACGTGTGGTGACCGTGGAAGAACCTGACCCTGAAGAGCTGCCTTCAAATCAGGAGGCTTACAGACGGGAAACACAACGCAATAAAGACAATCAACACATAGCCGGACTGATACAGGACTCTGTCAAGACCGCATTGAATGCCTTCGAGGTACGTTTTGACAAACGCCTTAATGCAATTGAGAGACGTTTAGATGCCTATGAGGCTGCACAACAACAACAAGGTATCTGGATTAAACAAGGCCTAGCAGCACAGCGGTTACATAGTGGGGCTATCCAAAAAGTAGCCGGAGAACAATGCATGATTGTGGATTTGTTAAAGCATCTTGTGCTCACGCTTAAAAAGAAACAGGGGTGAGTTGTGAACATTTTATATATTTTGTATTGTTTGTTTAATTCACACTATTTTTTTTTTGTTACACAGAGGATGTGATTTTAGCATGACTGTATTGGGTGGGTGATTGGTTAGGTAGTTTTTCTTTCTATCTTTTTTCACTGTATGGACACGGGGGTTTATCATCCATAGTTTTTAAATGTGCGACCACCTGTGGTTTTAAATAAATAAAATAAAAAAAGATCTGATTTAAAAATGTCTAAACGTTGTCGGGAGCCAGATGGTTTTGATCAGGGTCCGGTAGCTAGGTTTAGACGAAACGATGGTAGTGTGGTGCCCCTTGAACAGTGCAGTAACGCAGAAACATTGCTCTATTTAATACAGACTGTGGAGGATATGAATAGGTCTGAGTCTACAACTGATACGTTGGTAGAATTATTAAACATTGTGAGATCAATGTCCGATGATGATCCTGAACCAAATAATGATTTTGAACATGTTGTAAATACCCAACAAACAGGAGAGGTGTCAGAACCTCCTCCAGAACCAAATTCTGCAATTGATCATCTTGTGTCTTTTCACCAGTCAGGAGAGGGCCCTGGTACTCGGGCACACCACACACTCAACCCTGATGCACCCAACATGGGTCTCACAGATAGAGATATAGAATCACTTGTAACAGTGGGTGGCGATGTTAGTGGGTACACTGTACTGCCACGAGCTCGGTTCAACGGTCTGGAAATCCACAGGCTTATAAACCTTCGTGAGATTTCGTCCACAGATTTAGCAGCCTACACCGTGTTTTTACATGACACACTTTCTGAAATTGTGGAGTTTTCCAGACTGTTAGGCGGAGACGGGTGTTTAATCAGCATCACGTTGAGGGGGTCGAGTTTGACATCAGATGTTAGTACGCTTTTGACGGGTAGCAATGGTTATAGTGTAGATCTATTTATAAACGATCTTGAAAAAATAATGCAGAGCAAACGTCCAGTTTGATGAGAGATTGAATTTAAGACTGTCGATAGCGAGAAGTAAACATGGCGGTGCTTATCGAAAGATCTGTGATCTTGCCAACAATGAAGTGATTACCAAAAACAGACTTAATCTGTTCTGTCCAACGGATATTTCAAACAATCTTTGTTTTGCAATCTGTCTGGCACATTTCCTAAATCCACAGAAACCACACATAGAGCTAGAGTCTGTAGGATCTTCATTGCAGAAGTCAGCTGGCTATGTTGACCAACACAAAATAGCGTTTAATGACATCAGACGGTTTGAACAGATGCTGAACGTTAAAATAGTTGTCTTCTATCGTTCTGATACGGGTGTTTTGGAGAAGTATACAAACACCGACGATCCGCATCCTAAAACAGCATTTTTGTACCTGCATGACGATCACTATTTTATGATTAAAAATCTACGTCCATTTATTGGCACCCCATACGTGTGTGAGTTCTGCTACCAAGGGTTCACATGCAGAAGAGATCAGAGATGTCGGTACATCTGCGATGTCTGTAATGACCCGGAATGTCATAAACAACCCAAAAAGCCAAAACATTGCGGTGACTGTCTGTGCTACTGTAAGTCTGACTATTGTTTTGAGATGCATAAAAAACCACCTCGAGGTATGCAATATGCGCAGTGCGACGTGACTAAATATTGTAGTAAATGTAATAGACGTTACCATGTCAGCGGTACTAAACCCAAGCCCCATAAATGCCCTGCAGATCGTTGTGTGCACTGTGGTGAGAGTTTGGTTACCGATGGTGTGCATCAATGTTTTATCCAACCAGTTAAGCCGGAGCTGCCGAACGATCGTTACATTTTCTACGATTTTGAGACCCGTTATGAAAACGGTAAACATGTTGCCAATTTTGTATGTGCTATCACGTTTAATGGTGAGGAATTTGTGGCTGAAGGGCCCGATTGTGTGGATCGTCTCGTTAAAAAATTCAGACAACCACGTTACCTTAATTACACATGGATTGCGCACAACGCATCGGGATTTGATAATTTCATTCTTCTGGAATTCTTTACTAAGATGGGGATTGCTCCTAAAATCACAATGCAAGGCTGCAGGCTAATCTTAATGTATGACACAGCTTTCAGGCAACGTTTTATTGATTCGTACTCCTTCATCCCCATGCGTCTGGCCAAGACACCCGCTGCGTTTAATTTGACTAATGCAGAGAAGGGTTATTTTCCGCACCACTTTAACCGCATTGAAAATGACAACTACATAGGCCCGTACCCTGACAAGAAATTTTACGGGTATGCGACAATGTCGAAGACAGGGCATCGTTTGATGATTGGTACAATACCATATCTGACAAAGTGTTCGATTTTAAAAAAGAACTGGCGCTTTATGGTAAAAACGATGTCGTTTTGCTGAGGGATGCTTGTCTGAAGTACCGCGACAAATTCATTTTGTGTACAGGTCTTGATCCATTTAATTACACCACTTTGGCTGCCACATGTATGGCTACGTATAAAACACACTACATCCCAAAAGACACAATAGCTCTGACACGTAACAATGCGTACACCAACCAGAACAAGACTTATTCAAACATCTCAATTGAATGGCTTGAGTTTGTCCGAAAATCGCGGTCCATAGATGTCCAACATGCCCTTAACAGCGGTGAGGCGTCATTTGGGAAATACTATGTGGACGGGTTCTATGACGATGGTGATGTGAAAAAAGCATTCGAATTTCTCTGGTGTTTTTTTCACGGGTGCGAGCGTTGTTATAACCCCAATGATATAAACCCGTTATCAAAAGTGTCTTATGGTGTTCTGAGAAGACAATGTGATGACAAGATTGAAATTTTGGAGCGGGCGTACGGTCTTCAAGTCGAGGTGATTTGGGAATGTGATTGGGACCGCGCTAAACATACCGACGCAGCAGTGATGGATTTCATGTCCACTTACAAACACACTGAAAGATTGAAACCACGTGAAGCTCTATTCGGCGGCCGTACCAACGCATTAAAACTGTACCACAAAGTTGCGGAGGGAGAGCGGATTAGGTATGTTGACTTTACATCACTATATCCCTACTGCCAGGCTCGAAAATGCTACCCAATTGGGCATCCCGAAATAATACACAAGGATTTTCAAAACATTGAAGATTATTACGGACTCGTCAAGGCAACAGTCCTTCCGCCACGGAAGTTGCTTCACCCCGTACTACCTTATAGGACCGGTGGTAAGTTAATGTTTCCTCTTTGTAAGACATGTGCTGAACAGCAGAACCAGACACACCCGTGTGTGCATACTAATGAGCAAAGAGCTATTCATGGGACCTGGGTTAGTATTGAGCTGTTAAAAGCCATTGAGAAGGGTTATGTAGTGACACAAATCGATGAGGTCTGGCATTTTCCCCAACGATCTGAAACGTTGTTTTGTGACTATGTTAAAACATTTTTACAGTTCAAACAGGAGAGTTCAGGGTTTCCGAAAGATGTTGTGACTGATGCCGACAAAGAATCTTATGTTAGAGATTACTTTGAGAAAGAAGGGATTAAGCTGAATCTGGACAAGATCGAGTTTAATGCAGCACGCAGATCCATTATGAAGCTACTTCTTAATTCATTATGGGGGCGCTTCTCCATGCGCGAACAGCTGCCCACAACCGAAATACTTACAGACCCTGAACAGTTTGCCCGATACATTTTTGGCATAGAGTATGAACTCAAGCATTTCTCATTTGTGTCAGACACTGTTGCGATCGTTCAGTGGGCTTATGCAAATGGGAAAGGGGTGCAGACCCGCGACATTAACGTCTTTCTTGGGGCTTTTACAACAGCCCACGCACGGCTAGAGCTTTATGAGCTTATGGACAGGTTGGGTGATAGACTGCTCTATTGCGATACCGATAGCGTTATTTTCACATCTAAAGATGGTGAATATGAGCCCCCACTAGGCCCATACCTTGGTGACCTTACTGATGAAGTTGGGGATGGAGACCACATTGTGGAGTTTTGTTCGAGCGCCCCAAAAAGTTACGGGTATCGTACTGCTAAGGGCAAGGTCTGTATGAAGGCCAAAGGTATCACTCTGAACGCCGTAAACTCCGAGACCATTTGGCTAGACTCGTTAATTGGTCTTGTTGAACAGTATGTGAGGGGACGGGACGATGGTGATTACATTCTCGCATACAACGACAGTATAGTGAGGAATAAAAAGCAGGTCACATTACACAACAAGTCAGTTGTGAAAAAAATTAAAGTTGTGTACAACAAACGCGTTTTGCTGCCAGACCTAACCACACTACCATATGGCTACTGACAACGTTTTTGGTCATCGAGGGGTGTTAGCCTCAGACGGTTTTGATTTCAGATTACAACACCCATTTTCATGTGTTTTAAGTGGTCCTAGCTCAGGAAAAACATTTTTTTGTAAAAATGTTGTTGGAAAATGCTAAAAGTGTAATATCTAAAAATATTGAAAACATTGTGTACATTTATGATTGTTGGCAGCCTTTGTATGACGAATTGTTGAAACTGTATGATATTAAATTTATTGAAGGTATCCCGCAGACCCTGAATGATGATCGTTTGTTCCCCACCAACAAGACAAATTTTTTTGGTATTGGATGATGTTATGAAAGATGCTAGTAGCAATTCAGAAGTTGAACGTTTGTTTACCAACTATGTGCATCATAGAAGCTTGAGTGCATTGTATATTGTACAAAACTTGTTTTTTCATGGTAAATCCAGCAGGACCATCAGCTTGAACACAAATTATTTGGTATTGTTTAAAAACCCCAGAGACAATACCCAAATTAATGTGTTAGCCCGTCAGATGTACCCCAGAAACACACATTTTTTCATGGACTGTTATGAAAATGCAACCAGCATTCCTTTCGGGTACCTTTTGATTGACTTTAAAGCAAAAACACCAGAGCAGTACCGTCTCAGAACAGATATACTGTCGCAATATCCTGTTGTGTACATTCAGAAAAGAAAACATTGACAGAGAGATTTGAAAATGTCTGCAAGTCTAAAAGACTACCTCTTTTAAAGTTGTTATTTATTTATTTATTTATTTATTTGGGTCCCCATTAGCTTCCACAATGTGGTTGCTAGTCTTCCTGGGGCCCATAAAAGTACTAAAACATCTGTACAATTAAAATACACACATATAACATACATAAAAATAACATTCATATAGCATTACCACATGTATACATTTATCCACATATTCACATTCACACTCATACAGCATTTGACCGTATCAGTATCTATAAACAGTCACAAATTAACTGATGTAATACTATTAATTGTAATCTGTTTTAGAGTCTTCTTAAAATTACATATGTTGGATATATGCCTTGTTTTTAAATCCAATTTATTCCAAGCAGATGACTATCTAAATAATACTGTTCTTCCCATACAGTTGGACCTTGCAGATGGAACCACTAACACACCTGAGCTCACCTGACGCGTAACATGTCCATGACAATAGCCACTAAAAACCAATTTATCTACAAAAGATTTTGGATTGTTTTTAAATAGAGCATTGTGCATATAACTGAGAAGACTTATATTAAGTTTGTCCTCCACCTTTAGCCAGCCCAAACAGGTGTGCATTTTATCCACACTAGAGCGAAAAGAGCAACCAAGTGCCACTCTTGCGGCTCTATTCTGAACGATTTGTAATTTTTTCAGATGTCCCTGTGCAGCACTGGACCAAATTACTGAGCAGTACCCCAGATGTGACAGAACTAAAGACTGGACAACTGTTTTCATAACTACTGGTGGACAATATACTGAACATCTCCTGGAAAAAGCAATACCTCTAGCCATTTTAGACACAATGTGATCAATCTGATCAGCCCAGGAGAGCTGACTATCCAGCTTCACACCCAATAGTTTAGTCTGACTCACCTGTTCTACCACAGATGTGTCAACAATTAGATTTAAGTTGCAAGGCTTGCCAAGCATACATTTAGTACCAAAGACTATACATTTAGTTTTAGATATATTGAGAGCTAATTTATTAAGTTTCACCCAATTTGTAATGGCATTAAGTTCATTCTGCAAGGTGCAACTTATATCATTTATTGTAGATGCTGCGTAAAACATTGTAGCATCGTCTGCATAAAGTACAACATCTGCTCTAAAAACAGCTTGTGACATATCATTAACAAACACTGAAAATAACAATGGACCCAAACAACTGCCCTGTGGAACACCACATGACAACTGCTTACAATCAGAAAAGCTCCCATTGAAAAATACCCGCTGACTTCTACCAGAAAGATAGCTGCGCATCAAGGACACAGACTGATGTGAAAAACCATAGCACTGAAGCTTAGACAGTAAAATGTCATGGTCAATAACATCAAAAGCTGCTGTGAAATCCAGCAGCACAGCACCCACAAGCTTTTTGTCATCCATAAAAGTCAACCACTGGTCTACCATTTGTACCAATGCAGTGTTAGTGGAGTGTCCTGGCTTATAAGCATGCTGTGAATTAGAGAGCAAATCATTTGATACAAAATACTGCATCATTTGATTAAAAATTAACTTTTCAAATATTTTGCTCAATATAGGTAGAATGTTAATTGGTCTACAATTTGATTCAGTGAGACCTAATCTATCATCTTTCACTAACGGTATAATTTTAGACTGCTTCCAAATTTCCGGAAACACCCCACTTATCACAGATCTATTAAAAATGTGACTGATAGGCTTGCATAAGATATTAGCAACAGTTTTAAAAATTTTGCCATCCAAGTGATCTATACCTGCAGTTTTTTCCTCCGGGAGAGAGAGCAACATCCTTTCAACAATTTCCTCTCTAACTGTACCAAATGTCAATGAACAAGATTTATTCCTCATAATGTTCTTCACATTACTACAAGGTGAATCCTTAGGGTATGATAACATACTAGATCTTAAATTTGCAGTTTTCTTTATAAAAAAGTCATTCAAATGATTTGCTATATCCAAAGGTTTAGTGATTATTTCTTCTACTGTTTCCAAATACATATTAGAACGCTTTGGTTTTTTACACATTATTTCATTTATAACTTTCCACAATTGCTTGCTATTTTTTGATGAGTTACTAATCTTTTGACTAAAATATATTTTCTTTTTTAATCTATTTAACTTTGTCACTTTATTTCTCAACTTACAATAATACCTTTCATCCATATCACTTTTAGATTTTAAAGTTTCGGCTTTGGCATTATCCCTTTCCGTCATTATAGATTTTAGCTCGGCATCTAACCAAGGAGCATTATTGCCTTTTATCGACCTTTTTCTAATTGGTGCATGTTTGTCAACTATTTCCACAAACCTGTCCATAAAAATACTTAAAGAAGCGTTAACATCCTCCTCTTCACAAACCGCCGACCAAGTGGACCTTTCAACATCTTCCACAAACGCATTGGGATCGAACGTTTTATAAGATCTTCGATAGACAATCCTTGCACCAAATTTAGGCAATTTAGTTTTCTTTGTTGTGATGATTAAATTATGATCACTGCATCTTACTCCAACTGAGATGACATGTGAACACAACTCATACACATTTGTAAAGATGTGGTCAATACATGTCGATTTAAATTTACCATTCAAAGAAATTCTTGTGGGTTGTGTAACAATCTGCTTAAGGTTAGAAGCATTAGTTATAGTAATCATCTTTCTACGTAAATAACACTTCTTTGAAAACCAATCAATGTTGAAATCCCCCAAAAGAAAGATATCCTTGGTTTGAGCAGATGCCCTCTCAATGTTATCACACATCTTTTCCAAGTAATCTACATTTGAACTGGGAGGTCGATAACAGCAGCCCACTAAAATGGGTTTGTTAAACTGAATATTTAACTGTAGCCATATCATTTCAATCTCGCTGCCCATCAAATCCTCCCTTGGAGTGACTGCAATATTTTCCCTAATATAGAATGCAACACCCCCACCCTTTTGATTTCTGTCTTTTCTAAAATGTCTATACCCCTCAACAGCTAGCTGTGAATTATCAAAACTGTGATCTAAGTGCGTTTCTGATAAGGCCAATACATGAATCCCATTAGAACAGATGTTTATAATTTCATGAACCTTATTTCTGAGACTACAAATGTTCAAATGCGCTAAAACCAAACCTTTCTTAGACAAGTTTGAAAGTAAATTTGTCATATTAATAAGATTAAAACATCAAAACTAAAACATCAGGGTAAAAATCTAATTAAAGGTCATGAACAGTTATTCAGATGCTTGCCTTTGTCCATTTGCCGGCCAAATTATAAGCTTATCATACCTTAAGCTGGCTCTTTCACCTTTCTCTCTTGCCTCTTTCAGTTTTGGCAGCAGTTCACGTCTCCTCTGCTGCACCAAATCAGAAAAGTCTTCATTGATATAAATGTTTGTACCTTTTAATTTCTTGGTGGAGGAAAGGATGCGCTGTCGATCTTTAAATCTAAGAAGCTTCACAACAATTTTTCTTGGCTTTCTTCCCTCATGGAATTGGCCAATCCGGTGAACCTTTTCCATCTCAATTGTAGAACTATCCAAACCCAAATTATTCGACAGCATTTGTTGAATCTTCATTTCTAATCCATTGATTGTTTCACCCTTTTCCTCTGCGATCCCATCAATTAGTAGATTAGATCTCCTTGACTGATTTTCGATGTGATCCAGCTTCTCAAACAGATCCTCCAATTCCTGCTTTGATTTTGAAATGCTGCTCTCAAATGATCTAATTTTTATGTCAATGTCATTCTTCTTAGCTTTCATCTCATCCATGATGCCTTGTGTGAACTGCAGACTAGTTTTTAGTTCTTGTACATCTCTAATCACACCATCCAGCCTTTTCGCATTTCCATCCATAATGATTTGAACAAAGCTCTTGAAGTTGTCCTGTTGTTGTTTTAACATTTCCTTATAAAATTCTCTCTGCTGATCCATCATTTGGGTCAACACACCCATAGTTACAGCTGTATATTCCTCTGATGGTTGTTTACTACCTTTGGGAGGCATAGTTCCACAATCTTACCAAGATGTACTAAGATAGGAGTGGCAGGCCCACCAGGCCCAGCAGCCTCTCAAACAGTCGAAACGATGAAAACAGTCCAATTCACTCGCCGCACAAGTCCAATATTCAAAATATGAAGACTAAGTGCATATATTGACCAAAAGCTTGTTTTATTTTTTTCACAAATGCTGACACCTTTTTGTCATTTTTAATCAAATCATTACAATACAATTTCAACACATAATCATAATCAAATCCCTTTGCCATGTGGTAGAGAAAGAACACACAATGTTGACCACACGTGTCTGATGAAAAATCTTGGACTTGCACAGTTGAATGTTGAACTTGACTAAAATTGAGCCTTAAAAAGTTTTTGATAATCGGCGGAAAACCATGGTAGTCTGGTTTATTACCAAAGCTGTCGAAAAAACACCCTACACCGTCCTCATTTATGTAGATGGCCACCCAGTGTTCCCCTGGGAGTCCTGAATGATGTGTATTGATTAAAACCATTGCTGGTAGCTTTCTTAAAGGGGCTTTTGGTAGATAGTCACATGGTAGAACTCCGAGAAAATAAGTATTGCATGATATCTTATCCATGACAGCCGTAAGCTGTACAGTGTTCATTTGAACGTGTTAGTAGTAATCAACCAGGATCTGACGGCGATTTGACACTTCAATCAAGCTGTCAAACAAAGCATAAACAATAAGGTTAATTGTACGTGGTAGTGGTTGTCTGAAACGGGCTTCTAGTCTAATATTGCCACTTTTGATAAGCGACACATGCTGACTACACTCCTCATCTGGGGCGAAATTGAACGCATAGAGTGTATAGCCGTGCAGAAAATCCTCCCTATTGATGCATAGAGCCTGGTTTTTAAGATGCCTTCCAGTTGCCAGCGCTAATTGGTAAAACTCCCGCACTGCAGAACCGTTTTCATATTCAGGTTGCAGAGGCTTTGCGGGGTACTGCTGACCATCCAGATAAATGGCCAAAAATTCTAAACCGTAGTTTTTAAACGCAAAAGGGTTTTTATTATACGCCCCCACAAATGCATCGTTATCAACCATCGCTAGAACCAGAGATTTTGGTAGAGTTCCTAAGAACAAGTTTTCTTGATTGCAGACACGTGAGCCGGCAGGTACTGAGAAGTTTTTCAGACACACTCTGTCGATGGGGTACTTGGCAGTGGTTGAGAGTAGGGCTTGTGCATGGCCCAGTCTCACAGCGGGTGACACAGACACTTTTTTTACAAATAGCGATGCAGATAGAATGTTCAGTTTATAGGCTGTGGCATTGCTCCTCATCAGGCAGAATTCATCTTTACCTCTAGTCATTCTAATTTTAAGGTCTAGTCCATTAAGCAATAGTTTTTCTTGAAAGAAGATATCGCTGTGAACAGGAGCGAGTAGTTCGACTACATTACTAGCGTTGGTGAAGGCTGCTCTCTTTGTCAGACCACGGTTTTCACCTCCTGGGTCCGCAACATCCATGTGCCCGGCTGTGTCTAGGTAAAAAAGCCCTGCTGAGAAAAGCGTTTCAAGGGTATCTTTACCATAATTGGTAAGACATTCTATCATACAGCGATATGGATATGTGCTAGAACTCTGTGATATAAGCCGATCTCCAAGCGATACATCCACTTGTGAAAAAAATAGTAGCTCCAGGATAGTTGACAAGCCCTACGGGATCTCCATCTGCAATGTCCGATCCATCAGCATTAGTGATTTTGAGGCGCAAAAAAACTAATGTGTTGTTTAGATCTATGTAATCCTCTCCATTCCCCGCAATAAAAAACTCCAGCGGCGATGTGTCAGATATCGCTGATAATGGTGGCACTTCTATATAAGTGTTTTTTTCAACTGCGGTTTGAGTTAGTGGCACTGTAAACAGATCCAGTTCGGACTTTAAACACTCCTCTGACATGTTGTGTAGTAATGCCATGATCTAAAATATTGTTTTAACAGAGTTCCTTGATCTTTTTGAAGCAGTACGCTTAGCTGTCTCCTGGCGCTTGCGTTTTACAACTGATGTTTTCTTGGGGGGACGTTTTGTTTTCTTCTGCTTCTGGCCACTCCTCCGCACCCCTGGCGGCCTAGATGCTCTTTTCCGAGCCATTACCATTAGCCCTGAACCGTCTTGAGTATCGTAGTTGTTGTTAAAAGATCGCGATAACGTATTACTAACAACGTCACTTAGTATGTTTTTTGCAGCTGATTTAAGATGCGGCTTGGCTATGCTAAATCCTCGTTTTAGTAGTGGTATAGCCATTCTAAAGAGCCCTCGAAAAAGGCCGCCCAAACCGGCCCCATACATAACTCCGCCTCCTGCATACCCGGGGAGCCCGCTGCCTGCCTGATTCTGGTAATAGGCAACGTAGCACATAGGGTCGACATTGTGGTTGTTGAAATACACCATTTTAAACTAAATGTTTTACAGGCCTGAAGTGAAGTTTAATGCACACTTTTCCGTAAGAAAATGGGACGTGTTGATTTTGATCGTCCTTCACCTCTATAACAATATCCGTAATGACAGATTTGTTGATAGATGCGTAGTGCGGTTTGTCGTATCGAACACTGACTGTGTTATTGTCATCCCCTGTTATTTGTACACACCCCAGTAGTGGTACGAATGCATCACCTACGGATTGGTAACGGATAATATCCGTGTAGATATAAAGAGTATAGAAACCCCCGTGTATGTCCGACTGATGCATCGCATATGTTACAACATCCTTTTCAAAATTAGTTTTTTCAGGATTTGTTTTTTGCAGAATAGAATCTCCTATAGGGATGCCTGGTTTCAATCCTAAAATAATGGCTAGTTTTCCATGGAATGTTATTGAAATGTTAGGTTTTGCTTTCAGAAATACTTTGTTTTTTACACGGTCGTAGCCGAATACCCCCTGGGTTGCTACTAAATCATTTATTACACTAACTAGAGATGGGACATTGTCGTAATATCCTGTTTTTATTGGAATGCGTAGTTTCGACAAGCTGGTCGTCTTCACATCCACACCGTGGCGCATGCTGTTATTGTATTTTTCACCATCGGCAGTGGTGGGTCCTATGTTTATCTCAAAAACGGCATCATTGCTGTTAAAGGTGTACCAACTTCTTGGATATTCAATTTGAACAAGTCCTACCTCCCATTCTCCTTTTATATTTATAGGGGTAGCCAGTCTTGTTGTATAATTTGAGATTTTATTATTCGGGTACACAGACAGTGAAGCGTTGCAGGGTAGTGTGACATAAAATCCACCCTCAGCCATGTTTGGTTTTTATACAACTGTACGCTGTCATACAACAGGAGGACACAAACAGGTAACGTAACAAGAGTTTTATTTACAGGCACTCAGGAACAGACACGGCAGGTGAGAAGCTGGTTTGAAGTAGGATATAGACAGAAACAGATGCGTTGATGACAACTGAGTCTCTTATCTGATGCAGGGTTGAGATGACGAGGTGGTAGACAGACGAAAGACAGGCTGAAGGCGAACTGGACTGGAGAAGGAGACAGGAACTTGACGGCAGACGGGTGAGTATCACAGCAGGTAAATACTAAGCAGGTTTAGAATGATTCCTCGAAGGAGAGTCAGGTTGTCACATGAAAAGACGAGACCAGACAACTGTGAAGGTGAAGTGGAGTGGCTTTTAAGGTGTGAGTGAAATGAGTGCAGATTACTGACAGGTGAAGATGACAGGTGCGGATGATTAGTATTCTGGTGATGCGGAACGAGTGGGCGGGGTGTAGAGGTCTGGCACTGATGCTGGTGTCTCCGTGACATACGCATCCTGGGTGTGTATTTTGTTTTTATGGCTTCTGTACATCAACTAATTCTTTCTGATCGATCCATGAAGCAAATTTCGCAGGCCACCCGAGCCATTGTACCAGCACTAACGTTTTGCGACCTTTTGTCTTCTTATCTAAAATTTTTTCAACTTTAAAGGTTTTGTTTTTGTTGACAATTATTTTTTGCAATTCTTCTGCGTAAAAAACACTGTCGATAACATCCCCGTCGTAATCACACAATCTGTAAACAGGAGGATCCCGTGGTATACACGCTGATATAGTAAAATACTCTTGTGTGTAGTTTTCCTCATAACCCTTTGCAAACGGGCCTCTGACTTTAGAAATTCGAACCACATCGCCATTCTTGTATTTAAATATGGGGTTAACACTACGAGGTCGGGTATCTCCATATAGGTTGTGTAACACAACAGACTTGTTTTCTTTCCCCACATCAATCGGCCTCATCTTGATGCTTCTGTGATGGCTCGCATTGTATCCTTGTGTAATGTCTTGAAGTATGTCGATGTACCTTTTGGAGTTTTGTAGCTGTTAAATATCTCCACATTCTACCTTTTAAGGTTCTATTAAACCGCTCAACAACACATGCCTTTAATTCTGTGGCTGTTGCGTAATGGGAAATATTGTACTTTTTTGTTACGTTTTGAAAGTGTTTGTTAAAAAACTCCTTTCCTTTATCTGTCTGTAATTTCTGTGGTACACGACCCTCTTTCAGTATGGATTCAAAAGCTTTAGAGACCTCTACACCACTCTTGTTTTTTAATGCCCGGACCCAAGCATATTTACTGAACAGGTCGATACATGTCAACAGAAAATGGTTGTTGTCGTTTACCGAGGCATATGCCGACATATCAACTAGATCGGCCTGGAACAACATATCTACACCGTAGACAAAAACCCGATTCCTTTTGTATTTTAGAGGGGCAGTTCTATGTAGTGTATACGCATCCTCACCAGCGAGCCAGTCTGAAACCTCTTTATCGGTTAAACGAACCCCCGTTTCTTTTAAAACAGCATCTTTTAAGCGTTTTTTCCCCCCTAAAGAACCGGGGTTAGAAGGTGTGTAGTAAGTCTTTTTCATTTCTTCCGACATGTTTCCACTTCACGCTCCACAAAAGAATAAACACAGATGGTTTAAGTGGTTAAGGTTTTTATTTCTTAAACAGTTAAAAGAAACATTGGCATCATACAGCATCGATGTAGTGTAGAAATTTTATACACATCACAATGTTGTTCTCAAGAATGTAATCAACCAGTGTTTCAACAATTTCACAAACATCAGTCTGATTGTTTCTAGACAATATGTCTACACATAGATCGGTCATATATGTACACAAGCACAATATATCGGCTATTCTAATACAGCTGCCGCATTCAGTCATCAGGTCTAAAATTTTTCTGATAGTTAGACAAACTGGTTCACCCGCATTAATGCATAAACGCATCATATCTGTCCATTCATTTGACACTGTTCTTACAACAGACATTTGTTTATTGAGATTTGTAAAACGTTTGGTATCAACAGCACATTTGTTTACAGTAACAGATAGATTGGTACATTCATTAATGATCTTATACAACAAGCTGGTCATCTCACATCTAATACGTTGTTTAAGCAACCACTTTGCCATTCCAGTTGCAAAACACGTGTTACCCATGTCACTGTTACTGTCAGACAACTTGGACAATACCTTTCCAGCTGTCCACAGCGTCATAGACAATTTGCTCACTACTGACGTCCACAACTTTCTCTCTGACTTCACGAAGCTTTTCCACTATGAAAACTTCGTCACGCAGTTCATGTAAAATAGCCTCCACTGATCCTTGAATCCTCTGGGGGTGAACCCTTAAACCACAACGGCTCAATGCTTGAGCAACGATGTGCTTAAGGTCCGGTCTCACCAGATTACGTGTCAGTTCGTCAAAGTAGGCGTCAAAGAAATAGGGTCCCGGTTCAAATAAGCAGGAGTGTCTAATCTGACTGGGGTGATCCACTTCACAACCCAAACAGAGTTCTTTCAGCTTTTTGTTGATGATATGTTCCAGAAGGACCACAACAGTCGCTTTTATGATTTTTAATCCGTCAGAGCGGATACAGCTGTCTGTGTTGTCAATTCCAGCAAAGGCCGCTGCTCCAGCTATTGCGCCAGTGTTGCCGTATGGTGTTGTAAGGAAGGTCAGGTTGTGATATCCAAGGTCCATACAAAATTTATCCAACCAACTGTTGTCGCATGTTTGAGGGTGGGACTCCAGCGGTGTAGCATTGTCATCAGGCATCGCAGGGGCAGCCTCAGGGTTGTTGCTGTAGGAGTAGACAGTTGTAGATTCTTGAGACATGGTGAATGAATGTAGCAACTGAACCGATCTGTAGGCGTTTTTTAATGACTGTAATATGTGGGTGGGCTTAAGAGGCGGTCTTCAGCATTGGTGACGCCCTCCTTAGGGTGAAACAATTTAATCTTTACAGAACTGTAACGGTCATACATGTCGCACCATCTAAACATCTTGTCCACGCATGTAAATACAGTGTCAAGCATACGAACATCTTTCCACTGAAACAAAAATTTCATGTCATAGCACAAGTGATGCTCAGATTCACGAACAGGCCATGCTCGTTCGCAGAGCTTTGTCTTGTCGTTGCAGCAAAAAACATAAACACAATCGTCTGGTAACTTTTTACTATGGTCCCCGACCACACGAAATCTTGTGTCAGGAATTAACCCTCTGGAGTCTAAGGGGTTTTTGAGGTCTGTGAGATGTTTTGACATGCCCTGACATTTGTGCTTTTTTCAGTTGCTTATAAACATATTAATGGCAAAGGTGTAATTACACTCTATTTAGCACAAATAGGGGTACCATAATATGCGAGCAACATCTATTTACATATTTGTATTTTTGAGGGAATAATGTTTATGCATGGTTATTCAAAAAACTAAAAATTTAAGTTTCTGAAAAAAGGCCACAAAACACATACTTAATATGTGTCCACAAGACTTTTGACTAATGGATGTAGTTGCCTAGTGTTTTTGCTTCAAAATTATCTGAAAATCACCCTGCCTAATCATTCACATAAAACAATACATTGATTTAAATTTTTTAAAACAGTTTTTGCTTCCAAAGGCAATATGCGCAGGGGCGTGACTTGCTGTGATTCACACCTGAGAAGACAAAGACCCTGCATAGTAATGAGCCTGCATACTAATGAGCCTGCATACTAATGAGCCATTCATTCAGGTGTGTCACACAAGAAAGAATGCGAGGACAAAAATAAATAAATAAATTATATATATATATATATATATATATATATAAAATACAAATATAAATGAAAGTCAAAAGCACATTTTTAGTACATAGTCATACCTGGAAACAAATCCTGTTCAAATAGGCTATATGGACCATCCTACAGAATTAGTTAGAGTTAGAAAGTTAGAGTTCTCAGAGAGGAAAAAAAGGTATTTTTTCACAAATTTTTTATACATTCAAATTGTATAATTTCCAAGGTAAACATTTCTAGTATGCAGTTAATTCTCATACTGTATTTTCAGAAAGTTTTGGAATCTCCTCAAATGTGTCACTAATAAAAAACAATAATATTAAGATTTTTTTTTTACATCTATCTTGTCTTTTTTTTTTTTTTTTAAGTAGGCCTATAGCCTGGATTTTATCATTCATATTTCAAAGTTAAGGATTCATTAGTTTGATATAGTCTACATTGGAACAAACACTATAATAACATCTTAGATTATGAGCTTATTTTTGACAAAACATTCTAACGTTATATATTTAACATATGAGCAGAAACTGGTTAACTAAAGCTTATTTGATGTCTATTTTAGAGTAAAAATCTTTATAATCTATCCCAAACTAGTCAACTAAATGTTGTCTTTCATATTTCGTCTGTAACAACAACAGTGCGAATTCCGTTCATTCATCACACAGAGAAAGACACGCGATTCATTTTAAAACAGTATTCGCGATTAGAACAAAGAATAAACTTACTATGATCCTGGATCCATGGCTCCTCGAAGTGAAATTAATCCAGCACTGAGGTAAATTATCCAGAATTATTCCTCAAAGCCTCGAAAAACGACACAGACTACCGGTACATTAATCTGAACTTGGTGTTTTATCGAGCTTGTGTGGGCGTTGGCAAGTTTCAGATCATTTGCGTCTCTATAGCGCGCGCTCTCTGTGGGCGTGGTCACATTAAAAGATAATTAGCTGAAATGAGAACGCCTGGCATCTCTCTCTTTTTATATAGATTACATAAACACAGAATATTTGTTTTAGTTTTGAATTAGATAATTTAAAAGTACACACTTAAATGATTATAAAGATATATTGATCATGCCTGTGTGACTAGTATTTGCGGAGTTTTGTTTATGTTTAGTGACGTGCTCTAGAAAAAAAGTTCACGGAGACGGAGAGGCAGAAGGCACACCCTGTTTATTTTCTTTATTTTACAAAAGCACAATATTTTATTTCGATTGTAAGTGGACCCATAAAAAAGTAGACATTTAATAGTTTATTTTTTCATATTTCTTAAGTGTGTATGACCAAAGGTGACTGAGTATTTTAAGTCTATTTTGCTGCTATGTGAAAAAAATCGCGCAAAACGCGCCGGCGCGTTTCTCGACTCCAGAGGGTTAAGCCATCCCACTCGGCTACGTACAATGGATTATCACCACAGTCGTGCAAATCTCTCCAAACGTAGTGGAAAAACACAAACCAGTCTTTGTCGTGGAAAATCAGACATGGGTTCTGAGATGTAAAATCTTCTTCAACATCTGACGTGTAGAGTTTCACACAACGCTGCAACTTGTCAAACACATATCTCACCACACGATTACCAGACATTGAGAAATCACGTTTCACAAAAGCCGAGTCTTCATGAAGAAACTTTGTCAAGCTAACATTTTGCTGTTTCTTCCGCGGTGCAAAAGTTAGATCTTCTCTCATTTCAACAAGTCCTCTTGTTGGCGAAATACACATAACCTTTCTAGGGGTTTTAGGAGTTCTCGGAGCAGCCATTGTATCAGGAAAGTTGTAGAATGTCTTCTGTGTTCAACAGTGTATTCTCTAACCTTATTTAAAACTGCATCAAAAAACGTAGGTAGTGACGTTGTTGTGAATAAGGTATAACAGGGCGGAACATACCATAAAAACTACAAAGGCAAGTTTTGAGGTGTGAGCTCATTAAACCAGTCGTAAAAGTCAAATTTAACATCTGCTTGATCTGTTTTGTCTTTTAAATGCCACCGGACATCAGCACGGAGGATGTCACACGGCACCACGCATACTAGACACGCAGACGCCAACCCCCGCTACCCATCATAAATCAGAAGCGCTGGTTTCACGATACAAGAATTCTGTCAGTCATGAGCGACAGGGCCATAAATCAGTAAAAAAAGTGACACATGGTATATGTTATAACTAATTATGCACATTCTTTTGGGTCGTAAACTCGTAACAGGACACTTCGGCCAGTGTTTGCTGGATTTGGGGGGAAGTTTCACAGACTTTGTTAGGATAGTGAGTTTGCTGGATTATTCATTAAAATGCATAATACAGGCATTTATCGTTCGTTTAGAACTACAATACAGTCAGGTATCTTCATAGGCCCTGGGCACTCAGACCCACATAACAACATATAAAATATATCTCATTAAAATGTCTTTAATGGGGAAATTCCTTTCTTCTTTAGCAAGAATGTATTTAGTTATTCCGATTCACCCTTCGCCCAGTCCTTACATTGGATATCGCTTGATTTATTTCATTAATAGTTATTGGTTGTTCCAAGACATTCTTCCATATTCAAGGACGGAATGTTAAGTGATTCAAAAAACTGCTCTATACACGATGGGTCGTTAATAGATTCTGAGGAATATAATTTGATGTAAAAATTTGTAAAAATATTGTTTATTTCTTGTGGATCAGATGTGATTTGTCCTGTCTCTTTCCTAATTTTAGTTATCAGTCTTGATGCTGCAGTCTCTTTAATTTGCCGAGTAAGGAGTTTACCTGCTCTCTCTCCATGTTCGTAATTTGTGGCTTTCGCCCGCCTTAAACGATCAGTAGTTTCTGAGGTGGAGAGCAACTGAAATTCTGACTGGAGAGAAAGTCTCTTCTTGTACAGTTCTGGTGAGGGGGAGACTGCATACTTATTGTCTATTTCTAGTATTTGGTCAGTTAACTTCTTTTTTTGTTCATTACATTGTTTCTTAATCGAGACACTGTGAGAGATAATTTGTCCGCGCATATATGCTTTAAACGCCTCCCAAATTGTGGATTTGGAAACGTCTGTCGTATCGTTTGTCTCTAAATACAATCCTATTTGAGTTTCGGTTTGTTCTACAAATGCCTTATCTGCCAATAAACTATTATCAAATCTCCATTTAAAAGTGTCATATTTAGTTTCAAATAATATCTGAAGAACTAAGGGGCTATGGTCCGATAATACCATTGCTTCATAATCACAATGTAAAACGGTTGGCAAAAGTTTATAATCTATTCAAAAATAATCTATTCTAGAATAGGAGTGATGGACCGGTGAGAAAAATGAATATTTTCGTTGGTTTGGGAAGGTAAATCTCCATGGGTCCTTTATTTTAAGGTTTTTCATAAAAGTTTGTAGTAGTTTGGCTAATTTAGGTAGGGGTACTGTTCTATTTGAAGATCTGTCCAACAATGGATCCCCATTATCAATTGGTGAGTATCTAGATTAGGCAAAATGTTTAAAATAGACGATATAAATTGTTCATAATCTATATTAGGAGCATATATATTAACTAACAATGTTGGTGTGTTGTAGAGCTTTCCTGCTACTATAATATAACGTCCACTGGAGTCAGAGATAACTTTTGTTGCAGTAAATTGTATATTTTTCTTTATGAGTATTGCTGCACCTCTAGATTTAAAGTTAAAATTTGAGTGAAAGATTTGTTCCACCCACTTCCCCTTTAACCGGCCTTGATCTTGGTTTCTTATATGTGTTTCTTGTAAAAATGCAATATCTGTCCCTAGTCTTCCAAGGTGAGCTAGTACATTACCCCGTTTTATAGCCCCATTAAGACCTTTACAATTCCATGAAACAAACTGAACTGAATTTTTCTTAGCAGCATTTACTTTCATCCTAGCCATAGTCGAGAACCCAAAAAGTACTGTAAGGAACGGATTTTTAAAAAATAAGATGAAGGAGAAAAAAAAGAGAAAAAAAAGAAAGAAAAAAGTGCCAATTCGTTTTCCTTAACAACCTCAAACAACTTGAACAATTTGAACAATAGCTCCATTTACCTTCCCCTAACTGAGAGGTACAAAAAAAGGAACGGAGCAAGTTTAGAAATCCCTTTTTACCCATCATACAAACAAAAAGGATAGTAAACAATCTGACTTACCACTTAGCTCCTTTTTACAATAATAATGATAAAAAAAAGCTCTCTATAGACTATTTACGCTCTTTTGTTTCCTTCACTTAACATGGCAGGTGATTACGTTACAGCTTTTTTCCCGATGAACTTGACTATATTTAGTCACTATAAGAGTCCAGGAATGCGTTTAAATTATAAACGTCTTTGCGTGCGTGCTGAATATGATAACATCAGTTTATCATTTATTCTAGACTCAGAGTTCGGCCTTTAGGTTTGAATCATCTTCTCAATAAATTTCTCCGCATCTCGAGGGTGTTCAAACGTGTACCTGATTCCGTCCAAAGTGATTGCCAGTTTGGCTGGGTAGAACAAACTGTAGTTTATCCCGGCGGTTCGTAGCTTGGCTTTCAATGGATTGAACGCGGCGCGCAGTTTGGCAACCTCTGGACTCGCGTCGGGGAAGATGTGCACAGGGGATCCTTTGTAGTAGAGACGGCCTTTATTTCTAGACAGCTTCAGGATTTTTTCCTTGTCCGAAAAGTAATAAAAACGAGCAATTATTGCTCGGGGCCTCTCACCCTGTTTCGGTTTTGGTGCGAGAGTCCTGTGCGCGCGATCTACTGTCATACTGGAATCTCCCAAGTCATCGCCTCCGAATATCTCCAACAGCAGGTCCTTGATGAATCTATTCGGATTTCCTGCTTCCACTCCCTCTGGGACTCCAACGAATCTTAGATTCTGTCTCCGGCTATGATTCTCCAGATCCATATATTTTTCATGCATTTTTTTGTGCTCTTTGGACATTACTTCGTGGGATTTCTCTAGTGCTGCCACCCTGTCCATCGTGTCACTTAGCACTTTCCCTATCTCTGTGGTCTCGCTCGTCGATTCGGCCTGTGCTTTATGCAATGCGGCTAGCTCGGCAAAGATTTCCTCTCGGAGAGCACGCAGGTCTTCTTTCATCTCTTCTCGATTCTTTTGCACCTCCCGATGAAGATTTTCAATTTGAGACTTAATGTCTTTAATCACAGGCTCTCTGTGTGTGTGCAGTTCCGTTCTGAGTGCACTTAGTGAAATTGGAGAATCGTCATCTTGCGTATGTTCGTCCATTTTTCTTTCACCGCTTTCTGTCTTCGTATTACGGATTGTCGGTGTAATTTTTTTGCACGAGTTCGGTTTCATGTCGAAAGGTTCGTAGCAACAACTCTTTGACAAAAAATTATAACTTTTTCACACGATTGACTAGTCTATTGAGCAATAATCACTTATTTATTCGAGGAGCTCCCTTTTCCTGCTACTCACTCCATGCGGGCGGAAGCGGAAGTCCACACGTGGTATTTTAACAGTCAATTACGGTATTAGGATGGCTCTCCGTTATGTCTGAGTCTGACTATTAAAATGTCATATGTCTCAACCAACATTATAAAACCATGTCAAAATGAAGAGACGTACTCAGAACATGTATCGTGGGTAACTTTAAACAGGCTGACTGTGAGCATGTGACAGTGAAAGCGTTACGATTATTTTAACTGAATTAAAATGGAAAAACAATGAGTAATTAACAAGCTTTCAGAACAAACATGCTACAGTTTATTGTGCTGTCAATAAGTCAACAGGCTTATCATGCAACAGTTCCGTTAAATGAACATACTAACACTTAATTTTACAGCATTAGAGGCTAATATGGCTATATGCATTCAAAACTATTTCGCAAATCACCATCACATTGGCTACGTTAACTTTTCAATGAAATGCATCACAATTGTTTTTAAAGTTAAACAAATAAAAATGTATTTGCATTTGATACTTACACTCTGATTGTTATCCATCTTCGCTGGTCCTCTAATTCGGTAGGTGGCGTTGTCACTAAAAACCTAGGGTCCTAGAAATGCGGTCCTAAAACTGCGGTCCTGAAAATGCAGCCTCTGCATGAAAATGCGTACCCTGCATGAACGCCAGACGAACAGTCCGTGTGAGTGGAGACCCACGATCGACAAACTTAAACCCTTGGTTTCAAAATTGCGCTATATTCAGGTGCCCACTATGTCATATTCATAATGGTTTCATGTTAAAGTTGTTGTACAAGCTGGCATTTGTACCATTGTTTGTACATTTAAGATAGGCTACTTATTTTATTATTCAAATATCTAAATATGATATATCTCACAGAAATAATTTTTTTATTTTTTTGTTGCATTTTGAACATTGCACGATAACAGTAAAACGTCCGTCGTTTAACACATTTTAAAAACGCGGATGGACAATACAAAAGTCTTAGAAAAAAACACAACCAAGAACAAAATGAACTTAGCCCGTCAATTTTTATTTTACAATAATCTTCTCTCTGTGCATGCGCGGTCTGTGTTTGTGAGAGAGCTCGGGCAGCAACTGATACACAACGGCACTTTTTAAACCATAACTAAGTAATTATCGCGCTATTTTTCATACAGAATAAATATGTAACATAATTAGGTACTTTAGTTGTTGTTAACACAATAACGTAACACATGCAGGCTACGTTTCGCAACACTGAGAATGATAAATAAACGCATGTTTCTCCAGACACGCGCTTATCAGTAAATTAACGTTAATCCACAAATCACAGAACTTTCATAATCACTAAGCCATAGCGATTTTAATTTGATTTAGATTTATTGTTCAGCATTACTTAAGCATTTTATAATTTGTATGGCAAAAGGATGTGTTCCTCTTATCTGAGTGACCATGACGGAGTATTTTAAGATAATCCATGCGATTCCGATTACTGCTGTCCCGTGTGATGATCAAATCCAGATAATTAACTTAATACAATATTTATATTAATATTTAAACTTTCCACATCCACCCCAGCGCGTTTACCTTCAGGAGTTAGAAGTACTGTGACTACAGCCTACTGTCCTCGCTTATGCCGCGGGAGCTGAAGGGGATTGAGCGGGATCCTTTATTGCTGTTGATTTTTAGTCTCTTTTTCATGATAGGCCTTATGCATCTGTCAATCATTCGCGCTTGCTATGTGGGGAATGAACCCAGCACTATGATTGGTCGAACTCTTCTTCTTTTACAGGTTTTTGCGTAGTTTAGAGTGACAAACCGTACCAGCGTACTTAGAGGTAAAAATGCGTAGCCGCTACGCAAAATGCGTATGGGTTGGCAGGTCTGAAGCCATTGCTATTGCTACACTTTCTATGACTGCTCCACAGACTTCTTGTTGCAAATTTTGCACCCTTTGTTTGAATTTTTTTTTTTTTTACGGGCCTTTCTAAAAAAATATTCCAATACCCTATCACATGGGAAGGCCTCAGGACAGGGTCAACATAATAAGGAAAATAAATGCCACAATCAAGACCTCGGAGCAGAAATGAGTGAGAAAACCCCTCATATGTACCGCTCACAGTATAAGTTAAGGGTCTTTCCTTGCCATTAATGCTTGGATAACACACTTAGGCATAGTGCGGTGGCTGTGATATAAAGTTAACCCTCTGGGGTCTGCGGTGTTTTTGGGGCTATTGGGATGTTCTGACATGCTCTGACATTTGTGCTTTTTTCAGTTATTTATAAACATGTTAATGGCAAAGGTGTAAATTCACTCTATATAGCACAAACGGCGTTACGATAATATGTGATTAACATCTACGTACATGTTTGCATTTTTAAGAGAATAATGTTTATGCGTGGTTATTGAAAAAAATAAAAATGAAACTTGCTGAAATAAGACCACAAAACAAATACTAAATATGTGTCCACAAGACTTTTGACAAATGGATGTTGTAGCTTCGAGTTCTGGCTTCAAAATGATGTGAAAATCATCCCATCTAATCGTTCACATAAAACGAAACACTAATTTATACTTTGTATGACAGTTTTTTTGTCTGAAGAGGTTTATGCGTGGGAGTGGTAATAGCCCATGAATATTAATGAGATTCAGACCAGGGGTGTGACAGACACTCCCCCAATGGCCCATTAGGGTGAAGCAGCCTGAACAAAGAATGAGAGGAGATTCAAAGGTTTTGTTTTTCAATCTGTTTTATTGTAATTCCTCTGTGTGGAGAAACTAAATGTTCTAAATTTGCTCTAAGCAAATCAAATGTGAGTAAAATAAATAAATAATCAGTCAGCTATAAACAAAGCAATTGTGAGCGATAAATAAACAAAAGTAAAGGCAGGTATCTCACAGTAAATGCTTATGCCCCGTTGAATGACATCTGTCCATTTATATTTGCAGCCTTTTGCCAGCTGCCTTAGCAGCCTGAGCATTGGTGTTGTGGCACAGAGTAGACACAGCACTTTCTGAAAAAAATAGTTTGAATAGACTCATGGGCGAATGCGAGTCTACAGAACTCAGTTGCGGTCCAGCTTCCCGTGCAGGAACGAATCGCACAGTCTGTGGAACCATGTCAACATCAGTCTCTGTTTTCCATGACAGAGTGGACTGCCTGTTGCTTGCCTGCTTGTTTGCCTTGGCTCTCTTCGGGACAGGTGCCTGGACATGTTCATTGTCACATCTGTAAAAAACAAGTGTGCGCTGTTACACAGTACAAGAGCACTGAAGAGACTGCTAGCATTATACAGAGCGAGAGGACACAAAACAAACTCACTGGCTGAGTTGTTTACGTTAACACGTGAGGCAGCACGAGCACGGAGATTACAAGCTGCACGGAGTGTGCATGTGGTGCATGTGTATGAAGTGTCTTTCGTTCGTGATTTTTTTCAGTTTTTTTCTAAATAAAAATCAGAAAATGTATTCTCGTTTTTTTTATTTTTGTCTATTTAAATTCTATTTACAAACTCACCACACACAATAATGGTCAATAACTGTAATTTGCTGAAAGCTAATCTGTTTCTGAAAAAAATGACACCTTGCACATGAAGATAGCACTTTGTTTTAGAATTTTACAGTCCAAAAATCTAAATATGTGAAAAACACCTATTTTAGCTTCAGGTTCTAAAGGGTTAATAAATGTTGTAGAAGTATCATTCATTGTTAGTTTTTTAATTTCAACATTTACTTAAACATTTTAAATTGAGTTTAATTTTTTTATTGTATCTGTTATTACCTTAGATAATGTAGGCCTACTATGAACTAACAAGAATGATCGAGGTACAATTGTATTGCTCAAATATTCATTCATGTAGTAAAAACTTAATTTCTTAGTAACTAGCACAACACTGATCACTAATGTAAATATTACGTCTGTGCACTTACTCAGTATGATTCTCGATCGCACGGAGAACTGAACGACGCCTGCGTTCCCCTCTGCGAGGTGCTGGAGAAGGAGTGCGTGATGCAGACACATTTCTATAAAACAACAACAACAACAAAACTGTTAGCATACATAATCCAAAGTAAACTGATGGGCAATTAATGGGTATGGACGCACAATGTATATCTGTTGATGGGCCATAGGACGGAGAAATATCTATATCTATACACCGCGAAATATACACCGCGAGTGTTGATGGGCCATATAGACCGCACACATTTAGAGCATTTCAAACATTTACACTGTATTCACAATCATCTGTGCATAAGGCAGTATTTTAGCAAGATAAGCAGTGTCATAGGCTAACCAAAACAGAACATTTATATATAAACATATAATGTCTAGTATTTAGACAGTATTTTACCGGAGGCTGAAATATATTTGCACTAAATCACATTATATTTACACCTAAGCAGATATTCGCAAATAAGCTACATTATGCATAAGCTAATCAAAACTGAGTGAAATATATTTAATATAACTTACAAATGTTTAGAGAGTAACGTTATCACATTGAAAGTTTACACTTGAGCATACACGAATGTTAGGGATATTGTAAGGCAATCTTTCACGTAGTATGTCAAAAGCTAGCCAAAACGAAGCAAAATATAGTCTGAAAATTAATATGAGTTCTATATTATCAGAATAAGAAGTATATAACACTAAAAAACTTACTCTAAACTTGTATCCTCGGCGGGATCAACTCGCTCTTCAAAATGCAGCCGTTTGTCGTCTGTGTTGCACTCTGAGGAAAAGGTGAATTCTTCCTCGCTGTCCAGAATCATCTGACGGGCTTCTTCACCGGAGTAGCGTGCCATCCTCAAAACGCGATGAACTATCAGTGAATCTCATGAAGAATCTTTGTGTGTTTATGGCATTGATCGGGGGCGTGTGCGATCACCTAAACTATTTACATGTGAATAGCGCCGGGGGCGTGGCGGCCTCAACTCATTAAAAATAATGAGGGGAGAAAGAAAAAACAGGACCTCTCCTTGGTTTCAAACGGATTGCATAAACTGAGAATATTTGTTTTTTATATAAATTACTTCATTTAAAAGAAGAGAATTCAAGCTTCATAAAGAAAAATATCTCGTGCCTGTGTGACAAGTAATCGCGGAGTTACAGTTAATCTTAGGACGCGTTTCAGAATGGACTTCACAGACAGAGAGAACGCAGAACTCGCATCATGTTTGTTTTTCTTTATTTGGTGAAAAGCACAACACTTTGTTTTTATTGTGAGTATCCACAAAAAAAAATAGACACTTAACACGATCTAATGATGTACAACACTTATATGTACGATCAAAATCAACCGAGTATTTTAAGTCTCTTTTGCACTGATAAGAAAAAAAGCGACCAGATCACGCCGGCGTGATCTCAGACCCCAGAGGGTTAAACCTACCAACGTCGGTTGCCATGAGTTCCCTTTCGAAAGGGAACTCAACACTGCGTTGATTACGCATTGGGGAACGCCTCAGGCGTGACAGGTGTCTGAAATCACAATCAAATCACGGCAATCACATTGACCGGCGACAGCCCGTGAATCATTAGCGCATGATTAGCGCTTGAGCTGCACGGATCTCAAGCTGTCTGGCGGACATCTCGGCATGGATGAAGGAACATCACCTGCAGCTCAATCTGGCAAAGACTGAGCTTCTCGTCCTCCCTGCCAATCCGTCTCTACAGCACGACCTCACTATCCAGCTAGATTCTTCCTCAATCACCCCATCAAGATCAGTCAGAAATCTTGGAGTAATCTTTGATGACCAGCTGACCTTCACAGACCACATTACAAAGACAGCTCGATCATGCAGGTTTGCTATGCACAACATCAGGAAGATCAGGCCTTTCCTAACTGAGCATGCAACACAACTTCTCGTCCAGGCCCTGGTCATTTCTAGGCTTGATTACTGCAATGCTCTTCTGGCTGGACTTCCATCATGTGCAACTAAACCTCTACAAATGATCCAGAATGCTGCAGCCCGTCTTGTCTTCAACGAGCCCAAAAGGGCCCACGTCACTCCTCTGTTCATCTCTCTGCACTGGCTACCACTCGCTGCTCGCATCAAGTTCAAGGTGTTGACGCTTGCTTACAGATTGACCACTGGTTCAGCTCCCTCCTACTTCCACTCACTACTTCAAGTCTACATCCCTACCAGAAGCCTACGATCGGTCAATGAGCGGCGGCTTGTGGTACCGTCACAGCGGGGCACAAAATCACTCTCCAGAACATTCTCATTCACGGTTCCATGCTGGTGGAATGATCTCCCCACCCTCATCCGGAATGCAGAATCCTTGACAGCATTCAAAAGACAACTGAAAACTCATCTCTTCCGGGAGCACTTAACATAAAAAAATAAAAAATAAAAAAAAAAACGTCCCTTTTCCTTTAAATCCTCGCTTGCCTGGCTTATGCTACTCTGAGCTATGTCTGAACTTTGTATTTTGAGCACTTCTTGCGTTGTTTCTACCTCTTCACGATGACTCGCTTGGTTTAGTCCTCAGTTGTAAGTCGCTTTGGATAAAAGCGTCTGCTAAATGACTAAAATGTAAATGTAAATGATTAACGAGCGACCTGCTAGTATATAAGGGTGCCTTGCAAACATGACAGATCATCTTATCGTCTTCAGGGACTGTCTGTTTGAAACGCAACTCAAAGAAACGGTAGTAAATGAGAAGTGCAGTGAAGGCTGATTATTTTCAGTAGTGTGCAGACCCGTGCCCAAGGTTTTTCGTCGCCGGGTGACACACGAGCTGTGCGTTTTCTGTCTGGGTGAAGAGCATGCACGGGAGGTTCTCGAGGGAGCCTCCTGTGCAAACTGTCAGCGTTTTTCTATGAAAACGCTCCGCTCTCGTCTGACCCTCTTCTCGAGTGAAGAGGGCTCAGCATCTGGACCTTGTGGTTCAGGTCCCGCTCGTGCTGAGGCAGAGCGGCGGCTTGCGTCATGACGGTCCCAGATGGAGCTATGACGAGGGCGGGCTGCAGGTCGATAAGTAAAAAAAAAAAAATAATAATAATAATTTTAATTTAATTTTTTTATACTGTTCCTGCAGCTGGTGCTCTTCAGCACGGGCAGGAGATGGCTGAGGAGGTTTTTAATCAGGTAGATCCTGAACCCTCTCAGCCACCCTGCCCCGTGTATGCAGAGCTGGTGGATGTTATGGGGCGCGCTGCCTGCAGGCTGCAGCTGTCATGGCGGCGCGCTAGAGGAGAGACCGCTTGCAGCATGCTCTGCGATCGGTTTCTCCCCGGCCATAAACCACCAGCTCAGGTGAGCCTTCCATTCCTTCCTGACCTGCATACTGGGGTCGAGGGGGCATGGAAGAACCCATACTCGGCTTGTATTCACCAACATCAGCGGGCTAGTCTCGCTGATGTTGAGTGGATCAGAGAGTATGGGTATGTGTCAATGCCGCCCGTTGATGAGACGTTCGCAACCTATCTCATGTCTGGGCAGGCGTCGACACTGAGAGCTCCGACCCCGCCATCCAAACCACTGAAAACACAGCTCGTTTGAATGGCAGAGCATACACGGAAGCAGGTCAGGCCGGTGCTAAACACATATTGTGTCGGTGATGGATAACCTCCCCGTGGGGCATGAAATGCCCTTTCCTCTCTTCGACTCCCCAGCGTTCATCACATCAGGCCTGTGGGCGGGCCTATGATGTTGAACTATGTTCTGTTGGCACGCCTAGGCTTAGGCAGTGAGAACGCCTTTTTCAGGCTTGTAAAGTGGTGGACCCCAGGTTTGTATAGAGCTGTCTGGCGAGTCTTCACTCCGCACGCCGCAGGTGAGCCGTTTGGTCTTTTAGGGGTCATTTTCTGTGAATTAAAATTCTGAAATGTATCTCTCTACAGACCTCGTTCCCCGTATAGAGCTATGGGGTCATGTCAACGTAATAAGGTAAGAGACGTTTTTCTGGATTATTAGGGCCGTGAAGTTCCCCTTCAGGTGGCTAGAACGATTCTAAGAAGCTCCTGTGGTTTGGGCTTCTCTTTTGTTTATATATTTATATATATGTAATGGCCAGTTGGCTGTTAGCCACCTCAGGGTAGAGTAGTTGGTCTCTCTCTCATAGAGTTATTTGAAGTTTGACTGACGCTAGAACTTCAGATAGATCTTAGTCCGGTCCAACAGTTGGGACCGTCTGACTTCTCTCCTGAGTACATCGCCCCCGTTGAGCTCTCCCGGCCCGCGCCGGGAGAGCGGTCTTCCGTACGCCACAATTCCCTCGCCCCGGCTGAGGGGACGGGGATTCGGCGCTGGTGGGCTGAGCGATTCTGCAGCCCTTGTTTGGAAATAATAATAACTATTCTTTCTGCGAGGCTGTGGCTCCTCCGAGCCCTCAGGTAGATCTATGCTTACAGGCCGGCCCTCAGCAGGGCCGCCCCAGTAGCTGGCCTAGGCTGTGCCAGGGATGGTAGGCGCTCTGTTAAATTACAATTCCGCCTCTGACCCTTCACTTAACATGTATGTTGGTTTCAGTGTCCCTGTACGACAGCCTCCTCCCTTTGGAGTCGTTAGGCCAAGGCCCGCCCCCTTCTCTGCATTCGGGGGTAAGATGAATGCAGCATGGTGCAGAGGCATGGTTTATAAAGATCCTGGGTAGGCCTCAATAGGCCTCCCGGTCGAATGTGTCTTTATTGAGCAGGGCTAGGCCGTCTTTCGCATCACGAAGAGACTGGTTTTGTCTGCCCGGCCCTGCCGTGCAGAACTAGCTTTCGGATCCCGGCCGCCAGTATAGGCTTCACTTACCTCGCTGAGCTACTGCTCGAGCATCGGGTTGTAGGTGCTTGGCTCAACGAGCCCCGCCCCCCTGAGGTTGGACACAGATGAATTTTTCTGTCACCCCTAGAACCGCTGGCAGGCCTGCACCCTGGTAAACCACAGGGTGAGGTGGGAGTATTCCCCTGTGACTCAGGGTAGATCTGAGTCCTCACTTTCAGTTCTGTATTATCCTACCTCGCACCACTATGGCTCGGGTCGAGCGGGAAGTTCTATAAGAAGCCTTCTCTTCTTGTTGGAAGTACGCTCCCTTGAAGCCAGAGCATTGCCATGAGCTGACGCCCCTGCGCTCAGATGGTAGGCCCCTGACTCTAGGGCCTCCGTTTAGGCAGAGTGGCGTATGTTGTACTCCCCTTGTTTTTAAGGGTGCTAGCTCTCTTGCTGAGTACACTGCCGTGGGCAATGTGATTAGGCACCATGATGCTGTAGGCGCTGTGTATACAGCTTATCTGCCAACCAAGGCTGCGCCATCAGGTAGTAGGCCCCAGCAGGCCTCCTTGACTGGGCAGCCCCCTGTGGGCACTGAGGTTGGCCTTGGTGGTTCGGCAGTTGACTCACCGACAGGTAGTAGGCCTTAATCAGGCCTCCTTGGGAGGTGAGTCCCAACGTTATGGGACATACTTTATAGCCGCTATCAGGTAGCTAGCCGTATTAGGCCTCCTGTGTGTGGGCCCAATAGTTATGTTGGTGTAGTATTTCCCAACAGTGTCTCTTTGTAGCAGAATGTACTTGCCATCAGCTAGTAGGCCCAACCAGGCCTCCCTGATAGGCGAGTCCCCAGCTGGCTGGCCCTGTAAGGCCGCCTCAGTACGATCACCCAGTTTCAGCGACCAGTTGCTATCAGGTAGTAGGCCTCACCAGGCCTCCCTGAAGTTGAATTCCTATATTATGGTTTCCAGGTAGAAGGCCTCACCAGGCCTCCCTGAAGGAGAATTCCCACATACTGTGGTTGTCAGGTAGAAGGCCCCACCAGGCCTCTCTGAAGGTGAGCTCCCACATTTCCTGTGGTTATCAGGTAGTAGGTCTCACAGGCCTCCTTGATGGTGAGCTCCCACATTCCCTGTGGTTACCAGGTAGTAGGCCTCACCAGGCCTCCCTGAAGGTGAATTCCCACATTTTATGGTTTCCAGGTAGAAGGCCTCACCAGGCCTCCCTGCAGTTGAATTCTCACATACTGTGAATCCCACATACTATGATTTCCAGGTGGAAGGCCTCACCAGGCCTCCCTGAAGGAAGGCTGACCACATGCTGTGTTTTTCAGGTAGTAGGCCCCTCCAGGCCTCCCTAAAGGTGAGCTCCCACATTCTCTGTGGTTATCTGGTAGTAGGCCGATCCAGGCCTCCTTGGAGGTGAGCTCCCACATTCACTGTGGTTATCAGGTAGCAGGCCTCACCAGGCCTCCCTGAGGGTGAGTTCCCCACGTACTATCGCTATCAGGCAGTAGGCCTCTTCAGGCCTCTCTGAAGGAAAGCTGACCACATACTGTGGCTTCAGGTAGTAGGCCTCACCAGGCCTCCCTGTGAGTGGTTTCCTGGAGCTGGGTTTAGGAAGCTAGTGGCCTCTTGCTATCAGCTCAGCTGGTCTTAGCAGGCAGCTGCTGAAGGCGAGCTTGCGCCTTGGCTCATCTAAAGTGTTCATTCTCTGCTACTGGTTCCCTCCCGGAACCTCTTTCCTGCCTACAGCCTGGTTTTGCCTACCAGGTGGACCATGTGCTCCCCTCATCGAGGGTCACTATGAGCACGCGTTCTCCTGAGTCTGGTCAGACGGTCGTAGGCCTCTCGTGAGGCCTCCCTGTGAGTGGTTTCCTAGCGGTGCTGGGTTTAGGAAGCTAGTGGCCTCTTGCTATCAGCTCAGCTGGTCTTAGCAGGCAGCTGCTGAAGGCGAGCTTGCGCCTTGGCTCATCTAAAGTGTTCATTCTCTGCTACTGGTTCCCTCCCGGAACCTCTTTCCTGCCTACAGCCTGGTTTTGCCTACCAGGTGGACCATGTGCTCCCCTCATCGAGGGTCACTATGAGCACGCGTTCTCCTGAGTCTGGTCAGACGGTCGTAGGCCTCTCGTGAGGCCTCCCAGTTAGATCAGTCCCTAGGCCTTCACAGGCCTCCTCAATGTTTTGAAACATAAACACTGGGTAGATCCGTGGATCGAGTAGAGAAACTCCCCTCGCTGGCAAGGGTTGAATAGCACTACGCTGAGTCATACTCTCCAGGATATCCCGTCTCTGAGATCCGGGCCGAGTGGTTCGCTGCCAGCTTGCAGTCCCTCGGGCTGGATGCCTACCTAGGCAAATGTCCAGAGGCTCTGTCTTCGGACAGACAGGATGTGGCCAGACTAAGTGTCTATGTATCTGACGTCGGGTCAGGCCATCCTGGTGGCATTTCGGGGTGAGTACGTTCCCCTGAATAGTGACTGGCTGGGGTTCCTTCGGGTTCCCTAGCCACATTCCCTAGAAGGGACCCCTTCTAAATTGGAAGCTGTGGTTCCAGGCCCTGAGCAGGCCCAGGTAGGCCTTTCATGTAACCATGTTTAGAGGTTTCCTGTTGGCTTAGCTTGGGCTTTGACCGTAGGGAGTGCTGTCACTGACAGCCCAGTGTGACCTGTGGGTGAGTGGTTCTAGCGTTTCATTTGAATTTGCTGGTTCTGACAGTTGTCACTGCCACCTGGCATACACTCCCCTTGGCATTGCGGCGTGGGTATATCGTTCCCCAATGCGTAATCAACGCAGTGTTGAGTTCCCTTTCGAAAGGGAACGTCTCTGGTTACGTACGTAACCTTAGTTCCCTGAGAACAGGGAACGAGACACTGCGTTCCTTGCCATGCCTCGGGGCCTGCCTGCCATACAGTCCCTTCAGACGATAAGGTGATCTGTCATGTTTGCAAGGCGCCCTTATATACTAGCAGGTCGCTCGTTAATCATGCGCTAATGATTCACGGGCTGTCGCCGGTCAATGTGATTGCCGTGATTTGATTGTGATTTCAGACACCTGTCACGCCTGAGGCGTTCCCCAATGCGTAATCAACGCAGTGTCTCGTTCCCTGTTCTCAGGGAACTAAGGTTACATACGTAACCAGAGACGTTTTGGAATGACTGATCGCGAGAGGAAAACATTACGATTTAGTCGCATAACATCAGTTACTGGAAACGCCGTCATTTCGCAATAGTTTTTGGTCGATATTTAGGAAAAAAAATATCGCAAAAGTTTTGCACGAATCTGTAGCCTAATGGAAATACGACAGCATTTAACATAGACTAACTTCTCAGAGTTATGTTTTACAACAGTGTTCATTATACTAACCATGCAACTTGATTCTGGAATCTTCGCAGGGGGAATAAACACAACAATCCTCCAACGCATGCTCATGTTCTGATTCAGATCATGCTCGAAGAGGAGGGGCTATTCGCGCGCGCGCCTCCGGTGTCAGTTTGTGAGAGAGGAAGGGATGGAGCAAGCTATGCGCAGCTCTACAATAAAATAAAATTTTACCCATATTAAAGAGCTAAAAATCTGAAAATCAATCCGTGGCGGTCAGCGTGATATTGTTGCGGGCCGCCACAAATTAATGAATGTATGGGAAACCCTGGATATTCTCTATAGGTTACATTTAAAAAATTGGCAAGATCACGATTCAGATTGTGGATTGTAGTTTTTTGTTATAAGACTGTGATATGATATTTTGTGAAGATCACCCACCTAAGTAAATAAAATTTTCAAATTTTTATCTTTAGCCTACTATATATTTGTAACTATTAAATGCTTTCTTTTATGCATGATATAGCTATATTATATTTTTGTGTCTGTACAATGTGTTTGTAAAATGGAATACTATACCTTAAAATATAAGGGCATTATTATGTAGCTAGTTAGCTAGCTTAGCAGCCTCACAGCTACAATACAGGTAATAGCTACAACTAATGAAATTATCTAAATGATGCATGCCTATTGGTTTGCTATCTATCCTCCATCTATTATGAACTTGGTTGTTGGGTTTGAATTTAGCTATGTATTATGCTATAAGTTTAGTTTATGATCAATATTTAAACAGTTCTCACAATTCTTTTTTCATCCACCAAACATTTTAGCCTGGTCCCACCAGACTCTCGTACATTTCATTTCATTTGTACATAGAGTCTGGCACCGCTCCATTGACAATCGTTAACTTCCTTGTAGGCGGGTACTCCTAGACTTGATGAGTCAAGTCTAGACTAACTCCTCATTCCTTCCTCTTAGACTAACTACTCATTAGACTTGATGTCTAAAACTATTGGATCTACCCAGAGTCACTCTGGATTTGCCATAACCAATCGCTAACGTTTGGTCGTGACGTATGTCGTCCGAACCATAGACCTCATATAGAGATAGACGCCCTATCGACCGCTACTACCTATTGGCGCGGACGAGCCATGGCGCCGTCACCCGCTCTGCTCAGTGTAATCAGTTTGACAGGTTACAATGAGCTGTCAGCTCATTTAATTAATCATATCTCACTGAATACCCAACTGATTTTCACGTGGGTTTTTTTGCTGCAAAGGTCATGCATGTAGCTATGATACAGGACACATGGAATATTCCATTCACAAAATACAACCAATAGTACGGTAATGTTAAATATTAATCTTACTTGTGAAAAGTAATCCCCGAGCCCTATTTGCGATGGTCCTGCCGATGTAAGCAGGAATATGCTGCACAGTGCTCTGGCATCTACTGCTGCTGTGCAATGCAATAGGAGTATGACCGGTTTTAGATGGCGGCCGCATTTCTTGTGCCCAATCGGCCAATAGGGCGTCTATCTCTATATGATGTCTATGATCCGAACCCCGTGTGGAGGAGGGCCACAACATCATGGCCATCAACAAAACTAAGCAAAGATTGTTCTTGCTCCGGCTTCAACTTCTTGATATTCGCCAGCGTTGCCGGACCGAATGGCTTTGCTCGCATCTTTCTCCGCTGCCATTACTGAACTACAACTGAAAATAGCGCACAACGTCATCGTTCTCAGCCACTCCCTTTGTTCATTGATTGGCCCGGCAAAAAATTGATGGGAGAAAACCAAAGTCTACAGCAGAATCCCAGACGTAGTACTGAAGGAATATGAAAATTGAGCGGAAGTACATAGGAGGGCGGAGTCAGGCTACAGACATTTAGGGATGTGATTAAAATGGAATACTTGTTTAAAATGGAATACTTGTTAATACGAAGTGAACAAATCCAGATATAATATGAATACATTCCACAAGCATTCAACTGAATGTTAAAACACTTTCAAAGCTTTTATGGCCTCATTCACACCCTCATTCAAGAAATCCTTAATTAAAGGGCTGGGACCATTTTTGTTTTGGGTCTCCATACCTACCACTAAGGCTAGCAAGCTTCACTAAGCTGGGCTTACATACTGGCCTTTTCTCAATACCAAGTACGCAAACTTCGGAGTTGTGTCCTTGGTAGTTCGGACTTGGCAAGTTCGACTCAGGAGAACGAACTCCCGAGGACGCAAGTCCGGTTATTCTGCAACTGGAACAGCGTTCTTGATCACGTCACTCAGCACGCTCTGGCTACTACAGTTATCTCTTTATGTGTATTTTAGGTAAGAATAAAACGAAATATGATATAAAATACTCTGTCTCTTTTTGTCAACAATAAAACTAAATATGTTATAAAACACCACTCTTCCACTTTTCCTTTAAAAAAATCTTATGGTGGACATATTAATGGCCACACAAATGTGGTTCAGGCAATGCGTACATTATCTTCAATGCATATGTTTATAACAACATGAAATACAAAACACAACCCTGCTTCTTTTTGTTTTCATTACATTATTGATTATTAAAACTGACAGTAAAGGGCACCTATTATGGATTTTTGAAAATATCATTCATGTAGTGTGTAACATAGATCTAAGTGAATAAAAACATCCTGCAAAGTTTTAAATATGAAAGTTCACCGTATACAAAGTTATTGTCTCTCAAAAGTAAGAGTCAACTCTAAATCGCTTATATGAATCGATAGATGACCGATTCTTTTTCTCTGTCTAGATGACGTCAACTTGACAAGTTATTTGAAGATACGCCCACTTATTGTGCTCGTGCCTCGTAGACGCCAGGGAATACTTGAAAACATCATGTCGACAAGACGCTGTGTTCAAAAGCGAACTTTTTTCATCTGCCCAGGGAGGAGCATTTAAAGACTAAGTGGCTACAGTTCATATATACAACTATACCACAGAAGTATAGCCGTTCATACATACAACTATACCACAGAAGTATAGCCGAACCTTGTGCTTTGTTCGCGTCATTTTGAAGATGATTGCTTCACAAACATAAATGCTGTAAAATGTGGATTCGCGAGCCGGCTGATATTGAAGGAAGGTTCAGTAGCCTACCTAGTTTATTTGGATCAGTCCTCCGAATCACAACCTGTAAGTATTATTAATATTAATAATTGTTTCTTTTATGTTTTATGTAGCATGCCCAATAATTATTTTGTGTGTTGTGTACGCACAGCGCAGCTTTTATAGTCTTCAATGTCAATTGTATTGAAATATGTGAAGTGTTTGTCGTTGTTATTGGAGTTCTCATAAAGAATAGAGCAATAACATTACCTCGTAGTACTGCATTATCAATGTGTTGGGCTAACGCAATCAAAGACTGAATGTGCTTTCCCACTGAACCTTGGGCTATGGTCGCTAACATAACTCAACTTAAATTCCTTCTCTTATTTTGAATTTTTTACTACCAAGCACTATAATCATTATTATAACACAAATCGATAAAAGCATTGTATACTGTATACTCCGTGTTAACCAATAGAAGTATTATCTCTGTAAACACATTTTACTTATACACAGATTGTCAATCACAACTGACTGGGTCATCTGACCAATCACCGCAGATTAGCGTCACGCAAAGGCAGGGTTTGGAAAAATGAGTCGTAGAAGATTCATATGGGAGTCACTGAGCAAATCAAGTAAAAAATATAGCTGCGAGCAGCGATTACGGGCCCAAGCCGGTGGCACCGCAACCCCGGTGCCTTTAGTACCTAAAGGCACCGGGGTGGCGGTTCCGCCAGCTTTGGCCCTTCATCGCTGCTCGCAGCTATATTTATATATATATATATATAAACGGCCCGGTGGCACCGCCACCCCGGTGCCTTTGGGGTTATTGTGCACGACGTGCAAAAACGTAACCCCGCTTTGACTGTCGAAAAGAAGTGTGCTGTAGAGCTTGCATCAGTGTGGGCTCTGCAAAAGTGCGCATCGAGGGCACATATCAACCACAAAGTATGCGTGAGCAACCTTCTGAAACCTAAAATGAAAAATGAGACACCCTACGGTCTCATGGATTTAACGGACACATGAAATAAGTACACAAGACCGAAAATTCATATGAAGTGTGCCATTTGGGACAGGGCCTATGATCGTGAACCACAATAGCCACATATATGAGATAATTTAAATTTAGAATCATTTTTAATGTCATAGGATGTCATATGTCAATATGTTTTGTAGCACTTAAATGTGTAAATCCAGAAGCCTAGTATTTATCTGGAGGTCTTTGTCCTTTGCCTGTCAACCTGGTTTGTCTCTGCCTTTTCTGTTCTGCCCTGTTTGCCATTGTTCACCCTGCCTGTCTTGACCATTCTTAATAAAAAGCTGCAAATGGATTCAAAAAGACAAGGCCTTAAACTTAAACTTGAACAAGGATTAAACTCTTGTAACTGTAACAGACACCAAGGCACAATCACACACATGCACGCACGCACGCACACACAGTTTAAAAACAAAAAAATATTTATCCAACCCCATTTAAAAACAGTCTGTGATTCCTTTACTTTATTAATAAAACTTATTTAAAAAATACAAGGCTTAAGACATTTATTTTCCTTTTTAATGCAGGCCAAACCACACAGCAGTGAAATGGTTAATCTAGCCCTCCTCCCCCTACACACACACACACACACACACAGACAGGCACAGACACAGAGACGTAGGCTTATGGCAAGCCGTTTTAACATTTAATCATTTAAACCCACTAGTCTCTATTTTCATGCTACTAGTACTTATTTTTTAGATACTAGTATTTTTAGATACTAATATAGTATCTAATGAATAAGTACTAGTATCTTTTAAAAGGTACTAGTCCCTAAAGAATAAGCACTAGTATCTAAAGAGTAGGCACTAGTACCTAAAGAATAAGCACTAGTCGCTAATGAATAAGTACTAGTACTTAATGGAATAGATACTAGTATCTAAAAAATAAGTACTAGTAGCATGAAAATAGAGACTAGTAGGTTAAAATGATTAAATGTTAAGACGGCTTGCCATATTGGCTCAGAGAGAGAGAGAGAGAAAATGACCATATTCAAACCAAAATATCGGACTTTCTGTTGTTCGGAGCTAATAACTGTAAATTAGAAAGTTGTTCGGCTTGAGGAGAAGAATATACACGCTGAGTTTTGTAACTGTAGGTAAAACTAACTAAGTTATAACACACTTTATATGTCCTTATTAAGCCATGAAAATTCATTTCCTCGCCACGGCCAAACCGTTCGAGATATCAAAAGTCCGTCCGCAATTTAGCATCCTCAAAGTCTTGACATCATGCACACCGAGTTTGGCGATGATTGAATTAATTGCCTAGGAGTAGTACTTCAAATTCCACAGCAAGCGTTTTCCAAACAACCCATAATAGCCGACTTCCTGTTGGGCTGGCGTAAAACTTGACCGGGGGTAAGATGTTCGGCCCGATGAGATCTATATGTGTACTGAGTTTCATATTAATTCATGCAAGCGTGTTGGATATATGGACCAAATTGTCGGACCCCGTTCAAGAGGGCGCTGTTGAGCCCCCCTGCCACGCCCGGGTACCAGCTTCAGCCCGGCCCTGATGGCCGTGGGTTCTGACCTGTGTGCAAAATTTCAAGAGTTTTTGACCACGTTAAGAGCCCCAAAAGCCCCTGAAACCTTGAAATCCATTAAAAGCAATAGACAAATCCCTCACACACAGAGACAGAGAGAGAGGGAGAGAAAATTCTCAGATACATCCACATTCAAACTTAAATATCTGACTTGCTGTTGTTTGGAGCTAATGACAGTTAATTAGAAAGTTGTCCGGCTTGATCTGAAGAATATGCGTACCGAGTTTTATGATTGTAGGTAAAACTATATAACTAACACCCCCACTTTTGTCAAAAGGTGGCGCTACTGAGCCCCTGCACCACGCCCGTTTCTGAAACTTTGCACATGTCTACTGGCTAATAAATGTGATCTGTCTGTCGAGTTTCATGCAATTTTAAGCAATTTCAGGCATGCTAAGAGTCTCAAAAGCATCCAAAAAGAATATTAAAGTTTGATGCGTTTGATGCGTTGTCACGGCAACAGTATCTTAGATATCAATAATCCTTTCACAAGTCTACATCTGGCGTGTGTTTACATTATACACATAAAGTTTGAAGCAAATCGGGTAAAAATAAGAGGGTGATTTCAAAGCATTTTGAAAGTGACACACTTCCTGCTGCCAGTTGGTGGCGCTATAACATTGACTCACAATAGTCACATCCATGTGATCGGACTCTTACAACGAACACACTGCTGAAGTTTCATCAAGATCAGTTAATGTATGCAGAAGTTATAACACACTTCCTGTTTCCATTATTCGCCATAAATTCGTTTCCTCGCCACGGCCAAACCGTTCGAGATATCAAAAATCCCCTGGCAACTTTTCATCGTCAATCTCTTGACTTCATGCTGACCGAGTTTCGTGGCGATTGGTTGAATTCTCTAGGAGGAGTATATCGAATTCCATTGCATGCGTTTTCCAAACAAGCCTTAATAGCCGACTTCCTGTTGGGCTGGGGTAAAAAGTAAAAGTACAAAGGATATATGAACCGATGAGATCTATATGTGTACCGAGTTTCATATTATTACATGCAAGCGTGTTTGATTTATGAACCAAGTTTTTGGACCCCGTTCCAGGGGGCGCTGTCAAACCCCCCTGCCACGCCCGGGTACCAGCTTCAGCCCGGCCCTGATGGCCGCCGGTTCTGACCCGTGTGCAAAGTTTCAAGAGTTTTTGAGCACGTTAAGGGGACCAAAAGTGCACTGAGAGTCTCAAAAGCATCCAAAAAGAATATTAAAGTTTGATGCATTGTCACGGCAACAGCATCTAAGATATCAACAATCCTTTCACAGGTCTACATCTGGCGTGTGTCTACATTATACACATCAAGATTGAAGCAAATCGGGTAAAGCCTGTTTGATTTATGGACCAAGTTTTCGGACCCCGTTCCAGGGGGCGCTGTCGAGCCCCCCTGCCACGCCCGGGTACCAGCTTCAGCCCGGCCCTGATGGCCGCGGTTTCTGACCCGTGTGCAAAGTTTCAAGAGTTTTTGAGCATGTTAAGGGCCCCAAAAGTGCGCTAAGAATCTCAAAAGTATCCAAAAAGAATATTAAAGTTTGATGCGTTGTCACGGCAACAGCATCTAAGATATCAACAATCCTTTCACAGGTCTACATCTGGCTTGTGTCTACATTATACACATCAAGTTTGAAGCAAATAGGGTAAAGCGTGTTGGATATATGGACCAAATTGTCGGACCCGTTCAAGGGGGCGCTGTCGAGCCCCCCTGCCACGCCCGGGTACCAGCTTCAGCCTGGCCCTGATGGCCGTGGGTTTTGTCCCGTGTGCAAAGTTTCAAGAGTTTTCGAGCACGTTAAGAACCCCAAAAGTGCCCGAAAGCATAAAAAAGCATGAAAAAGCTTAAAAAAAGGAATATTAATGTTTGATGCATTGCCATTGCAACAGTATCTAAGATATCAATAATCCTTTCACAGGTCTACATCTGGCGTGTGTCTACATTATGCACATGAAGTTTGAAGCAAATCGGGTAAAAATAAGAGGGTGATTTAAAAGCATTTTGAAAGTGACACACTTCCTGCTGCCAGTTGGTGGCGCTATAACTTTGACTCACAATAGTCACATCCATGTGATCGGGCTCTTACAACGAACACACTGCTGAAGTTTCATCAAGATCAGTTAATGTATGCAGTAGTTATAACACACTTCCTGTTTCACGTTTCTCGCCATAATTTTGTTTCCTCGCCACGGCCAAACCGTTCGAGATATAAAAAATCCCCTGGCAACTTTTCATCCTCAGTGTCTTGACTTCATGCTGACCGAGTTTCATGCCGTGTGTTTGAATTCTCTAGGAGGAGTATTTCACATTCCATTGCATGCGTTTTCCAAACAACCCTTAATAGCCGACTTCCTGTTGGGCTGGGGTAAAAAGTAAGAGCATGAAGTATATATGAACCGATGAGATCTATATGTGTACTGAGTTTCATATTATTACATGCAAGCGTGTTTGATTTATGGACCAAGTGTTCAAACCCCGTTCCAGGGGGCGCTGTCGAGCCCCCCTGCCACGCCCGGGTACCAGCTTCAGCCCGGCTCTGATGGCCGCGGGTTCTGAGATGTGTGCAAAGTTTCAAGAGTTTTCGAGCACGTTAAGGCCCCCAAAAGTGCCCAAAAGGTAGTAAAATAATAATAATAATAATAATAATAATAATAATAATCCTAAATAATAATCCTTAGGAAAACAATAGGGCCTTCGCCTTTTCAGGCTTGGGCCCTAATTAAAGCTGCAAGCAGCATTGAAAGGGCCCTCGCACCCGTGCCACCGCCACCCAGTGGCTTTAGGAAGACAGAGCACGGTGGGCAATGTGCATTTAAGTAGGTAAATATAGGAGGAGTATGTCAAAGTCAGTTAAAAAAAATGTCCTTTATTATGGGGATAATAGTATGCGTTATCACTGTAGTAACCTTATTTTCTTCTAAAGTGTAGAAACTCAGAAGCTAAAGACCAGGAGACTCGGTTGTATCTTTTGCAGGTTCTTTATTGCATATGAGCTGGATTTGCTGTAGTCTTCTCCAAGCATCATCACGAGTCTAAATTAAAGTAACTTTACATGGTATATTATAAGCATTTTAAGAGGAGGGACTTCTGGAGGTGGAGACAAATTCAAACAAAGCATGCAAATGTAGTACGGAAGTCCGCTCGTTACTGGAAAATTCCCCAGCCCTGATCTCATCAGCATTCGGATCCTTGAGATGCTAATCCCATCAGCCTGGATTGCTCAAACATTAACATTATCATAGAGACAAAGGGTTTGAGTCTCAGTAATTTTACTCATTTAAAATACAATAGAGCTAGCAGGAAAGGATACTCTTGTTGGAGAAATCAGTCTACTAAACTTTATTGGAGTGGAAACCTAAATTAAACATTTGATAAATTTGTAACACGTCATCACTCAGATAAGTGTTGCTAGAATGTTTTAGCATGTTTCTAGCATGTTTAGAACTCAATGGCATTTTTAATATCATAAAAATTGGAAAAAAATCCAAGTCCAGGCACTCGGTAGGTTGCAAAAGTAAAAAAGCCTTTATTATATGATCGAGGGCTAGACCATTAAAAAACACCAACGCGTATCGGCCCACTGGCCTTCATCAGGGTGTTGGTAACAAACAGACAGAATCAAGCAATACTTATGGTTGCATTGGTTTCAGGTGTGCCACTCTGGCACTTGCAACACAAATTTTGGCCACTAGAGGCAATAGTTCAGGTCATGTCTAACGTCGGAAGCTCCAAGTGGAAAAATAGGAGTGACACCACTACAAACATCTAGTGTACTCCCCACAATATGTACCAAATGTCAATAAATGTGAATAGGCTAGTTACCCATCATAATTCTAATTTCAAAGTCAAGATGTTTCTAAAAAAACATTGACAGAAAATGGCATCGCATTCAAAAACTAGTCAAAACACTGTACCCATTGAAGCACAACAATTACAAAAAAGGTGAAAGGTCAAAATCTTCATTGAGACCTGGATGACTACCCAGCAAACACGTGACGTAACGGCGACCAAAAGTGACGTCAGTATTGGTCGTGGGTTCGTCGCGTCACCAAAAGACTATGCCACGACGTTGTGGCAACTTCATCAGAAGGTAGTCTCGTGACCACAGCGCTTGGTCGCTTCCTTACCTTCCCACAACGTTGTCTAAAGACCAGCTGATGACCAATCATTTTCTAACCTCCTCATCACGTCTTAGCCACGTCATTTCTTGACTTGGAAGCAGATGTACATTTTAATAGAAGAAATTTTTTACGAAATTTAATAGAAGTAATTTTTCAGATGTACAGGTGCTGGTCATATAATTAGAATATCATCAAAAAGTTTATTTATATCAGTAATTCCATTAAAAAAGTAAAACTATACTTTAATTATATATATATATATATATATATATATATATATATATTTACAAATGTTACCCTATTCACCTGTAGTGTCTCACTTAAGACTCATTCAAGTCATAAAGATTTCAACAATTTCCCTTCGGTACACCAGGGGGCAGTATATGCAACTCAAACGATTGCAGCGAAGAGCTTCCGCTGCTGGTGTATAGAAGTCCCACCTCACGAACCGGAACGTGCTTGGATTGTGTTTGAATTTTCACTTTTCGTATCCTTTGACCGTCTTCTAGTTGTTTATTTTACAAACTTTCTTATCTTTTTAGTTACTAACGTTACAGCAGTAGTTTAACTTATCAATCGAAGAAAGAAGAAATACACCATTCCTTCAAGACGAAACAGGTAAGTGTAAAAACAACCCGCCGGTCCCATACGTTCTCTAAAGTATTTTTCTAATTTTACATTTTAACCAAGATCGCTATTTCAACTGTAGTTTAAAATGGCTTTTTAACTAGTTAGGTTTAATTGTTGACTAGACAGTGTTGCGTCACTTTTACTCAAATAGAACATGTCCGAGTGGGCCTAACGTTACTGTAGGCCTACTGTTGTTGTTTTATATGTACAGATATTGGTCATATAATTAGAATATCATCAAAAAGTTGATTTATAGCAGTGGAATTTACTGCTGTAGTCTCTAACTGTGGTAATGTCATTATCCTGGTAAATAGAATAGCTTATTTCAGCTTTATTTAATTGTTGTTGTTTTGTATTATTACATATGGTTTTTCTCCCTTCCCAATTCCTAGAAACCCTGTTTTTGTCTGGAAATGTTGTATTCACACAATAGTGGTCTGGGAAACTAATAAACTCGCATCTAATTTCTTCCATTGCAGCTCTCGGTGATTGCAGATTTCTGTGATTTCCGATTTCAGTTAAGACAGTGTTTTTCAGGTAAGCATGTTTTAAAAAAAGTGATAGTATTAAATCCAGTATTCAAATATTGTTATTGGGGGACTGTAAACTATTCTGTTTTTAGAACTTGACAATCCTCTAACTTACACCTTTTCAGAAACATCAATTGGCTACCATGTTCTTACTAGGGGTGTAACGGTTCACACAATTCACGGTTCGATATGATACACTTGTGTCACGGTTTGGTACGTTTTCGATACAGCAAAAAGAAAGAAATGGCAGAGAAATGTCCTTGCTATAAAAATTTTTTATTATATTTTATTAAAACTAACATCATAAAGTATGATTTTTTTTTTTTTTTACTTAGCAATGATGGAGCTATACTTGACTTTTCTTAGGAGCATATAAAACAAAAACAGCTCCTTGGACAAAATGAAATGTTATATTGTAGTAGTTATAAACAAAGGTTTATTTTAGTTCAGATTAATATTTGAGGGCAGCAATTGTATTCATAATGTCAAAATAAAACCGACCTGGATAGTTGCTTTTGCTTATTTTATTCGCAAACCATACTTTTTTACAATGTTAAGCGTTGTAGTTAAATGGAGTTTTAGGTTATCTGGCTAAACTGGCGTCATAAAATTTGATTGTATTTTAGGATGAAGCCAAGTCGGAGAATCTATTTACAGTCCTGGAGAGCTACCAGACGCACTCTCCAAAAACTCCATGCAAGCCAGGCAGAAAATGCACGTGCAAGCCAGGCAGGGAGTACCCGTGCGAGCCAGACAGGGAATGGCTGTCAAACAGAACATCAAAAAGGCCAGCGAAATTTGATTACTGCAGCAATGAGGGTATTTACATTTTCATGTAGTTATTTATTACATGCTGTATCTCTGAATGGTTTGTTGACTGGAGTTTATTATATGCTTTTTAGATGAAGACTCTGCAGAACAGGTCCTCCAAACTAATAAGAAATCCAGAGGTATGATATTAAATAACTGTTCAATATTTCTCAAGAGTACCATGCTTCACAAGACTGCCCTCTATAAGAAAATTGCTAGCATGACATTTTTGGAAATCATTAGACGGTCCCGTAAATTAATGATTAACCAAAGTATCTTGGTAATATGTATCATCTAGGTTTGTCCCATGGACCACCAGAGGTGCCACTTTCATGTAAATCTTCTGCAGGACCAACAGACCCTCCTCCCATCTGCATCTTTCCGCAGACAAACACTATGAACAGTAAGTTAACAATTGTTGCATAAGCTTTGTCAAGTTGTGCGGATCTATATTAAAATATACCTTATGTTGATGTTTATTTATTTACACAGACCTTGATCCAGTTAGTCCTATTCAGCCTGAGATGTCTGATGGTATGATTATATTTTTATTGTTGGTTTAATGACTTTGAAAATCTTAGTTTGTAAGTGTTACAGTTATCAACATGTTGACACAAAAAATGTAGCCTGGTGATTTGAACTTTGGTAGTTCTTGTTTTATAACATGCTGAACCTAAGTGTTGAGTTTAATCGCTTGCATTTTGCATTGCATATGTGCACACAGAAACTGCCAGCTGCTCCTCAAGTGTGTCAGACTCTATCTCCGCCTTAATCCAAACGGTTACAGTAATACAAGGTATGTTAATTTTTATTGTGGGTAAATTTCAGTCATGTAATAACTGCAATGTGTTATCTTTGCACGTTGTACATTTCTGACCTTCATTTTAATGTCTTTGAAACATTTTGTGTTTCTGTAACAGAGACACTTAAGACAATGCTGATCCGCCAAGATGTGATGGCAAAAAACATCCAGGAGATACTCCTCCGGTTAAACCAGACTGGAGGGGCCAGCCAGGGTCCGGAGACCCCAATAGAAATCGATGTGGCCCAGTCTTTGGAAGAACTTGCTGTCTTGGAGGCAAAATTGAAAGAGCTTCCGGACTACAAGAAGAGATTGGTGGGTAATGGTTTAAACATAAAGCTATGTTTTATGTAGAGCTAAATATTTACCGCATTACTGATTTTTAATTTTCCGTATTTCCTCTGTGTAGACACACCATCTCAGTCTGATTGGTGGAGCCAACCCGGGAGAAGTTACAAGGCGTATCATGAGGGCTGTAGCTTCTAGTAGAGTCTGGAAGAACTACAGCCTACATGGGAAGAAGGGGAAAAAAACGTTGCTGCATACAGCAGTGTACCAGGTTATCAAACGTGAGTTTAATATAAGTGTTATTTTTGGTAATAATTGTGTGGATGTTCCACAGCACAAAAAAAAAATGCATTTATGCTTGTCTAAACAGTTTCTGCTTTACAATTGGTTCATGTTTCAATTTTATAGCTTGCTGTTTTCAAATCTAAAAGACAACATCAAAATGCTCTTCTGCTTCATTTAATATATATTAAATGTGTCCACCACTTGTTTTGTAAAACATATTGTAATTACAATTTACAAAATTTACAAAACACTTACATTCTTTTTTTTTATTCTACACAACAGGGGCTATCATGCTGAGTCGGTCCGGACTACAGGACAAAGCTGTGGAGGAACTCGTCACAAATGTTTTAAAACATGCCCCAGCCCACAGTAAACTACAAATATACACTTCTTGTGAGCATTTCACTTAAAAGACTGTGGCAATCGACTATTACTTGTAGGGATGGGCCGATACCACTTTATGGAATGAGTAGCATTCAATTAGTATTTCATTTTTGACACTTGCCGATACATAGTCTACCGATACAAAATCTTGACATTAAGGTCTGTTCACTCAATTTATTTAAATTGTTTGTCTAGGTGCAGTCAGTCCCAGAAGTGGAAGTCCCACAAGAGGACAATAACCAGCAATTCAGATGAAGACCTTTTTAAAGTGTTTTAAATAGTGACATGTTTTTTTTTGCTTTATTGTATAGTTGAATTTTCCTCATTTGTTATTTTAGTGTCTGTTAAATAAAATCTGCAAAAACACTTTTCAGTTCTTTCAATTATTCTACAATTCAATTATTTCAGTTCTATACAAAAAGTTCTGAACAAGAACCGCAATTATAGATGTTGCTGTGGCAGGTAAATGCTACTATAAATGGATGTCAATAAATCCACTGCAGAATGAATATATATATATATACACTCACCGGCCACTTTATTAGGTACCCCATGCTAGTAACGGGTTGGACCCCCTTTTGCCTTCAGAACTGCCTCAATTCTTCGTGGCATAGATTCAACAAGGTGCTGGAAGCATTCCTCAGGGAGTTTGGTCCATATTGACATGATGGCATCACACATTTGCCGCAGATTTGTCGGCTGCACATCCATGATGCGAATCTCCCGTTCCACCACATCCCAAAGATGCTCTATTGGATTGAGATCTGGTGACTGTGGAGGCCATTTGAGTACAGCGAACTCATTGTCATGTTCAAGAAACCAGTCTGAGATGATTCCAGCTTTATGACATGGCGCATTATCCTGCTGAAAGTAGCCATCAGAAGTTGGGTACATTGTGGTCATAAAGGGATGGACATGGTCAGCAACAATACTCAGGTAGGCTGTGGCGTTGCAACGATGCTCAATTGGTACCAAGGGGCCCAAAGAGTGCCAAGAAAATATTCCCCACACCATGACACCACCACCACCAGCCTGAACCGTTGATACAAGGCAGGATGGATCCATGCTTTCATGTTGTAAACGCCAAATTCTGACCCTACCATCCGAATGTCGCAGCAGAAATCGAGACTCATCAGACCAGGCAACGTTTTTCCAATCTTCTATTGTCCAATTTCGATGAGCTTGTGCAAATTGTAGCCTCAGTTTCCTGTTCTTAGCTGAAAGGAGTGGCACCCGGTGTGGTCTTCTGCTGCTGTAGCCCATCTGCCTCAAAGTTCGACGTACTGTGCGTTCAGAGATGCTCTTCTGCCCACCTTGGTTGTAACGGGTGGTTATTTGAGTCACTGTTGCCCTTCTATCAGCTCGAACCAGTCTGGCCATTCTCCTCTGACCTCTGGCATCAACAAGGCATTTCCGCCCACAGAACTGCCGCTCACTGGATGTTTTTTCTTTTTCGGACCATTCTCTGTAAACCCTAGAGATGGTTGTGCGTGAAAATCCCAGTAGATTAGCAGTTTCTGAAATACTCAGACCAGCCCTTCTGGCACCAACAATCATGCCACGTTCAAAGTCACTCAAATCACCTTTCTTCCCCATACTGATGCTCGGTTTGAACTGCAGGAGATTGTCTTGACCATGTCTACATGCCTAAATGCACTGAGTTGCCGCCATGTGATTGGCTGCTTAGAAATTAAGTGTTAAGGAGCAGTTGGACAGGTGTACCTAATAAAGTGGCCGGTGAGTGTATATGAAAAAGTCATCAAATGACCAATTGGCGACCAATAACGCTGTCGCAACGTACTGGCTACGTCACAGCAACGTCATCCAAAAGCGTTTAACGTTTAACTTAACGTACTGAAGACGTACTGAAGACGTTGTCACTTCGTCGCGACCTCTTTTGGTGTTTCACTTTGACGGTTGTGGCGACGTCATATGCTAACGTAAGCGTGACTAAAAATGACCAGCACGTGACGTCCTCACAACGTAATATTGTTTGCTGGGTAGTGGCCCTCAAAGAATAGATCCAATATGTCTCCCTTTGTTTAAGGCGTTTGATTATGTCCCCGCCTCTGGCATCAAGGCGAACAGCCTCAATGCCCACTACTCGTAAGGTCGAATCCCTTCCATGTTTAGCGTCTATAAAGTGTTTGGCCATTGGATAATTCATATTTCCAGTCCGGATGGCATACCTATGCTCAGCTACCCTTCTCTTAATCTCCTTTTAGTAAGGCCTATATAAAAACAGCCACAAGTGCACTCTAATTGATAAACAACATGGGTGGTATTGCAATTTATAAAACTGTTAACAGTGTAAATCTTATTACTGGAAACATCCATAAATGTATCAGATTTAACCATATTCTCACAATAATTACAGTGACCGCAAGGAAAATTCCCCTTAGGTTGACGAAGCCAAATTTCACGTTTAGGAGCAGGGAGGTAACTTCTTACTAACTTGTCTTTAATTGTGGGGGCCCTCCTAAAACTGATCCCAGGTGGTTCCGTGAATATTTCCCGTAGAGTCGGGTCACATTCAATAATGTTCCAGTTTTTCTTTATAATATGTTTAATCTGGATAGCCTCCTTACTGTAATTAGTGACAAAGTAGGGTTTTTGAGTTGACAATATTTTGGGTCTAGACTGAAGCAGGTTCTTCCTTTCAAGTGATTGAGCTCTATTATGAGCTTGAATGAGAGTTTGTGTTTGATAACCTCTTTGTCGGAAACGCCGCTGCATATCCATAGATTGATTTTGGAAATCCTGATCTGAATCACATATACGCCTTATGCCGAGTTCAGACTGCACGATTTTAGCCCCGATTTTGGCTCGGCGACAGGTTTTGAGAAATCGCCGACAAATGCCCGAAATCACAGGCAAATCGGTGCTCGTTCACGCGAGTGACAATCATGCAGTGTGAATGAGCAAAGACGCGATCTGAGAGAATCACCGACGAGTCGCCGACGCCCGTGAGATATTTGGCATGCTAAATATCTGGACCTGTCGGCGATTCAAAATCCTGCAGTGTGAAAGTGTTCTGACTGAAAACTACATCGGCGATGACCGACAGCCAATGAGAGAGCAAGATACAGAGCAGCGGGGAGTTCGGGAGGAGTTATAGACCAGAATATCTGTATTTTAATAGATATATTTACAATTATATCAAACAGAAACAAAGTAGCCTACATATTGCTTGACCAGCAGCACATTGCAAAATTATTTCTTTACCCTCAGCTCTCTTTGTTGAACACACAATCCTTGCTCAGAGCTCAGCAAGTTGATCTCGTCTCCCCAACAATTTCTTCCTGCATAATCTTATTTTTTTTTTCTCCTTTTCGCTGCAAATCAGCTCACAGATTGGGATCGCAAGCTTCTTGCAGGCTATAATTTTTTATAACAATTTGAGTCTCGCGCGAGAACTCTGGTCTCACGCACGCGTGATCTTGCGTTATTTTCTTATCACTTCTCGCGTGTGTTTGGTTGTGAAACGTAGTTTGCGTGCCAAACAGTTGTCGGCGATTCTTCCTCTTGTAAAATCATGCAGTGTGAAACCACCTGTCGCCGATCCATCGTTCAGTGTGAACACAGCAGCGACTGAATGCTGGCCAAGATAGTCATGCAGTGTGAAAAGAACAGTGACCCGACTACTTTGAAAATCGTGCAGTCTGAACTCGGCATTAGTCTCTGGATCTGTCCAAAGGGTATGTTATCAATAAGCCATGGGGGATGAAAACTGTTTGCATGCAGTAAGGTATTACGATCTGTTGCTTTTCTAAAAATAGATGTATGCAAGAATCCCTCATTATCCTTTGAAATCCGTAGATCCAGAAAGTTAATGGCATGCAAGTCGTAGTCCAGACTAAATTTAAGGTTCTCATTTAGACTGTTTACATAAACATGAAAGTCTACAAGTTCTTGTTCTAAGCCTGAGAACATCAGAATCACATCGTCAATATATCTACCCCACCACAAAATTTTGTCTTTAAAAGGGTTATTTTGAGAGAATATATATCGCTCCTCCCACAAGCCTAAAAACAGATTAGCATAATTGGGAGCAAAACAAGCACCCATTGCAGTCCCCTTTTCCTGTCTGTACAGTTTGTCTTGAAAGAGAAAGATGTTATTCTTTAAAGTCCACTCAGTGAGTTGAACTATAAAGTCACTGGGAGGCATCAAATGTTCAGGTCTGGATGAGAGATAGTGTTTCAAAGCCTCTAGACCCTCGTCATGTACAATATTACTAAATAAAGACTCTACATCTGTTACGTGGATCTATATATATATATTGAATTACTGAGTGTATTAATTTTGTTATTTGAGTTCGTAGGTGGAGTTAGGGGGTTTTCCCCTGATTTACGGAATGAGTGACGTCATGGGAATTCCTGCACTTAAGCCAGCCTGGTGTTGAGGGCGCGGGCTCTCCGCTTCTCTTGCTCCCCATTCTTCGTCTCCGTTCCTGATTGTTGTCAGCTGGGGTGGCTTGCTTGATGGCGAGAACGCTCATCGTCTCGTGTCGCGCCTCCATGCTAAAGACTTCGATGATAGCGAACTGAGTTTTCTTTATTATTTAAAGCCAGGTAGAGGTTATTTCTTTAGTTCACTTTTTGTTATTTATTTAGATTATAGCGTAGTGAAGCAGTGGCCCGGAAGATTCACCTGTTTGTTGTTTCTGTCGGGAGTGAGGTAAGATCTTTCCTGCTACGATAGGCTTAGTTAAGGGATTATGTTTCTTTCTGTTGCCCTACCTGTGCTGTTTATTTGTTTGTTGTTTATTATGTGGCGCTCTGTCCTTTGTCTGTTGTGGACTGGATTAAAATTTATGGCGTGATTAACGTCAGAATATCACTCAAATCGTCTGTGATTATTAACTATGTTCGGTCCTTGTCTTATATGTGATTTAACGAGCCAAGCTAGATAAAGGGCCGTAACATATTTGGGGGCTCGTCCGGGATTGAATTGTGTGTGGCTTTGCTTGATCTTTCTTTGATCTGCTCACACTTTGCGTTACTTGAGTAACTTGGAGTAACTTTGTTTAATCACGGTCGATTGGTGGGTTCTGCCCGAGTAGTGCTCGTTTTTGTTTTTCTTTTTTCTCCCCCCCTAATAACCAAAGTTGAATCTGATCATGTTTGAATTAGCAAGCTTTATTGAGAATCCGACGCAAGTTGAGCTATTGAATATCAACAGAGCAGATCTGATGAAAATTGCTGCTTACTTTAAGGTCAGTTTTCGTAAGACTTCAACTAAACGTGAACTTCAGATGTTGCTTGTTGATTCATTGCATGAACAGGGCGTTTTTGGTGAGGAGGAAAAGATGATGGATTATCCTGAATCAGTTGAGGGTAGTTCTGAGGATCTTGCGATGCAGATTAAGAAATTGGAACTGCAAGCTATAGAGCACGACAGAGTTTTGTTGAAGGAGAGAGAAGAATGGGAGCGTGAGAAAGAGAGACGAAGTGATCGTGAGAGACATGAACTTGAACTGAAAAGGCTTGAAATGGAACAAACGTGTCGCCTAAAAGAAATGGAGTTGAAATCTCGTGAAAGGGGTGTGTTTGATGCTTCTGATTTCGACGTGAGTCGTAATATTCGCATGGTTCCTCCTTTCCGAGAGCAGGAGGTGGATACGTTTTTTGCTCTTTTTGAACGCGTTGCTGTCAATATGAAATGGCCGCAAACATTTTGGCCCATGTTGTTGCAGTGTGTTTTTGTGGGTAAAGCCCAGGAAGCTTTTTCCTCTTTATCCATCGAGGAGTCTCTTGATTACGATCGAGTGAAGGCATCTGTTCTCAGAGTGTATGAATTGGTTCCCGAAGCTTATCGTCAAAAATTTCGTAATCTAAGGAAAAGTGATGAGGCTTACGTGGAGTTCGCTCGGGGGAAGGAGTCCCTGTTTGATCGTTGGTGTGCTTCCATGAAAGTAGAAACGTTTGAAGAGCTCCGAGAATTGATTATTTTAGAGGAGTTTAAAAACTGCCTACCAGAACGCGTGGTAACTTATCTAAATGAGCAAAAAGTTTCAAAATGTTCTGCTGCTGCTATATTGGCTGATGAATATGTGCTTACACATAAGAACGTGTTTAGCGTTGTACCGAAGTTCTCATCCGGTAACAACAGTAATCGGTCTTTTCAGCGTAATTCTGAACGTCCCCTACCCGTTGACAGAGTGGCGGTGAGTTCTGATAAGTCTGTGTTCTCACCCATTTGTTTCTATTGTAAGAAACGTGGACACATTATTTCTGAGTGCAATGTGCTTAAAAAGAAGAATCGTGTCCCTAAACCTGTAGGTTTATTGATGACGTCCTCGCCACAAGTGGAAGGACTGGAGTCGTTGGCTTTGGAAGCTGACATGTGTGAAGATGAGGGGTATGTGCCGTTTATGATGGACGGTTTTGTATCTTTGGCAGGTAATGCTAGTTTACGAAAGCCAATCAAGATACTTCGTGATACCGGCGCTGCTCAGAGTTTTATTCTGGAAGGAATATTGCCGCTGTCTGATGAGAGCTTTATTGGTTCAAGCGTTTTGGTACAGGGCTTTGAAATGGGCTTTGTGAAGGTACCTTTGCATGAGATTGAAATTGAGTCTTCCCTTGTTGTTGGCCGCGTTGTGGTTGGAGTGCGACCGTGTCTTCCCGTTCGAGATGTTACATTTATTTTAGGGAATGACTTAGCGGGAGGAAAAGTTTTCGCTAACCCCGAGGTAACTGATGTTCCTCTTCTCTGTCCTATAGCTGATGTATTAGCTCAGAAATATCCTGAGATTTTTCCCTCATGTGCTGTTACTCGCGCTATGACTCAGAGGCCAAAAGATAAAAGCCTTAGTGAATTAGGAAATGAGAGTAAGTTTGATTTGAGTGATACGTTCTTTTCTAATTCTGATCCTTGTGAAGTTAAGTGTTCAGACCTTGTTGACGGTTCAGATTCTGCCGTTAATAAATTTGATGAACATTTCATGCCTAATAAATTGTCCCTGTCTCGCGAGCAGCTTATTCTTGAACAGAGGAAAGATGAGGAATTGTCGTCCCTCTTTAAAGCTGTCGTTCCTGTCGAGCAGCTCGAGCATGCATCGCAAGGCTACTTTGTGGACGATGGGGTGTTGATGAGGAGGTGGAGACCACCTACTGCATCTGCTGATGATGACTGGCAGATTGTTAGGCAGATAATAGTTCCCTCCTCGTATCGCTCCGAAATTTTGAGTCTTGCACATGATAGTTCATTTGCTGGTCACTTGGGAGTGAACAAAACGTATGATCGCATACTTCGAAATTTTTTTTGGCCAGGCTTGAAAACTGATGTTGCAAATTATTGCCGAAGTTGTCACGTGTGTCAAGTGACGGGAAAACCGAACCAGAACATTTCACCTGCTCCGCTATGTCCAATTCCAGCTATTGGTGAACCATTTGAACGTGTGATGATTGATTGTGTCGGTCCCTTGCCTCGCACGAAGTCGGGAAATCAATACTTACTCACCATAATGTGTACGTCAACGCGTTTTCCGGAGGCAATTCCTCTGCGTAAAATTACTGCACCAGTGATTGTGAGATCACTTATCAAATTTTTTTCATTGTTTGGTCTTCCGCGTACTTTTCAGTCCGACCAAGGTACGAATTTTATGTCCCGTGTGTTCAAGCAAGCTCTGAATCAACTGCATATCCAACACTGCACGTCCAGCTGTTACCATCCAGAGAGCCAGGGCGCACTCGAAAGGTTCCACCAGACTTTAAAGTCGATGCTGCGTGCGTTTTGTCTTGAGTTTCAAAAGGATTGGGACGAAGGGGTGCCTATGGTCATGTTCGCAGTGCGGGAGGTAGTGCAGGAGTCGTTGGGTTTTAGTCCGGCTGAGTTAGTGTTTGGGCATACTGTACGTGGCCCACTAAAATTGATTAAAGATCATTGGACTAATGATACGACTCCAAACAACATTCTTGATCATGTCTCAGAGTTTCGTTTCAAGTTGCGCCGTGCATGTGAGTTGGCCAAAGCGAACTTGGAGATGTCACAACAACGAATGAAAAAACGTTTTGATCGTAAGGCTAGACTTCGTAGCTTCGCTCCTGGTGACAAGGTGTTAGTGCTGATGCCAGTGCCTGGGTCTGCATTGCAGGCTCGTTATTATGGTCCCTATCAAGTGAAAGAAAAGGTGAGCGAGCTTGATTATGTTATTTTGACAACAGACAGAAGAAAACAAACTCGTCTATGTCACATTAACATGCTTAAGCCGTACTTTGAGAGACCGCCAGATTCGTCTGGAAGGAAGTCGGCTGTGTTAAGTGTTTCACCCACAGACTTTCCGGTGACAGGAGAACAGGCGCTGTCCAGTGCTGAAGTACCCGAAGTTGAAGTGCTGTCTGGACCTGAAGTTATCCGCACATTGAGTTCGGCTGTGTCAGACAGCAGTGATGATTCCACTTTTGAGGAGGATGTAGAGTTTCCTTCGACGGAATTGGTTGCGGGGAGATTGAAAAATTCGGAGATGATCCGAACCATAGACTCGCATCTTTCCCATTTGACCGTTGCTGAACGAGCTGACATCATTAACATTATTCGGACGTACAGTAATTTGTTCTCTGATGTTCCATCTCGTACTTCGTTAATAGAGCATGACATCGATATTGGTGACTCGTTGCCTATTAAGCAGCACGCATATCGGGTAAGTCCTGAAAAAAGAATTCTGTTGCAAAATGAGGTGACTTTTATGCTTGAAAATGACATCGCAGAGCAAAGTTTTAGTCCTTGGAGTTCACCTTGTTTATTGGTTAAAAAGACTGACAGTACGTTTCGTTTTTGTACAGATTTTAGACGCGTTAATGCTGTGACCAAACCAGATAGTTATCCATTGCCTCGTATGGAAGATTGCGTGGATCATGTGGGAAATGCTGTGTTTGTTACGAAAATCGATCTGCTTAAAGGATACTGGCAGGTGCCCTTGACCGATCGCGCAAAGGAAATCAGTGCGTTCGTGACACCGGATCATTTCCTCCATTATAACGTAATGGCTTTCGGTTTACGAAACGCCCCGGCAACCTTTCAGAGGTTGGTGAATCGTGTCATCGAAGGCATGCATAACGTTGAAGCGTATTTGGATGATTTGGTCATTTATAGCGCATCTTGGTCAGAACATGTGGAACAACTCGATGCGCTGTTTAGTCGTTTGTCTCGAGCTAACCTCACGATTAATTTAGCGAAGTGCGAATTCGGTCGAGCTACGGTCACTTATTTGGGAAAGATTGTTGGTGGCGGTCAGGTTAGACCTGTTGAGTCTAAAGTCGAGTCTATCACTCATTTCCCCGTGCCCAAGACACGCCGTGAGCTCCGTCGATTTTTGGGTATGGTAGGGTACTACAGAAATTTCTGTAAGAATTTTTCTGTTGTTGCTTCGCCCTTAACCGATCTTCTTAGTCCTAAGGTTCATTTTAAATGGTCTGAGATCTGCCAATCGAGTTTCGAGAAAATCAAAGCACTGCTAGTTAATTCTCCTGTTTTATCTGCACCTGATTTTTCTACTCCGTTCTTTCTCGCTGTTGACGCGAGTGACACTGGTGCAGGAGCTGTTCTCCTCCAATTAGACCAGACCGGGGTGGAGCATCCTGTTTGTTATTTTTCACGAAAATTCAATAAATACCAGCGAGGTTACTCCACCATTGAGAAGGAGGCACTCGCCCTTGTCCTTGCTATTCAACATTTTGATGTGTATATTGGGTCTGTTTCACATCCACTGATCATCTACACGGACCACAATCCCTTGATCTTCATTAACCGAATGAAAAATAACAATCAACGCCTGATGCGTTGGAGTTTGTTTTTACAGACTTTTGAGCTTGACATTCGTCACATTCGGGGTAAGGATAATGTGGTTGCTGATGCCTTATCCCGTGCCTGAATTAATTGTAGTTTTGAGGTAAGATTTCTCTTTTTCTTTCTCCCTCCAATTAATCATTTAAGGGTGAGGGTGTTACGTGGATCTATATATATATATTGAATTACTGAGTGTATTAATTTTGTTATTTGAGTTCGTAGGTGGAGTTAGGGGGTTTTCCCCTGATTTACGGAATGAGTGACGTCATGGGAATTCCTGCACTTAAGCCGGCCTGGTGTTGAGGGCGCGGGCTCTCCGCTTCTCTTGCTCCCCATTCTTCATCTCCGTTCCTGATTGTTGTCAGCTGGGGTGGCTTGCTTGATGGCGAGAACGCTCATCGTCTCGTGTCGCGCCTCCATGCTGAAGACTTCGATGATAGCGAACTGAGTTTTCTTTATTATTTAAAGCCAGGTAGAGGTTATTTCTTTAGTTCACTTTTTGTTATTTATTTAGATTATAGCGTAGTGAAGCAGTGGCCCGGAAGATTCACCTGTTTGTTGTTTCTGTCGGGAGTGAGGTAAGATCTTTCCTGCTACGATAGGCTTAGTTAAGGGATTATGTTTCTTTCTGTTGCCCTACCTGTGCTGTTTATTTGTTTGTTGTTTATTGTGTGGCGCTCTGTCCTTTGTCTGTTGTGGACTGGATTAAAATTTATGGCGTGATTAACATCAGAATATCACTCAAATCGTCTGTGATTATTAACTATGTTCGGTCCTTGTCTTATATGTGATTTAACGAGCCAAGCTAGATAAAGGGCCGTAACAACATCCATTGTGGCCATAATGCAAGAGCCTATGTTACCTATTTGCTCAATTTTCTTCAAAACCTGTGTAGTATATTGAATATAAGAAGGCAAATCTGTAACAAATGGCTTGATGAAATAATCCACAAACTTAGAAGCAGGTTCTGTTATTGAATCATTCCCGCTGATTATCGGTCTACCAGGTGGATTTTCCAGGTCCTTGTGGACTTTGGGGAGCATATAAAAAGAAGAATAACGTGGGTGTTGACAGAGCAAAAACTCATATTCTTTCTTAGTAATCCAATTATGTGATTTTGCCTCATTAAGCAATTGCTCAAGCTCTCTTCCCGTAGTGTCCATTGAATTGGATGGAGGCTTTGAGTAGTACTGAATATTATCTAATTGGCAAAGAGCTTCATTTATATACTTCTTGTCCCACACACAGACAGCACCAGCCTTATCAGCACTTTTTATGATTATATCATCTCTCTCCGAAAACCATTTAAGTGCTTGAGATTCATTGTTTGTGAAATTATGCTGTGTGATCTTTTTTTGCTTACTGTAAAGCCTGTCTACTTCATAGGACACCTTTTTGGTGAACGTAGTCAATACAGGATTTGTAGTACAAGGTGAAAAGGTAGACTTAGGCCGAAAGGAAGAGTTTACCGTAATAGTTGAGTAGGTAGCTGTATCCCGTGCGTTCTGGGAGTACCAGGCCTTCAAATGTAAACTCCTATAAAATCGATATAGATCCACTTTGGTGTCAAATGGTCTACCTGAGTATGTAGGAGAAAATGAGAGGCCCTTGGACAAAGACAAAATTTTGTGGTGGGGTAGATATATTGACGATGTGATTCTGATGTTCTCAGGCTTAGAACAAGAACTTGTAGACTTTCATGTTTATGTAAACAGTCTAAATGAGAACCTTAAATTTAGTCTGGACTACGACTTACACGCCATTAACTTTCTGGATCTACGGATTTCAAAGGATAATGAGGGATTCTTGCATACATCTATTTTTAGAAAAGCAACAGATCGTAATACCTTACTGCATGCAAACAGTTTTCATCCCCAAGCAACCACCCAAAATACATTAGAACACCCTAGCAACACCCTAGCAACCACCCAAAATACCTTAGAACACCCTAGCAACACCATAGCAACCACCCAAAATACCTTAGAACACCCTAGCAACACCCTAGCAACCACCCAAAATACCTTAGAACACCATAGCAACACCATAGCAACCACCCAAAATACCTCAGAACACCCTAGCAACCACCCAAAATACCTTAGAACACCCTAGCAACACCCTAGCAACCACCCAATATACCTTAGAACACCATAGAAACCACCCAGAACACCCTAGCAACCACCCAAAATACATTAGAACACCCTAGCAACACCCTAGCAACCACCCAAAATACCTTAGAACACCCTAGCAACACCATAGCAACCACCCAAAATACCTCAGAACACCCTAGCAACCACCCAAAATACCTTAGAAAACCTTAGCAACCACCCAAAACACCCTAGCAGCCACCCAAAATACCTTAGAATACCCTAGCAACCACCTATAACACCTTAGCAACCCACTAGAAACACCCTAGCGACTTTACTTTAAATTACTTTAAACTATTTTACACTTTAAACTAAGTTAAACTTTAAACTAGAAACTACATTAAACTAGAAACTACTTTAAACTACTTTAAACTAGAAACTACTTTAAACTACTTTAAACTAAGTTAAACTTTAAACTACTTTAAACTAAGTTAAACTTTAAACTAAAAACTACCTTAAAATATTTTAAACTTTAAACTACTTTAAACTTTAAACTAAGTTAAACTTTAAACTACTTTAAACTAGAAACTACTTTAAATATTTTAAACTTTAAACTAATTTAAACTTTAAACTACTTTAAACTAGAAACTACTTTAAACTATTTTAAACTTTAAACTACTTTAAACTAGAAACTACTTTAAACTTTAAACTACTTTAAATTTTAAACTAAGTTAAACTTTAAACTACTTTAAACTAGAAACTACTTTAAACTTTAAACTACTTTAAATTTTAAACTAAGTTAAACTTTAAACTACTTTAAACTAAGTTAAACTTTAAACTAATTTAAACTAAAAACTAATTTAAACTATAAACTACTTTCAACTTCAAACTACTTTCAACTTCAAACTACTTTCAACTTCAAACTACTTTAAACTTCAAACTACTTTAAACTTCAAACTACTTTAAACTTCAAACTACTTTAAACTTCTTCAAACTTTCTGGTCCAAACTTTCACAAGCCAACTTAAAGTTTGTCTCGACGAACTTTTTCTAGTTAAGTTGGCTTGGAAAAGCCAACTTACTGAAATCCTATTTAAACTTATTATTATTCTTCTTCTTCTTCTTCTTCTTATTTTTCTTACCCAAAAAATTCTGACTCTAACTCGTCCTAGAGCTTTAACTCTACAAACTCCAAACTCGGGTCAGACCTTCAGACTGTTCTGACTCGGTGTGCTATATCTTTTCAAACTGATTTGACTTTCAGATTTCTTAAAAATTAATATTAAAAATCATAAAAATCCCATTGACTTTCATTGCAACAGTTCAAATTGAGCCAAGACTACGGTGGCCCAGCAGTGGACACCAAATAAACTCAAATCTAAACTCCCTGAAGCCCTAGATTCAATTAAACTACCATTCTATATGTACTAATGAACTTTATCTATCTATCTATCTATCTATCTATCTATCTATCTATCTATCTATCTATCTATCTATCTATCTATCTTTCTAACTTATCTTTCTTTCTTTCTAACTAATCTTTCTTTCTTTCTACCTAATCTTTCTTTATTTCTTTCTTTCTTACTAATCTATCTTTCTTTCAAACTAATCTTTCTTTCTTTCAAACTAATCTTTCTTTCTTTCTAACTAATATTTCTTTCTTGCTAACTGATCTATCTTTCTTTCTTTCTAACTAATCTTTCTTTCTTTCTAACTAATCTATCTTTCTTCTTTCTAACTAATCTATCTTTCTTTCTAACTAATCTACCTTACTTTCTTTCTAACTAATCTATCTTTCTTTCTAACTAATCTATCTATCTTTCTTTCTTTCTAACTACTCTATCTTTCTTTCATTCTAACTTTTCTTTCTTTCTAACTAATCTATCTATCTTTCTAACTAATCTCTTTCTTTCTAACCAATCTTTCATTATTTCTTTCTTACTTTCTTTTATTCTTTCTTTCTAACTAATCTATCTTTTTTCTTTCTAACTAATCTTTCTTTCTTTCTAACTAATCTATCTATCTTTCTTTCTTTCTAACTAATCTATCTATCTTTCTTTCATTCTAACTAATCTTTTCTTTCTTTCTAACTAATCTCTATCTTTCAAACTAATCTATCTTTCTTTCTAACCAATTTTTCTTTCTTTCTTTCTTTCTTTCTTTCTTTTTTTCTTTCTAACTAATCTATCTATCTTTCTTTCTAACTAATCTTTCTTTCTTTCTAACTAATCTTTCTTTCTTTCTACCTAATCTATCTTTCTTTCTTTCTAAATAATCTATCTTTCTTTCTAACTAATCTATCTATCTATCTTTCTTTCTAACTAATCTATCTATCTTTCTTTCTAACTACTTTATCTTTATTTCTAACTAATCTATCGTTCTTTATTCCTTTCTTTCTTTCTTACTAATCTATCTTTCTTTCTTTCTAACCAATCTATCATTCTTTCTTTCTTTCTAACTAATCTTTCTTTCTTTCTAACTAATCTATCTATCTTTCTTTCTAACTAATCTATCTTTCTTTCTTTCTAACTAATCTATCTTTTTTTCTAACTAATCTATCTATCTTTCTTTCTAACTAATATATCTTTCTTTCTTTCTAACTAATCTATCTTTCTTTCTTTCTAACTAATCTATCTATCTATCTATCTATCTATCTATCTATCTATCTATCTATCTATCTATCTATCTATCTTTCTTTCTAACTAATCTATCTCTTTCTTTCTAACTAACTAGTCTTTCTAACTAATCTATCTTTCTTTCTTTCTTTCTTTCTAACTAATCTATGTTTCTTTCTTTCTAACTAATCCATCTTTCTTTATATCTTTCTTACTAACTAATCTATCTTTCTTTCTAACCAATCTTTCTTTCTTTCTTTCTTTTTTCATTCTTTCTAACTAATCTATCTTTCTTTCTTTCTTTCTAACTAATCTATCTTTCTTTCTAACTAATCTATCTATCTTTCTTTCTAACTAATCTATCTTTCTTTCTTTCTAACTAATCTATCTATCTATCTATCTATCTTTCTAACTAATCTATCTTTCTAACTAATCTATCTTTCTTTCTAACTAATCTATCTATCTTTCTTTTTAACTAATCTATCTTTCTTTCTTTCTAACTAATCTATCTATCTATCTATCTTTCTAACTAATCTATCTTTCTTTCTAACTAATCTATCTTTCTTTCTTTCTAACTAACTAATCTTTCTTTCTTTCTAACTAATCTATCTTTCTTTCTTTCTTTCTAACTAATCTATGTTTCTTTCTTTCTAACTAATCTATCTTTCTTTCTATCTTTCTAACTAATCTATCTTTCTTTGTAACCAATCTTTCTTTCTTTCTTTCTTACTTTCTTTCTTTCTAACTAATCTATCTTTTTTCTTTCTAACTAATCTATCTATCTTTCTTTCTAACTAATCTTTCTTTCTTTCTAACCAATCTATCTTTCTTTCTTTCTAACTAATCTTTCTTTCTTTCTTTCTAACTTATCTATCTATCTTTCTAACTAATCTATCTTTCTTTCTTTCTAACTAATCTATCTTACTTTCTAACTAATTTATATTTCTTTCTTTCTAACTAATCTATCTTTCTTTCTTTCTAACTAATCTATCTTTTTTTTCTAACTAATCTATCTATCTTTCTTTCTAACTAATATATCTTTCTTTCTTTCTAACTAATCTATCTTTCTTTCTTTCTAACTAATCTATCTATCTATCTATCTTTCTTTCTAACTAATCTATCTCTTTCTTTCTAACTAACTAGTCTTTCTAACTAATCTATCTTTCTTTCTTTCTTTCTTTCTAACTAATCTATGTTTCTTTCTTTCTAACTAATCCATCTTTCTTTATATCTTTCTTACTAACTAATCTATCTTTCTTTCTAACCAATCTTTCTTTCTTTCTTTCTTTTTTCATTCTTTCTAACTAATCTATCTTTCTTTCTTTCTAACTAATCTATCTTTCTTTCTAACTAATCTATCTATCTTTCTTTCTAACTAATCTATCTTTCTTTCTTTCTAACTAATCTATCTATCTATCTATCTTTCTAACTAATCTATCTTTCTAACTAATCTATCTTTCTTTCTAACTAATCTATCTATCTTTCTTTTTAACTAATCTATCTTTCTTTCTTTCTAACTAATCTATCTATCTATCTATCTATCTATCTATCTATCTATCTATCTATCTATCTATCTATCTATCTATCTATCTATCTATCTTTCTTTCTAACTAATCTATCTCTTTCTTTCTAACTAACTAGTCTTTCTAACTAATCTATCTTTCTTTCTTTCTTTCTTTCTAACTAATCTATGTTTCTTTCTTTCTAACTAATCAATCTTTCTTTATATCTTTCTTACTAACTAATCTATCTTTCTTTCTAACCAATCTTTCTTTCTTTCTTTCTTTTTTCATTCTTTCTAACTAATCTATCTTTCTTTCTTTCTTTCTAACTAATCTATCTTTCTTTCTAACTAATCTATCTATCTTTCTTTCTAACTAATCTATCTTTCTTTCTTTCTAACTAATCTATCTATCTATATATCTATCTATCTTTCTAACTAATCTATCTTTCTAACTAATCTATCTTTCTTTCTAACTAATCTATCTATCTTTCTTTTGAACTAATCTATCTTTCTTTCTTTCTAACTAATCTATCTATCTATCTATCTTTCTAACTAATCTATCTTTCTTTCTAACTAATCTATCTTTCTTTTTTTCTAACTAACTAATCTTTCTTTCTTTCTAACTAATCTATCTTTCTTTCTTTCTTTCTTTCTAACTAATCTATGTTTCTTTCTTTCTAACTAATCTATCTTTCTTTCTATCTTTCTAACTAATCTATCTTTCTTTGTAACCAATCTTTCTTTCTTTCTTTCTTACTTTCTTTCTTTCTAACTAATCTATCTTTTTTCTTTCTAACTAATCTATCTATCTTTCTTTCTAACTAATCTTTCTTTCTTTCTAACCAATCTATCTTTCTTTCTTTCTAACTAATCTTTCTTTCTTTCTTTCTAACTTATCTATCTATCTTTCTAACTAATCTATCTTTCTTTCTTTCTAACTAATCTATCTTACTTTCTAACTAATTTATATTTCTTTCTTTCTAACTAATCTATCTTTCTTTCTTTCTAACTAATCTATCTTTTTTTCTAACTAATCTATCTATCTTTCTTTCTAACTAATATATCTTTCTTTCTTTCTAACTAATATATCTTTCTTTCTTTCTAACTAATCTATCTTTCTTTCTTTCTAACTAATCTATCTATCTATCTATCTTTCTTTCTAACTAATCTATCTCTTTCTTTCTAACTAACTAGTCTTTCTAACTAATCTATCTTTCTTTCTTTCTTTCTAACTAATCTATGTTTCTTTCTTTCTAACTAATCCATCTTTCTTTATATCTTTCTTACTAACTAATCTATCTTTCTTTCTAACCAATCTTTCTTTCTTTCTTTCTTTTTTCATTCTTTCTAACTAATCTATCTTTCTTTCTTTCTAACTAATCTATCTTTCTTTCTAACTAATCTATCTATCTTTCTTTCTAACTAATCTATCTTTCTTTCTTTCTAACTAATCTATCTATCTATCTATCTTTCTAACTAATCTATCTTTCTAACTAATCTATCTTTCTTTCTAACTAATCTATCTATCTTTCTTTTTAACTAATCTATCTTTCTTTCTTTCTAACTAATCTATCTATCTATCTATCTTTCTAATTAATCTATCTTTCTTTCTAACTAATCTATCTTTCTTTCTTTCTAACTAACTAATCTTTCTTTCTTTCTAACTAATCTATCTTTCTTTCTTTCTTTCTTTCTAACTAATCTATGTTTCTTTCTTTCTAACTAATCTATCTTTCTTTCCATCTTTCTAACTAATCTATCTTTCTTTGTAACCAATCTTTCTTTCTTTCTTTCTTACTTTCTTTCTTTCTAACTAATCTATCTTTTTTCTTTCTAACTAATCTATCTATCTTTCTTTCTAACTAATCTTTCTTTCTTTCTAACCAATCTATCTTTCTTTCTTTCTAACTAATCTTTCTTTCTTTCTTTCTAACTTATCTATCTATCTTTCTAACTAATCTATCTTTCTTTCTTTCTAACTAATCTATCTTTCTTTCTAACTAATCTATCTTACTTTCTAACTAATTTATATTTCTTTCTTTCTAACTAATCTATCTTTCTTTTTTTCTAACTAATCTATCTTTCTAGCTAATCTATCTTTCTTTCTATCAAATCCATCTTTCTTTGTTTTTTAAATAATCTATCTTTCTTTATTTCTAACTAAGTTATCTTTCTTTCTAACTAATCTATCTTTCTTTCTAACTAATCTATCTTTCTAACTAATCTATCTTTCTTTCTAACAAATCTCTTTCTTTGTTTTTTAACTAATCTATCTTTCTTTCTAACTAATTTATCTTTCTTTCTAACTAATCTATCTTTCTTTCTAACTAATCTATCTTTCTTTCTTTCTAATCTATATTTCTTTCTTTCTAACTAATCTATCTTACTTTCTTTCTTTCTTTTTAATTAACTTTCTTTCTTTCTTTCTAACTAATCTATCTTTCTTTCTTTCTAACTGATCTATCTTTCTTTTTCTTTCTAACTAATCTATCTTTCTTTCTTTCTAACTAATCTTTCTTTCTTTCTTACTAATCTATCTTTCTTTCTTTCTTTCTAACTAATCTATCTTTCTTTCTTACTAATATTTTTTTCTTTCTTTCTTTCTAACTAATCTATCTTTCTAACTAATCTTTCTTTCTTTCTTTCTTTCTTTTTAATTAACTTTCTTTCTTTCTTTCTTTCTAACCAATCTATCTTTCTTTCTTTCTAACTAATCTATCTTTCTTTTTCTTTGTAACTAATCTATCTTTCTTTCTTTCTAACTAATCTTTCTTTCTTTCTTACTAATCTTTTTTTCTTTCTTTCTTTCTAACTAATCTATCTATCTTTCTTTCTTTCTTTCTTTTTAATTAACTTTATTTATTTCTTTCTTTCTAACTAATCTATCTTTCTTTCTAACTAATCTATCTTTCTTTTTCTTTCTAACTAATCTATCTTTCTTTCTTTCTTTCTAACTAATCTATCTTTCTCACTAATCTATCTTTCTTTCTTTCTTTCTTACTAATATATCTTTCTTTCCTTTTTTCTTTCTAACTAATCTATCTTTCTTTCTTTCTTACTAATCTTTTTTTCTTTCTTTTTTTCTAACTAATCTATCTATCTTTCATTCTTTCTTTCTAACTAATCTTTTTTTTCTTTCTTTCTAACTAATCTATCTTTCTTTCTTTCTAACTTATCTATATTTCTTTCTTTCTTTCTTTCTTTCTTTCTTTCTAACTAACTAATCTATCTTTCTTTCTTACTAATCTTTTTTTCTTTCTTTCTTTCTTTCTAACTAATCTATCCTTCTAACTAATCTTTCTTTCTTTCTTTTTAATTAACTTTTTTTCTTTCTTTCTTTCTAACTAATCTATCTATCTTTCTTTCTACCTAATCTATATTTCTTTTTTTCTTTTTAATTAACTTTCTTTCTTTCTTTCTTTCTAACTAATCTATCTTTCTTTCTTTCTAACTAATCTATCTTTCTTTCTTTCTAACTAATCTATCTTTCTTTTTCTTTCTAACTAATCTCTTTCTTTCTAACTAATCTATCTTTCTTTCTCACTAATCTTTTTTCTTTCTTTCTTTCTAACTAATCTATCTATCTCACTAATCTATCTTTCTTCCTTTCTTTCTTACTAATCTATCTTTCTTTCCTTTTTTCTTTCTAACTAATCTATCTTTCTTTCTTTCTTACTAATCTTTTTTTCTTTCTTTCTAACTAATCCATCTTTCTTTCTCTCTAACTAATCTATCTTTCTTTCTCACTAATCTTTTTTCTTTCTTTCTTTCTAACTAATCTATCTATCTCACTAATCTATCTTTCTTCCTTTCTTTCTTACTAATCTATCTTTCTTTCCTTTTTTCTTTCTAACTAATCTATCTTTCTTTCTTTCTAACTAATCTTTGTTATTTCTTTCTAACTAATCCATCTTTCTTTCTTTCTAACTAATCTATCTTTCTTTCTTTCTAACTTATCTATATTTCTTTCTTTCTTTCTTTCTCTTTCTTTCTTTCTTTTTTTCTTTCTTTCTTTCTTTCTAACTAATCTATCTTTCTTTCTTACTAATCTTTTTTTCTTTCTTTCTTTCTAACTAATCTATCTTTCTAACTAATCTTTCTTTCTTTCTTTTTAATTAACTTTCTTTCTTTCTAACTAATCTATCTATCTTTCTATCTTTCTTTCTACCTAATCTATCTTTCTTTCTTTCTTTTTAATTAACTTTCTTTCTTTCTTTCTTTCTTTCTTTCTAACTAATTTATCTTTCTTTCTTTCTAACTAATCTATCTTTCTTTTTCTTACTAACTAATCTTTCTTTCTTTCTTTCTAACTAATCTATCTTTCTTTCTCACTAATCTTTCTTTCTTTCTTTCTTTCTAACTAATTTATCTTTCTTTCTTTCTAACTAATCTATCTTTCTTTTTCTTACTAACTAATCTTTCTTTCTTTCTTTCTAACTAATCTATCTTTCTTTCTCACTAATCTTTTTTTCTTTCTTTCTTTCTTACTAATCTATCTTTCTTTCCTTTTTTCTTTCTAACTAATCTATCTTTCTTTCTTACTAATCTTTTTTTCTTTCTTTTTTCTAACTAATCTATGTTTCTTTCTTTCTAACTAATCTTTTTTTCTTTCTTTCTAACTAATCTATCTTTCTTTCTTTCTTTCTTACTAATCTTTTTTTCTTTCTTTCTTTCTAACTAATCTATCTTTCTAACTAATCTTTCTTTGTTTCTTTTTAATTAACTTTCTTTCTTTCTTTCTTTCTAACTAATCTATCTTTCTTTCTTTATAACTAATCTATCTTTCTTTTTCTTTCTAACTAATCTCTTTCTTTCTTTCTTTCTTTCTAACTAATCTATCTTTCTTTCTTTCTTTCTAACTAATCTTTTTTCTTTCTTTCTAACTAATCCATCTTTCTTTCTTTCTAACTAATCTATCTTTCTTTCTTTCTAACTTATCTATATTTCTTTCTTTCTTTCTCTTTCTCTTTCTCTTTCTCTTTCTTTCTTTCTTTCTTTCTTTCTTTCTTTCTTTCTAACTAATCTATCTTTCTTTCTTACTAATCTTTTTTTCTTTCTTTCTTTCTAACTAATCTATCTTTCTAACTAATCTTTCTTTCTTTCTCTTTAATTAACTTTCTTTCTTTCTTTCTAACTAATCTATCTATCTTTCTATCTTTCTTTCTACCTAATCTATCTTTCTTTCTTTCTTTTTAATTAACTTTCTTTCTTTCTTTCTTTCTTTCTTTCTTTCTTTCTTTCTTTCTTTCTTTCTAACTAATCTATCTTTCTTTCTTTCTAAATAAAAACTCTTTCTTTTTCTTTCTAACTAATCTATCTATCTTTCTATCTTTCTTTCTACCTAATCTATCTTTCTTTCTTTCTTTTTAATTAACTTTCTTTCTTTCTTTCTTTCTTTCTTTCTTTCTTTCTTTCTAACTAATCTATCTTTCTTTCTCACTAATCTCTTTTTCTTTCTTTCTTTCTAACTAATCTATCTATCTTTCTATCTTTCTTACTAATCAATCTTTCTTTCTTTCTTACTAATTTATCTTTCTTTCTTTCTTTCTTACTAATCTATCTTTCTTTCCTTTTTTCTTTCTAACTAATCTTTCTTTCTTTCTTTCTTTCTAACTAATCTATCTTTCTTTCTTTCTTTCTTTCTTTCTTTCTCACTAATCTTTTTTTCTTTCTTTCTAACTAATCTATCTATCTTTCTATCTTTCTTACTAATCAATCTTTCTTTCTTTCTTACTAATTTATCTTTCTTTCTTTCTTTCTTACTAATCTTTTTTTCTTTCTTTCTAACTAATCTATCTTTCTTTCTTTCTAACTTATCTATATTTCTTTCTTTCTTTCTTTCTAACTTATCTATATTTCTTTCTTTCTTTCTTTCTTACTAATCTATCTTTCTTTCTAACTAATCTCTTTCTTTCTTTCTTTCTAACTAATCTATCTTTCTTTCTTTCTTACTAATCTTTTTTTCTTTCTTTTTTCTAACTAATCTATCTTTCTTTCTTTCTTTCTAACTAATCTTTTTTTCTTTCTTTCTTTCTAACTTATCTATATTTCTTTCTTTCTTTCTTTCTTACTAATCTATCTTTCTTTCTAACTAATCTATCTTTCTTTCTTTCTTTCTTTCTAACTAATCTATCTTTCTTTCTTTCTTACTAATCTTTTTTTCTTTCTTTCTAACTAATCTATCTTTCTTTCTTTCTTACTAAACTATAAACTAATTAAACTTTAAACTTCTTTAAACTTCTTCAAACTTATTGGTCCAAACTTTCACAAGCCAACTTAAAGTTTGTCTCGACGAACTTTTTCTAGTTAAGTTGGCTTGTGAGAGCCAACTTACTGAAATCCTATTTAAACTTATTATTATTATTATTATTATTATTCTTCTTAGAAAACTGTTGACTTTAATGCGGCCTAGACCGTTAACTCCACATACTCCAAACTCGGCTCAGACCTTTGACCTATTCTGAAGTTAGTTGCTCTGTCTTTTCAAACTGATCGGACTTACGGTTTTCCTAAAAATGGCGATCAAAACTCGGAAAAACTCCCATTGACTTAACATTGCGGAATTTTCAGATTTTCAAACTCCCCAACTGTCAAAAATTCAAATCAAAATCCCTTGAAACCCTAGACTAAATCAAACTGCCATTCTATATACTAAATGAGCCATTGAGACTCATTTAAACTAATAAACTTTGAATTAACACACTTATAAACTAATTAACTCATAAATTAATAAACTTTGAACTCTTAGACTCATTTAAACTATAAACTGAACTCTTAAGACTCATTTAAAATTATAAACTCCAAACTCGTACACTTATAAACTCATCAATTTATACACTTGTAAACTCTAAACACTGTAAACTTGAGTGTGTGTGTGAGCGAGTTAGTGTGAGTGTGTGCATTTGTGAGTGTATGTGCATGAGTGTGTGTGTGTGTGTGTGTGTGTGTGTGTGTGTGTGTGTGAGAGAGTTAGTGAGCGTGTCTGTGTGTGTGTGTGTGTTAGTGTGTGCATTTGTGAGTGTGAGTGTATGTGCATGAGTGTGTGTGTGTGTGTATGTGTGTGTGAGAGAGTTAGTGAGCGTGTCTGTGTGTGTGTGTGTTAGTGTGTGCATTTGTGAGTGTGAGTGTATGTGCATGAGTGTGTGTGTGTGTGTATGTGTGTGTGAGAGAGTTAGTGAGCGTGTCTGTGTGTGTGTGTGTTAGTGTGTGCATTTGTGAGTGTGAGTGTATGTGCATGAGTGTGTGTGTGTGTGTGTGTGTGTATGTGTGTGTGAGAGAGTTAGTGAGCGTGTGTGTGTGTTAGTGTGTGCATTTGTGAGTGTGAGTGTATGTGCATGAGTGTGTGTGTGTGTGTATGTGTGTGTGTGTGAGAGAGTTAGTGAGCGTGTGTGTGTGTGAGCGAGTTAGTGTGTGTGTGTGTGAGCGAGTTAGTGTGTGTGTGAGTGTGCATTTGTGAGTGTATGTGCATGAGTGTGTGTGAGTTAGTGAGCGTGGGTTGGTTTATGTGATTTATGAGGACACAAATTTGTATAATGACATGTGTATTACACTGGTATTACAACTTATGGGTGGTTTATGAGGACACTTCAAAAGTCCTCATAAATCAAATGGCTTAAAAAACATAAAAAACAATGTTTTATTAAAAAATTTCAAATGCAGCATGTCTC